>CM055128.1:322013836-322613836 GCA_029206835.1 Rana muscosa
GGGGGGGGAGAGAGAGAGGGGGAGGAGAGAGAGGGGGGGAGAGAGAGAGAAGAGAGGGGGGAGAGTGAGAGAGGAGAGAGGGGGAAGAGAGAGGGGGGGGAGGAGAGAGGGGAGGAGAGGAGAGAGAGAGAGGGGGAGAGAGAGAGGGGGGGAGAGAGACGGAGAGAGAGGAGGGCGAGCGGGAGAGAGAGAGAGAGAGAGAGAGAGAGAGGGAGGGGGAGAGAGAGAGAGAAGAAAACTAGAGTTAGACTTTACCGGTAACTCTATTTCTAGGAGTCGTCCAGGACAGCCACTAGAGAGAGATAGGCTCCACCTCCAGAGGCAGGAAACACATCATACCAATCTTTAAAGGGCGGCTTCCGTCCCTCGTCCTCAGTCTTTTAACCGAGAACTTCCCCGGAACGGCTTCTGAAACAACAAAAAACACTCGTCCACCATTATAACAGCATATAGGGAGGGAATCCCTGCTGTCCTGGACGACTCCTAGAAATAGAGTTACCGTAAGTCTAACTCTAGTTTTCTCTAGTCGTCTGTCCAGGACAGCACTAGAGAGGATCAGCGAGAACTTACCAGATTAGGGGGGGGGGGACTACCGCTTGGAGGACTTTCCTCCCAAACGCTTGGTCTTGCGCTGAGAGAAGGTCCAATCTATAATGCTTCATGAACGTCGAGTAATTTGACCATGTTGCTGCTCGACAAATTTGTTCTGGTGTTGCTCCAGCTCGCTCTGCCCAAGAGGCCGATAGTGCCCGAGTGGAGTGAGCCATGGGGGAAAAAGGGCATTCCTTTCCTAAGATTTTGTAAGCTTCCACAATAGCCTGCCTGATCCATCTTGCGATTGTGCCTTTTGAAGCTTGAAAACCCCAATTTTTTTCCGCCGAATGCAAAATAAATAGAGCATTGGATTCCTAATGTTTTTGGACAACTCCAGATATTGTAAGACACAGGCTCTCACGTCCAGATTGTGAATTCTGTCTCCCTTAGACTGGTTGGGGACCCAAAAAAGGAAGGTAAAACCATTTCTTGAGCCCTATGGAACTTTGACACCACTTTGGGCAAAAAACCTGGGTCTGTCCGTAATACCAGCCTGTCCTTCAAAACTTGTAGAAAAGGCTCCTTAATGGAAAGTGCCTGCAGCTCACTAATGCGTCTCGCAGTGGTTATGGCCACTAGAAAGACAGCTTTGAGCGTGACCCATTTTAGGGACAGCTCTTTCTCTTGTGACCATTTAGCCCAACCCTGCAACACTGTCGTCAGGTCCATTTTGGCAGGACTTTAAATGGAATGGGTCTAATTCTGGCTAACCCCTTGAAGAACCTGCTCACTAGCGGGTCTATAGCCAGGGGTCGCTCTAAAAAAAACTGACAAGGCCGATACCTGTACTTTTAGTGTACTAATGGCCAGTCCTTTATCCGCACCATCTTGTAAAAACTCCAAGATGGCTGGGATACTTGCAGACACCTTTTTGGTATCCAACCAAGAACAAATTTTTTTCCAAACTTTAACATAAATCGCTTGGGTAACCTTCTTTCTACTAGAAAGAATGGTGTTTACTACCCTATCCGAGAGCCCCTTAGACTTCAGGAGACTCTCTTCAGACACCAGGCTGACAGCTTCAGGTCTGAACCTTGGATAATAGGACTGGGCCCTGGGATAGCAGATCCTTCCTTACGGGCAACATGAGGGGGGGTTCCGCTGTCCAGGCGTAACAGTATGGAAAACCAAGGCCTCTTTGGCCAATACGGGACCACTAGGATCATTGTGGTGCGTTCCTGCACAAATTTCCTCAGAACCAGAGGAATAAGTTTGAACGGGGAGGAAAGGCGTAACAGATGAAACGGCCACTTCTGGGCTAGGGCATCTATCCCCTTTGGCCCCTATTTCTCCTTCTATCGAAAAGTAAGCTGGAACTTTGGCATTCGACCTGTTGGCAAACAAGTCCACTTCGGGAATGCCCCATTTCTCTATTATTAGTTGGAAGACCTCCCTGTTTAGCGACCACTCTGATTCGCACACTTGGTGTCGGCTCAGAAAGGTCCGCCAGGCAATTGTCCACTCCCTTCAGATGGACCGCGGATATGGACTTCAGATTTTTTTCTGCCCAGGCCAAGATAGCGCTCGCTATCTTGATTAAGGATGGACACCTTGTTCCTCCTTGCTTGTTTAAATATGAGACTGCTACCACACTGTCTGAGAGGACCTGTACGTGGTGATTTTTCAGCTCCGCGACAAATGCCCTTAGGGCTTCCCAGATTGCTTGCAACTCCCTCCAATTGGCTGACCTTTGGGACTGCACTTTTTCCCAGCGCCCTTGGGCTACCTTTGATCCCCAATGGGCCCCCCAGCCCCAGGCACTGGCGTCCGTGGTTATTCGGACTGACACCGGAAGAGACCAAAACAGACCCTGCACTAGGTTCTCTTCGTCCCTCCACCACCAAAGAGACCTTTTGGTCTTTGGGGATAGGTGGAAGGTCGCGTCCAACGATTCCTTCGTTCCGTCCCAGTTGTTCAGAATATTTGCCTGAAGACACCTGAAATGGGCTCTTGCCCATGGTACCGCAGGGATTGTTGCCGTCAGGACACCCAAACCCGACATGGCTGAGCGGATAGAAATTGCCAGATTGTTTTGAAGGAAGGCTGCCGTAGCCTTTACCCTTTTTTACTTTCTCCGCTGTGAGATAAATTTTCTGCGTCACTGAGTTTACTAGGAAGCCCAAGTACTGCAGGACCCTGTGTCGGGGTTAGGTTTGACTTCTCCCAATTTATTAACCACCCCAGTTTTTCCAAAAAGGATATGGCCACCCGTAGATCTCTTGCAGTTGGAGCGGCGGAGGGTGCAAAAAATAAAAGGTCGTCCAGGTAAGGGATGACTGATATCCCTTCCAGTCTCAGGGGGGCCAGTGCCTCCGCCAAAATTTTTGTAAATATTCTGGGGGATGAAGACAGGCCGAATGGCAGGGCCCTGAATTGAAAATGTCGGACCTGCTTTCCCCATCTGATTGCTACCCTTAAAAACTTTTGAGATTCCGGATGGATAGGGACGTGTAAGTAGGCATCCCTCAAATCGAGGGAGGCCAAGAAACAATCCGGGGAAGAATTGACTTCACCGAAAGGATTGTCTCCATCCGAAATTTTCTGTAAGCCACCCACTTGTTTAGTGATTTCAGATTTAATATTAGGCGGAAATTGCCCGACGGTTTTCTCACTATGAAAACATGCGAGTAGAAACCTAGGTTTATCTCCTGCTGTGGCACTGGATAAGAACCCCCTGGTCTACCAAGTCGCCTATTTGTGACAGCAAGGCTGTCTTTTTCTGAAAATCCCTGGGCGGAGAGGTTACGAACGTTCTTGTGGCGGAGTGCCCCTGAACTGAATTCGATAGCCTTCCCTGATTATCCTCCGAATAAATGTATTTGGGGTAGTCTTTCCCACTGTGGGAGGAACTGCCCCAATCTCCCTCCCACTGGAACTAAGTCACTGGGATTTGGTGGTCTTTTTAGGAGAGGAAAACAGGACACCTTTCTGTTTACCCTTTCCCCACTGCTTCCCAAGAGGACGACCCCTTAGGAGCCTGCCCCTGAATCGGCCTTTGTCCTTGGGGACGAAAAAAACATTTCCCTGAACCCTTTTATTTTTGACCGGGAAGGCCTTTTTCTTGTCGGCAGTACGGTCTAGCACTTTCTCTAGATCTTGCCCGAACAAAAGGTCTCCTTCAAATGGGATGCCACATAGTCTGATTTTTGATGCCGGGTCTCCCGACCAGGACTTTTAGCCATATAGCCCTGCGTGAGGAATTGATTAAGGCAGCGGTCTTTGCCGATAGCTTGACCGACTCCGCGGATGCGTCCGCCATATAGCCCGCCGCCTTGTGTAGCATAGGGCAGGGAATCAAGAATCTCCTTCCTGGAGGTCCCACTTTCCAGATGGTTTTGCAGCTGGTCCAGCCAGACCTCCAAGTTACGAGCCACTATAGTTGTAGCCATTGCTGGCTTTAAACTTGTCATGGCTACTTCCCATGACCTTTTCAGCAGTACCTCCATCCTTTTGTCCATAGGTTCCTTAAGGACACCCATGTCCTCAAAGCGAGGTCTGTAGACTTGGAACACTGGGAAAAGGCCGCATCCACTTTGGGCACTTTGTTCCAGATACAGGAGGAATCCTCACTGAAGGGAAATCTCCTCTTCAGACTTTTGGGAAAAAACAATTTTTTCTCTGGTTCCCTCCATTCCTTTTTAATAGAATCTGCCAGTGTACTATGTACCGGAAATACCCTGTTCTGATCCTCTTTCAGGGTTTGGTACATCTGGTCATGCAAGGACAAGGAAGCCTGCTCTTCTTTGATATCGAGAGTCTCATATATCACCCCTAATAAGGCATCCACCTCCTCGAGTGAGAGCCTGTATCTGGGCGAACTTGTCCCCTGGCTCGGAATATCTCGGATGAGAAGCCGCCTCACTTAGCTCGTCCAAGGAATCTGGTTCCCCTCCGTCTGATGCGTCACCCACCTCTGGGGCCGAATCAGGGGGAGCTGCAGCTGGTGGTTTTGGGGTCTCAAGGCTTGCCAGCATTGATTTAATGGTCTTCATTTCTTCCTGCACCCCAGCAATTAGTTCTTTACATGCCCCTGTTGCCTCCCTGTAAACCAATTTGTCAATACAAGGTTTACAAAGGGGCTTGCTCCATCCCTCCTTTAGTTTGTTCGTACATGATGGACACCTCTTCTTCCCCCCTTCCCCCCTGACCTCTCCGGGTCTTTAGGCTGAGCCTGGGAAAGAGAAGGAGAGAAGAAACCAGGGCAAGTAGTCAGAAACCTTTTAGGACAATCGGGGATTGTACCTTCACCACACCGATGTGCACCCCCACCAGCCGCTGACAGGATTCACATGGCTCTTTAGCCCGGGATCCTGACGCTGAAGGAGGGGGGGGGGGGTATTTCCCCCTTTTTCCCCCTCCTTCCCCCAGCCCTGTAGGTCCAGGGCACCCCAGTGTCTGCCTACCTGAGCTGGGCCGGCACCACTGCCACCTGGTTCCATTGTCTCCATGCTGTCTCCTACCTCTGTAGGTCAGCTGCTGGATCATCTTCAAGGAACCGTCTATCTTGTGGCCGGCGTTTTTTTTTTAATTTCCCCGCCATGGCCCCAGCGTCCCACGCTCGCCGCGCGACCCGGAACCGGAAGTGTTGCGCCGGAAGTCCCCGCCCTCCTCCTGCGTCCACAGGCCGGAACTCGAGGCCTACGCCCGCCCCCCCGCTGAACACCCACGCCAGAGACCACAGTAACTGGCTGGCAGATGCCAGGATGTCCTGCGGGGAACGTCAGCCCTCCTCGGGCTATACCGGAGGATTGCGCCGGTACGAGCTTCACTGCAGCCTGACCGGGGGACCCAACAAAGCCTGCCACCTTCCAGGTATCGCAGACCTCCTTCCCCCCTTCCTCGAGCAGTCTGCCTCGGCTTAGGGGAAGGAGAGCTCCATCCAGCCTCCTCCTCCGGTGGAGGAAACACAAAGACTGAGGACGAGGGACGGAAGCCGCCCTTTAAAGATTGGTATGATGTGTTTCCTGCCTCTGGAGCTGGAGCCTATTTCTCTCTAGTGCTGTCCTGGACAGACGACTAGAGAGAAATATATATATATATATATATACTGTGAGGGGGTTAGCTTGGCAGCGGGTGTGTGTGACCCCCGGGATGGGCTCCCCACACAAAAACAGGCCCAGCAAACGGAGGTTGTGGTTTTCAAAATCAAAAAAAGGTGCGGTTTTATTTTTCTATTTACAGTGACAAAACACAGCAAAGCCAAAAGAAACATAAACAAAATAAATCCTGGTCAACTTGACCTCTGACTAAACATACAGGTTTCCTAACTAACAACTGGGATCAGCCTAGTGCTGTCCTAGTCCCTAAGTCCCTGGTTTTAAATGTCCAAGCAAATAGCCACACAGGCTTTGTCTCACCGCACAGGGGTTCACTCTCCTAGACAGTCCACACAGGTCTGGTTCCAGGCATGAGCTAACACCTAATGAATCTGGGAGTTCTTATAGAGGCCTAAATGAGCTGACAAGCTTCAGCTGGTCTCATCAACTCCCTGTCTGCACGACGCCCCACAATCTCCCTAGAGGTATGAGTCATCCATGAGCCCACTAGCCTCAGCTGGCTTATACAACACTCCACCTAGTTGTATAAGTCGGCGTAAAGCCTGAATCTGGGCGAAATATATCTACCCCCCTGGATGCAACCAGGTGACTTTACCTTCCTGCTGTCACAATACATACACACACACACACACACACACACACACACACACTAGTATATTCTATACTGTACACTTAACCCCTTTATGCTGGCTGCCGCCTTAAATAATGATATTTTTTAATATAATTTTTTTAGAATAATAACATTATTTTCTTACTATTATAAATAATTTTGTTATTTTTTTTAAATATACATTCTTTATACTGTATATTCAAGTATTTTCTATATTGTATACTTTACGCTGGCTGCAGGCGGCGCTTTTAATAAACTCTGACACCCCAAAACACGACAAAAGCCAGAAGCATTGGTGCAAACTGAACAAAATTTCCATATTTTTTTTTTTTTTTATATAATACATTAATTTCTGCATTATCAGCTCCATCTAGTGATCAAAATGCAGTATATTTTCCCATTGAAGTATTTCAGAAAAACTGTCCTACATTATGACCACTAGGTGGAGCTGATAATACAGGAATTAATGTATTCGAAAAAAGTACAGTGAAATTTCGTTCAACTTGCACTTCCTGACATTCGTGCAACAAACTTTTTTATTAATAGACCCCAAAGTGGTGCCAAATTTAAAATGTTACAGCTGTCACCACAGCAGGAGGCAATGGAAAATCTTCCGATGGGGACAATTGCTCTGGTGATATTTTGGAAAGAGTTCCTCTCATTTCCAATGCTCCACGGCACGAAGTAGAGGGAAATCTCCCCAACGGGGACCGAGGATTTAGCAATTCACTACACGAAAAAAAGTGGTTTAGGCTTTACATAATGAAGGTTCTAAGGCCCTGGTGCCCAACTTGTGGCCCGAAGGTCATCCAGTGCCCAGGCAAGATGCCAAACTGCGCCCTCCGCGTTCATGATGTGCAATCCTAGGGGGGGGATCTTACGCCCAGCAGTCTCTTGATGGTCAAAACCAATGCCGCTGTCACTACTCCTGTCAGCCTTGTAAAAGAAAGAAGGTGCCCCATGCCTATAGAAAACAATTGCGCCCAGGGCAGCCGTCCCTCCCGCCCACCCCTTGTCCCGGCCCCCAAGTGGCCCTTTTGGTGCCCTGCAGACAGTTTTCTATTTTCCCCTATTGCCCTGTTGTAGCAGCGTTCTCTAGCATGCTCACTCAAATGTCTCCTGAAGCATTGCCCCAGTCTCCACATCCCCTAGAGCACGTCTGCAGTCTCTGAACATCTCCTGCTGCGTTGAGGAAAGTAGAAACTGAAAGATAGCGTTGGACCTGTAGGGTTATCTGGCTGGCATTGTCTTAAGGTATTGATGGTGTAAATTACCTGGTTCCTGGACAGGCGGCTTCTACACCCCAGGGCAGTGATTCTCAACCCTGTCCTCAAGTACCCGCAACAGCCCACGTTCTGGGAATCTCCCTTAGATAAAATAGCTGCCCAAAATACCAAGCCATTGACTCGGTTTTAAAAGCACCTGTGCAAGAGAAAAGGAAAACCTGCAAACATGGCCTGTTGGAGGTACTTGAGGACAGGGTTGAGAACGGCTGCCCCAGAGAAAGTCCACGGTCTCCTTGGCTTGTAGTGTAATGTAACGAGAACTGAAATTCAAGCACCACACCACTGCTAAGAGGTCCAGCTACAACTTTCTTCCATAAAAAAAAACAGGGGTACAATTCAAAAAGAAGCCAATGTGTTTCGGGGGTCCAAGAGCGCCCACTTCATCAGGGCTTGATCGACTACAAAGTGAACAAATGAGAATCTGGATCTACAATAGTATTTTTTTTCCCCAGTGTGATTTACAAGCACAGGTCTTTACAGCAGCTTGTTTGGTGCTTTTGGACCCCTGAAATGCGTTGGTTACTTTGTGGATTGTACCCCTGATATTTAATGGAATAAAGTTGTATCTGGACCTCTTAGCAGTGGCGTGGTGATCCAATTATAATTCTCATCTCCTGTTGTGTGCCTGCTGTTTCTGGGGCTGCACTTAAAAATTCTATTTTAGTGATTTTTTTAATAGGATAAATATATGGAATGATGTTTTTTTCTGGTTGTCATGTTCTGTTTTCAGAAGCTAGGCTTCCCCAATGCTAATGAACTTGTTAGACTGGTTCATGGATCACCCAAAGCAAAGGGACCGACCTTTAATTTAGGGAATTTTTGGGGAAATCTATTACCGGTCAACTATTTCAAAGAAAGAAATAAGACTGTTGCAAATCCTAAACTAACTGTAGAAGTGAGTGACACAATGTAGCGATCGCTCTCTGTGAGACGGCACGTGGCAGAATGCAGATGTCATATAGGATTTGCAGAGAAAGGTCCTCCATACGTTGCTCATCCGTGCTGAGTCAGTGAACGCAGCTGAGCGGAAGAGAGGCATCCCGGGAGTATGCAGCTGCCACATGACACGGGTGGTGTGTGGCCGCCCTGGGCCAGCCAGGCACACAGTGTGACCTAATTACTGGAAATCATTGCACCTGAAACAGATGCTGAATGCAGGAACGCTGACGCCACCACCGGTTGAGGTACTCGGCAGCCTTTCTGCAAGGGGGAAAAAGGGATTTTTATAAACAGCTTACCTGTAAAATCCTTTTCTTGGAGTACATCACGGGACACAGAGCGACTTAGTCATTACTAATGGGTTATATAGTTTACCTTCAGGTGCTGGCACTGGCAACTTCCAAACCGAAGTACCCTCCCCTATATAAGCCCCTCCCATCCGGGAGCACCTCAGTTTTGTAGCAAAGCAATAAGTGTCCCAAAAAGAGGGGTGGGAGCTCTGTGTCCCGTGATGTACTCCAAGAAAAGGATTTTACAGGTAAGCTGTTATAAAAATCCCTTTTTCTTTTTCGTACATCACGGGACACAGAGCGACTTAGTCATTACTAATGGGACATCCCAAAGCAATGCCAAATGAGGGAGGGATACACTATACATAAGCTGGGTGCCATCAGGCATGAGGATCTTTTGCGGCCTGCAACACACTTGCGCCCAAGGCGACATCCTCCTGACTTCTAACGTCCACCCTGGTAGAATCTAGTAAACGTGTGTACTGAAGACCTGTTGCGGCCTTACAGACTTGAGCCAGGAGGCCTGGTGATGCACTGCCCATGAAGTTCCAACTGCTCTTGTGGAGTGCGCCCCTAACTTTGAATGGAGGCGGTCTCCTTCTCAAGCATAGGCTTGTATTATGACCTGTCGAATCCACTTGGCTAAAGTAGATTTTGATGCTGCCTGACCCTTTCTGGGCCTTCCGGCAGAATAAACAAAGTATCCGTTCTGCGAATCTGAGCAGTGGCTTTTAGATAAGCTTTAACTGCTCTTACTACATCCAAAGAATGCAATAACTTTTCCTCTACCGAGCTAGGTTTGGGGGAAAAAAGAAGGAAGAAGGAAGAACCACATCTTGGTTCAAATGAAACCTCGATACCACCTTAGGAAGAAAGGCTGGATGAGGACGTAATACTACTCTGTCCTTATGGACAACCAGATATGGCTCCTTACAGGACAAGGCGGCTAATTCCGATACTCTTTTAGCCGAACAAATGGCTACTAAGAAAATCAATTTCCTGGTGAGAAGAACCAAGGAAACGTGTTGCAATGGTTCAAACGGTTGTTTCTGTAGAACCGACAGAACCAGGTTTAAGTCCCATGGACATATGGGAATACTAACCGAGGGCTAATACGCATCACTCCTTGTATGAAAGCTTTGACTAGTGAATGCGAAGCCAAGGGCTTTTGAAAAAATATTGACAGGCCGAAATCTGACCCTTGATAGTACTCAAGGCCAGCCTTCCTATCTACAGCCCACTGTAGGAAGTCCAAAATCCTACCTATTACGTACTTACGTGGATGCCATTTCTTGGCCTCACACCATGTAATGTACGCCTTCCAGATCCTATAATAGATCTGCCTGGATACCGGCTTCCTGGCATTGATCATGGTAGATACCACAGGATTAGAGAGCCCTCTCTTTTTCAGAATGTGGGCTTCAATAGCCAGGCCGTCAAACCTAGGGCTGGTAAGGAAGGGAGGTATATCGGTCCTTGCGACAGCAGGTCCGGACGATGTGGGAGGGTCCAAGGACTCCTCACTGACATTTTTACAATCTCTGCGTACCATGCCCTTCGGGGCCACGCTGGAGCCACCAGAATCACTGGTTTCTTTTCTACCCTGATTCTGCGGATTAATCGCGGGTAACAATTGTGGCGGTGGGAATGCATATATCAGCTTGAACTGATCCCAAGGGAACACTAGGGCATCCGAGCCGCAAGCTAGGGGATCCCTTGTGCGAGACACAAATCTGTCCACCTTTGCGTTGAATCTGGATGCTAGCAGATCTACATCCGGTGTTCCCCACCGCTGGCATATTGCCTGGAAAACCTCGGGGTGAAGAGACCATTCCCCCGGGCATAATTGCTGGCGACTTAAAAAGTCCGCTTTCCAATTTTCCACTCCTGGGATGAAAACCGCGGATATAGCTGGGACATATCTTTCTGCCCATTCCAGGATGCAATTTGCTTCCCTCTGGGCTGCACGACTCCTGGTGCCACCCTGGTAATTGATATATGCCACTGCTGTGGCATTGTCTGATTGAATTCTGACAGGGGACCCTTGGAGTTTGGATGTCCATGCTACTAGGGCATACCGGGCTGCTCGTATCTCTAAGAGATTGATGGGCAGGGCCTTCTCTGCTTCTGACCACTTGCCCTGGAGAGACCATTGCTCCAGTACTGCCCCCCCAGCCTATGAGGCTGGCATCTGTAGTGACCACCTTCCAAGAAACCGGACTGAAGGGTTTCCCTTTTTCCAGATTCTGGGGCACCAAACACCAATGGAGGCTCTTGCGAACGGAAGGGGACAGGGACATTGGTAAGTCTAAAGCTGAACTTTTTTGTTCCAGGCTGACAGTATGGCCCTCTGCAAGTTCCTTGAATGGAATTGACCGTAGGGTACTGCTTCGAATGAAGCCACCATTTTTCCCAGCAGCCTCATGCACAGGCGTATGGATGGTTTTCTTTTTGTACCACTAAGTGGGTCAAATCTTTTAAAGACGACACCTTTTCTGGAGGTAAGAAAATCTTTCTCTGATTTGAATCCAGCCTTAGCCCTAAGTATTCCAGACTTCTGACTGGTCTTAGAGCTGACTTGTCCCGGTTGATAATCCAACCGTGATATTCCAGATACTTGATTGTCTTGTGAATAGCTACTTCCAGCTTTTCCACTGAGTGGTCTATTAGTAGCAGGTCGTCTAGATATGCCATTATCGTTACACCTTGTGTTCTTAGATTGGCCAATAGTGGGGCCAGAATTTTTGTGAACACTCGTGGTGCTGTGGCCAGACCGAAAGGTAAGGCTCTGAACTGAAAATGGCGCCCTTCTACTGCAAAGCGTAGAAATTTCTGGTGGGGCCGGAAAGATGGGAATATGCAGATAAGCATCCCTTATGTCGATCGAGGGCTAACCATTCCTGCCCTTGTAGGGCGGTGGCCACCGATCGGATCGACTCCATCCGAAAAGTCCTGATATTTAGGAACTTGTTTAGCCTTTAGATTTAATATGGGCCTCACGTCCCCATTTGGTTTGGGGACTGTGAAAAGGTTTGAGTAAAACCCGAACCCACTTTCTTCCAGGGGAACCTTCATGATTACACCTTGGAGCAATAGTTGTTCTAGTGCCAGAAGGAGGGATCCTCTCTTCTGGGGATCGCTTGGCACGTTTGACCTCATAAATTGGGCAGGAGGAGTGTCTTTTAACTCCAGCTTGTATCCCAGACTTACTGCGGAGAGCACCCATCTGTCTCTGATGGTGTCCCGCCAGGTCTCTGTGAACAACTGAAGTCTTCCCCCCACCCGATTGAGTGGGGGCAACCCTTCATGACTTAGGGGGAGGTTTTGTACCTCTCTTGACCCAGGGTTTCTTGTTACCCTGTGATTGTCCCTGATTTCTGCCCCCTGAATTTGACCGCGGAGGCCGTCGGAACTGCTTCACAGCCGATGTGCCAGGGACTGGAGAAGTAGGCCTCTTAAAAGAAGGACTTCTACTCTTGTTCTTAACCGGTAAGAGTGAACTTTTACCGGCAGAAATTTTCTGGATATATTTGTCCAGATCTTCTCCAAATAAGCGTTCTCCATGAAATGGGAAGCTAACCAGCAATTTCTTACAGGGAGCTTCAGCAGACCAGTTTTTGAGCCATAGAAGCCTACGCATATGTACTACAGACAGCGTAAAGCGGGAGGCCTGTTGGATTGTATCCTTTATGGCGTCCACCGCAAAACACAAGGCTCTAGGTAGGTCAGCTAGGGCAAGAGCCTGCTGATCTGGTAAGTCCCTTAAGACTTGTTTCAACTGATCTTTCACCGCTTGGCAGACTCCAATCGCTGCTACCGCAGGTTGTGTCACCATGCTTGCTGTAGAGAAAGCAGATTTTAGTAAAGACTCCAATTTTTTATCTATTGGGTCTTTGAACATTGGAACATTATCTACTGGACATGTCAGTGATTTGTTCACAGAAGAGATGGCTGCGTCCACTGTAGGGACCCTCCATTTTTTTATGAACTTATCCTCCATGGGATAGATCACCGGAAATCTCTTGGGGGGAGCAAATATTTTATCAGGATGCTCCCAATCCTGGTAAATAAGCCCTTCTAATAAAGGGTGGATTGGGAAGGAACAGACAGACTGGGGAGCTTTTAGCGACCCCAGCGAGGAAACCGTAGTGGTTGATGGTTCCGCCAGAGGCATTTTAAATGCTGATCGGACCATGTTAGTCAGAGACTGAACCCATAATCTTTCAGCCTGAGATGCTGAGAAAGGTTCTTCCACTGTTGATTCCTCCATAACTGAATCAACCTCATCCTGATCCCCTTCAGGTAGGTCTATCTCTGTGTGGGGCTGTTCCTCCACTAACAGGCACTCTGAAGGAGGAGACGGAGATCGGACGCGCTTTCCCTGTGACAGGGAAGCAGCGATCAATGCTGTTAATCTCTCTTCCAATCCTCCCAGAGTTGAGGATAAAACCTCCTCTGTTATATATACAGGAGCAGGTGGACTGGGGACAGCCGCAGCACCAGGCACTCCTGCGGGGTTCCTACGGCTACTGACCTCTGAATTCTCAGGGGAGATTGGTGCAGTACAAGCATGCCCAATATCCTCAGAGCCCGATGGAGACCCCTTTGGCTTCCTAGAAGACTTATTTCCGGAGCGTCTGGACGACATATCCTTTAAGCACAAAGCTGAGGTATTCCCGTCGTCATACACCAATTTTGCTGGTAATAGTCTAACACAGTTGCTGCTATATACCAGCTGGTGTCCACTAAAGTGCCTTTCTATGGGGATGCCTGCATCAACCGCCTCTGTGTGCCACTGTTTGTTGCTAGCTCTGTTTGCATCCAGCTGACACTTGTACTGTGTCTTTATACAAGCTGGGACGCCTGCACATGCGCAGAAGCGTCGCGGCGCGCATCGAGCGTCATCCACCCGCCCCGCCCCTTTTTTTTCATAGGAGGCGCGTGCACGCGCCCGCGCCCGTGCGCCATTGGCGCCCTTTTCGAAAACCAAGCAGGGACTAGGAGCCAGGGCCCTTTTTGCCGGAGGGCCTGTGCGGTGGATGAGCGCAGCAACAGGGCAGAGGAAGTGGATTCCCACAGAGAACTTACCAACTGCCTGGATCTTTTGACTTGAGAAAACCAAAGATCCACATGACAAGAAAAAATGGACCACAGCGGCCTCTAGTGGTTTAACACAGGTACCGCGGTCCTCTTTTTTTTTTTTTTTTTCTTGACTACTATTAAAATTTTACATTTTTCAGTAGTTACAGGCATACACAGATATTAGCGGGAATACCGTTAGGTAACAGACAGAAAGACAAATTAGGCTTGGGGGTCCCCCAATAGAACCAAGTTCCTGGGGGCCCCCACTTACCTGTTCCCCGCCGCAGGACTCTGTTTGGTCCACAGAAGCCCAAACTTCACCTATCACGGCAGGCATTGTAATTAAACCTTCAGGGACCGGGTTCCCAAGGATTCCACTCCCCTGGACCTGTATAGCACCCTGCACAGAAAACATCTTGGTCGTGGGTATGACCAGAGCTCTGGATCCCAGGGTCCAGCCCTCCTAAGAGAGGCATTACAGGCAAAACCTTGCTCTTCTGTTGCAAGGCCCGGGTACCGACCGTTTAGCTATGAAGCTTTTTTGGTGGGATCCGGAACAGCTTACTAAGGCCCGTAAAAGAACCTGTACGCAAGCCCAGGAAAACACATGTTACTCTTTGGCCAACACCTTAGACACTGGCAAAAAACTGAGGTGCTCCCGGATGGGAGGGGCTTATATAGGGGAGGGTACTTCCGGTTTGGAAGTTGCCAGTGCCAGCACCTGAAGGTAAACTATATAACCCATTAGTAATGACTAAGTCGCTCTGTGTCCCGTGATGTACGAAAAAGAAAGTGGACCTATCACTAATCTCAGCATGGGATGATAAAATAAATAAAGAGGAGGCCGCCTTCAGCGACAAGAGAAAGTCAATGCAATCACCAAATTCACAAAAGGTAGGTGGCCAAAGATATTTGCAAATCTCAATTACTTCTGGAAAAGTCAAGCCATGCGTTACCCTCCCAAGTCTTCACTGAAAAGGGAGGTGAAGTAAAGAAAAGGGGCGGGGCAAAGACTGACTTTTACAGAAAAAGTCAAGATTTTTTTCCCATAAGTCCAGCTGCCTATATCTCCGCATCTACTGATCCTTTTGACATGTGGCTTCCTTACAAGAAAAAACTCAGGTTGTGCATTTTATTCTATATTTTAACCTGTTGCCAATCATGTAACACACATCTCTGCCGGCAAGGAGGGTGGGCTTTAACACCTACACAACTGTGTTGCTATGGCTATTTTAGTGATTTTATTATAGCATAAATATATGGAATGATGTATTTTTGGTTGTCATGTATTGTTTTCAGAAGCTAGGCTTCCCCTATTCACACGCTAATGAACTTGTTTGGCTAGTTCATGGAGCTCATGCAACAGGATGTGATGTTGGCAGTTAGTATGGGGAGGAAACAAAGGACTGAAACTCAGCCAAGCGCTGAAGACAAAGGGAAGTGGTTTTGAGTGACTTCATAAGAACAAGGAAGGTCTTTTCCAGAGAGAACTTCACAGGACCATAGCAGGAAATTCACTTGGGGATGACACAAGTACCCGATTTCCTGCAATTGCTTGTAGAGCCTGAGGTCCTGGTTGCCTACAGAGATCATGAAGCTAATATAACCTGAGCTTAGTAAGTTTTAGCGTCTTCCTATTGTACACAGATTATTGTCGATGCTCATTTGCTAGGAAGTTTAGGTAGCGTGTGCATGTGTGTTGTATGGATGTCTGTAATACTTTGTATGTTTTGTATTGTTTTCCCTACAATTGTGTGTACAGCTATTTTGTTTAGTAAAGCACATTAAAGTGGAGTTCCACCCAAAAATGGAACTTCCGCTTTTCGGACTCCTCCCTCCCTCCGGTGTCACATTTGGCACCTTTCAGGGGGTAGGGGGGGGGAGCAAATACCTATGTAAGCCAGGTATTTTCTCCCACTTCCAGGCATAGATCGCCGCAGTATCTGCGGCGATCTTTGCCATGTCCGGCCCCTCCTCCGCCCCCCCCCGCTGTCTTCTGGGAGACACACAGGTCCCAGAAGACAACAGGGACCAGTGGGATCGCACAGCATGACTTGCTCATGTGCAGTAGGGAACCAAATAGACAAGGATAAGGTGCGCCAGACTCAGTGTAGTATTTTAGTATTCTTTTAATAGGACAAACAAAACAGCCAAATGGCTACTCACAAGGGCAAGATAATAGTCGGGCATGTAAGAGGTGGGGGTCCGGAGTCACTCTGCAGTTCATGATGTGAGGCGTTGAGACCCGGGATCGTAGTAGCCAGCCGCAGTAAGGTGGAGCAGCGGTGGTATCTGTCAGTGTCCGGGAGGCTAGATGGGCTGCACGCCGTGTAGTCTCAATGGCGTCCGGAAACAGGAAGACAGCAACCGGAAGTGCGTCTCAGCGTGGAACGCAAGCTCCGTAAACCGGAAGTGACGTGGCCACCAATCAGGTGACGCGTTTCACAGCATCCGCTGTTTCTACAGATCTCTTGTTTTTCAGAGTTGTGCTTCCACTCCCAAGGTTGCTGCCACCAGTGTACACCTGGACTGTTTTACCTGCCCCTTTATACACATTATTATTTACCTAATTTTGGGACTTATTATAGACAGTACCTAGCTGATTCTTGCGCCATCTCTCCTTTTCTTGCAGTAGGGAACCAGGCTGTGAAGCCGCAAGGCTTTACTTCCTGATTCCCTTACCGAAGATGGCTGCCCCTTCACCCGAGAGCCAGATCGGCTTCGAGTGAGGACATCGCGGGCGCCCTGGACAGGTAAATGTCCAGATTTTAAAAGTCAGCAGCTGCAGTATTTGTAGCTGCTGACTTTAAAAAAAAAAATTCTGCAGAGCTCCGCTTTAATACACTTTACCGCAAAGTGACCTTACCCACTTGATGGCCACACAATATACAGCACGGTCGTCAAGTTCTGGCATGGTGTCCATTGACGTCCTTCCAGAACCGCATGCATCGGGCACGCTGTATGACCGCTGTGTCCTCTGATCACAGATTGGGATAAAGGGCCAGACACAGCGGCCCTTTACAATAGGATCTGCTGTGTCCAGACCACAGCTGATCACATGTAAACAGACTTGCTGGTTAGCAGCAGTCCTTTCCTCACTCACTGTGTCTGTGTAAGGAAAGGAGAGCCGATAACCGGCAAGGCTCTCAGTACATTCTTTACACTGAAAATCAGGACAGCCCCATCAGTGCCAATCTGAGACCATCAGCCCAGCTCATCAGTGCTGCCTATCAGTGCTGCCTATCAGTGCTCATCAGTGCCGCCTAATCAGTTCAGCCTCATCAGCGCCCTTCAGTGCAGCCTCATCAGCGCCCTTCAGTGCAGCCTCATCAGCGTAGCCTCATCAGCGCAGCCTCATCAGCGCAGCCTCATCAGCGACCATAAGTGAAGAAGAAAAATTGCTTATTTGCAAAACTTTATAACTGAAAGCAAAAAAAAAAAAATATTTTTCATTTTTGCGGTCTATTTTAATTTAACAAAAAAATATACCCTGTGGTGAATAAAAAGCATTTGTCTTTAAAAAAAAAATTATAAAATGTAATTTGTGTACAGCGTTGCATGACTGCGCAATTGTCATTAAAAGTATGAATGCTGAAAATTGGCCCGGGCAGGAAGGGGGTGGAAGCGCCCGGTATGGAAGTGGTTAAAAGACAAAGCAAAACACACCACGCCTATGTGTCCATGGACAACCAAACCCATGGACTGGTCTCTAATAAAGATCAGGAGCCGTTTGGACCAGCTCCCAATCATGTGACCACTGTGACAGCCAATCACATTGGTGACATGATCAGGTAACCCCCATTCAGAAAAATACCACGTTGTGGCCACTAGATGGCGCTGAATATCATAGGAAACAAAACTTACTGTGAAAAATCCCGGATTATTCGTGGCGCCGGATATAATTTTCTTTTTTGAAATAGACCCCGAAAAAGTTCAGGTGTATGTCAGGGGGCGGAGCTAATACAAGAATGAGAATATCGTCACCCATTTTTTTTTTTTTATTCGGGTGAAGAGGCATAGGGCGACATTCTCCCTTTGACTCAAACTCTAATATAGGACACAGGAGAATGCCTTACAATATGCACTGATTTTATTAATATCATTGACGCCATTACCGCCTGTACTTTGGCCGCTCTCAGCTGCGCTTTGAAAGCTTCCACATGAAAATACAGACAAAAGACGCACTCAATAAAAAGAAAAAAAAAAAAAAAAAGCTTAAATGGCCCATTCCGGATTACCTACGCAAGAAGATTACACTTTTATCTTACAGCTAATAGCTGCCGAGACGTCCGACGTATTTGGCGGTTTCCAACCGTCGCTTTTGTAGGGCGCGCGCTCACATAAAAATGCCAATATTTAGAATGTACTGTTTCCTCCCCGGCCTGATCCGCCCGCCGTGTTATCTGCCGGTTTATTTTCCCTTTTAAATGACAGGAGCGGAGGAGCGGAGGAGGAGCGCTCCTCAGGCGGTAACAGCCATTAGCCATTAATGGAGGAAGAATTCCGAGGGTGCTGAATAGTGCGGATTTTAACGTATATTTTTTGTTTATTGGATGCACAAAGGTAACATTCCAGAAGAATCGATCCATTGACAAGACACTTTATTTATGAAGGGATTGACTGACCCACTTGTTCTGGTGATGAGAGTTATACAGGTGTTGTAGTTAAACCAAAACGACATCATTTGGTTTTCACTATTAAAGACATAATATGCTGCACTTAGATCGCGTCCTTTTTTTTTTTCCGGTAACACCTTGTGTTGAAGCGGAGCTCCAGGCTCCTTCAGAAAAAATGAAAAAAGTCAGCAGCTACAAATTCTGTCGCTGCTGACTTTTAGACCACTTTCACACTGAGGCGCTTTTCAGGTGCTTTCACGCTAAAAAACAGCGCCTAAAAAGTTTTACGAAAACGTATTTCCATTAAAATCAATGAATGCTTTCACACTGGGGCAGCAGTGTGCTGGCAGGGCTGTGAAAAAAACTCCCCTCTCCATTGAAATTAATGGAAAGCTCTTCTTAAGCGCCTGAAAAGCGCTCAGTGTTTTTACTGGCAGTTTAGAAGCGCCTCAGTGTGAAAGTGGCCTAAATATCAGGACACTTACCTGTCCACGAATCCAGCTGTGTCCTCGCCTTTCAAATTAACACTTTAGATTTCTCCCATAGACTTTTCGAATTTGCCGCGAACACCCCAAATTGTTCGCTGTTCGGCGAACAGGCAATGTTCGACTCGAACTCGAAGCTCATCCCTAATGGTATATACAGAGTGCAGGGATCAATGCATGGCATATACAGAGTGCAGGGATCAATGCATGGCATATACAGAGTGCAGGGATCAATGCATGGCATATACAGAGTGCAGGGATCAATGCATGGCATATACAGAGTGCAGGGATCAACGCATGGCATATACAGAGAGCAGGGATCAATGCATGGCATATACAGAGTGCAGGGATCAATGCATGGCATATACAGAGTGCAGGGATCAATGCATGGCATATACAGGGTGCAGGGATCAATGCATGGCATATACAGAGTGCAGGGATCAATGCATGGCATATAAAGAGTGCAGGGATCAATGCATGGCATATAAAGAGTGCAGGGATCAATGCATGGCATATACAGAGTGCAGGGGTCAATGCATGGCATATACAGGGTGCAGGGATCAATGCATGGCATATACAGGGTGCAGGGATCAATGCATGGCATATACAGGGTGCAGGGATCAATGCATGGCATATACAGGGTGCAGGGATCAATGCATGGCATATACAGGGTGCAGGGATCAATGCATGGCATATACAGGGTGCAGGGATCAATGCATGGCATATACAGGGTGCAGGGATCAATGCATGGCATATACAGAGTGCAGGGATCAATTAGAGTTGCCACTTCATCCCTTTAAACCCGAACACATCTGAATTACACAGGTTATGTGGCTGATTAAGGTGATAATTAAACTCACTTGGTGCCTTATCTGCATTAAATTAGCCACAGAATCTGTGTAATTCAGATGTGTTCGGGTTTAAAGGGATGA
This sequence comes from Rana muscosa, assembly GCA_029206835.1. Taxonomy (NCBI): domain Eukaryota; kingdom Metazoa; phylum Chordata; class Amphibia; order Anura; family Ranidae; genus Rana; species Rana muscosa. The sequence goes on from CM055128.1 coordinate 322,033,728, forward strand.
GGTGGCAACCCTAGGATCAATGCATGGCATATACAGAGTGCAGGGATCAATGCATGGCATATACAGAGTGCAGGGATCAATGCATGGCATATACAGAGTGCAGGGATCAATGCATGGCATAAACAGGGTGCAGGGATCAATGCATGGCATAAACAGGGTGCAGGGATCAATGCATGGCATAAACAGGGTGCAGGGATCAATGCATGGCATAAACAGGGTGCAGGGATCAATGCATGGCATAAACAGTGTGCAGGGATCAATGCATGGTATATACATATTGCAGGGATCAATGCATGGTATATACAGAGTGCAGGGATCAATGCATGGTATATACAGAGTGCAGGGATCAATGCATGGTATATACAGAGTGCAGGGATCAATGCATGGTATATACAGTGTGCAGGGATCAATGCATGGTATATACAGTGTGCAGGGATCAATGCATGGTATATACAGTGTGCAGGGATCAATGCATGGTATATACAGTGTGCAGGGATCAATGCATGGTATATACAGTGTGCAGGGATCAATGAATGGTATATACAGATTGCAGGGATCAGTGCATGGCATATACAGAGTGCAGGGATCAATGGATGGCATATACAGGGTGCAGGGATCAATGCATGGCATATACAGGGTGCAGGGATCAATGCATGGCATATACAGGGTGCAGGGATCAATGCATGGCATATACAGGGTGCAGGGATCTGTTCTCTCCCACTACTCCTTTCCATTGCATTCTCATCCACATGATCCCCCTTCCACCCCTCCTCAGCTCTGAGCCATGTTTTCACCCCCTCTACTGCCTTCATCTTCTCCCCCCTCCCTTAAAAGTTACACCATCCTGCAGAAGTGTACATGCCCTACCATTGCTGTACTAACCTGAAGTTCATAGCCGGTGTCTAGTCGAGAACACCGGCACATCCCCCACACTGCAAGCGCTACCTTTCTGCAGCCATATCGTCCAGGGGGGCGTTGGCACCCAGGCACCAGGATCAGAGAAGGTGCAGCTTACCTTCTGACCCCCCTCTGGCCCATGACAGTACTGCACTCAGGGAGACAAGCTGGTAAAAAGCTCAGATTGTAGGAGGGCAGATTTAGCTGGCAGGTTGGGAGGGAATGACTGATTTTGTGTCCGGGTGTAAGATGAACAGAAACCCGGGCAGAAGTGTCAAAAACCGGACTGTCCGGGTCATTCCCGTACAGGTGGCAACCCTAGGTCAAGCCCAACCCCTGAAAAACAACCGCACATCATTAAACCCCTCCACCAAATGATTTGGACCAGTACACAAAGCAAGGTCCATAAAGACATGGATGAGCGAGTTTGTGGTGAAGGAACTTGACTGGCCTGCACAGAGTCCTGACCTCAACCCGATAGAACACCTTGGGGATGAATTAGAGGGGAGACTGCGAGCCAGGCCTTCTCATCCAACATCAGTGCCTGATCTCACAAATGTGCTTCTGGAAGAATGGTCAAACATTCCCATAGACACCCTCCTAAACCTTGTGGACAGCCTTCCCAGAAGAGTTAAAGCTGTTATAGCTGCACAGGGCGGGGCCAACTCAACATTGAACCCTACGGACTAAGACTGGGATGCCATTAAAGTTCATGTGCGTGTAAAGGCAGGTGTCCCAATACTTCTGGTAATATAGTGTATACATGCACCTTGTGCCCCAGCCGCAGATATTTGGGGATTGGCCAGCTTCCTGGCTGGCTCACCAAAGTGGGTTCAGACTCACGGGTGGGAATCCCGTCGGGAAAAAAAAACTTTGGTTTTCTCAAAGGGATTCCTGGCAAGCTTGTCTTGCCAAGCCCTGTGTACACACACAACCATTCAAAAGAACCGCCGTTCTTTTGAATGACAAGAACGCAGTGACGTCATCGACTACGACCAGCCGGCGCTCGTCACATTCGATGCCGTCACCGCCATCTTGCTTCACCCCACACTAACCTTGTATGCTACCGCGCATGCGTCAAAGTCTCATCGAGCATGCGCGGGTTTACCTGGAGACAGTACACTCGTCGGGGAAACAGGCCGACGAGAATCCCGACGAGAAAATAGAGAGCAGGTTCTCTATTTTTCTCGTTGAGATTCTGGCCAGTTTTCCCGACGAGAAACCATACACACAACCGGTTTTCTCGGCAAAAAGCTCTCCCAGCAGTTTTCTTGCCGAGAAAACCGGCCATGTGTACGAGGCTTTCAGGTTTCTCGTCAAGAAAACTGCCCAGAACCTCGACGAGAAAAATAGAGAACCTGCTCTCTATTTTCTCGTCTGGATTCTCGTCGGCCTGTTTCCCGACGAGAAACCTGAGAGTGTGTACGCTTACCCGTCGCCGTGGAAACCCGCGCATGCTCGAAATGACTTTGACGCATGTGCGGTAGCTTCCTAGGCATAGGTAGGGTGTAGCAAGATGGCGGCGGCATCGAATGTGACGAGCACACGCTCGTCGTAGTCGATGACGTCACCGCGTTCTTTTGAATCGAGCGTGTGTACACTCGGCCGGGACAAGATTCTTGTTCAAGAATCTCGTCAGGGAAAAACAACGGGTTTTTTCCTGACGAGATTCTCGGTCGTGTGGACGAGGCTTAAAGACTGGGATGCCATTAAAGTTCATGTGCTTGTAAAGGCAGGTGTCCCAATACTTTTGGTAATATAGTGTATTCATGCACCTTGTGCCCAGGCCGCAGATATTTGGTGATTGGCCAGCTGCCTCGCCAAAGTGGGTTCAGACTAAAGCCCTGTACACACAGTCGGACTTTTGGCCAACAAACTTCATTTTGAGCAAGTTGGACCAACAATCCGACCGTGTGTACGCTCCATCGGACAAACTTTTTTTGCTTTTTTCTTGTTTTCATTGGACAAAAGTTGGGTCTGCAAACGGACAAACTTTTGGCCAACAAAAGTCCGATGGAGCAAAGTCCGACCGTGTGTACAGAAAACCATCGGACCTTTGTCCGATGGACAAAACAACTAATGTTAAAATCAACCAACAATAGCAGAAGTTGACCAAAGGGTGGCGGTAAAGAGCAGAAAAGAGCAGAAAAAACACGTGATGTTGCAAAAAGTTTTGGGAAAGTTTGCAGAAAAGTCCGAGCGTGTGTATGCTATGGGTGTGCCCGACCAACTCCGTTCGGACAAAAAACCACGGAAAAGTCTGACCGTGTGTACAGGGCTTTAGACTGGGATGCCATTAAAGTTCATGTGCGTGTAAAGGCAGGCGTCCCAATACTTTTGGTAATATAGTGTATTTATGCACCTTGTGCCCAGGCCGCAGATATTTGGTGATTGGCCAGCTTCCTGGCTGGCTCGCCAAAGTGGGTTCAGACTAAGATTTGAAGATGCCTGGGCCCATTCCTAAAAATGAATAAGCCACTTAGGAAATAAAGTACAAATTCACGTCTTTCCAATGGTTTGCAAACAATTATCAATGGAATAAACTTGCATTTGGACTTGAATGTTAGGGTGTGGTGCCTTCAACTCCTAATTCACTCAATAGATACGAGCTGATAGAATAACCCCCTTCTATTCGATGCGAACATAATAGCTATGCTGCAGAATTCTGCAACCATATTACTGAATTTAATGAGTAAACACTGAATCAGAGTGTGAAACGCGTCAGCAGTTCTTGGTTCATGCTGTTATTTGTAGTGCCTGTTTCCTTTTGAATAAACTACGTTGAATTGGAGTGCGGCTATCCTCATCATTCTTGTTCCCATTACTGAATTTATATCGCATGTAATGAGTGTCAGATTTAAGATGCCCACCGCCGTCACACCGAGCAGACAATCTGTCCCTTTTCTCACCCCTTCCCCGACAGCACCACTCCCCCCCCCCCCCTCCCACCGCCGCTCTACAGACACAAGGTATTAGACGGGCACGCCAGCCGCGGGTTGGGATACTTCCTCTGCGATCCGCTCTCCTAATGCTGTTAAAATTCTGCAGACTGGAAAAACGAGACAAAGCACAGGGGCGAAGCCCACATGTGGAACATCCATCTGTTAAATCATTAAAGAGCCGACACCAGAGGAGAGGCGGGGGGAACGAAGATCTATTTCCACCTGGAAAGCGGCGAGCGTCTTCTCCGAGCGCCCCCATCAACGGGTCTAGACGCTCTCAGAAAAAAAAAAAAGAAAAAAATGATTATCGCCCTGAATATTATAAATCGCCCAAGACAAAAAACTCATTTACTGCGCGGGGCATTCTGCTGGAAGTTTAAAAAAAAAACACAAAATCGCAGAATTTTTTGCTCGCCTCAGAAAGCTAAAGGATAACTCTGATGAGCGTAAAACGGTCGGGACACATTTGCCTTCACAAAGAGGACCTGTGTGCCCTCCAAACGCCCGCCGGTGGTTGTATTCTGCAGTAAAAGAGATCTATTTTATCTTTCATAGAGTGCTAGCTCTTCTTCGGGTTTTCCTTGGGATAGATTTAGCGCCTTCTAGCTGCTGAGAAGAGAAGTGCCGGGGTCAAGAGGAGATGGGGCCCACTGTGTCCACGCATTGCACCCATGGAGGAGCGGATATTTCCCCTCCGCATGCCACTCTGACCCCGCCCTGTACTGCCTCCCCCAGTGCAGCACCGATCCCTGACACCCCCTCCCTGCAGTGCTGCTGGCCGGTGTCCCTCCTCCCCCTCCCCTACTGCAGTGCAGGGGAGCCTCTGGAATAGTCAGACTATCAAAAGATATTCCTCTTCACCATTCCACTCCATTATGTACTGTGCCCTCCTCCAGTGCAGCACTGATCCCCGGGTAACCCCTCTTGCAGGGCTTCTTGCTGGCTTCCCCTCCTCCAAGCCAGCTGCAGCAAGGGTGGGAGATTGGTGAGGGTGCTGTGTTAAGGGGAGGGGGGTGCACTGGTAAACATGTTTACCAGCCCCTTACTGAATGAACGCAGATAGTAATCCATACCGATCGCTCCTGTGTCTATTCATCACTGAAGCATAGTAAGCTGTGTTTACTATGCTTTAGTTTGTGAGTGAATAGGAGCCTGCAGAGAAAGGGACAAGGGACTCTGTCCTCAATTCCTTTCTCTGTATCAAAAAAGAGACCCCACCAAAAAAAAAAAAAAAAACAACCCCCCCAGGCCAGTCTGACTTACCTGGGGGGATTGTACTGGGGGGCAGACTGACCTGGGGAAGGGGGATTATACTGGGGGACAGAATGACCTGGGGGAGGGGGATTATACTGGGGGGCAGACTGACCCGGGGGAGAGGGATTATACTGGGGGGGCAGATTGACCTGGGGAAGGGGGATTATACTGGGGGGCAGACTGACCTGGGGAAGGGGGATTATACTGGGGGGCAGACTGACCCGGGGGAGAGGGATTATACTGGGGGGGCAGATTGACCTGGGGAAGGGGGATTATACTGGGGGGCAGACTGACCTGGGGAAGGGGGATTATACTGGGGGGCAGACTGACCTGGGTGAGGGGGATTATACTGAGGGGCAGACTGACCCGGGGGAGAGGGATTATACTGGGGGGGCAGATTGACCTGGGGAAGGGGGATTATACTGGGGGGCAGACTGACCTGGGGAAGGGGGATTATACTGGGGGGCAGACTGACCTGGGGAAGGGGGATTATACTGGGGGGCAGACTGACCTGGGGAAGGGGGATTATACTGGGGGACAGAATGACCTGGGGAAGGGGATTATACTGGGGGGCAGACTGACCTGGGTGAGGGGGATTATACTGGGGGGCAGACTGACCTGGGGGAGGGGGATTATACTGGGGGGCAGACTGACCTAGGGAGGGGGATTATACTGGGGGACAGACTGACCTAGGGAGGGGGATTATACTGGGGGGCAGACTGACCTGGGGAGAGCGATTATACTGGGGGGCAGACTGACCTGGGGAAGGGGGATTATACTGGGGGACAGAATGACCTGGGGAAGGGGGATTATACTGGGGGGCAGAATGACCTGGGGGAGGGGGATTATACTGGGGGGCAGACTGACCTGGGTGAGGGGGATTATACTGGGGGGCAGACTGACCTGGGGGAGGGGGATTATACTGGGGGGCAGACTGACCTGGGGAGGGGGATTATACTGGGGGGCAGACTGACCTAGGGAGGGGGATTATACTGGGGGACAGACTGACCTAGGGAGGGGGATTATACTGGGGGACAAACTGACCTAGGGAGGGGGATTATACTGGGGGACAGACTGACCTAGGGAGGGGGATTATACTGGGGGGCAGACTGACCTAGGGAGGGGGATTATACTGGGGGACAGACTCACCAATTATTTTTCTCTCTACAGGACGGAGTTCAGGCGGAGAGGATCTGAGGCAGCCAGGTGTAAATGAACAGCTGAGTCTGTTCACTCCCGACCGCCAATCAGCTCACAGATCCCCTGCTGATCGCAACCCAGTCCTGATCTCCGTGACTGCGCCTGCGGGACCCGCAGATCTGATCGCCGCCGGTGTCCCGCGATCGGGTCACAGAGCTGAAGAACGTGGAGAGGTAAGTGTAAACAAACCTCTCCCCGTGCTTCCTAGTGTGTCAGTGATGGTCTGTTCCCTGTCATAGGGGACGACGATCAGTGACATCACACGCCAAGCCACGCCCCCACACAGTAGTAATCACTCCCTAGGAAACACTTAACCCCTTCAGCGCCCCCTACGGGTTAACCCCTTCACTGCCAGTGTCATCACAGTAATCAGTGCATTTTTATAGCACTGATCGCTGTAAAAAGGACAATGGTCCCAAAATGGTGTCAAAAGTGTCCGATGTGTCCGCCATAAAGTCGCAGTCACGATAAAAATCGCTGATCGCCGCCATTACTAGTAAAAAAAAAAAATATTAATAAAAATGTCATAAAACTATCCCCTATTTTGTAGACGCTATAACCTTTGCGCAAACCAATCAATAAACGCTTATTGCGATTTTTTTTTTTAACCAAAAATATGTAGAAGAATACGTATCGGCCTAAACTGAGGAAAAAAAAAAGTTTTTTTATATATTTTTTGGGGATATTTATTATAGCAAAAAGTAAAAAATATAGCTTTTTTTTTAAATTGTCGCTCTATTTTGTTTATAGCGCAAAAAAAAAAAAAAAAAAACGCAGAGGTGATCAAATACCACCAAAAGAAATCTCTATTTGTGGGGAGAAAAAAAAAAGGACGTCAATTTTGTTTGGGTGCCACGTCGCACGACCACGCAATTGTCAGTTAAAGCGACGCAGTGCCGAATCGCAAAAAAGGGGCCTGGTCATTTAGCAACAAAATGGTCCGGGGGGTTGAAGTGGTTAAAGTAACGCAGTGCCGTATCGCAAAAAATGGCCTGGTCATAATTGGGGGGGTAAATCTTCCGGAGGTCAAGTGGTTAATTTTCTTAATTTTTGCAGCACCTCTTTAGAAGACGTGATGATGATTTTCACATTGGAAAAGTTGAAGAAAATGTTTATCGCTGTCCTTTCGTTTCCTCGCTCCGGATTGGTGGAAGGACGCACTTCATAGAAAAGCTTGAACACCTCATTCTAAGTTACTTGCAGGGAAAAAAAAAGATGACTTTTATCTTTTAGCTAATAGCCCTCCAGACAACCAATGTATTTAGGTGTTTCCAGTCGCGGCTCTTTTGTCAGCGCGGCGCTCACATAAAAAAGAAAAACGCCAATATTCACAACGTACGGTTTTTTCTCTTCAGCCCACAGAATTATCTGCCGCTTTATTCTCCCTTTAAACTAAGAAGAGCGCTTTTAGAAATCAATGCGATTTAAATAAATAGACGTCTAGACAGAATTACACAAAAGAGAAAAAAAAAAAAAAACACAAAAAGATAATAAAAAAAAAACCCATTCAGTACCACTCTGCAATACACGCAAATTAGTTCCATGGTTTGTCTCCAATACAGCAAAATCCCTGAAATCCAGCGAGCCCCTCACTTCTTGTAGTGCGCCGACAATGCTTCAGACTACAGAACACCACCCTGCTAGACTACAGAACACCACCCTGCTAGACTACAGAACACCACCCGAGGCTGGGCCGAGGTGTGGGCAGAAGAGGCGGGTACATGGGGTGTGTCTGGTTGTGCCTGGACACACCCTAATCACCTTGTGCGTCGCAAATTGCCCCCCCCCATCAGTGCCAGGACAAGGTGTGGTCAGGAGGGGCGGCTTCCCTGGGCACTGTGGTAACATGTGAGGCTGGGGGGGGGGCACCACAAAGAGGATAGGGGAGGGGGATTTGTGTTGGGAGGGGGTATTGTGTGTGTGTGGGGGGGTTGACAGGAGATGAATTATTTTAGGAGGGGAAGTTTGGGGAGGTGTGCTAGGAGTGGTGATTTGAAAGGATTTGTGTTGGGAGGGGGAATTTTGTGTGTGTGTGGGGGGGGGGGCAGGTGCTAGGAGTGGTGATTTGAAAGGATTTGTGTTGGCGGGGGGGGGGGGGGATAGGGGAAGAAGATTTGTGCTAGGAGGGGGGGTTTGGGGGGTTTGTGCTAGAATAAGCAATACGGTAGAGGGTGTACTTGTGCTAGGAGGGATGATTAGGGGTATTTGTGATAGGAGGGGAAATTTGAAGGGGGATTTGGAGTGGGGGAGAGCATATGTGCTCAGAGGGGAAATTTGAGGGGTAGAGGATTTGAATTAGGGGGGGGGATTTGTTCTGAGACATATGGGGAATGAGAGGATTTGAGCTAAGGGGGGGGGGGAATGTTCTGGAGACGTATGATGAATGAGAGGATTTGAGCTAAAGGGGGGGGGGGATGTTCTTGAGACATATGGAGAATGAGAGGATTTGAACCAAAGGGGGGGTGAATTTGTCCTGGAGACGTATAGAGAATGAGAGGATTTGAGCTAAGGGGGGGGGGTGTTCTGGAGACATATGGGGAATGAGAGGATTTGAGCTAAGGGGGGGGGGGGTGTTCTGGAGACATATGGGGAAAGAGAGGATTTGAGCTGGGGGGGGGGGGTGTTCTGGAGACATATGGGGAATGAGAGGATTTGAGCTGGGGGGGGGGGTGTTCTGGAGACATATGGGGAATGAGAGGATTTGAACCAAAGGGGGGGGGTGAATTTGTCCTGGAGACATATGGGGAATGAGAGGATTTGAGCTAATGGGGGGGGGGGGCAGAGATTTGTGCTGGAAAGGGGATTTCAGTAGAAGGTGGATTTGTATTTGGAGGGGGGGGGGGGGGAATTTATGCAGGCCACACCATAGACAGGTGGCCGCCTCCATCTGGTGACATCACTTTCTCATCCGCGGGAGATCGTTGCTCTCTCTGGACGGAGGAGAGCCCCAGCCTGTTCTCATCCTATTCCAGACATCTGGACCCCTTGTTAAGTATCTGCTTATTTCAGAGACACACACCATTTACATTTGCGTGTGCGACCTACGCATGCGTTTGCTTCTGCGAGCGCGGAGGGATGCATATTTTTTTTCTTATTTCTTTTTTTACTTTTACACTGTCCCTTTCATTTTTTTGATCACTTTTATTCCTATTACAAGGAATGTAAACATCCCTTGTAATAGAAATAAGGATGACAGGTCCTCTTTATGGAGAGCTCTGGGGTCAGGAAAACCCCAAATCTCCCCTCTGCCTTTAAAGGCACAAGATATAAAAAAAATGATCTTTTGTTTTAAAAAAAAAAAAAAAAGTTTGCTTCAGCCCTACACAGGAAGTGACATCACTCTAGTCCTCCAAAATCATAGAAGTGATCAGAAACATTCTAAATATTTTATTTACAGGACCACCTGCTCCTTATATCTCCCAGCACACCTACCTGTACTCACTCCCGGCACACCTACCTGTACCCACTCCCGGCACACCTACCTGTACTCACTCCCACCTGTACTCACTGCCGGCACACCTACCTGTACTCACTCCCAGCACACCTACCTGTACTCACTCCCAGCACACCTACCTGTAGTACCCACTCCCAGCACACCTATCTGTACTCACTCCCGGCACACCTACCTGTACCCACTGCAGGCACACCTACCTGTACCCACTCCCGGCACACCTACCTGTACCCACTCCCGGCACACCTACCTGTACCCACTCCCGACACACCTACCTGTACCCACTCCCGACACACCTACCTGTACTCACTCCCAGCACACCTACCTGTCCTCACTCCCAGCACACCTACCTGTCCTCACTCCCAGCACACCTACCTGTACCCACTCCCGGCACACCTACCTGTACCCACTCCCGGCATACCTACCTGTACTCACTCCCAGCACACCTACCTGTACCTGTCAGAGCCTGAGGAAGGAAGAAGAGGGGTGACATCTTCAGGGCGCGGGGTGTATTGTAATGTCAGTATTACAGACTGCTCATCCTAGGAGACCGAGGTACTTGGACCTCACATGTATTTCATAGATCAGAGAAAGGACGGGGCCAAGAGCATTTCCCCCCAACAAGACATGGACATCAGCGGATCTGATTGAAGAATTAGGAACGCCTGAGGGGGAGAAGTCAATTAGCAGAAGAAACAAAGGAATCACTCAATTCAGCTTCAAATCAGATGACTGCAAATCCTCCTGAACTCTGTGTGCTGCCGATAAGAAAGTGTCACTCGTCCCTGCTCTCTGTCAGCGCTCTCTTTTCCAGCAGGCATTGTGGGCTCTCCCCACTGGAGTCATGGGAATTCAATATAAATGGGATGGGATGGTGGGGAGTGAATATACACAGAGGTCATGGCTAAGAAGTCACTAAACAGAAAAGCTTTTTTACTAGCATTTTAAATAGATTTTGTAAAAATACATATAGATAGAGAGGAGAGGAGAGGAGAAGAGAAGAGAAAAGAGTAAAGAGCAAGAGAGGAGGAGAGGAAAAGGAGGAGAGAGAGGAGGAGAGGAGAAAAGAGAGATAGAGCGGAGAGAAGGGAATAAAAGAAGAGAGAGGAGAGGACAGGAGAGAGGAGAAGAGAGGATGAGGAGAGGATAGAGCAGAGGAGAGGAGGAGGAGAGGAGAAAAGAGAGATAGAGCGGAGAGAAGGGAATAAAAGAAGAGAGAGGAGAGGACAGGAGAGAGGAGAAGAGAGGATGAGGAGAGGATAGAGCAGAGGAGAGAGAGGAGGAGAGGAGAAAAGAGAGATAGAGCGGAGAGAAGGGAATAAAAGAAGAGAGAGGAGAGGACAGGAGAGAGGAGAAGAGAGGATGAGGAGAGGATAGAGCAGAGGAGAGAGAGGAGGAGAGGATAGAGCAGAGGAGAGGAGGAGGAGAGGAGAAAAGAGAGATAGAGCGGAGAGAAGGGAATAAAAGAAGAGAGAGGAGAGGACAGGAGAGAGGAGAAGAGAGGATGAGGAGAAGATAGAGCAGAGGAGAGAGGATGAGGAGAGGATAGAGCAGAGGAGAGGAGAGGAGGAGGAGAGGAGAAAAGAGAGATAGAGCGGAGAGAAGGGAATAAAAGAAGAGAGAGGAGAGGACAGGAGAGAGGAGAAGAGAGGATGAGGAGAAGATAGAGCAGAGGAGAGAGGATGAGGAGAGGATAGAGCAGAGGAGAGGAGGAGGAGAGGAGAAAAGAGAGATAGAGCGGAGAGAAGGGAATAAAAGAAGAGAGAGGAGAGGACAGGAGAGAGGAGAAGAGAGGATGAGGAGAGGATAGAGGAGAAGAGAGGATGAGGAGAGGATAGAGCAGAGGAGAGGAGGAGGAGAGGAGAAAAGAGAGATAGAGCGGAGAGAAGGGAATAAAAGAAGAGAGAGGAGAGGACAGGAGAGAGGAGAAGAGAGGATGAGGAGAGGATAGAGCAGAGGAGAGAGAGGAGGAGAGGATAGAGCAGAGGAGAGGAGGAGGAGAGGAGAAAAGAGAGATAGAGCGGAGAGAAGGGAATAAAAGAAGAGAGAGGAGAGGACAGGAGAGAGGAGAAGAGAGGATGAGGAGAAGATAGAGCAGAGGAGAGAGGATGAGGAGAGGATAGAGCAGAGGAGAGGAGAGGAGGAGGAGAGGAGAAAAGAGAGATAGAGCGGAGAGAAGGGAATAAAAGAAGAGAGAGGAGAGGACAGGAGAGAGGAGAAGAGAGGATGAGGAGAAGATAGAGCAGAGGAGAGAGAGGAGGAGAGGAGAAAAGAGAGATAGAGCGGAGAGAAGGGAATAAAAGAAGAGAGGAGAGGACAGGAGAGAGGAGAAGAGAGGATGAGGAGAGGATAGAGCAGAGGAGAGAGAGGAGGAGAGGATAGAGCAGAGGAGAGGAGGAGGAGAGGAGAAAAGAGAGATAGAGTGGAGAGAAGGGAATAAAAGAAGAGAGAGGAGAGGACAGGAGAGAGGATGAGGAGAAGATAGAGCAGAGGAGAGAGGATGAGGAGAGGATAGAGCAGAGGAGAGGAGAGGAGGAGGAGAGGAGAAAAGAGAGATAGAGCGGAGAGAAGGGAATAAAAGAAGAGAGAGGAGAGGACAGGAGAGAGGAGAAGAGAGGATGAGGAGAGGATAGAGCAGAGGAGAGAGAGGAGGAGAGGAGAAAAGAGAGATAGAGCGGAGAGAAGGGAATAAAAGAAGAGAGGAGAGGACAGGAGAGAGGAGAAGAGAGGATGAGGAGAGGATAGAGCAGAGGAGAGAGAGGAGGAGAGGATAGAGCAGAGGAGAGGAGGAGGAGAGGAGAAAAGAGAGATAGAGCGGAGAGAAGGGAATAAAAGAAGAGAGAGGAGAGGACAGGAGAGAGGAGAAGAGAGGATGAGGAGAAGATAGAGCAGAGGAGAGAGGATGAGGAGAGGATAGAGCAGAGGAGAGGAGAGGAGGAGGAGAGGAGAAAAGAGAGATAGAGCGGAGAGAAGGGAATAAAAGAAGAGAGAGGAGAGGACAGGAGAGAGGAGAAGAGAGGATGAGGAGAAGATAGAGCAGAGGAGAGAGGATGAGGAGAGGATAGAGCAGAGGAGAGGAGGAGGAGAGGAGAAAAGAGAGATAGAGCGGAGAGAAGGGAATAAAAGAAGAGAGAGGAGAGGACAGAAGAGAGGATGAGGAGAGGATAGAGGAGAAGAGAGGATGAGGAGAGGATAGAGCAGAGGAGAGGAGGAGGAGAGGAGAAAAGAGAGATAGAGCGGAGAGAAGGGAATAAAAGAAGAGAGAGGAGAGGACAGGAGAGAGAAGAAGCGAGGATGAGGAGAGGATAGAGCAGAGGAGAGGAGGAGGAGAGGAGTAAAGAGAGATAGAGCGGAGAGAAGGGAATAAAAGAAGAGAGAGGAGAGGACAGGAGAGAGGAGAAGAGAGGATGAGGAGAGGATAGAGCAGAGGAGAGGAGGAGGAGAGGAGAAAAGAGAGATAGAGCGGAGAGAAGGGAATAAAAGAAGAGAGAGGAGACGACAGGAGAGAGAATAGAAGAGAGGATGAGGAGAGGAAATAGCAGAGGAGAGGAGGAGGAGAGGAGAAAAGAGAGATAGAGCGGAGAGAAGGGAATAAAAGAAGAGAGAGGAGAGGACAGGAGAGCGGAGAAGAGAGGATGAGGAGAGGATAGAGCAGAGGAGAGGAGGAGGAGAGGAGAAAAGAGAGATAGAGCGGAGAGAAGGGAATAAAAGAAGAGAGAGGAGAGGACAGGAGAGAGGAGAAGAGAGGATGAGGAGAGGATAGAGGAGAAGAGAGGATGAGGAGAGGATAGAGCAGAGGAGAGGAGGAGGAGAGGAGAAATAAGAGATAGAGCAGAGAGAAGGGAATAAAAGAATAGAGAGGAGAGGACAAGAGAGAGGAGAAGAGAGGATGAGGAGAGGATAGAGCAGAGGAGAGGAGAAAAGAGAGATAGAGCGGAGATAAGGGAATAAAAGAAGAGAGAGGAGAGGACAGGAGAGAGGAGAGGATGAGGAGAGGATAGAGCAGAGGAGAGGATGAGGAGAGGATAGAGGAGAAGAGAGGATGAGGAGAGGATAGAGCAGAGGAGAGGAGGAGGAGAGGAGAAATAAGAGATAGAGCAGAGAGAAGGGAATAAAAGAATAGAGAGGAGAGGACAAGAGAGAGGAGAAGAGAGGATGAGGAGAGGATAGAGCAGAGGAGAGGATGAGGAGAGGATAGAGGAGAAGAGAGGATGAGGAGAGGATAGAGCAGAGGAGAGGAGGAGGAGAGGAGAAAAGAGAGATAGAGCGGAGAGAAGGGAATAAAAGAAGAGAGAGGAGAGGACAGGAGAGAGAAGAGAGGATGAGGAGAGGATAGAGCAGAGGAGAGGAGGAGGAGAGGAGAAAAGAGAGATAGAGCGGAGAGAAGGGAATAAAAGAAGAGAGAGGAGAGGACAGGAGAGAGGAGAAGAGAGGATGAGGAGAGGAGAGAGGAGAAGAGAGGATGAGGAGAGGATAGAGCAGAGGAGAGGAGGAGGAGAGGAGAAAAGAGAGATAGAGCGGAGAGAAGGGAATAAAAGAAGAGAGAGGAGAGGACAGGAGACAGGAGAAGAGATGATGAGGAGAGGATAGAGCAGAGGAGAGGAGGAGGAGAGGAGAAAAGAGAGATAGAGCGGAGAGAAGGGAATAAAAGAAGAGAGGAGAGGACAGGAGAGAGGGAGATGAGAGGATGAGGAGAGGATAGAGCAGAGGAGAGAGAGGAGGAGAGGAGAAAAGAGAGATAGAGTGGAGAGAAGGGAATAAAAGAAGAGAGAGGAGAGGACAGGAGAGAGGAGAAGAGAGGATGAGGAGAGGATAGAGCAGAGGAGAGAGAGGAGGAGAGGAGAAAAGAGAGATAGAGCGGAGAGAAGGGAATAAAAGAAGAGAGAGGAGAGGACAGGAGAGAGGAGAAGAGATGATGAGGAGAGGATAGAGCAGAGGAGAGGAGGAGGAGAGGAGAAAAGAGAGATAGAGCGGAGAGAAGGGAATAAAAGAAGAGAGGAGAGGACAGGAGAGAGGAGAAGAGAGGATGAGGAGAGGATAGAGCAGAGGAGAGAGAGGAGGAGAGGAGAAAAGAGAGATAGAGCGGAGAGAAGGGAATAAAAGAAGAGAGAGGAGAGGACAGGAGAGAGGAGAAGAGAGGATGAGGAGAGGATAGAGCAGAGGAAAGGTCAAAGAGAGGAGGAGAGGAGACGATAGACGTGTAGCACCCTGTAGTTTAGTCAGAGAGCTCCTCACAAACTTACTTGCCAAGAGTAATTATCCTGGTCGATTGATAGAGATCCATTGATTTCTCTAAGTTTGGCCTTGTTGCACCTTTCTCTTCTACCACTAGGTGGCCAGGTACTTGGTGGTACTAGATATACCCAAGGTCAGGTTATGGGTAAATGGGTTATCTCAGCCAATGGGCAGGGGTTTTCTTGAATCCCTTGGCCTGCTGGGAGAGCCTATATATTTGTCAGGTGATCCGTGGTCTGTGCCACCAGGACGGCTGTCTGGGTGGATGTGTGTAGTACACCCCGGGCTGCTAGGCTGGAGATTGGACCTATCCCAGGGGCATCTGGCTGCCAGGCTGTGTGAGGGCCTATCCAGAAGTAAGAGGGCAGCGCAGGGTTGGGACTGCGGCTTGCAGTCCAACCAAAAGTTCTGCCGGCCGGAGAACCTGTCGTGGTCGGAGGTAGAAGGGAAGCTGTCGCCACGAAGCGACCAATCGCCTTTACCAGGGAACCACAGTGAGTAACTTAAGCAAGTACCGGAGCAGTATTCTCACCGAAGGGCACGGTGGAGAATCGGGAAACTTCAGACGGTGATCAAGTCAGGGACCCAACCAGCGGAGGTGACGCTTGCAGAGCAGCTTTGTGTGCCAAGCCAGGGACCGAGCCGGTTAGCAGGGGTAAAGCTTGAGAAGTATCTGGAGTGCCAAGCTAGGGACCCAGCAGGGAAGCGTGGGTGACGCTTGAGGAAGATACCACTGCCAACCTTGGAGGAGCTCACGGGATTCAGAGTCAGTGAATCAGAGGGTCCAGTGAGAGACCAGGAGGTCAGTATTGAAGAACTACAAGGAGCAGTTGTAGTGGAGCTGAAAGGACTGTTCCGTTTGAGTTAGGAACTATTAAAGGACTGTTACCATAGGAGACAGTAATACTGCACGTGCAGATGTGGCTTCTTGATGGGGCCTTTCCCTGTACGGCTGTTCTCCTATTGAAGTCTCGGGGTCTGCCAATTGAGTTTGAAACTGTCTAAGTGTGCCCTGGCCTGAACCCTCTTTCCCCCACAAAAATATAAAAAGGACTGTCAAAAGAAATAAAACCTTTTTTACTTTCAAGAAGTATCTGGCGCCTAATGACTTTTACCATCTTTGCACCCACTATGCCTCACAGGCAGGCCCGGACTAGCCATAGGGCAGACAGGGCATTTGCCCGGTGGGCCAGGGCCGCCCACTCCGTAGCATGTTGCTGTTCAAGCCGCACAGCGGGAGGTAAGCGGCGACCACGGTCTGGACATGGTTAACACAGGCCGTCGCTCGCCGCTACGCGGCTGAGAGAGTGAGCCACGCTGTACCGCACCATCAGAGAGAGAGAGAAAGCCACGCTGTACCACACCCCCAGAGAGAGAGCCACGCTGTACCGCACCATCAGAGAGAGAGACACGCTGTACCACACCCCCAGAGAGAGAGAGCCACGCTGTACCGCACCACCAGAGAGAGTGCCACGCTGTACCACACCACCAGAGAGAACCACGCTGTACCACACCCCCAGAGAGAGAGACACGCTGTACCGCACCACCAGAGAGAGCCACGCTGTACCACACCCCCAGAGAGCCACGCTGTACCACACCACCAGAGAGCCACGCTGTACCACACCACCAGAGAGCCACGCTGTACCACACCACCAGAGAGCCACGCTGTACAGCACCACCAGAGAGTCACGCTGAACAGCACCACCAGAGAGTCACGCTGTACCACACCACCAGAGAGAGAGAGCCACGCTGTACCACACCACCAGAGAGCCACGCTGTACCACACCACCAGAGAGCCACGCTGTACCACACCACCAGAGAGTCACGCTGTACCACACCACCAGAGAGAGAGAGCCACGCTGTACCACACCACCAGAGAGCCACGCTGTACCACACCACCAGAGAGCCACGCTGTACCACACCACCAGAGAGCCACGCTGTACAGCACCACCAGAGAGCCACGCTGTACAGCACCACCAGAGAGCCACGCTGTACAGCACCACCAGAGAGTCACGCTGTACCACACCACCAGAGAGCCATGCTGTACCACACCACCAGAGAGCCACGCTGTACCGCACCACCAGAGAGAGAGCCACGCTGTACCACCAGAGAACCATGCTGTACCGCACCACCAGAGAGCCACGCTGTACCACACCGGCACCACCAGAGAGCCACGCTGTACCCGCACCACCAGAGAGCTACGCTGTACCTGCACCACCAGAGAGAGAGCCACGCTGTACCCGCAGGGAAGAAGGGAGAGAAAAGAGGAGGAGGAGGAGAGAGGAGAGGAGAAAAGAGAGGAGTAGAGGAGAGAGGAGAGGGGAAAAGAAGAGAGGAGAGGAGAGGAAGAGGGGAGAATAGGGGAGGAGAGAGGAGAATGAAAGAGGGGAGAAAAGAATGAAGGAGGAGAGGAGAATGGAGAAGGAGAGGAGAATGGAGGAGGAGAGGAGAATGGAGGAGGAGAGGACAATGGAGGAGGAGTGGGGTTGGAGGCAAGAAGACCAGAGAGAACAGGAGAGAGGAGAGGAGGACAGGAGAGAGGAGAGGAGGACAGGAGAGAGGAGAGGAGGACAGAGGAGAGGAGGACAAGAGAGAGGAGAGGAGGACAGGACAGAGGAGAGGAGGACAGGAGAGAGGACAGGAGAGGGGAGAGGAGGACAGGGGAGAGGAGAGGAGGACAGGGGAGAGGAGAGGAGGACAGGGGAGAGGAGAGGAGGACAAGAGAGAGGAGAGGAGGACAGGAGAGAGGAGAGGAGGACAGGAGAGAGGACAGGAGAGAGGACAGGAGGACAGGAGAGAGGAGAGGAGGACAGGAGAGGGGAGAGGAGGACAGGGGAGGGGAGAGGAGGACAGGAGAGAGGAGAGGAGGACAGGAGAGAGGAGAGGAGGACAGGAGAGGGGAGAGGAGGACAGGACAGAGGAGAGGAGGACAGGACAGAGGAGAGGAGGACAGGAGAGAGGACAGGAGAGGGGAGAGGAGGACAGGGGAGAGGAGAGGAGGACAGGAGAGAAGAGAGGAGGACAGGAGAGAGTAGAGGAGGACAGGAGAGGGGAGAGGAGGACAGGAGAGAGGAGAGGAGGACAGGGGAGAGGAGAGGAGGACAGGAGAGAGGAGAGGAGGACAGGAGAGAGGAGAGGAGGACAGGAGAGGGGAGAGGAGGACAGGAGAGAGGAGGACAGGAAAGGGGAGAGGAGGACAGGAGAGAGGAGAGGAGGACAGGAGAGAGGGGAGGAGGACAGGAGAGAGGGGAGGAGGACAGGAGAGTGGAGAGGAGGACAGGACAGAGGATAGGAGGACAGGGGAGAGGAGAGGAGAACAGGAGAGGGGAGAGGAGGACAGGAGAGAGGAGGACAGGAGAGGGGAGAGGAGGACAGGAGAGAGGAGAGGAGGACAGGAGAGAGGGGAGGAGGACAGGAGAGAGGGGAGGAGGACAGGAGAGTGGAGAGGAGGACAGGACAGAGGATAGGAGGACAGGGGAGAGGAGTGGAGAACAGGAGAGAGGAGAGGAGGACAGGAGAGAGGGAATAAGTAGAAAGGATAGGAGGAAAGAAAAAGGAAAGGAGAGGAGAAGGTAAAGAGAAAAAAAAAGAAAGGAAAGTAACAAAGCATTGAGAAAATGGAAGTTTTACATTTGTCCAGAGTTCTTCCCCCACTGTGGTGGCTGGAGGTGGAGAAGTAGAACTTGTAGAACTTTTTCTGACTGCCTCCTATGGCAGAGAAACCTTTTTCATAGCGCTCTAAAAAAAACGTATCTGCTTTTTTTTTTTCTTAGCCAAGAAATCCATCTCCTGACATCCCCGGTAGAAATAAAAAAAGGGCGAGCAGTGAAAGGGTTTAGTAGTAATAACATCTGTGTTTTAAATCATTGTGAATATGTTAAGCTGACAGCGAGTCTCCGAGGGGTTCTGATCATTAATTCTCTATGCATAAAATTAAAACCTGGAACACATTTTTTAAAATCCGTTTCTAATCATCCCGGAAAACTTTCCCGCGTAGCAAACTATTGTGCTGCTATAATATATATTTGGAGGAGAATGTTCAGACTATTAAGGAGTCTGAGGCCCCCTGCCTTTGTGCTTTTTAATTTCGACATTAAGCGCGAGAAAGATATTTTCCTTTTTTCGGGGACATTGTACCATTTAATAGAACAAGCAGGATGTGTCTTGGCTATAAATATATTATAAAATTGCGCACTGGATTAATTCCTCCACTCGCGTCAGTCGGGAAAGGGCGGTTTATTCTGGGTTGGCGGCACGGCTAGAGAATGCCATTAAATGAGGGGATCTGGAGCTTGCCAGTTGGTTAAAAAGGGGGGCGCGATTTTTGTTTCCATACATGGGGTTGAACGCAACAAAACCACTTGAACCATTGTGTTTACAAGGCATCCCTTCCGATAATCCTCCAGGTTCAGGAACCAGGATCAATATCTGGACCTCTTATGGTGCATCTGTAAACATAGGACATTAACCCAACCCCACGGGTTCTGTACCTCATGGAAAATCATGGTCAAGATCCACAGTTCAAAAGACAAAGGATTATGAGACAGAGTGCAGAGCAGCCACCATAATGGTTCCACTCCAAATGGCACCAACAAACTGGTGGGAAGCATGCCCGAGAAGAACATCCCTTTATCCAGTATCCTTCAAACCCCCAGAGTCCATTTTTTAGCTTTAACAAATATTTTTAGCCCTGACAAAGTGCTGATGAGCCCCTAAAACATGTTGGCTACAGGTTTTTAATGGAGCATAAATTTACAGAAAAAAAGTTCTTTGAAGTCTAACTTTCATGTGTTGTACTCCTACCATTTCTTGTAATGGTTCAAGTGGCTTTGGTGAGTTCCAGACCTTGTGTGTGTGTGTGTGTGTGTGTCTCACACACCCCAACTGAACCTGGTCATACATGTTATATGTGATTGTACAACTTCTGCACAATCTCCTTTAGATTTACCAATCGACATGAGCACAAGCCATTGAATATACACTATATTACCAAAAGTATTGGGACGCCTACCTTTACACACACATATGAACTTTAATGGCATCCCCAGTCTTAGTCCGTAGGGTTCAATATAGAGTTGGCCCCGCCCTTTGCAGCTATAACAGCTTCAACTCTTCTGGCTGTCCACAATCGGCTTAAAGCTGGGGTAGGGTCAGCAGGGTGCTGTATACATCTTCCTAAAGACATCACAGCACTGCCGCCTCAGTACTCCTCTCAATAACCTTCAGCCCTAATACAGCCGTGGGTGGGCTCTTAGGAGGAGCTATACAAATGTCAAAAGATCCTCATGGGTGGGTGTCAGTCTGGAGAAGTAGGAGTTCCTAGGTGGGCTGTATTTGCAAAGGTAACACCCACATGTGATGAGCCTCCATGATTGAAATAACTGAAATCCAATGAATGAAAGGGGCGGGCTACAGACAGTCAACCTGGGGAGGAAAGATCTAGATCAGGGGGTCCCCAAACTATGGCCCTCCAGTTGTTCAGGAACTACAATTCCCATCATGCCTAGTCATGTTTGTGAATGTCAGAGGTTTACAATGCCTCATGGGGATGTGTAGTTCTGCAACAGCTGGAGGGCCGCAGTTTGGAGATCCCTGATCTAGATGATGCTGGATGGCCTCCAGCCAGAAAATGGGGCAAGCTGTATCTGACTTGCTACCATAGACGTGCGCACTGGGTGCGCCGGATGTGCCTAAAAAATGTAAAAATAATTAAAAATGTAAAACAATTATTAAAATAAATTAAATTAAGGGCTCATTTACATGGGTTCCCTGTGTGTGTGTGTGTGTGTGTATATATATATATAGATAGATATACACACACACACACACACACATACAAACACATGCATGTCTGTTTGTCTTTCTTTTCCAAGAAGATGCATGTCCATTTGAGCTTTGGGGTGCACACACTAATACAATGGGCTGCACATTCCTATGCTTGCTGCAGCTTTTAATGCACATTGTGAGAAGCTCACAGTGTGCAGTGAAACCAGAGGAAGCCATTTCAGTCAAGGAGAAAAGCCGGTACAACTGTGCAAGACTGAAAGGAAGGCCGGAGATCAGATTTAAAGGGGGGTTCCAGCCTTTTTTATGTTTATTAAAAGTCAGCAGCTACAAAAAGTGTAGCTGCAGGCTTTTAATAAACAGACACTTACCTGTTCCACTGTCCAGTGACGCGGCCGCCCGGAGCGTCGCTCCTCTCCCCCCCCCTCTCTGCCGGCGCCTCCAAACTGTGGGCACCCGGCCGTGACAGCTTTCGAGTCCACGGCCGGGCACTCACCACGCATGCGCGAGTCGCGCTGTGCCCTAGGAGTGGACAGGAGATCGCCTGGGACCTGTCACGTGTCCCAGGTGATGGCCTACGGGGGGGGCCCGCCTTAGGCGATATGACGAGTCGCCTAAGCGGTCCGAGGGCGGAAGGAGGAAGTGGGACAGGAAGTCCCCCTACTGAAGCCCCCACCCCCCCCCCCCAAAAAAAATTACATGCCAAATGTGGCATGTAAGGGGGCGAGGAGTGGTTAAAGCGGAAGTTCCATTTTTGGGTGGAACTCCGCTTTAAGGGTGCATATGGAGATTTCTGTATGGGCCCAGCTGTGACTGGTTCTCTTTAAGGATAAGAACCCTCTTTATGGGGGAACTACTTCTTGAAGGACTTTTTTCTTCATCCAAGCCATCTTGGTTCCTCATCTAAACAAATATTTATTTAAATAAAAAATGATTTAGTAAGATAAATATCAGCTGCAGCGAGGCCAATAAATAGGACAGCTAGCCAGGCGTCCCGAGCGCCTTCGTTTTAATTGCCGCCTAATTGGTTGGATAGGTCAGGAGCACCTGGGTGAGAGCGGAGGGCCCTGCGCTATTTCTGGAGCGTCATTGATCTCCGAGAGGCCGGGGCGCTAATTACAACCCGTTATCTCACACAACGCAGATGTCTGATGAATAAATAAAACGTTTTTTTTTTCTTCTTCTTCCTTCGTTTGGCATTAGAAGGCTTTGTGTCGCGAAACAAAAGAACGGCTGAACGACCAGCGGGCGGGAAGGTTCCCTGCAAAACGCGCTGGGCGTGGTCGCCCATCTCCGTCCCTGGACGGTTTTCTACCTTGTTGTGTTCAGGGATGAGAGACGTGATTTGGGGGAAATGGATTTTGATACAACATATCATTGCCAACCAATATCAACCAATATCAACCAATATCACTGTAAAGGAAATTTACAGAATTTGGAAACTTTGTAAGCAAATTGTCAAATTGGGCAAATTGGAAAATTTGTGTAACACAAACGATCCTATTGAAGGGTGCAGGTTTTGGGGGTGTATTTAGGGCAGATTCGTTGTTTTTTTTTGTTTTTGTTTTTGATATTTGGTTGTTATTTGTGTGCTGCTGTTTTCCCATTTTTATTTTACTTGGTTTTTTCACGGTCTGTGTTTTCTAAAAATTCATTTGGCTATTTTCTGACAGTTTTTGCACACAGTTGTTAGGAACGTTCCTCTAATCTTTGTCAATTTGGGTGAAAAATTGTCTCATCTACAGAATACAGCGGGCGATAACGAGGCGAGAGACATCTGTCTGTAAATTGCTGTACTGCGTTCCCTGTGATGTCTCTAATCCCTGGAGCCCAATGTGTGGAGTATGAGAATACGAGAGAATTCATATGTAGAGTTGTAATGGCAATGATTTCTGCTAGCCTCATGCAGCATGTCCCCAGTCTCTCCCTGTCTTCTGCAGCATGTCCCCAGTCTCCCACTGTCTTCTTCAGCATGTCCCCAGTCTCTCACTGTCTCCTGCAGCATGTTCCCAGTCTCCCACTGTCTTCTGCAGCATGTCCCCAGTCTCCCACTGTCTTCTGCAGCATGTCCCCAGTCTCCCACTGTCTTCTGCAACATGTCCCCAGTCTCCCACTCTCTTCTGCAGCATGTCCCCAGTCTCCCACTGTCTTCTGCAGCATGTCCCCAGTCTCCCACTGTCTTCTGCAGCATGTCCCCAGTCTCCCACTGTCTTCTGCAACATGTCCCCAGTCTCCCACTGTCTTCTGCAGCATGTCCCCAGTCTCCCACTGTCTTCTGCAACATGTCCCTAGTCTCCCACTGTCTTCTGCAGCATGTCCCCAGTCTCCCACTATCTTCTGCAGCATGTCCCCAGTCTCCCACTGTCTTCTGCAACATGTCCCCAGTCTCCCACTGTCTTCTGCAGCATGTCCCCAGTCTCCCCCTGTCTTCTTCAACATGTCCCCAGTCTCTCCCACTGTCTTCTGCGGCATGTCTCTGCCTATGTCTGTCACAGAAGACAGGGAGAGACTGGTGACATGCTGCAGAAGACAGGGAGAGACTGGTGACATGCTGCAGAAGACAGGGAGAGACTGGGGACATGCTGCAGAAGACACAGAGACTAAGGATATATCATAGAAGGCAGTGAGAGACTGAGGACTTGCTGAAGAATACAATGAGAGACTGTCATAGAAGACCGTGAGAGACTGGGGACATGCTGCAGAAGACACAGAGACTAAGGATATATCATAGAAGGCAGTGAGAGACTGGGGACATTCTGCAGAATACAATGAGAGACTGGTGACATTCTGCAGAATGCAATGAGAGACTGGGGACATGCTAAAGAATACAATGAGTGTGGTGTTACACTATGTGATTATTCTTGCTCTGTGTCTTTAAGATCTGTCCCCTTCTTTCTAGCTGAACTCTCTCTCTCACCGTAGTTCTTTATATATCTCCTCCACTTCCTGATTCTGGTCATTACTCCTGTATTTCTTCCATGCTAACATCTTACATGTGGCTTACAACTGCAACGTTTTTCTACCTATGAATATCCATCATTAAACGGAACATTCGAAAGGATTCATCGTCTGTCGTCCTAACTGTGAGTTTATTCATTGAGTTAAACTGCCTGTATCAATGCAAGGGATGAATATCAAACCAGCTTGAGTAAGGCCTACTTAAACCTGGAGATGAACTTTATCGCTTTGTAGTTGAGACAGAACAGTAGAAAAACGGAGTTTCACAGCCTAATTACAAGATTTCTGCATGTCAGTACTGAAACAGACAAGATTTACTGCCCTCATAGCAAGACAGAAGGGACAGAGCAGCACATGGCAGCCTTATAGCCTGAGACAATCTGCACAGTGTCATATTTCAGCACACAGATCCTGCCTGCTTTCACAGTCAGTCTGCTATCATGAGTGACCAAGCTTCTGCATGTGAACTCACATCTCCTTCCTCACAAGTTCCTGAAGAAACTGAGTTACCCAAACGCTCAGTTAAACCCACTTGGAAAGTAATGGAGAATTATGAAGCTTCAAGGACTGAATTGTCAAATAGCTTGGAATTAGTCTGGGAGAAAATCCTTGCTGAAGCCAATACAGTGTCTGTTGAACGTGAACTACTGACACTAGAGGGCGCCATTAAACAACTTTCTGCCTCATATGAGCTTTATCAGCTTACCAGCATCAAATTCACTAATGTCTTACAAAACATGAAGTCAGAAAATGCAATGATGCAATTAAAGCGCGTCAATGCTCTCAATATTGAAAGAAACAGTTTTATCCAGCAAACCAGATTAAAGGCAGAAGCAAAAATAAAGCTGTTACAGGACACTGCATCTCACAGATCTGTTTCCACCAGACGTTCTAAAAACTCGTCAAGATCCCATAGTTCAAGATACTCAACACTCAGTGAGCGACTTATTAATGCCCGCGCTGAAGTGGAAGCCAGCAAAGTGCAGGTGGCATATGCAGACAAAAGAGCAGAGTTGGAAGCGCAGTCAGTACGTCAAAGGGCAACAATGGAAACCTTAAATGAACAGTGTAAACATGACGCAGCTATGGCAAAGCTAAGGGTCCTACAGCAAGCTATCAGTGCAGACGAAGGTGCAAGTGAGAAAGACAGCATTAACCTAAACATAGCAGATATGGACGACCCCCTCAAACGCACTAAAGACTATGTCCTAAGCCACTGCAGTGCACACTCCATTGTCTCCAATGCTCCCGACTACATAGAGACTCCTTCACAGCTTCAAGTTAAAGAGGTTCCAGCAACTTCCTGCACTCAAAATCACTCCACTGCATTTCCTACCTGTCTACCTTGCCTGCCTTCATACGTCACAGAGCATCAGCGCAAGCTTCAAGCAAGTCATCAATCTTCAGTCATCGGTACAGCCTTGAATCAACGTACCATTGGAACAACTGATTTCAAGCAAGCAACTCACCTGGATGCATCTGCTGCACCATTTTTCCCTGTGTCCTTTAACAACAATGTCAAAGATAACGCAATTAGCACCATACAGCCAACAGCATCTCACATAAAGGCGGAGACAACTGAGACAGAAGAGTTTGTGAGGTACATGCTTCGCAGAGAGCTCACAAAGACTGGTCTTACAAGTTTTGATGACCAACCTGAGAACTACAGAAGTTGGAAATGTGCCTTCAGAACTACAATCAGCAATATTGGCATTACAGCTGATCAAGAATTGAATCTGCTGATCAAATGGCTTGGTCCTCTATCTGCTGCACGTGTTAAGCCATTAAGATCGGTTTTCATGGACAATCCTACTGCAGGCCTCACAGCTGCATGGGAGCGACTAGAGCAAAGTTATGGCAGTCCAGAAGCTATAGAAAATGCTTTGTTCATGCGTCTGGAAACTTTCCCAAAGATATCCGGTAAGGACAACAAGGAGTTCCAGAGACTGAGTGACCTTCTCCTTGAGCTTCAGCTAGCCAAGACAGACCCAAAACTACCTGGACTCAGTTACCTTGACACTCCAAGAGGGGTAAACCCAATTGTCTCCAAGCTCCCGTATGGTTTGCAAGAGAAATGGACTGCACTAGGGTCATCATACAAAAGAGAGAACAAGGTTTCCTTCCCTCCATTCTCTTTCTTCTGTGAATTCATCAGGAAAATTGCAGAGACCAAGAACGATCCAAGTTTTTCCTACGGTGAGTACAGCCTCTTCTCACCCTTTCCTAAGAGTACCAGTCTTCAGGGCAACTATAGAAACCATAGAGGCCCAGTGTCCCTGAAAAAGACTGACATCCTTCCCACTCCTACCACAGTTCTGGCCACGAACAAACAGAGTAGGAAGATTGAAAACCCTAGCAGAGAGTGTCCCATACACAAGAAGCCACACCCCCTCAATAAATGTATCGGCTTTAGGAAAAAGCCTCTGGAAGAGCGCAAGGAGCTTTTAAAGACATTTAGGGTATGTTTCAGGTGCTGTGCTTCTACAGAACATTTTGCAAGGGACTGTAATGTGTCCATCAAGTGCATAGAGTGTGGCTCTGAAGAACATGTGCAAGCCCTCCATCCACTTGAGCCCAGCTCTGCACAACCTGCCAACACTCCTCCCAGGTTAACGCATGGCGGGGAGAATACAGACCAAGTGCCTAATTCTACCATCATTTCTTCATCCTGCACTGAAGTTTGTGGAGAAGACCGCTGTGGTAAGTCCTGTGCTAAGATATGCTTGGTGAACATATACCACAAGGATCAACCAGAAAAGTCTCTAAAGGCATATGCTATCTTAGACGATCAGAGCAATCGATCACTTGCAAAATCGGAATTGTTCAATCTATTTGAAATAAAAGGCGAAGCTCATCCTTACACCTTGGGTACCTGTAGTGGAACTATAGAGGTTTCTGGAAGAAGGGCTCATGGACTCATGGTATCTTCTCTCAAAGGTAACTTGCAATTACCCTTACCTACACTTGTTGAGTGCAATCAGATACCTGCTAACAGGGAAGAAATCCCTACTCCAGCTGCTGCTTTCCATCACCCTCACCTCAAGGTAATAGCAAATGAGATACCGCCACTTGACAAAGATGCTCAGATCCTTCTTCTGTTAGGAAGAGACATTCTAAGAGTTCACAAGGTACACAGACAAGTCAGTGGACCCCCAGATACCCCATTTGCCCAGCGCACGGATCTAGGGTGGGTCATCATAGGCAATGTCTGCAGTCTGCATAGGCAAAATGAAAAGACCTACCAACATTTCGTCATTCAAGACAAATGTTCTGCCAAATGGCCGAAACACTTACTTTGAGCCATGCCCACATCACTACTGGGTGAAAGAGAAGATAGCCAGCCACGAATGGCAACATGGTATCTCAGGTGACACAAGCCCTTTCTCCTGCCATGATGGCGACTTCGGTTCTACAGTGTTTAATGCAACCAGTGAAGATGACATACTGGCTCCTTCAATGGAAGACAAAGAATTCATCAAGGTAATGGACAAGGAGTTCTTTCAAGATGACTCCAATAACTGGGTAGCACCCCTACCCTTTCGTCTCCCAAGAGAGAGATTGCCCAACAACTTACAGCAGGCCATCAGTAGATTCTCCTCCTTAAAGCGAAACTTAAGCAGGAAACCAGAGATGCAAAAGCACTTTGTGGACTTTATGCAAAATGTATTTGACAGAGATCATGCAGAGCCTGCTCCCCCACTAAAGGAGGGAGAAGAATGCTGGTACCTTCCATCCTTTGGCGTGTATCACCCACGCAAACCAGACCAAATCAGAGTTGTCTTTGATTCCAGTGCTCAGCACGAAGGTGTTTCTCTTAACAACATGCTCCTTACTGGACCCAACTTGAACAACAGTCTAATAGGAGTCTTGATTTGTTTCAGACAAGAGCCTGTAGCAGTAATGGCCGACATTCAACAGATGTTTCACTGCTTCATCATCAGAGAAGACAACAGAAACTACCTCAGGTTTCTATGGCACAAGGACAATGACCTCAACAAGGAAGTTATAGATTATTGCATGAAGGTACATGTCTTCGGTAACAGTCCTTCCCCAGCAGTGGCAACTTATGGGCTAAGGAAAACAGCTCAGACTGGAGAAGTTGAATATGGATCTGATGCCCGTCAATTTGTTGAAAGAAACTTCTACGTTGACGACGCACTTAAGTCCTTTCCAACTGCTAAAGAAGCAATTGATCTTCTCACCAGAGCAAAGGAGATGCTGTCTGTAGCAAACCTTAGACTGCACAAGATTATATCCAACAGTCAGGAATTTATGAATGCCTTTCACTCTGAGGACTATGCCACTAGTCTAAAAAACCTTGACTTAGGTACAGATGTGCCTCCTGTTCAGCAAAGTCTGGGTTTGTTGTGGAACATCAAGCAAGACAAATTCACCTTCCAAGTGTCAACTTGTGACAAACCCTTCACTAAGAGAGGAGTCCTGTCCGTGGTGAATAGCATCTATGACCCACTGGGTTTCCTTGCTCCAGTTACCATTCAAGGTAAGATTTTACTAAGACAGTTGTCTACTGAGAACATAGACTGGGATACTCCCTTGCCTAGTGAGAATCAACACAAGTGGGAAAGGTGGAGATATTCTTTGAAGTCACTAGAAAAACTTCAGATTCCCCGTTGCTATGTTCCAGGATCCACTTCAACTGCTAACCGGAGAGAGATTCATATTTTCTCTGATGCATCAGTTGAAGCTATTGCTGCAGTAGCCTATTTGAAGACCTCTGAACTGAATGGAGAATCACACTGTAGTTTTGTCCTAGGCAAGGCAAAACTCACTCCCAAGCCTGTACATACCATACCAAGACTTGAACTTTGTGCAGCCGTGCTAGCAGTAGAAATTGCAGAGGTCATACGAAGTGAAATGGACACTACAATTGATTCTTTCACCTTCTATACAGACAGTAAGGTAGTACTTGGTTACATAAACAACCAAACAAAACAATTTTATGTGTACGTCAGCAACAGGGTTGAACGTATCAAGAGATTCTCTCTACCAAGTCAATGGCATCACGTTCCCACTGAACTCAACCCAGCTGACTGTGGGACCAGAGCCGTGTCACCTGCCGCTCTTCAGGACAGCTTATGGCTGTCACCTCCAAGGTTTCTGTGTGAGGACTCTTACTTACTCCCTATTGACACCACCTATGGGCTAGTAAACCCTGAAGATGATAAGAAAATAAGAACTGTGAACACCTCACTCCACACTTCTGTAAGTACAAAACAGAAGCTGTGGTCACACCGTTATGAGCATCAATGGAAGCAGGTGCAGCATCTAGCCAATGTGTTCTGGCATCGCTGGAAGAAAAAGTATCTTCACCACCTTCAAGGTCGTAACAAATGGCAAGCATCTAAGCCGAATCTTAAGGTTGGAGACCTCATCCTTCTAAAAGACAAGGAAGTTTGTCGGAATGAGTGGCCTATGGGTCTTATTACTAAAGTTATGCCCAGCGACGATAACAAAGTCCGGAAGGTAGAAGTCAAGGTAACCAAGGGAGGATCGACACAAACCTTTAGTCGACCAATTACAGAGTTAGTACTCTTTTTGCCAGGTGAGTGACTTGTGCAAGGACTAGCCATGCTGTTGGCACGGCGGGGAGTACATTGCTGCCATCTACAGGTTCTACTCAGAACTTTGGAATTATTTGAAGACATCATACTGTGACTTTATGTTCTTCATCCTGTTGAACTTACATTTATTATTTGCTTGTTGCATGTTTTTTATTACAGGTTCCAGGACATTAGTCAGTATTGGACTTTTTGAAAATATATATATTAGTTTAAGGTTATGAAATCTAAAGATTTCAGACGGGGAGTGTTGTGTTACACTATGTGATTATTCTTGCTCTGTGTCTTTAAGATCTGTCCCCTTCTTTCTAGCTGAACTCTCTCTCTCTCACCGTAGTTCTTTATATGTCTCCTCCACTTCCTGATTCTCGGTCATTACTCCTGTATTTCTTCCATGCTGACATCTTACATGTGGCTTACAACTGCAACGTTTTTCTACCTATGAATATCCATCATTAAACTGAACATTCGAAAGGATTCATCGTCTGTTGTCCTAACTGTGAGTTTATTCATTGAGTTAAACTGCCTGTATCGATGCAAGGGATGAATATCAAACCAGCTTGAGTAAGGCCTACTTCAACCTGGAGATGAACTTTATCGCTTTGTAGTTGAGACAGAACAATGAGAGACTGTCATAGAAGACCGTGAGAGACTGGGGACATGTCATAGAAGACATTGAGAGACTGGGGACATTCTGCAGAATACGAGAGACTGGGGACATGCTGCAGAATGCAATGAGAGACTGGGGACATGCTGCAGAATACAAAGAGAGACTGGGCACATGTCACAGAAGACATTGAGAGACTGGGGACATGCTACATAAGACAGTGAGAGACTGGGGACATGCTGCAGAAGACACAGAGACTAGGGATATATCATAGAAGGCAGTGAGAGACTGAGGACATGCTGAAGAATACAATGAGAGACTGTCATAGAAGACAGTGAAAGACTGGGGACATGCTGCATGAGACAGCGAGAGACTGGGGACATGCCGCACGAGACAGTGAGAGACTGGGGACATGCCGCACGAGACAGTGAGAGACTGGGGACATGCCGCACGAGACAGTGAGAGACTGGGGACATGCCGCACGAGACAGTGAGAGACTGGGGACATGCCGCACGAGACAGTGGGAGAGACTGGGGACATGCCGCACGAGACAGTGAGAGACTGGGGACATGCCGCACGAGACAGTGAGAGACTGGGGACATGCCGCACGGGACAGTGAGAGACTGGGGACATTCCGCACGGGACAGTGAGAGACTGGGGACATGCTACATGAGACAGTGAGAGACTGGGGACATGCTGCAGGAGACAGTGAGAGACTGGGGACATGCTGCAGGAGACAGTGAGAGACTGGGGACATGCTGCAGGAGACAGTGAGAGACTGGGGACATGCTGCAGGAGACAGTGAGAGACTGGGGACATGCTGCAGGAGACAGTGAGAGACTGGGGACATGCTGCAGGAGACAGTGAGAGACTGGGGACATGCTGCAGGAGACAGTGAGAGACTGGGGACATGCTGCAGAAGACAGAGAGACTGGAGATATGTCATAGAACACAGTAAGAGACTGGGGACATGCTCCAGAAGACAGTAAGTGACCAACCAAACCTATAGTATCTCCCCCATCTCTCACTTTCTTCTGCAGAATGTCCCCAGTCTGTAAACAAACATGTAGCATGTCCTCAGTCTCTGACCATCACCTCCTGTGTTATGTCCTCAGTCTCTTCTAGTATTACATATACTGAATATTATATGTGTGGCCCTTTGGTGATGTCGGGGGCCACATCAGAAGCCCCATTGTACCCCATAGATTGAGTGATTGAAGTGCGGGGAGGACCTTGTTCCCTTTTTGTGATTTCTTTGGTTTTAGGGACAGAATTCCCCCCACCCTCCCCCCGACCACCATGTTTAATGTCTGCCTGGCCCTGCTGGGACTTGTAGTTCTCCTGAGGCTGCAGAGGTGCCCGGGCCTGTTCTGGAAGCAGATGATGATGATGTGGTGAGGAATGTCTATATTGTGTATTGTAGTGAGAGGGAGGAAGGCCTGAGGCTTCCTCGGTAACCGTATGACTGGTTGTCAGGCAACATGTACACAACCTCAGTCCCCTGTAAAGGGAGCAACGTGAGAGCCATGGCCGCCACCACCACCGCCCCGCACAGCCGGGCCAAGGAGGACAGCTTTGTAGCCCAGGACATGATCTGGTAATCCTCCTCTGTATATTATCCAGGGGGAGGGGGGGGCACTAAGGCCACAATCTGAGGCTGTGACATATCAGTATCTGATCACATCTCCCTTCTGTACTCCATGTACCTGTGATGTATACATTGTGTACTCCATGTACCTGTGATGTATACATTGTGTACTCCATGTACCTGTGATGTATACATTGTGTACTCCATGTACCTGTGATGTATACATTGTTTACTCCATGTACCTGTGATGTATACATTGTGTATTACATGTACCTGTGATGTATACATTGTGTATTACATGTACCTGTGATGTATACATTGTGTACTCCATGTACCTGTGATGTATACATTGTGTACTCCATGTACCTGTGATGTATACATTGTGTATTACATGTACCTGTGATGTATACATTGTGTATTACATGTACCTGTGATGTATACATTGTGTATTACATGTACCTGTGATGTATACATTGTGTACTCCATGTACCTGTGATGTATACATTGTGTACTCCATGTACCTGTGATGTATACATTGTGTACTCCATGTACCTGTGATGTATACATTGTGTACTCCATGTACCTGTGATGTATACATTGTGTATTACATGTACCTGTGATGTATACATTGTGTATTACATGTACCTGTGATGTATACATTGTGTATATAGAGATGTCCCGGGGAGTGGTGTGTGTCCCGGGTGCAGAGATCTGTTTGCACACTACATGTCAGACATGTGTACTTACAGGCGGCGGGGTGTGCGCAGTATACAGGAGGATTATATAGAATGATATATATTCTTCCTGTATATGTTCTGTGTGTCTTTGTGGGAAGGTGACAGCTCCTATACTTTTCTGGTTGGGGGTGTGGCCTATACATGATACAATGAGTCCCCGTCCCTTTGTACTCAGCGCAGACCTGTGTTGGAGGTGTAATCTACACTCCTGGCGGTGTGATTTCCCTCCATACATTATTCAGGGGACAAGGGTGGCAGTGGCGGAGGTCAGCGGGGTGGAAGTGATTGTGAAGGTTCAGGTTTCCCTTTCACATCGAGAGGCACCACGGTGGATTGCGCAGGTCCTGATTATTAACACTTCTTATAGGACCCCCAATGAATGCTAAGAGGGCCCAAAAAATACAAGTTTTATCACCTGTGAATATTCCAAATGTTCTAGAGGGGATCGGGGATGCCACTAGTGGCACAGGAAGATTTTCCAGTCCATTGAATAATCTGCCACCAATCCAAGCCAGGATCAAAGCAAAGGCCTTATTTTGGGAACAGTAGAAACCGACACCGGTACCTACACCATCTAACTAGTACCCTCCCCCCCCTGACTAGTACCCTTCACCCCATGAATAGTACCCTCCACCCCCTGACTAGTACCTTCCACCCCTGACTAGTACCCTCCACCCCCTGACTAGTACCCTCCACCCCCTGACTAGTACCTTCCACCCTCTGACTAGTACCCTCCACCCCCTGAATAGTACCCTCCACCCCCTGACTAGTACCCTCCACCTCCTGACTAGTACCCTTCACCCCCTGACTAGTACCCTTCACCCCCTGACTAGTACCCTTCACCCCCTGACTAGTACCCTCCACCCCCTGACTAGTACCTTCCACCCCCTGACTAGTACCCTCCACCTCCTGACTAGTACCCTCCACCTCCTGACTAGAACCCTCCACCTCCTGACTAGAACCCTCCACCCCTGACTAGTACCCTCCACCCCCTGACTAGTACCCTCCACCTCCTGACTAGTACCCTCCACCTCCTGACTAGTACCCTCCACCTCCTGACTAGTACCCTCCACCTCCTGACTAGTACCCTCCACCCCCTGACTAGTACCCTCCACCCCCTGACTAGTACCTTCCACCTCCTGACTAGTACCCTCCACCCCCAGATGTAGGATTTGCCCTGGGGGGAGAGCATACCTCCCAACCCGCACGGATTCTGTGGGACTTTCCCGCATAGCCACTTCCCGCAGTCCCGTGATAGAGGGTATATTCCCACACAGGAAGAGGAGGCAGTGGAGGCAGGATGGGAGGAGGAGGTAAGAAGATGTCACCCTGCGCCCCCCCCCCCCCCCCCGCTTATAACAGCAATGTCGGGCGATCGGCGGCAGTCTGCGGCACCGCCCCCGCTCATCCACATAAACCTTTTTCCTTTTTCGTCCCACGGTAGCACTGCCCCGCCCCCCCCCCCCCCCCCCCACGATCAACAACTTTGGTGTCGGGAACCTTTTTTTTTCCGTAATTGCATTTTCAAAAGTTGGGAGGTATGGGAGAGTTGTGCTAGATATAGGATCCGCCCCAGGTGCCAAATGCTGTAGGTACGCCCCTGACAATTACATGAAGTTTATGCAAAGTGTCAATATCGTTGACCCTTCTTTTTCAAGACCTTTGCAATTCCCTCCCCCCGGCATACTGTCAGTCATCATCTGGGCTACATCCTGACTGATGGCCGCCCCCCACCCTATTCTTCAAAGCTTGGAGTTTGTCAGAATTTGTAGGGTTCTTTGTTCACCCGTCTCTTAAATATTGACCACAAATTCTCAATGGGATTAAGGTCTGGGGAGTTTCCTGGCCATGGACCCAAAATTTCGATGTTTTGTTCTCCAAGCCACTTCGTTATCATTTTTTTGCCTTATGACAAGGTGCTCCATCATCCTGGAAAAGGCATTGTTCCTCACCCAACTGTTCTTGGATGGTTGGGAGAAGTTGCTCTCGGAGGATGTTTTTGTACCGTTCTTTATTCATAGCGGTGTTCTTAGGCAAAGTTGTGAGTGAGCCCCCCACTCCCTTGGCTGAGAAGCCCCCTACACATGAATAGTCTCAGGATTTTTTACTGTTGGTATGACACAGGACTGATGGTAGCTGTGACAGACCTAGCCGGGATATTGACTTTTGGAGAGGACTGAATGCTAGCCTCTTGCCTTGCGATCATGGGCCCTGGTATTTGGGGGAACGGTGCTTTTTGTGAGCTGTATGCCTGGGGACCCTTGAGGTGGTGTTACTTTGGATTCAGGTCCATGTCCCCCCAAGACACACAGACTCTGGGAACCCTGTATATTCCATATTAGAAAGAGTGACGGATTCATAATGTTGGGACACATACTGTTAGGAGGTGCTGATGTCAACTCCAGCCACCTGTCTGTCTGTTCTAATGTAAATGAGTCTAGTGTAACTTCTAAGAGTCTTTCATCCATTGTTGCTTGTGCTTGCTAATTAACCCTGCAATAGTATGAAGGAGTTCTGTGTTGATATTTATGATAATGTATATCGTTGTTAGGGAGTCACATCGGCTGCTTTAACCACTTCAGCCCCGGACCATTTTGGCTGGTTAAAGACCAGGCCCCTTTTTGCGATTTGGCACTGTGTCGCTTTAACTGACAATTGTGCGGTTGTGCGACGTGGCTCCCAAACAAAACTGACGTTCTTTTTTTCCCCACAAATAGAGCTTTCTTTTGGTGGTATTTGATCACCTCTGCGGTTTTTATTTTTTGCGCTATAAACAAAAATAGAGCGACAATTTTGAAAAAAATTCAATATTTTTTACTTTTTGCTATAATAAATATCCCCCCCAAAATATATAAAAAAACATTTTTTTTTCCTCGGTTTAGGCCGATACGTATTCTTCTACATATTTTTTGAAAAAAAAAATTGCAATCAGCGTTTATTGATTGGTTTGCGCAAAAGCTATAGCGTTTACAAAATAGGGGATAGTTTTATGGCATTTTTATTTATTTTTTACTAGTAATGGCGGTGATCACCGATTTTTTTGTGTGACTGCGACATTATGGCGGACGCATCGGACACTTTTGACACATTTTTGGGACCATTGTCATTTTTACAGCGATCAGTGCTATAAAAATGCACCGATTACTGTGAAAATGACACTGGCAGTGAAGGGGTTAACCACTAGGTGGCGCTGTAGGGGTTAAGTGTTCCCTGCATTGTGTTTCTTACTGTAGGGGGGGGAAGGGCTCTGTGTCACATGACACCGATCTCCGCTCCGAGTACACAGAGCCGAGATCCGTGTCATTGTCACTAGGCAGAGCTGGGAGATGCTTGTTTACATAAGCATCTCCCCGCTCTATACCTCAGTGAGACGATTGCGGGGATCCCCGCAGCGATCGAGTCCGCGGGACCCACGGTCCGAATCACGGAGATGGCGGCAGGGTCGCGAGCACGCTGCCGGCGCCACTCGCGACCACACAGACAGGCACTTAAAGGGGACGTACAGGTAAGTTGATGTGCCTGTCCGTGCCATTCTGCCGACGTAAATGTACAGGAGGCGGTCGGCAAGTGGTTAAGGGATTAGTTAATTAGCTCATGTTAATTTATGTTTCTGGTTACAGGCGTATTGTTAGAGTAATATAAGCAGGAGGTAGGAACCTCCTCCTCTTCAACTGTATATAAGATTGGTATTCTGGTTCTAATAAACAGTCCATGTTCAGCAATCAAACTAGTATCGTCTTGTTTTTTGTTGATAGCGGTTGGAATACCTGATATCTATATTCAGACTCGGAGGAAGCGTTATATGACTAAAGCACTCAAGCTGAGTGTGGGACGTTTCGTTACAGTAGCGCTCACCTTTTCTTCTCCGGACAAGGTTTTCTCCAGATGCCCCAAACAATCGGAAAGGGGATTCAGAGAAAATTACTTTCCCCCAGTCCTCAGTGGTCCAATCCCTGTACCTTTTGCAGAATATCAGTCTGTCCCTGAAGTTTTTTCTGGAGAGAAGTGGCTTCTTTGCTGCTCTTCTTGACACCAGTCCATCCTCCAAAAGTCTTCTCCTCACTGTGCGTACCGATGTCCTCACACCTCCCTGCTGCCATTCCTGAGCAAGCTCTGCACTGGTGGTGTCCCCGATCCCGCGGGTGAATCACCTGTAGGAGACGGTCCTGGCACTTGCTGGACTTTTTTGGGCACCCTGAAGCCTTCTTCACAAATACAGTGAAAATGTTTTTTTATGGAATTAAGTTCATTTTCATGGCAAAATGAATTGCAATTCATCTGATCGATCTTCATAACATTCTCCAGTTTATACAAATTGCCGTCATAAAAACTGAGGCAGCAGACTTTGTGAAAATTAATATTTGTTTCATTCTCAAAACTTTTGGCCACGGCTGTAAATTTGGCTTTGGAATAGGAACGATTGCATTGCCTGAAGTGTCGCTTTGCCTGTTTTAGGAAAGCTCATGTGAAGAAGGAAAAGGAGGCAGCCAAGAAGTGGCCGGAGGAGTGGGGGTTCCTCACCACGCCGTTCACCGAGGTAAACGTCTGCCTATACACAGCTCAGAACTCCAAATCCCCAGCACAGACACCTCCCTCTCTGCACATCATAGCCCTCTCCTCCTCTGGGAGTGTCTAGATACTGTCTGTGCTGGCCCAGCTCCTCTGCCACCCCCCCCACCTTCACCTCCCTACATAACCTTTTATGTAGCTGGCAAGGGAAGAAGTGGAAGGGAGTACTATAGAGCGGTAGTCAGCAGAGGACACTGCTTTCAGGGGCAGAGGACAAAATTTTGAGGGGTACAGGACACTACAGTGGGAGGTGGGGGGGCAGAGGA
Source organism: Rana muscosa (assembly GCA_029206835.1). Taxonomy (NCBI): domain Eukaryota; kingdom Metazoa; phylum Chordata; class Amphibia; order Anura; family Ranidae; genus Rana; species Rana muscosa. The sequence continues at coordinate 322,070,795 of CM055128.1, forward strand.
TGCTGCTATGGGGGGGAAGAGGACACAACAGTGGGGCAGGTTGATGTAAAGGGGGGCAGAGGACACTGTTTTGGGTGGGTACAGGACACAGCAGTGGGGGAATGATGTAAAGGGGGGCAGATAATGCTGCTTTTGGGGGGAGGGGGACACTACTGTGAGGGATGGGGCAGGGAACACTGCTATGGAGGGCAGAGGACACTACAGTGGGGGGGGGGGGGTTCAATGTGAAGGGGGGCAGAGGACACTGTTTTGGGTGGGTACAGGACACTACAGGGGGGGTGTGGGGTGATGTGAAGGGGGGCAGACAACACTGTTATGGGGGGAAGAGGACACTACAGTGGGGGGGGGCGGCGTGAAAGGGGGCAGAAGACACTGTTTTGGGTGGGTACAGGACACTATAGTGGGGGGGGAATGATGTGAAGGGGGGCAGAGGATGGTGCTTTGGGGAGGGGGGGAGAACATTGCTATGGGGGGCAGAGAAGACTAGAGTGAGGCGGGTTGATGTAAAGGGGGGCAGAGGACACTGTTTTTGGGTGGGTAAAGGACACTACAGTGGGGGGGAGAATCATGTGAAGGGGGGCAGACAACACTGTTATGGGGGGCAGAGGACACTACAGTGGGGGGGCGGGGACAATGTGAAAGGGGGCAGAGGACACTGTCTTGGGTGGCTACAGGACACTACAGTGGGGGAGAATGATGTCAAAAGCGGGCAGAGAATGCTGCTTCTGGGGGGGGGGACACTACTGTGGGGGGAGGAGGCAGAGAACACTGCAGAGAACACTGCTATGGGGGACAGAGGACACTGTTTTGGGGGTACAGGTCACTACTGTGGGAGGAGGGGGCAGAGGACACTACAGTGGGGGGGGGGTAACCCACCCCCCCTCCCCACCACCTTTCCGGAGATTTGCTTTCCTCCGTGTTGTCCGGGTAGATCTCAACCTCTGAAAGGTTTTGAAACTTTTGGATGTCTACACAAAGGGAGGTTTTACAGGTAAATCAAATGCACAAACTATATTAAAAGCAGATATGATTTTATGGGAAGCTTATTCTTGAGATTTTTGAAATGCACTTCCTTTCCTAGGGTGACAACACTCATTCACAGTATCTTATAAGCGGCAGTGTTGTCACCCTAGGATAGGATGTAAGATAGGATATCTTCCCCTCGCCTCTTCTTTATAACGTGGGGGGGAGGTGTTCTGTTGTCCAGCAGGGGAGAATCAGCGATCACTTGACCACTGTTATTGGCTGTCACAGTGGTCACATGATCGGGAGCAGGTCCTGCCTTCGACCGCTCAGCCTCTGTGCTGGGAGCGCACAGTGAGCAAGTTCTCAGCTGAGAAACATTAGCTGCCCAGCAACGCATATGTGCGGCACGTGGCAATAAAGCCCACCCTTACCAAAATATATGTTTAGAATGGCACCCCAACACACAACTACAGACCTGGGCAATGCACCTGCACCGCAGCGCACTACAACAAAAAGGTACCATGCCTTGTGGTGTGCCGCACTAGAAAAAATTGGATTTTTATAACAGCTTACCTGTAAAATCCTTTTCTTGGAGTACATCACGGGACACAGAGCGGCATAGTCATTACTATGTGGGTTATATAGTTTACCTTCAGGTGCTGGCACTGGCAACTTCCAAAACCGGAAGTACCCTCCCCTATATAAGCCCCTCCCATCCGGGAGCACCTCAGTTTTGTAGCAAAGCAATAAGTGTCCCCAAAAGAGGGGTGGGAGCTCTGTGTCCCGTGATGTACTCCAAGAAAAGGATTTTACAGGTAAGCTGTTATAAAAATCCTATTTTCTTTCTCGTACATCACGGGACACAGAGCGACATAGTCATTACTATGTGGGATGTCCTAAAGCAATGCCCAATGAGGGGGGGGATACACCATACATAAGCTGAGCGCTATCAGACATGAGGATCTTTTGCGGCCTGCAATACACTGCGCCCAAAGGCGACATCCTCCTGACTTCTAACGTCTACCTGGTAGAACCTAGTAAACGTGTGTACTGAAGACCATGTTGCGGCCTTACAGATTTGAGCCAAGGAGGCCTGGTGATGCACTGCCCATGAAGTTCCAACTGCTCTCGTGGAGTGCGCTCTAACTTTGAACGGAGGCGGTCTCCTTCTCAAGCCATAGGCTTGTATTATGACCTGTCGAATCCACTTGGCTAAAGTAGATTTTGACGCTGCCTGACCCTTTCTGGGGCCTTCCGGCAGAATAAACAAAGTGTCCGTTCTATAGCACCCTGCACAGAAAGCATCTTAGTCGTGGGTATGACCAGAGCTCTGGATCCCAGGGTCCAGCTCTCCTAAGAGAAGCATTACAGGCAGAACCTGCTCTTCTCTGCAAGGCCCGGGTACCGACCGTTTAGCTATGAAGCTTTTTTGGTCGGATCCGGAATAGCTTACTGAGGCCCAAAAGAACCTGTACGCAAGCTCAGTGAAAAACACATGTTACTTCTTGGCCAACACCTTAGACACTGGCAAAAAACTGAGGTGCTCCCGGATGGGAGGGGCTTATATAGGGGAGGGTACTTCCGGTTTGGAAGTTGCCAGTGCCAGCACCTGAAGGTAAACTATATAACCCACATAGTAATGACTATGTCGCTCTGTGTCCCGTGATGTACGAGAAAGAAAAGGGCCATGGCCATTTTTTTGGGCTTTAAGGTAAGGTGAAAATTATAACAAACCTTGCACCAAAAAACTAAAAAATATTATTACAATAATTAACCACTTAAGCCCCGGACCATTTGGTAGCTAGAGGACCAGAGGTGAATTCAGAATTTAGCACTGCGCTGCTTTAACTGTAAATTGTGCGGACATGCAATGTTGTACCCAAACGAAATTTGCGTCCTTTTCTTCCCACAAATAGAGCTTTCTTTTAATGGTATTTGATTGCCTCTGCGATTTTTATTTTTTGCGATATAAACGGAAAAAAGACCGAAAATTTTGAAAAAAAATGATATTTTCTACTTTTTGTTATAAGAAAAATCGAATAAACTCAATTGTAGTCATACATTTAGGCCAAAATGTATTCAGCCACATGTTTTTAGTAAAAAAAATGTCAATAAGCGTATATTTATTGGTTTGCGCAAAAGTTATAGAGTTTACAAACTAGGGTACATTTTCTGAAATTTACACAGCTTTAAATTTATGACTGCCTATCTCATTTCTTGAGGTGCTAAAATGACAGGGCAGTACAAAACACCCCCAAATGACCCCATTTTGGAAAGTAGACACCCCAAGGAAATTGCTGAGAGGCATGTTGAGCCCATTGAATTTTTTATTTTTTTGTCCCAAGTGATTGAATAATGACTACAAAAAAAAAAAAATCACAAAAAGTTGTCACTAAATGATATATTGCTCACACATGCCATGGTTATATGTGGAATTGCACCCCAAAATACATTCTGCTGCTTCTCCCGAGTACGGGGATACCACATGTGTGGGACTTTTTAGGAGCCTAGCCGCGTACGGGCCCCCGGAAACCAAGCACCGCCTTCAGGATTTCTAAGGGCGCAAATTTTTGCTTTCACTCCTCACTACCTATCACAGTTTCGAAGGCCATAAAATGCCAAAATCGCACAAAACCCCCCCAAATGACCCCATTTTGGAATATAGACACCCCAAGCTATTTGCTGAGAGGAATGGCGAGTATTTTACAGCTCTCATTTGTTTTTGAAAATGAAGAAAGAAAATATATATATATATATATATATTTTTTTCAATTTTCAAAACTTTGTGACAAAAAGCGAGATCTGCAAAATACTCACAATACCTCTCAGCAAATAGCTTGGGGTGTCTACTTTCCAAAATGGGGTCATTTGGGGGGGGGGTTTGTGCTATCTGGGCATTCCATGGCCTCCGAAACTGTGATAGGCAGTGAGAAGTGAAATCAAAAATTTACACCCTTAGAAAGCCTGAAGGCGGTGCTTGGTTTTTGGGGTCCCGTACGTGGCTAGGCTCCCAAAAAGTCCCACACATGTGGTATCCCCGTACTCAGGAGAAGCAACAGAATGTATTTTGGGGTGTAATTCCACATATGCCCATGGCATGTTTGAGCAATATATCATTTAGTGACAACTTTGTGCAAAAAAAAAAAAATTGTCGTTTTTCCGCAACTTGTGCCAACATATAAAATATTCCATGGACTCGACATGCCTCTCAGTATATAGCTTGGGGTGTCTACTTTCCAAAATGGGGTCATTTGGGGGGATTTTGAACTGTTCTGGCATTTTATACACAACATTAGGAAGCTTACATCCACTCTTCTAACCACTTGAAGACAAAGCCCTTTCTGACACTTTTTGTTTACATGAAAACATTTTTTTTTTTGCAAGAAAATTATGTTGAACCCCCAAACATTATATATATTTTTAAAGCAAAGGCCCTACAGATTAAAATGGTGGGTGTTGCATTTTTTTTTCTACACAGTATTTGCGCAGCAATTTTTCAAACGCATTTTTTGGGTTAAAAAATACACTTTTTTTAATTTTAATGCACTAAAACACACTATATTGCCCAAATGTTTGATGAAATAAAAAAGATGATCTTAGGCCGAGTACATAGATACCAAACACGACATGCTTTAAAATTTCGCACAAACGCGCATTGGCGACAAACTACATACATTTTTAAAAGCCTTTAAAAGCCTTTACAGGTTACCCCAGTAGATTTACAGAGGAGGTCTACTGCTAAAAGGATTGCCCTCGATCTGACCTTCGCGGTGATACCTCACATGCATGGTGCAATTGCTGTTTACATATGACGCCAGACCGACGCTTGCGTTCGCCATTGGGCAAGAGCAGGGCAGGACAGGGGTGCTTTTTTTTTTTCTTTTTTTTTTATTATTAATTTTTCTTTTTTATTTTATTTTTAAATTGTTCCTTCCAAGTATTTTTTTTTTTTTATCATTTTTATTGTTATCTCAGGGAATGTAAATATCCCCTATGATAGCAATAGGTAGTAACAGGTACTCTTTTTTTGAAAAAACTGGGGTCTTCTAGACCCTAGATTTTTCCTCTGCCCTCAAAGCATCTGACCACACCAAGATCGGTGTGATAAAATGCTTTCCCAATTTCCCAATGGCGCTTTTTATATCCGGGGGGGGGGTCATTCCCTCCCACTGCTTGTAAAAGCAGTCCAGAGGCTAATTAGCCGCTAGAATTGCTTTTACATGAAAGCCGGCCGCAGGCTGAAAAGAATGATACCAAGATGATACCTAAACCCGCAGGCATCATTCTGGTATAAACATTCAAATTCCAGCAACATACCAGTTCTTTGCTGGTCCTTGTTGGACATGTATTGTAATCTTTTTATTTCATGCAGCCAGTTGGCTGAATGAAAAAAGAGATTGATCGGTGGGTATGCCCACCATTAGAATACCGCCCTTCATCCACCCACTTCCAATGATGGGCATACACGCACCATTTATATATGCCGAAGCATGGGGGCATACTCCCGCAAAAAAGTTATGCCGCACACACATGGTCGGACTTTTCCACGGGCAAGCCTCCGTCGGAATTTCGACCGTATGTACGCGGCATTAGGAGCAAAATCGCTCCTCCGCCCCTGCTGCCCCAATGCTTCGGCATATTTGCTTTTTTTTTTTAACTGTGGTGGTGAAATCACCTCCTACAGCACTGGAGTCGCAGGGATCAGGCCTGTCTCTGCGAATGCTGCAGTTATGTGTGTTTTGTTTTGTAAGTGACAGTGATCGATCGATACTGCACTTGGGTGGCCTGGGCTGGACGGAGGGGCAAAACGCAGGTGCCAGCAGGTATCTGGGCTGATCCCGCTAACACTGCGTTTTTGGGAACCCTAAACTGCTGGGGACGCTAGTATAGATCTGATCAGATCAGATATTGATCTGTTCAGATACTATACCACTTAGGGGGGTGTATGCTTCACGCGTGGGTGTTAGCGTTACTGGCACTAACCTGACGCTGCCTGGGGTGTGACTCAGACCCTCTCTGACGCTAAAACCTAATTGATATCACCCGCCGGGCGATCAGGGGGTTAAACCTTTATTGGGTTATATACACGGCGGGTGCCCTGACACTATAAAAAGCAAACTAACTAACCAGCGTCACCCGTAACACTTATATGGTGATCACTGGTGAAAGGGTTAACTAGGGGCAATCAGGGGGTTAAAACCTTTATTAGATAATATATGGGGGTACCTGACGCTATAAAAACCTGCGGCGAACCTAAAAAAAATTACCAGCTACCGATCTGCATCACCGACACTAAGACAGCGTTTAGAAAAACGATTGCTTAGCGACAGTGGTGATGGGGGTGAAAGGGTTACCTGGGGGGGCGATCAAGGGGGTTAAACCTTTATTAGATAATATATTGGGGTACCTGACGCTATAAAAACCTGCGGCGAACCTAAAAAAAATTACTGGCTACGATCTGCATCACCGACACTAAGACAGCGTTTAGAAAAACAATTGCTTAGCGACAGTGGTGATAGGGGGTGAAAGGGTTACCTGGGGGGCAATCAAGGGGGTTAAACCTTTATTAGATAATATATTGGGGTACCTGACGCTATAAAAACCTGCGGCGAACCTAAAAAAAATTACCGGCTACCGATCTGCATCACAGACACTAAGACAGCGTTTAGAAAAACGATCGCTTAGTGACAGTGGTGATAGGGGGTGAAAGGGTTACCTGGGGGGCGATCAAGGGGGTTAAACCTTTATTAGATAATATATTGGGGTACCTGACGCTATAAAAACCTGCGGCAAACCTAAAAAAAATTACTGGCTGCCGATCGGCATCACTGACGCTAAGACAGCGATCAGAAAAATGATCGCTAAGCGACAGTGGTGATAGGCGGTGAAAGGGTTATCTGGGGGGTGATCAGGGGGTTAAACCTTTATTAGGGGGGGTTAGGGGGCTACACTGGACCGAAGACTAAACTTTGGTGACACTTTTACAGTCACAAATGTCACTGATTGCAGTGATCACTAAATAAATGGTCACTGCAATCAGTGACACTGTGACTGGGGGCTGGGGGGGTGATCTGGGGGGTGATCTGGGGGGCCTGGGGGGCGATTTATGTCCCTATGTGTCCTGGTGTCAGTGTAGTGTTGTGTGCACTGACCTGATGTCTTCTCTTGTACGGCGCTCGGTATATGTGAGCGCCGCACCAGAGATGACATCACTTCCTCCTGCTCCCTCTGTCTGACACAGACAGAGGGGGCATTTCCATTCGCCGGGAGCGATCGCGAGGGGGTGGCCAGAAACGAATGGCTGCCCCCTCATCCCGGAACGCTCCCGGACACTTAGCCACCGCTCACTGTATAGGAGGGGGGTCCGATCGGACCCCCCAACTGTACAAAGGCAATCACGTATGCTCTACGTGATTGTGCCTGTCGGTGCCATTCTGCCGACGTATATATACAGTGAGCGGTCGTTAAGTGGTTAAAGCTGCACCCTTATAACTAAAATGGATATAACATTAAGTGAAAGGTGAAAGTGAAGAAAAAGGGGGCGCTAGTTGCTGTATATAATACACAACCGCCACAACATTGCGTGGTGCGTGGTACGTTTCGTTTAACACGTCATCAGGACGAAACTTACGTCGAGGCGGTACTTGGTCACGTTTCCATCTTACTTCCAGTCCTCCTGGTTAGCCGCTGTAATAGGTGGAACGCACGCCAGACATCCATACGGACGGACGGATCCATTCGGCTCTACATGCCTTCCAGCCTCAGTGCCGGGCTAAGGCACCACGTAATGTAAGCAGCCATTTGGCCATTCTTTTTATGTCATTTTAAATGAATTAAAACGGGATTACACTATTCCTGGCCTATTCGTTTATTTGCATATCCTAATCCGAGTTCATCTTGGGGAGTCAGACTGATCCAGGATCACATCTCCTGTTTTGGCAAGTGGTATCTTGCAAAGCGCATTTGACCACCTTTTAGTTAAGGGGGTCAACATCTTGGGGTAAGCGGCCATCCATCCATAGCACTTCGGGTGTTTTATCTATTTGGTGAAGGTGTCACTTCAAGACCACATTGGATCATTTTTATGGACTTATTATTGGACTAGCAAGCTTCACCTTACTTCACTTTTGGATGTTTATTTTTATGTGGACAAGCAATTGTTATACGTCACATGTAACACATAATGGTCTATCACTGTTTAGCACTGTGATGTTATTAGTTATCTAACAATATTTTATGTGTTTATATCATATTATTTGCACTCATTCACCATGCATTGTGGTTGATTAGTATATGTATTTGGCAGTTGTGTATTATATACAGCAACTAGCGCCCCCTTTTTCTTTAAGGTAAGGTGACCAGATTTTTTAAATGAAATCCGGGGACATATTATTATTTTTTTACTAGTAATGGCGGCAATCAGCGACTCTGTCCATCGCCGCCGCCACCGCCTCACAGCTTGTCAAGTCTTACTCTCCGGGCCCCGGGTACTACTGGGTGGGGAGTGGAGGAAGATCACTCCATCAGGGAAGGCAAGAGATAGGCAGACAGGCGGCTGGCCAGGACTTGAGCCAAGGCAGAAGAACATGCGAGCGGAGCTGAATGGGCATGCCCGAAACTGAAGAAATATTCCCTCCGCACCGACCAGCACATGATCATCAGAAAGGGGCGCAGATAATGGAAAAAAATACACCCCCCCCCCAAGCTAGAAGGAGTGGCGGAGCGGGGGGGGGGGTTGTAATTCAGATTTTTTTTATTTTTTATTCTGCACTGACTGTCTTTGAAATTGCCCCAGCCCCTGTTCAAATCCAATCCGGGGACAAAACCGGGGACAGACTTGGTCCGAGGACAGTGTCCCCAATCCGGGGACTGTCCCCGGAAACCAGGAATGTCTGGTGTAACGACACCCCGAGTATGAAAGGGGTTAAAGCCGTTTAGGATATTCCATTCCCTAACACCAAGGCAGTTACCGACACTCCAGTCAGGCGGACAAGACCCATACGAATGATTTTCCCCCAAATACGAGACGAAGCTCCATGTTGAGGGTCAAACAGGAATATATCTTTATTGGAAGGAATACAGGCTCTTTATATACACTTGAGAATACTGAAGTAACCACATGAACAATGACCCGGATCCACCCACAATATCACACAATGGTTACATAACGAGCCCCCAATACACATTATTCTGAGTGTCAATACATCCCTTAGCAGACAAGAGATGACTCATATGCATGACATTTGAATTTCCTAGCCTGGCTGTCTCCTAAAGTACAATACACATTATCACAGGACTCCTTCAAACAATTACAGGGTCAATTAGCACAAGCCACAATGAAAAGATCCTTAGAAGTTAGCCTGGACTCATTTATATTACAACAGACAGACAGGTGGTTGGAGTTGATGACATTAGCATCGTTAAGCAATAGATGGTTGGCCTGTTTCATTGAACTTCCTGGAATGCCCAAATAAGGAGTTATACTTCCTGTGCATAGACCTCACAGTGTACAGGGGATAACATCTTCATATTTCTTGAGAGATATTGTTAATGAATATTACTGTCCCATTTGAAGTAGTCCAAGATATATTTTCTCAGTCACCCTGTGCCCCTAATGGACATAGGGTGATTTAGACATAAGAGGTGCACGGGGAGCTGAAGCAAGGGTATCTCATACTTTCCAAGAGATTCTGGGTTCCACGGGCCCTCCCGTTACATCTGGTCACCCTATTTTAAGGGGCTCTGGCAGCTCATTCTAAATGAATGGGCTACATAAGACACTGCAATGGACTATAAAGGCCTGAAGGGGGGGGGGCAGGACATATATCAAATAACGCTCTACACATTTCCTGCAGGTGACGGATGAAGAGAAAGGACAACACAATAAATTGCGATTAGACATTCCAGAACATCTGAGGGTCCGGCCCACCACCCCGGTGGAAAACTTCATCAAGGTAAGTGACCAGCTGAGAATATCCAGTTCTTCGAAGGAAGTTTGAATTGAAATGATTTTATTCTTCTCCTAGAAATGACTCAAAAGAAGACAAAAGGGTTCAATAACAGAGGAAGCTAACAGGTCGGCATGTCCTGTAGCAACCTCATTCCGTCCGCCATGTTTCTGGTGGTGTTTTTGGAAATTGAAATGGACGTCTAATCGGTAACGGTGTCCCAGGCCAATTATGGAGGACCATATTGTAACGGCACCCCAAGTATGAAAGGGGTTAAAGCCGTTTAGGATATTCCATTCCCGAACACCAAGTCAGCTACCGACACTCCAGTCAGGCGAACAAGACCCATAAGAATAATTCTCCCTCAATAACGAGACGAAGCTCTGTCTTGAGGTTTTAAGCAGGGCTGACAATCTTTATTGAAAAGACCACAAGTTTTATACACAGTTAAAAGAGGAGGTGCATCATATTACTCTGGAAATACACCTGTGACCAGACCTAATTAACATGCTAATTACCTAATTCCTTTTAGCAGTCTGGCTCAGAGACATTTGGGCTAGACATGCCGCCTTGTAGCTCAGAAGACACAATCAACATTATCACAAATCAACACAGAACTCCCTCCCACAATAGCAGAGTTAATTACCACAAGCCACAATGAAAAGACCCTTAGAAGCTATCCTAGATCCATTTACATTACAACAGACAGGTGTCTGGGGGTGACGACATTAGCATCTAACAGTATGTGTCCCAACCATATGAATGAGTCACTCTTTCTAATATGGCAGATATCCTGGGAGATATTGCGGATAAATATTACTATCCCATTCCAAGTAATCCAAGACATATTCTTAATGTCCATTATTTTCTTGCTCACCCTATGCCCCTAATGGACATAGGGTGATTTAGACATAAGAGGTGCATGGGGATCTGAAGCAAGGGTATCTCATACTTTCTAGGGGATTCTGGGTTCCCCGGGCCCTCCCGTTACAAATATCAAGGAGGATAAAAAAAATCCTTAAAGTGAACCTGTCTGGGAATATGGGAGCTGCCATTGCTATCAAGTTCTGGGCCTGTCATCCTTGCTTTAGACCTGGTACAAGCACATTAGTGGCTCTTAGTTCAGTAACTCATGGGGTCATAAAGAAATGATGAGAGCAGCAAAAAGGGTCGCTGGTTCGAATCCCGACCACAACACCATCTGCCTGGAGTTTGCATGTTGTCCCTGTGCCTGCATGGGTTTCCTCCAGGTCCTCCGGCCTCCTCCCACACTCCAAAGACATGCTGGTAGGTTAATCAGATCCTGTCAAAATTGGCCCTAGTATATGCATGAATGTGTGTTAGGGACCTTAGGTTGTAAAGTCAAGCCCGTCGAGATCCTACGGGGTAAATGACCGTGCTATATCAAGATGCAACTCAACTGAACTCAACTCAACTCAATCTGTAGCATGCAAGCAATACATCATTTATGTGAAACAACATCATGGCCGGCTCTCAGAATAGTTCTCTTGTCTCGCCAATGTCCAGGTTGACCCATTACGGGCCGTATCACAAACTACGCAATGCCTGTTCAACTGGTGATCCACAGTCCCCTCCCTTTATATATATATATATATATATATATATATACACTAAACTTTAATCACACGAGTTACAGTAGTTGTTAACGTCAGTAAAATATAGAAATTGCCATCTTTAGTTAGTATTAGCACCCCGGGGGTTTTCCCTACCCCCCCTTTTTTTTTTTTTTTTTATATATGTATATATGCACTAAATTTTAATCAATCACACGAGTCAACTGCTAATGTCACTAAAATATAGAAATTGTCATCTTTAGTTAGTATTAGCACCCCAGGGTTTTTCCTTACCCCCCCCTTTTTTTTTCTTTTTTTTTTATAGAGACCCCACTATTAGGCCGGGTGTCTCGGCCTTCCTGAATTTTTATTTTTTTTACACTAAATTTATATTTTACGAGTTAGTTTTGCTAGCACCTTCCTATCCTTCCCTTCCCTCTCCCCTCACCCCCCCCCCCTTTTTCTTTTCTTCCTCCCTTTTTCCTTTTGTTTTCCCTTTCTTTTTTTTTTGCATACCGCTCCTATCCTATATTTTTTATTTATTTTTTCTTCTCTTTTATTTTTCCAAACCAACGGAGATAGAGCATAGGGGGTATAAAATAGGATATATCCTATATGGACAAGAGGTTCCCCTAAGATATAAATTAATAATATTATGAAGGGATTAAATTGAGACCAAATAACTGTTGTATTTATATGTATGTATTTAATGTGTCATTTGTATTTATGTATTTGAATGTATGTGATGTCTTGTGACAATAATGTTTTTTTAAAGCACAGTCCCCTCTCTCTGTAGAGGTCTACCAAGCCCCTTGGCGAATTAGATCCAGAGCTCTTCAGAGCAGGGAGCAATGAGCTCTGCAGATTGCATCACTGTAAATCTGATTTAGAAGGGAAGAGGGTTAGATCTCGGCAGAGAGACCGCTGTTTCTCGTAAATGTCCCACACTGCAGCATGCCATGAACAAATCAATTCTGAGAAATAATAACATGACCGGCAATCAGAACATTTCTCTCGTCTCGCCAATGTCCAGGTTGACCCATCACCGGCTGGACCACAAACTACGCTAGGCCTGTTCAGCTGGTGATCCACAGTCCCCTCTCTCTGAAAAGGTCCACCAAGCCCTTTGTTGAATCAGATCCAGAGCTCTACAGAGCAGCGGGCAGATTGCACAGCTGTAAATATGATTTAGAAGGGACGGGGGCTAGATCTCGGCAGAGAGACCACTGCTTCTTGCAAACGTCGCACTCTATAGCATGTACAGTAATTAATGCCTAATCTTTGTGAAATAATAACATGACCGGCTCTCAGGACGTTTCTTTTGTCTCGCCAATATCCAGGTTGACCCATCGCCGGCTGTACCGCAAACGACGCAAGGCCTGGTCGGCTGGCGATCCACAGTCCCGTCTCTACAGCTGGAACGTTACGGCAAAACGAAACACCCGAAGGGGGATTTCTGCAAGAGGATGAACTGGCCCGCCGAAGGAATAGCGTAACATCACAACTACAATCCGACCGACGGCCCAACCTCCACCGCCGTCCCCAGACAGACAGACAAACGTAATAAAAGTTTTACTGAACTGAAAACACAATTTCTACCCATCTCTCTCCCTCTGAAACAAAAAAGGAGATCCGTAAAATGTGAAAAATCTGCATACCGACCGCAAAAAACAGCGAAGCGTAAAACGTGATTTACTCTGCGCGACGCCTGCAGCTTCCTATCCCTCCTATTTACATTATCGCATTAAAGGTTGGTAAAGCCGAGCTGCGATTGAAGTGGAGCTCCAGGCGGAGTGTTTAACACTTCTTTCCGACAAGTCCAAACGTTCGGAAAAATGACTATTCCTGGAAATAAAACGGCGGCGCAGGATTCTCGCTAACCTCCAGACATCGGGATTTCGCATTAACCTCTTTACTGCTGGACACTACAAGCTCCATCATGGGAGTGGGCGCTCAACCTGCGGCCCTCCAGCTGTTGCAGAAATACAAGTCCCATCGTGCCTCTGCCTGTGGGAGTCATGCTTGGTCAGCCTTGCACTGCCTCATGGGACTTGTAGTTTTGCAACAGCTAAAGGGCCACAGGCTGAGCCCTCCATGATTTAGAGCAGGGGGTCTTCAAACTTTCTAAATAAAGGGCCAGTTTACTGTCCTTCAGGCTTTAGGGGGGCCGGACTTTGGCCACCGGGAGAAGAAAATGCCCCATCATTAGTTTTAATGGGAGAAACCGTGCCCCATTGTTGGTATCAATGAAAGAATGGTGCCCCATCATTGGTGTCAGTTGATGGAATAGTGCCTCATTGATGGTGTCAGATGGGGGGGAATGATGCCCCATTGATGGTTTCAGTAGGGGGGATGGTGCCCCATTGATGGTGTCAGTAGGGGGAATGGTGCCCCATTGATGGTGTCAGTAGGGGGAATGGTGCCCCATTGATGGTGTCAGTAGGGGGAATGGTGCCCCATTGATGCTGTCAGTAGGGGGAATGGTGCCCCATTGATGGTGTCAGTAGGGGGAATGGTGCCCCATTGATGCTGTCAGTAGGGGGAATGGTGCCCCATTGATGCTGTCAGTAGGGGGAATGGTGCCCCATTGATGCTGTCAGTAGGGGGAATGGTGCCCCATTGATGCTGTCAGTAGGGGGAATGGTGCCCCATTGATGCTGTCAGTAGGGGGAATGGTGCCCCATTGATGCTGTCAGTAGGGGGAATGGCGCCCCATTGATGCTGTCAGTAGGGGGAATGGCGCCCCATTGATGCTGTCAGTAGGGGGAATGGTGCCCCATTGATGCTGTCAGTAGGGGGAATGGTGCCCCATTGATGCTGTCAGTAGGAGGAATGGTGCCCCATTGATGGTGTCAGTAGGGGGAATGGTGCCCCATTGATGCTGTCGGTAGGGGGAATGGCGCCCCATTGATGGTGTCGGTAGGGGGAATGGCGCCCCATTGATGGAGTCAGTAGGGGGAATGGTGCCCCATTGATGGTGTCGGTAGGGGGAATGGTGCCCCATTGATAGTGTCAGTAGGGGGAATGGTGCCCCATTGATGCTGTCGGTAGGGGGAATGGCGCCCCATTGATGCTGTCGGTAGGGGGAATGGCGCCCCATTGATGGTGTCGGTAGGGGGAATGGCGCCCCATTGATAGTGTCGGTAGGGGGAATGGCGCCCCATTGATAGTGTCAGTAGGGGGAATGGCGCCCCATTGATAGTGTCAGTAGGGGGAATGATGCCCCATTGATGGTGTCAGTAGGAGGAATGGTGCCCCATCATTGGTGGAATAGTGCCCCATTTATGGTGTCAGTAAGAGGAATGGTGCCCCATTGATAGTGTCAGTAGGGGGAATGGTGCCCCATTGATAGTGTCAGTAGGGGGAATGGTGCCCCATTGATGGAGTCAGTAGGGGGAATGGTGCCCCATTGATGGAGTCAGTAGGGGGAATGGTGCCCCATTGATGGAGTCAGTAGGGGGAATGGTGCCCCATTGATGGAGTCAGTAGGGGGAATGGTGCCCCATTGATGGTGTCAGTAGGGGGAATGGTGCCCCATTGATGGTGTCAGTAGGGGGAATGGCGCCCCATTGATGGTGTCAGTAGGGGGAATGGTGCCCCATTGATGGAGTCAGTAGGGGAATGGTGCCCCATTGATAGTGTCAGTAGGGGGAATGGCGCCCCATTGATAGTGTCAGTAGGGGGAATGATGCCCCATTGATGGTGTCAGTAGGAGGAATGGTGCCCCATCATTGGTGGAATAGTGCCCCATTTATGGTGTCAGTAAGAGGAATGGTGCCCCATTGATAGTGTCAGTAGGGGGAATGGTGCCCCATTGATGGTGTCAGTAGGGGGAATGGTGCCCCATTGATGGTGTCAGTAGGGGGAATGGTGCCCCATTGATGGAGTCAGTAGGGGGAATGGTGCCCCATTGATGGAGTCAGTAGGGGGAATGGTGCCCCATTGATGGAGTCAGTAGGGGGAATGGTGCCCCATTGATGGAGTCAGTAGGGGAATGGTGCCCCATTGATGGTGTCAGTAGGGGGAATGGTGCCCCATTGATGGTGTCAGTAGGAGGAATGGTGCCCCATTGATGGTGTCAGTAGGGGGAATGGTGCCCCATTGATGGTTTCAGTAGGGGGAATGGCGCCCCATTGATGGTGTCAGTAGGAGGAATGGTGCCCCATCATTGGTGGAATAGTGCCCCATTTATGGTGTCAGTAAGAGGAATGGTGCCCCATTGATAGTGTCAGTAGGGGGAATGGTGCCCCATTGATGGTGTCAGTAGGGGGAATGGTGCCCCATTGATGGAGTCAGTAGGGGGAATGGTGCCCCATTGATGGAGTCAGTAGGGGGAATGGTGCCCCATTGATGGTGTCAGTAGGGGGAATGGTGCCCCATTGATGGTGTCAGTAGGGGGAATGGTGCCCCATTGATGGTGTCAGTAGGGGGAATGGTGCCCCATTGATGGTGTCAGTAGGGGGAATGGTGCCCCATTGATGGTGTCAGTAGGGGGAATGGTGCCCCATTGATGGAGTCAGTAGGGGGAATGGTGCCCCATTGATGGTGTCAGTAGGGGGATACCCAACATGTCACGCTTCAAAATTGCGCCCGCTTGTGGAATGGCATCAAACATTTACCCTTAAAAATCTCCATAGGCAACGTTTAAAAAATTCTACAGGTTGCATGTTTTTGAGTTACAGAGGAGGTCTAGTGCTAGAATTATTGCTTTCACTCTAATGATCACGGCGATACTTCACATGTGTGGTTTGAACACCGTTTTCACATGCGGGCGCTGCTCAGGTATGCGTTCGCTTCTGCGCACGAGCTCGGCGGGACTGGGTGCTTTAAAAAACATTTTTTTTTTCTTATTTATTTTACTTTATTTTAAAAATATATATATTTGGGTCACTTTTATTTCTATTACAAGGAATATAAACATCCCTTGTAATAGAAAAAAGCATGACAGGTCCTCTTAAATATGAGATCTGGGGGCCAAAAAGACTTCACATCTCATATTTACACTAAAATGCAATAAATAAATAAATAAATAAATAAAATGTTGTCATTTGAAAAAAAATAAAAATAAAAATAAAAAATGGCCCTTTAAGAGGTATGGGCGGAAGTGAAGTCTTGACGTTGCTTCCGCCCTGCTATGGTATGGAGACGGGTTGGGGGGGGGGCCATCTTCCCCCTCACTCGTCTCCATACCCAGGTAGGAAGGAGGACCCGATCGCCTCCGCCGCTACCGACGGCTCCGGTAAGCGGCGGAGGGCGCGGAAGAGTGGCGGGAGCCCCTCTCCCAACGCCGATAACGGTGATCTCGCGGCGAATTCCGCCGCAGAGACCACTATTATCGTAAACCGGACTGCCGCCTCCTGAAGAGATGGATACCTCGGGTATGGTAGCTAGCTGCTGCCATAACAGAGATATCCCTCTTCAAAGTGCCGACGTATATAGCCGTGCGGCGGTCCTGGAAGTGGTTAAAATTTGTTTGATGATCTGAATAATTTAAAATGTGAGAAATATGCAAAAAAAAAATACAAAAATCAGGAAGGGGGTACATACTTTTTCACAGCACTGTATATTATATTTATGTTTTCTAATAAACACAAATCACAAAACTGACCGGACAGAACATCAACTTTCCACTTGACTTCTGTGACAGGTTCTCTTTCACTTCCACAAACAATGGGACCAAACTGTCTAAAAAACTTTCAGAAAGTTCCTCAAGGACCCGTCTTCTATCTTTTGCAAAAATGATAATTGAGGAAGATTTCAAACAAAAGAAAACTCTCCCCCCCCCCCCTCCCCCAACCTTTCCACGTCTTCAGCCGGTTCAATAAAAAGGTTTTTGAAGAGAAGAGCGATGGAAATGTCTGCTGTGGGGCTCTTAGAAGTGACGATCCTTCTGCATGAAAAGGAATCGCATCGATGAGTTTTATAGGAAATAGTTCCTTTCTGTTCTGATTGAAGATGAGGAAAGGCCAAATACACATATATACGTCTGTGAGTGTGTATTCATGTCTCTCAGGTCAGGAGGGGGCAGGGAATGCCTGGAGGAATATGGCTTTCTACTGATTAATACTCAACATGAGAAGAAGAGCAGAGAAATGGCCGATCGATTATTTATCATTTGAGGAACTTTTCTCTGCTTTCAGAGAAACAAAGAAAAAAGAGAAGTATGAATCAATATCAGTGTTGGAGCTGAAAAATACAGTAAATGATATCGAACGATAAAGGTTACTGAGGAATGTTCACATTTTACCAACAAGCTCGTAATTATTCCATTCTGGATGTTCTGTTCACTGATAACAACCGGAACTAAAACCCAAAATGTCACTGAGAATGCAGCCTATCCAATCACTAGAGAGCGGTGACATCACTGAGAATGCAGCCTATCCCTTCACTAGAGAGCGGTGACATCACTGAGAATGCAGCCTATCCATTCACTAGAGAGCGGTGACATCACTGAGAATGCAGCCTATCCATTCACTAGAGAGCGGTGACATCACTGAGAATGCAGCCTATCCATTCACTAGAGAGCGGTGACATCACTGAGAATGCAGCCTATCCATTCACTAGAGAGCGGTGACATCACTGAGAGTGCCGCCTATCCCTTCACTAGAGAGCGGTGACATCACTGAGAGTGCAGCCTATCCATTCACTAGAGAGTGGTGACATCACTGAGAGTGCCGCCTATCCATTCACTAGAGAGCGGTGACATCACTGAGAATGCAGCCTATCCCTTCACTAGAGAGCAGTGACATCACTGAGAGTGCCGCCTATCCATTCACTAGAGAGCAGTGACATCACTGAGAATGCAGCCTATCCATTCACTAGAGAGTGGTGACATCACTGAGAGTGCCGCCTATCCCTTCACTAGAGAGCGGTGACATCACTGAGAATGCAGCCTATCCATTCACTAGAGAGCGGTGACATCACTGAGAATGCAGCCTATCCATTCACTAGAGAGCGGTGACATCACTGAGAGTGCCGCCTATCCCTTCACTAGAGAGCGGTGACATCACTGAGAGTGCAGCCTATCCATTCACTAGAGAGTGGTGACATCACTGAGAGTGCCGCCTATCCCTTCACTAGAGAGCGGTGACATCACTGAGAATGCAGCCTATCCATTCACTAGAGAGCGGTGACATCACTGAGAGTGCCGCCTATCCCTTCACTAGAGAGCGGTGACATCACTGAGAATGCAGCCTATCACTTCACTAGAGAGCGGTGACATCACTGAGAGTGCCGCCTATCCCTTCACTAGAAAGCGGTGACATCACTGAGAATGCAGCCTATCCATTCACTAGAGAGCGGTGACATCACTGAGAGTGCCGCCTATCCCTTCACTAGAGAGCGGTGACATCACTGAGAATGCAGCCTATCATGTCACTAGAGAGCGGTGACATCACTGAGAATGCAGCCTATCACTTCACTAGAGAGCGGTGACATCACTGAGAATGCCGCCTATCCCTTCACTAGAGAGCGGTGACATCACTGAGAGTGCAGCCTATCATGTCACTAGAGAGCGGTGACATCACTGAGAATGCAGCCTATCACTTCACTAGAGATCGGTGACATCACTAAGAATGCCGCCTATCCCTTCACTAGAGAGCGGTGACATCACTGAGAATGCAGCCTATCATGTCACTAGAGAGCGGTGACATCACTGAGAATGCAGCCTATCCACTCACTAGAGAGCGGTGACATCACTGAGAATGCAGCCTATCCAATCACTAGAGAGCGGTGACATCACTGAGAATGCAGCCTATCCAATCACTAGAGAGCAGTGACATCACTGAGAATGCAGCCCATCCATTCACTAGAGAGTGGTGACATCACT
Organism: Rana muscosa; assembly: GCA_029206835.1. Classification (NCBI taxonomy): domain Eukaryota; kingdom Metazoa; phylum Chordata; class Amphibia; order Anura; family Ranidae; genus Rana; species Rana muscosa. The sequence continues at coordinate 322,090,111 of CM055128.1, forward strand.
GAGAGTGCAGCCTATCCAATCACTAGAGAGCGGTGACATCACTGAGAATGCAGCCTATCCAATCACTAGAGAGCGGTGACATCACTGAGAGTGCAGCCTATCCAATCACTAGAGAGCGGTGACATCACTGAGAATGCAGTCTATCCATTAAAAAAAAAAAAAAAAACACCCCGCCACATTGGAATCCATAGTCTGGTGCCCTGATATGTAGATTAGGGGGCCGGACGCATGAATAGGGGAGGCGGCGCCCTCTACGGACGGGCCGCCACTACTCAAAACCCTTATTTACCTTTAAAAGCAGAAGATGAAAAAAAAAATGTTCTTTAAAAAAATATATATATAATTTTCCCACCCTGGACCGGAAGTGACGTCATCATGTCAGTCTGGTCCTCCAAGGCCATAGAGGTGATCATAGAGAATCTACTCTTTGATAGCCTATGGGAGCAGCCGGCTGCACCATTGGATTGTTTCTTGGGCAAACCGGCAGAAACAGTAAGAGTTACTGGCAAGCGGCTGGGGGGGAGGGGGACGGGGGACGCCCGTTGCTTTAAAAAGTATTCCAGCAGTCGATGAGAAAGCCGGCCGCCCGCTGCATAAAACAATAGAGTTTTTTCCAACGGGGCGCAGTGCGAAGCAACCGCATGGCGGCCAACAGAACTTTATGAAATGATGCTGTGTCACATTTCAGTAAAGTTTGTTTAAAAAAAAAAATTTGGGGGGGGGGGGGTTGTGCTAGGAGGCAGGATGGGGGGGGAGAGGATTTTGTGTTTGGAGGGAGGATTTAGGGGGGGGGGGTATTTGTGGTAGGAGGGGTTGGGTTTGTGTTAATAGGGATAATTAGGGGGGTGGGGGGGTTGTGCTAGGAGGCAGGATGGGGGGGGGGGAGAGGATTTTGTGTTTGGAGGGAGGATTTAGGGGGGGGGTATTTGTGGTAGGAGGGGTTGGGTTTGTGTTAATAGGGATAATTAGGGGGGTGGGGGGGTTGTGCTAGGAGGCAGGATGGGGGGGGGGGAGAGGATTTTGTGTTTGGAGGGAGGATTTAGGGGGGGGGTATTTGTGGTAGGAGGGGTTGGGTTTGTGTTAATAGGGATAATTAGGGGGGTGGGGGGGGGTTGTGCTAGGAGGGAGGATGGGGGGGGGAGAGGATTTTGTGTTTGGAGGGAGGATTTAGGGGGGGGGTATTTGTGGTAGGAGGGGTTGGGTTTGTGTTAATAGGGATAATTAGGGGGGTGGGGGGGGGTTGTGCTAGGAGGGAGGATGGGGGGGGGAGAGGATTTTGTGTTTGGAGGGAGGATTTAGGGGGGGGGGTATTTGTGGTAGGAGGGGTTGGGTTTGTGTTAATAGGGATAATTAGGGGGGTGGGGGGGTTGTGCTAGGAGGGAGGATGGGGGGGGGAGAGGATTTTGTGTTTGGAGGGAGGATTTAGGGGGGGGTATTTGTGGTAGGAGGGGTTGGGTTTGTGTTAATAGGGATAATTAGGGGGGTGGGGGGGGTTTTGCTAGGAGGGAGGATGGGGGGGGGGAGAGGATTTTGTGTTTGGAGGGAGGATTTAGGGGGGGGGGTATTTGTGGTAGGAGGGGTTGGGTTTGTGTTAATAGGGATAATTAGGGGGGTGGGGGGGGGGTTGTGCTAGGAGGGAGGATGGGGGGGGAGAGGATTTTGTGTTTGGAGGGAGGATTTAGGGGGGGGGGGTATTTGTGGTAGGAGGGGTTGGGTTTGTGTTAATAGGGATAATTAGGGGGGTGGGGGGGGGTTGTGCTAGGAGGGAGGATGGGGGGGGAGAGGATTTTGTGTTTGGAGGGGAGGGTTGTTGTGTTAGAAGAGGTGATGTGATATGGTAGAGAGGGAAGGGACTTGTGTTGGGAGGGAATGTTTTCTTTTTTTGGGGGATGGGAGGGGGGATTTGTGCTAGAGGGTTGGGTTTTGGGGGGGGGGGGGGTTGTGCTAGGACAGGAGGGAGGAAGAGGGGGAGGAGCTGGTAGCACTGCAGGGGGAGGCAGAAGAGGAGAGGAGGGAATCCGGCCGCACTGTGGGGGAAAGGGGCAATAGGGGGGCCCGGACAGTAGATGGAAAGGGTACATGTGATAGAGCTAGGGTTGCCACCTGTCCAGGATTCACCCGGACAGTTCGGGTTTGGAATCATGCGCTCGGGTTTCAGACTGCCTGGAACCCGGACACATTATTTAGACTGGACTATGGCTTCCCAGCAGGGTTTCCGGCTGCAGTTGTCTAAGCTGAGAGTGGCTCTTACACTCTTTCACACTGCCCAAAGCCAACACTAACACCCCCCCCCCCCACCCCCAAACACACACACATACAGGAGAGGAGAGCGGCTCGATCTGCACCTCTTCCCCCCCACCCCTTTCCCTCTGTGTCTGCCCACACTCCAATCCCTGTGCCTTAGAAAAATAAAGTTGGGGCTGGAAATTTGATGTCCAACAGCCTCAGATACATCTGGATGAGAGGTGGTGACTGACAAGGGGTGAGTGAGCTCACCATCCACCCCTGTCTGTGACTAAAGTCTCCCCCCTTTTCTCTCCTGCCTCTGAGTGATTACACTAAGGTAAATCAGGGTTCTCAGAGCACCCCTTATATCAGAGTTCCCCCTTACATCAGAGGCCACAGTGTTCCCCCTTACATCAGAGTGCTCTCCGTACATCAGAGTTCTCAGTGTTCCCCCTTAAATCAGGGTTCCCAGAGCATCCCTTATGTCAGAGGCCCCAGAGTTCTCCCTTACATCAGAGTCTGCCCCTTACAGTGAAAGGGGAACTCTGTGAGTTCAGATGTAAAAGGGGAACTCTGTGGACTCTGATGTAAAAGGGAACTCTGTGGACTCTGATGTAAAAGGGAACTCTGTGGACTCTGATGTAAAAGGGAACTCTGTGGACTCTGATGTAAAAGGGAACTCTGTGGACTCTGATGTAAAAGGGAACTCTGTGGACTCTGATGTAAAGGGAACTCTGTGGACTCTGATGTAAAGGGAACTCTGTGGACTCTGATGTAAAGGGGGACTCTTGTTAGTAACTTCATATGATTAGAAATTTTATTCAATAGCAAAATATATGTATCGTTTATTCTATAAAAAAGAAATTGCTGTGCGTCGTTAAAGTGTTCGGGTTTGACTTGAAGAAAAGGTGGCAACCCAATCCCCCTGCAGTGCAGCCGAAGGGAGGAAGAGGAGGAGAAGCTGGCAGCACTTTGGCGGGAGGCAGATGAGGAGAGGAAGGAAGCCGGAACCACTGCGGGGGAAAGGGGCACACAGGGGGACAGCAGATGGAAGGGGCGCTTGTGATAGAACCAATCCCCCTGCAGTGCACCAGGAGGGGGGGAGAGGAGGAGAAGCTGGTAGTACTGCAGAGGGAGGCAGAAGAGGATCGGTATCTGCAATAAGACAGTACAACCGGACCTCCTGCAGGTACCCGCCCCCCCCCCCCTTTTGAACAGATGGGGCCCGGGCCCAGTACAGAATGACTGGCCGTACTGCCTTATCAGTGGCCCTGTTGCCCCCCCCCCCCCCACTCTGGAGGAATGAGAACAGGGGGCACCTGTGGGCGGCAGCATTCTCAGTCTGGGGGGGGGGGGGAGGGGAGTGTTGGATAGACTAGCAGATTTAAATACACAAACAGACTTCGACTTTTTATAACCAGTTACAGTTTTTTTTTCCCCCATTTGTGATAAAACTTTTACATGAATAAACAAAAGCTGAACATCGTAGGCACCCCCTGCCAGTGATAAATGGTTTGTCTCATCCATGTAAACTGGTTCATTCTTCTGTGAGAAAAAAAAAAAAGAACTGATACATTCTGCTGGAGAGCTTGTGAAAAACAACAGACTTGCTGGCTGAATCAGCAGATGAAAATAAAAACGGAAGAAAGATCAAAAAAAAAAAGAAAACGAAAGCAGTCATCTAAGAATCGGTGAGCTGCAATGTAATAAATGTTTTGGGTGAATACGGCTTTAAGTCCTCCTTGTAGCGGCGGGAAAGGCCATTTTCTGAAAAAACCCCCCCCCCCATTATTCAGCTAATTATTCCTCAATGCCGGTGGCGCCCCCCCCCCTCCCCCCCGCTGTCATCATAAATATATTTTCATTTGAGGACAATTTGGTGCGGTGACAAGTCCAGGAGGGTCAGAAATCAGGCGTCGGCGTCCCAGACGGGTGTCATGTGAAAAGGTCAGGGAGCGACGGATGATGATGATGTGTGACAGCGGCGAGCCCCGCGCCTGCCCTCCCCCCCCCCTCCTCGGTGCCCACGGGCTGCCAGCGTCTGGAGAACACAGCCTGCCGCAGCCCCTGTCCTCCGGAGAAGCGAGAGACGCAGGATGGTTAATGCGGTGAAATCCCCCCCCCCCTCGCCTGTGCCCAGCATGTGCCAGACACAACAGCGAGCGCTGGGCAGTCACCGGGCAGGAGGGGGGAGGGGGGAGCCGGTGCGCCAGTCTCTGATAATCCCGCTCAATGCCGGGAGGACAAGGCGGCCAACAGTTCCCAGAATCCTCTCTGCTCACGTCAACCTTTACCCACAGATGTAATTGGTCGGCTGTAGAGGAATGAGAAGTCTCCCGACGCACGTAAACGATGATGTCGCACACCTGCGTGCGTTTATTAGGCGCAGAGACCCGGATCGGGACTAGTGATGAGCGGAGGTTTTGGGGGGGGGGGGGGCCGAATCTGCAGGAAGTGGTCACGTGACCAATCAGCTGCAAGCTCGGGGCAATGTCCATTGTTCAAATCTGGGCCGTGTCATAGGTTGTGCGCACAGGGTGCGCCGGGGGGGGGGGCCTGGGCACCCCCTAATCACCCCATGTGCATTATCATTATCACTCTGTGTGCCGCCAGGACGATGGGGAAAGATTCCGGCTCTCCTTCACTGCGCCGGCAGGGAGATCGATGTGCCGGGGTCACATATATGTAGACACACGCGTGTGTTCAAGGCTACGTTTACACCCGAGCATCGCGTCTTTGAGCGCTTTTCCTGCATTTTTCAGGCGTTTTTGGTGCGTTTGTATGCAGCGTTTTTTGGGCTTCAGCATTTTTTTATTAGCCAATAGAGAAAACTATTATCTGTTGCATCATTTGTTGCTAGGTATTTCAGCTTTTCCATTAGATTTTATTTCTTCTTTTATTATTATTCATTTATTATGTTTTTTCGTTAGGGTAAGGGGTTCGAGTTCAGTTTAGGTTGGGGTTAGGATTCGAAGTTTGGGTTAGGGTTATTTATTATTATTATTATTTTTATTTTTTTATTTATTGTTATTATTATTATACGAATAATAATAATAATAATAAATGAATAAATAAATGTAAAATAAATAAATAAATAAATGTATTAATTCAATAAATTAATACTAAGTAACATTAAATAATTAATTAATCCTTAACCCCTTAAAAAATAAAATAATAATAATAATAAACAACCTAACCATAAAAAAAATTATTATTATTATTAATAATGTATTTTTTTGTTTAAGTTTGGGTGTTTTATTATTATTATTATTATTATTATTAATAACAATAATAATGTATTCAATATTTTTTAAGGTTAATTATTAACCACTTCCATACCGGGCACTTTCCCTCCTTCCTGCCCAGACCAATTTTTAGCTTTCAGCGCTGTTGCACTTTGAATGACAATTGCGCGGGTCGTGCTACACTGTACCCAAACTACATTTTTATAACTTTGTTCCCACAAATAGAGCTTTCTTTTGGTGGTATTTGATCACCTCTGCGATTTTAATTTTCTGCAAATTTTTTTTTTAAAAACACAGAAAATTTTGAAAAAAAATAAAAAAAAATTTGTTGTTTCAGTTACAAAACTTTGTAAATAAGTACGTTTTCTCCTTCACTGATGGGGCTGCACTGACGGGCACTGATGGGCACCGATGAGTTGGCACCAATGAGGTGGCACCGATGAGCACTGATGATGGGCACTGATAGGTGGCACTGATATGCAGCACGGATGGGCACTGATAGGTGGCATGGATGGGCACAGATAGGCGGCATAGATGGGCACAGATAGGCGGCATAGATGGACACAGATAGGCGGCATGGATGGGCACGGATAGGCAACACGAATGGGCTTGGATAGGCAACACGGATGGGCTTGGATAGGCAGCATGGATGGGCACTGATAGGTGGCACAGATGGGCACTGATAGGTGGCATGGATGGGCACTGATAGGTGGCACGGATGGGCATGAATGGGCACTGATAGGTGGCATTGATGTACTGTAATGTGTTGTACTAATGGATGCCAATCAGTGCCAAACAATAATGCCTGCCAATCAGTGGTGCCCATTGTGATCTGATTGGCATCCATTGTGGGCACTGATTGGCATCCATTAGGCATTTCTGATTGGCATCCCTGGTGGTCTAGGGTGGCATACCTTATGGTGGGCATCCCTGGTGGTCTGGTGGCATCCCTGGTGGTCCAGTGTGGGCATCCTCAGGGGGGCTGCGCTGATAATGGATCAGCACAAACCCCCCCCTGTCAGAGGAGCAGCCGATTGGCTCTCCTCTACTCGCGTCTGACAGACGCAAGTGAGGAAAAGCCGATCACCGGCTTTTCCTGTTTACATGTGATCAGCCGTGATTGGACACAGCTGATCACGTGGTAAAGATTTACCTAGATCGGTGTTGCGGGGTGTCAGACTGACATCCCGCAACAACGATCGCCGCGATGCGCGCCCCCGGGGGAGCACAACGGCTCAATATCCTGAAGACGTCATAAATTGAAACCACTTTGCCGCCGTCATTTCGCCATAGGGCGGGCGGCAAGTGGTTAATGTATTATTACATATTATTCATTTATTTATGATTACTTTTTAGTTCTTTGTGCATTTATTTGACATTTATTTATTATTAATATTTTATTTTTTTACTTTTTTTCACTTAAACAGAAAATCGTGCAAAAACGCGCTCTCATTCATTTCTATGGGAATACAAACGCGCAAAAAACGCCCAAATCTACCCGATTCGAGCAACAAAAAAGCTCCAGAACTTGTTTGAACTTCAGGCGACTTGGAGTGGAGATGTGAACTGATTTTTACTCCTCTAGCTTTTTTGAGCTTCAAGCAGAGATTATCGCTCAGGAGTGAATGGGGCCTTAGAGTGCACACCCTAGTGCAATAGGCTGCGCACACCAATGGGCCGTGTGGTTATATTTGGATAATCGGTTTCAAATGCCGCTTCATGCATGGACACACCTCCTTAGACCCACCCAGTCTGTTCAGACAGTACGGTTCACTTGCTGAATTGGCACTTACCACAGGCAGCTTCACTCTTCAATAGGGATGGGCTCAGGCGTGTTCGGATCGAAGCCGCCACTGCGCACCGCCAACCATAGGCAGCCTGTGCATGTGCAGCTGCGGGCCACGAAATGCCTCACTGCCTGTGATTGGCATTGTGTGCAGTGATGGCTTCCTGGTGGGTACGATCCGAACATGCCTGAGCCCATCACTATTCTTCAATAAGACACAGAAACGGCAATATATATATATATATATATATATATATATATATATATATATATATATATACACGTTGCGGTTTGCAAGCGGTTTACCGGGGTTATGGCTGAAGCTATCAGCCATAACCCCGGCTAAAAAAAAATTCAGTCGCCGACTGGCTTTTTTATGAAAGCACTCCGAGTGGCTCATTAGCCTCTGGATCGCTTTCAGAAGTGTTTTTTTTAAATCTTTTGCTTTTAAAGGTATAGGAGAGATTTGGGGTCACCAGGGTAGAGGACCAGGGTAGAGGAGATATCTGGGGTCCTATAGACCCCAGATCTCTCCATAAAGAGGACCTGTCATCCTTATCGTCTCTGATCGCCTCTACGGCCTTGGAGGACCGGAGCGACATGACATCACTTCCTGTCTAGGGTGGAAGTGAACAATTTTTTTTTTTTGAAAAGCATAAGATCAAAATGTTTTATTTTTGGGGATCTTTTGCTTTTAAAAGTAAAGGAGAGATTTGGGGTCTCCAGGGTAGAGGAGATATCTGGGATCTTACAGACCCCCAGATCTCCCCATAAAGAGGACCTGTCATCCTTATCGTCTCTGATCGCCTCTACGGCCTTGGAGGACCGGAGCGATATGACATCACTTCCTGTCTAGGGAGGAAGTAAACCTTTTTTTTTTTTAAAGTATAAGATCCGAAAAATACATTTTTGGGGATCTTTTGCTTTTAAAGGTAAAGGAGAGATTTGGGGCCTTCAGGGTAGAGAAGATATCTGGGATCTTATAGACCCCCAGATCTCTCAATAAAGAGGACCTGTCACCTTATTTCTTTTTTTTTTTTTAAGCAAAAGATCAAAAAAATAAAAATAAAGTGTTTTGATCTTTTGCTTTTAAAAGATAAAGAAGAGATTTGGGGTCTTTTTGACCCCAGATCTCCCCATAAAGAGGACCTATTTCTATTTCTCCAACGAGGCTTGGTGCGTTTTTTTTAGAGAAATAGCGACTTTTCTGGCCATAGGACACGGCTTTCTCATCGGAAAGTGGTAGATATACTACTCTGTTGTATTAGAATATATTGATCACATAAATGATGTATTAATAAATATAATAAATTTGTAAATCTTTCCTTTTTCACACAGAAACTAATCCCCTGAAGAGACCAATAAAGGTCGAAACGCGTAGAGATTTTGTGTGAAGCTCCACAGAAATACTAAGAGTTTACACAACATGAGCTATGTGTAGTTTTGCATTTTTAATGAGTATGTTGTCAATGTTGGGGCCAGAACTGCTTTTTACTACTTCGAACCTTTATGTAATTATGGTCAAATAATTCTGTTATTATCAAACCACTAAATAAATACGAATTTTTACGTAAAATCTTCGCTTTTCAAATACTAATTTTGCTGCTAAAAAACCCATTGAGGGATCTTTCATTCAATTATATGTTTAATTATAACTATATTGTATAATTAGCACTTTCCATTATATGGTCAGCAATCCGCTAGGGACGCCTAGTGGTTGCCTATGATATTGCACTATTTTTCTTTAAAGAGTAGGGTGCGCGGTTCACTTTCATCTTCTTTCGCTATTAAGTTTATCAACTTCACAACGAGCCGCCCCCTAACATTATTTATACACATTTGTGCAGGTAAGGGAATAAATAGTCAGCTTATTCCCCCATTTTACATATGCTTTTTATATCTGCATGGAGTTCGGTTTTCACATTTATTCCTTAACAATTCCTTTATAAGCTTTACAAGAAATCCGGCTTGTTTTAACCACTTAAGGGCCGCCGCACGCCGATATACGTCGTCAGAATGGCACGGCTGGGCACAAGGGCGTACAGGTATGTCCCCTTTAAGATCCCAGCCGTGGGTCGCGCACGCGCCGCCGCCGGCACGCTCGCGACCGGTCCCAAGCTCCATGACCGCGCCCGCGGGACCCGATCGCCGCCGGTGTCCCGCGATCGGGTCACAGAGCTGAAGAACGGTGAGAGGTAAGTGTAAACACAACATCTCCCTGTTCTTCCTAGTGGCATGTCAGTGATCGTCTGTTCCCTGTCATAGGGAACGACCAGGGGCGTCGGAACAGGACAGGCAAACCAAGCAGCTTGCTTGGGGCCCCGACTTGTCCTGGGGCCCGAGCAGAGGGCAGCACAGCAGAAAGAGGAGCCAGAGGACTCGAGAAGGCAGCACGGGTGGAGGAGGTAAGACACCCCCCCCCGAATATCTACTGTAATACTTTGTGATCGGCCCCCCAAAAAAAATGCCAATGTCCCGTGGCAGCAACCCCCCCCCCCCCCCGTGCTTCTCAACTTAAAAATTGTTGCTTGGGGCCCCCAAATTCCTTCAAACGGCCCTGGGAACGACGATCAGTGATGTCACACACCAAGCCACGCCCCCCTACAGTAGTAATCACTCCCTAGGGCACACTTAACCCCTACAGCGCCACCTAGTGGTTAACCCCTTCACTGCCAGTGTCATTTTTACAGTAATCAGTGCATATTTATAGCTCTGATCGCTGTAAAAATGACAATGGTCCCAAAAATGGCGTCAAAAGTGTCCGATGTGTCCGCCATAATGTCGCAGTCACGATTAAAAAAAAAAAAAAAATCGCAGATCGCCGCCAATAGTAGTAAAAAAAAAAAAAATTATAAAAATGACTATCCCCTATTTTGTAAACGCTATAACTTTTGCGCAAACCAATCAATAAACGCTTATTGCGATTTTTACGAAGAATACGTATCGGCCTAAACTGAGGAAAAAAACATTTTTTATAGATTTTTTGGGGATATTTATTATAGCAAAAAAGTAAAAAAAATAAAGTTTTTTTTTTTTCAAAATTGTCGCTCTGTTTTTGTTTATAGCGCAAAAAATAAAAACCGCAGAGGTGATCAAATACCACCAAAAGAAAGCTCTATTTGTGGGAGGAAAAAAAAAAAAGGACGTCAATTTTGTTTGTGAGCCACGTCGCACGACCGCGCAATTGTCAGTTAAAGCGTGACGCAGTGCTGAATCGCAAAAAAAAAAAAAAAAGGGGCCTTGGTCCTTTAGCAGCAAAATGGATTCGGGGCTTAAAGCGGAAGGAAACCCATCGATTTAACAGTTCCAAATGCATGCCGGGGAATGCCAACTGTCACATTGGTTGTGCTCTCAACCAAACTGTCACACCATCCAATGGCCGGTGTCATAACTGATCACATGTGCAGCATCATGGCAGTTGAAGATTAAAGTGGAAGTAAACCCTCCTATCGTTTTCAGGCAAGGAAGCTGCCATCTTGGCCTCTGTTTAATCTTCAACTGCCATGATGCTGCACATGTGATCAGTTATGACACCGGCCATTGGATGGTGTGACAGTTTGGATTGGATGGTGTGACAGTTTGGTTGAGAGCACAACCAATGTGACAGTTGGCATTCCCCGGCATGCATTTGGAACTGTTAAATCGATGGGTTTACTTCCGCTTTAAACAGAGGCCAAGATGGCGGCTTCCTTGCCTGAAAAGGATAGGAGGGGTAAAGCGGGAGGTTCACCCACATTTTTAAGTTCGCTTTCAGCAGTCCCTCTTAGCAAGAAAATAAACAGAAGACTAACCTTTTTTTTTTTTTTCTCCTCTGTAGTTTTCTTTATTCTTATTTCTTTACTCCTACTTCCGGGATTTCCTCCCGCGGGAGTAGGCGTGTCCTTTGCTGGGCTATTATTCCACAATGTCTCCTGGGAGCAAATTGTCCTTCTTCCCAAGAGTAATATTGTACCGCCTTCCTTTCAGATATCACGAGCATTTAATCGTCACGTGACTCGTCTACCCGGTCACGTGACGGGGGGCTGTATCTAATTCCGCCATTTTCAATAAGGGCACGAAGGTAGTGTTGACGGCGCTGCTCGCCGTCAACACTGCGCATGCGCGAGATCCAGCGATGAATGCCGGGAGACGAGCATTCATCGCTACCCGGAAGAATAATATGCTTGTGGGCTTCAACAAGCAAAATGGGAGATACAGGAAATTATTTATAAACTATTTTTTTATTCGCAAAAACGGACGGGGGAGGAAGTGAAGCGCGGGAGAACTGAGCAATTAAAATGCACACGCTAAAGCATAGAATGCATCTAAAAAAAACAAAAACAAAGGTATGGACCGCGGAACCTCCGCTTTGATAAGCTTTACAAAGAAATCCGGCTTGTTTTTAAACACAGAATGGGCAAGGAGCAGTAACCCAGAATACTCAGAAAACGTCAATCTGAGATCGCCCCCTAGCAGGCCGCCTTGGGTTACTGCATTTGGCACGTTCATTCGTTTTTCTTGCTTGTGCTTAGCCAGACCTACGCCCCCTAGTGGGCAGAGGCCATTCCTGCAGCCCACCCCCCCCCCCCCCCCCAGAGTGACACAAAGCTGCCCCTGGAGGTCCACTTTCTTATCACGCAGGAGGACAGTCATCTCCGAAGGGAGAGCGGGATTCAGATTTAGGAGGAGAGGGGGGGTGGGGGGGGGGGGGGGGGGGGGGGGGGGGGGGGAGGGACAGAAAAATATGTGAAGTGTCACATTCTGACAGGCAGAAAATTAAAACTCCCGTTCCTCGCGCATCGAAAATGGCCTTTTAATTATTTTTTTTCTTATTGGTCTGGGCGGTCTCGGACGTTTTCTTCCGGTGGCGGCGAGGCGGACTAATGAATGGAGACAGCGAGTGACCCCCCCCGAGGACTGGGAGACGCAAAATGACTCGCAGACATTAACGCTTTCACCGCCGCCAAAATCCAACACCGTGCGGCGTACATCGAATACCGGACCTGATCCGATGGAGCGATTATTAAACACCAGACAGGACAGAGCGATCGGAAATCTGAACGATCGCCAGTACCGGCTCCTCTCCTGGACTGAAGCGGCTTTTTTTCTCCGACGTCACCCGCGCGCACACACACCGCGAGCGTCTCACAAATGTGTATTCGAAGCAGCAGCAGCAAGTCAGATAAGAGCCCCCGCCCATATTTCCTGGATGGAGGACGTCCAGCATCATCTAGCCCAGGGATATGCAATTAGCGGACCTCCAGCTGTTGCAAAACTACAAGTCCCATCATGCCTCTGCCTCTGGGTGTCATGCTTGTTGGCTGTCAGAGTCTCGCTATGCCTCATGGGCAGGGGCAGGGGAGGGCTGGGGGCCTTAGGCCTGGGGGGCAAGTCCAGTCAAGTGGCCCATTGGAACCGCAGAATCAGCTCACCATCCATGGCCCCACCCGGCCATTTTGAACATAAGTTAGGGCGGCCTGGGAGGCAATAGCCACCCTTCCCCCTGGCCCAGCCCTCCCCTGCTCATGGGACTTGTAGTTATGCAACAGCTGGAGGTCTGCTAATTGCATATCCCTGATCTAGCCCTTTCCCTCGTTTTTTTCTCATTGTCCCGCCCCTTTCATTCATTGGATTTCAGTTTTTGTCAATCATGCAGGCTCAGCGTCACATGTGGGCGTTACCCAAATGCAAATACAGCCTTCCTAAGAACGCCGCCCCCCCCCCCCACTTGTCCAGGACGGACACCCACCCATCCAAAAGGTATTTTAATATTTGCATAACTCCTCCCAAGGGTCAGCCCACTGCTTGCATCCGGGTGCTGTAAAGTTTTCAGGAAGCTAAGGACAGCGCTCTGCTGGCCCCTCCCTAAAGTAAGGTAGGTAGTGAAAGTGGAAAGGTAAAAATGTCAATAGTATGCTGATGGGGGGGGGGGGGGGGATTATAGGAAGGCAAAATTTAAGCAGAATAAACCTCAGCTTCAAGAAATATGTATAAATTTAAATGAATATATCAATTCTGGGTGGAGTCGTCCTTTAAAGTTAAGTTTCCGGGGCACAAAAATCTAAATATATTCCTCAATAGTCACAAAAGTTCCAAAATCCACCTTGTGTGCATTGAATGCCTTTTCAAACTCAGATATTACCATGTAAAAGTAGCAGCAACATCATCACAGGGCTGTACATAGCCTGTGCAGAGAGCAAGGGGGCCCAGCAGGCTCCACCCACTACAGGCTGCAGAAAATTACAGGAGGGGCGGTCACCCCGCACAAGGAGAGAGAGCAGAACTGTGGGAGGGGCCTAGCAGACTCCACCCACTACAGAAAACTACAGGAAGGGGGCGGAGACAAGACCAGTCCCCCTGCACAAGGAGAGAGGGCAGAGCTGTGGGAGGGGCCAGCAGGCTCCACCCACTACAGGCTGCATGTAGAAAACTACAGGAGGGGGGCAGAGACAGGACCGGTCACCCTGCACAAGGAGAGAGAGCAGAGCTGTGGGAGGGGCCAGCAGGCTCCACCCACTACAGGCTGCATGTAGAAAACTACAGGAGGGGGGTGGAGACAAGACCGGTCACCCTGCACAAGGAGAGAGAGCAGAGCTGTGGGAGGGGCCAGCAGGCTCCACCCACTACAGGCTGCATGTAGAAAACTACAGGAGGGGGGCGAAGACAGGACCGGTCACCCTGCACAAGGAGAGAGAGCAGAGCTGTGGGAGGGGCCAGCAGGCTCCACCCACTACAGGCTGCATGTAGAAAACTACAGGAGGGGGGTGGAGACAAGACCGGTCACCCTGCACAAGGAGAGAGAGCAGCAGTGGGCGGTCTTTATTACAGGAAGTCTCACACGGGATTACTGCACAGATCTGGAAGAAATACAGAAAGATCGCCGAGATTCCAGAAAGAAGACGAAGGAATCTGGAAAATATTTGCATATCTCCGGAGTTCAACTTCAAATCCAACTTTTCTGTTTCAAGTCAGGTTAGTTTCCACTAATAACAGTGTGAGCCAACAGTGCCCTCTGGTGTCCAATTCATGCACATGGATCTACTGCATGACCGGGAGACACACAAATCATTCCTCCTGTTATATTCTCAGGGATTTACATGGCCGGGATTTTTCTTTACTAGGAAATCTTCCCATGAGAGCTTCTTGGTCAGTTATTGGCCGTATCCTTCTATGGTCATCTCAAGGAGAACCTAAAAGCCAACCTATGGTACAGAGGGACCAGAGTTCTGGATACGTGGGTTCACCTCTATACCTTCCCTTCACTCAATGTAAAGTCGTGTGGCCCTTTGGTATATGATGTGCGGCCCTCGGACCTCAGCACTCTGTAGCAGGAACATTGATTAGGGTGCATTGATCTCTATGAGCCTCATGTAACATCTTCCCAGTTTGGTATTGTCTTCTGCAGCATCTCCCCACCAACAATATATCCTGTCCTCACTCTCTGACCACCAACACTGTATCCTGTCCTCACTCTCTGACCACCAACACTGTATCCTGTCCTCACTCTCTGACCACCAACACTGTATCCTGTCCTCTATCTCTGACCACCAACAATATATCCTGTCCTCACTCTCTGACCACCAACAATATATCCTGTCCTCACTCTCTGACCACCAACAATATATCCTGTCCTCACTCTCTGATCACCAACAATATATCCTGTCCTCAGTCTCTGACCACCAACAATATATCCTGTCCTCACTCTCTGACCACCAACAATGTATCCTGTCCTCACTCTGACCACCAACAATGTATCCTGTCCTCACTCTGACCACCAACAATGTATCCTGTCCTCACTCTCTGACCACCAACACTGTATCCTGTCCTCACTCTCTGACCACCAACAATATATCCTGTCCTCACTCTCTGACCACCAACAATATATCCTGTCCTCACTCTCTGACCACCAACAATATATCCTGTCCTCACTCTCTGACCACCAACAATATATCCTGTCCTCAGTCTCTGACCACCAACAATATATCCTGTCCTCACTCTCTGACCACCAACAATGTATCCTGTCCTCACTCTGACCACCAACAATGTATCCTGTCCTCACTCTCTGACCACCAACAATGTATCCTCTCCTCACTCTCTGACCACAAACAATGTATCCTGTCCTCACTCTCTGACCACCAACAATGTATCCTGTCCTCACTCTGACCACCAACAATGTATCCTGTCCTCACTCTCTGACCACCAACACTGTATCCTGTCCTCACTCTCTGACCACCAACAATATATCCTGTCCTCACTCTCTGACCACCAACAATATATCCTATCCTTACTCTCTGACCACCAACAATGTATCCTGTCCTCACTCTCTGACCACCAACAATATATCCTGTCCTCACTCTCTGACCACCAACAATATATCCTGTCCTCACTCTCTGACCACCAACAATATATCCTGTCCTCACTCTCTGACCACCAACAATATATCCTGTCCTCACTCTGACCACCAACAATGTATCCTCTCCTCACTCTCTGCCCACCAACAATGTATCCTCTCCTCACTCTCTGCCCACCAACAATATATCCTGTCCTCACTCTCTGACCACCAACAATGTATCCTGTCCTTATTCTCTGACCACCAACAATGTATCCTGTCCTCATTCTCTGACCACCAACAATGTATCCTGTCCTCACTCTCTGACCACCAACAATATATCCTGTCCTCACTCTCTGACCACCAACAATATATCCTGTCCTCACTCTGACCACCAACAATGTATCCTATATTCACTCTCTGCCCACCAACAATGTATCCTCTCCTCACTCTCTGACCACCAACAATGTATCCTGTCCTCACTCTCTGACCACCAACAATGTATCCTGTCCTCATTCTCTGACCACCAACAATGTATCCTGTCCTCACTCTCTGACCACCAACAATGTATCCTGTCCTCACTCTCTGACCACCAACAATGTATCCTGTCCTCACTCTCTGACCACCAACAATATATCCTGTCCTCACTCTCTGACCACCAACAATATATCCTGTCCTCACTCTCTGACCGCCAACAATGTATCCTGTCCTCACTCTCTGACCACCAACAATGTATCCTATATTCACTCTCTGCCCACCAACAATGTATCCTGTCCTCACTCTCTGACCACCAACCATGTATCCTGTCCTCACTTTCTACCCACCAACAATATATCCTGTCCTCACTCTCTGCCCACCAACAATATATCCTGTGCTCACTCTCTGCCCACCAACAATATATCCTGTCCTCACTCTCTGACCACCAACAATGTATCCTGTCCTCACTCTCTGACCACCAACCATGTATCCTGTCCTCACTCTCTGACCACCAACAATGTATCCTGTCCTCACTCTTTGCCCATTAACAATGTATCCTGTCCTCACTCTCTGCCAACCAACAATATATCCTGTCCTCACTCTCTGCCCCCCAACAATATATCCTGTCCTCACTCTCTGACCGCCAACAATGTATCCTGTCCTCACTCTCTGACCACCAACAATGTATCCTGTCCTCATTCTCTGACCACCAACAATGTATCCTGTCCTTACTCTCTGACCACCAACAATGTATCCTGTCCTCACTCTCTGACCACCAACCATGTATCCTGTCCTCACTCTCTGACCACCAACAATGTATCCTGTCCTCACTCTCTGACCACCAACAATATATCCTGTCCTCATTCTCTGACCACCAACAATGTATCCTGTCCTCACTCTCTGACCACCAACAATATATCCTGTCCTCACTCTCTGACCACCAACAATATATCCTGTCCTCACTCTCTGACCACCAACAATATATCCTGTCCTCACTCTCTGACCACCAACAATATATCCTGTCCTCACTCTGACCACCAACAATGTATCCTATCCTCACTCTCTGCCCACCAACAATGTATCCTCTCCTCACTCTCTGACCACCAACAATGTATCCTGTCCTCATTCTCTGACCACCAACAATGTATCCTGTCCTCAGTCTCTGACCGCCAAGAATATATCCTGTCCTCACTCTCTGACCACCAACAATGTATCCTGTCCTCATTCTCTGACCCTCATTTCCTCTATTAGCTCCGCAGTCTCTGACACTCCTCTCCAGCATTACACATATTGAACATCATGGGGAATGGGGTGCGATTTTGCATTGAAGTCAATGGAACGCAGTTTTGCATTGAAGTCATGCCATTAATGGCACCTTTTCTTTTTCTATCGTCAAAACGCACAATACCCCTATTTTCAGCCACTAGTATTCGGCAGCCGATATATTGGGGCATCGCTAATGAAAACGGCAGTACCTGTGTGACGGGGAAGGGCTTCTAATGACGAGCCGGTCTATTTCCATACATTTGTAGGGCCAACCACACCAGATGCACGTTGGATGCATTCCAGCTGCATAGACCGTCTGAAATCCAGCACTGTGTATATAAATATATATCATTTTATAAAAGTGTGCAAATAACTCAAAAACTCGGGTTAAAGAGACAATGTTCATAACAATGATAAAAATAAATAAAAGAAAAAATCACCATTAGCATCTCAATTGCCTCCAATTCTTTGGCTGGAGTTCCTGATGGAATCTTTAACCCTGGACCCAGTATATATATATATATATATATTATATATATATATATATATATATTATATAAATCGATTTTTTTTTAAAGTGTGCAAAAAAATTAAAAACTACTCTGGCAGTGAATGGGTTAAAGGGTATTTTTATGTCAATGAAAAAGTAAATAAATAAAAGACTACTTTGTAAAAAAAAAAAAAAAAAGTAGCATCTCAATTGCCTCCAATTTTTAGAGTTGGAGTTTCTGCTGGAATCTTTAACCTTCGACCCTGTTGGGGAAAAATCTCTGCTGCAGCCTCGCCCCCCCCCCCCCCCAGCTGCTCCGTCACCGGCCTATCCCTGCAGTTCTGCAAGATTTTACAAAGATGTAATATATTTATATATATGAGTGACATGACGGGGCCTCTTTAAGAAATGAAGCCAGCAGAGTGACCCATTCCCTAAAATCAGAGCCCCTCCCCCCCCCCCCTTGTGCTTATCACATGACCCGCCTTCTCCCCAGGGGTCCCATTATGTCCAGATTTGGTCTTCATTTGATTCTTGTAGGAAGGGAAGTATAGAGAAGATCTTCATGTCTCAGACACCAGGGGGAGACACTGAGCTGTGTCTGGTTATAATCAATGCATTACACTTTGTATATATATATATATATATATATATATATCAGTGTCGGGTATACGGCATTCTTCACATCTCATCTCTATACAAAGAGCACTGAAAACTCCCAGCAGTTCCCTCGTTTCGGTTTTCAGTACCTTGTATGTCTGCGGAGAAATGTTACTTATTATTACCTCCAAGTCAAAGATTTAAATGAAAGTTCCTCCTAAATGAAAGCAGCTTTGAGTTCATTATTACATCATTATATGTATTTGTTATTTGCTACAAGCAGCAGAAGTACTTGAGTTTGGCTCATCAGCCTTCTGAAGTCCCGGTACAGCAGAGCTCAGACTGGAAGAAGCAGTACAAGGAGCCAATAGGTGGTGCTGACAAAGGGCATGCTGACAGAAGGAGAGAGCAGGGTGACTCGTCAGTCAGCTGCCTCTCGTTTTCACTGTCCACTCATAGGCTGGGGGCGGGACAAGACCCAAATGTTACTTAAAGCGGACCTTCAGTCATTTTTTTATCTTTCCATCTATTAAATCTTCTGCCCTTGTTGTTGTTGTTGTTTTAACTTTGGATAGTAAAACATTTTTTTTTTTTTTTTTTTTTTTCTGTCTTTTTTTGTTTGTTTAGCAAAAAAATAAAAAACCGCAGAGGTGATAAAATACCACCAGAAGAAATCTCTATTTGTCACAATTTTTTTTTATAAAAATGTAATTTGGGCGCAGTGTTACATGACCGCGCAATTGTCATTCAAAGTGCAACACCGGCCTGAGCAGTCATTATCAGTACAGCCCCAACAGTGATGCCTGCCAGTGCCCATCAGTGCCCATCAGTCCTGCCTATCAGTGCCACCTATCAGTGCCGCCTATTAGTGCCGCCTATCAGTGCCCATCAGTGCCGCCTATTAGTGCCCATCAGTGCCGCCTATCAGTGCTTCTCAGTGCCGCCCATCAGTGCCGCCTATTAGTGCCACCTATCAGTGCCACCTATCAGTGCCCATCAGTGACGCCTATTAGTGCCCATCAGTGCTGCCTATCAGTGCCACCTATTAGTGCCTCTTGTCAGTGCCCATCAGTGCCGCCTATTAGTGCCCATCAGTGCCACCTATCAGTGCCACCTATCAGTGCCCATCAGTGATGCCTATTAGTGCCCATCAGTGCTGCCTATCAGTGCCACCTATTAGTGCCTGTCAGTGCCCATCAGTGCCGCCTATTAGTGCCCATCAGTGCCACCTATCAGTGCCACCTATCAGTGCCCATCAGTGATGCCTATTAGTGCCCATCAGTGCTGCCTATCAGTGCCGCCTATTAGTGCCTCTTGTCAGTGCCCATCAGTGCTGCATATTAGTGCCTCCTCATCAGGGAAAGGAGAACATTTATTTATTTACAAAGTTTTATAACAAAAACTTAAAAAAAAAAAAAAAAAAAAATTTCAGTCTTCTTTTGTTTGTTTAGCAAAAATATAAAACTGCAGAGGTGATTAAATACCAGCAGAAGAAATCTCTATTTGTGTGAAAAAAAAAAAAGATAAAAATGTTATCCGGGTAAACTGTCACATGACCGCGCAATTGTCATTCAAAGTGTGAGAGCGCTGAAAGCTGAAAAATGGCCTGGGCAGGAAGGGGGAGGGGAGTGCCCTGTATTGAAGGGGTTAAAGAGGAACTGCAGTCGGCTCACATCATTTGTAATAAAAACCTCATTGCCATTCTGAAGCTTCCCTCCAACCACTTTGCATATTATTTTATATATACTGTGATTCTGTACTTGCCAAATATGCTGCAGAAATCTCCCTCCAGTTTGGCTGCAACCATTGTAACTGTGGGCAGCTGAAGCTGCTGCCTGTTCACTTCCTGGATTTACACAGAGGCACACCTCCAGCTCTGCAGCTTTCATTGGCCCTCTTATGACTCACTCCCCCTCCCTTCCTGGCAAACTCTCAGGAGAGTATGAGAGAGAGAGAGAGCTTGTGCATGATGTCATAAGCCTAGGCCAGTGTTTCTCAACTCCAGTCCTCCAGGCGCCCCAACAGGTCATGTTTTCAGGATTTTTCTCAGAGGAAACGGCTGTGGTAATTACTAAGGCAGTGATACTGATCAAGTCACCTGTGCAAAGTAATGGAAAGCCTGAAAACATGACCTGTTGGGGCGCCTTGAGGACTGGAGTTGAGAAA
The DNA here is from genome assembly GCA_029206835.1 of Rana muscosa. Taxonomy (NCBI): domain Eukaryota; kingdom Metazoa; phylum Chordata; class Amphibia; order Anura; family Ranidae; genus Rana; species Rana muscosa. The sequence goes on from CM055128.1 coordinate 322,110,675, forward strand.
CACTGCTCTAGGCTAATGACCAGACAAGAAACAGGAAGTGGGCTGTATAAGGGATTTAATGGCAGAAAAAAAAAAAGGTTTTCTTTGTTTCTGTTATAAACTTTTGTAAATAAGTAAATTTTCTCCTTCACTGATGTGCACTGAAAGGCAGCACTGATGGTCGGCACTGGCAGATGGCACTGAAAGGCAGCACTGATGGTCGGCACTGGCAGATGGCACTGAAAGGCAGCACTGATGGGCACTGATGGTCGGCACTGGCAGATGGCACTGAAAGGCAGCACTGATGGTCGGCACTGGTAGATGGCACTGAAAAGCAGCACTGATGGGCACTGATGGTTGGCACTGGCAGATGGCACGGAAAGGCAGCACTCATGGTCGGCACTGGTAGATGGCACTGAAAGGCAGCACTGATAGATGGCACTAAAGGGCAGCACTGATGGTCGGCACTGGCAGATGGCACTGAAAGGCAGCACTGATGGTCGGCACTGGTAGATGGCACTGAAAGGCAGCACTGATGGTCGGCACTGGCAGATGGCACTGAAAGGCAGCACTGATGGTCGGCACTGGTAGATGGCACTGAAAGGCAGCACTGATGGTCGGCACTGGCAGATGGCACTGAAAGGCAGCACTGATGGCCGGCACTAGCAGATGGCACTGAAAGGCAGCACTGATGGTCGGCACTGGCAGATGGCACTGAAAGGCAGCACTGATGGTCGGCACTGGCAGATGGCACTGAAAGGCAGCACTGATGGTCGGCACTGTCAGATGGCACTGAAAGGCAGCACTGATGGTCGGCACTGGCAGATGGCACTGAAAGGCAGCACTGATGGTCGGCACTGGCAGATGGCACTGAAAGGCAGCACTGATGGTCGGCACTGGCAGATGGCATTGAAAGGCAGCACTGATGGTCGGCACTGGTAGATGGCACTGAAAGGCAGCACTGATGGGCACTGATGGTCGGCACTGAAAGGCAGCACTAGTGGGCACTGATGGGGCTGCACTGATTATCAGTGCGGATCTCCCCTGTGAGGAAATCCACTTATCAGCTCTCCTCTCCTCAGGCAGTGTCAGTGAGCAGAGGAAAGCCGATAACCGGCATTTCCTATTTACACTGTGATTGGACACAGCTGATCACATGGTAAAGAGACTACGTCATAGGCTCTTTACTGAGATCGGAGATATGGTGTGTCCAAGGGACACACCGCACCACCGATCGTCGTGCTGCTCGCCCCCCTGTGGGACGCGCACGGGCGGCTTGTTCAGAGGGACCTCATATGACGTCCAGTCAGAACAATTAAACCTCTGCCCGGCCGTCATTCTGCTGTTGGCCGGGCAGGAAGTGGTTAAAGGGTAAATCCACTTTGGTGGGGAAAAAATAGGAATGGAAAAAAAAAAAAAAAAAAAACAATAATATTAATTAATAATATAGCGTTTACAATTGTGACACAAGTCTCCCTTGGCACCGGCATCTCCCGGTCCTTTAAGGGGTTTCAGATGCCGGAAGACAGGGCGGGGTTTCTGATCATGTGACCGCCGTGGTTGGCTGTGGCAGCGGTCACATGACCGGAAAAGCTCCCGATTGCAAGTGGAGATCAGGAGCTTTCCGATAGCCGCCGGTAACTGTGGCGGGAGCACGCAGGGCGCCAGCCTCTCGGCACAGCTCTGTTTATCTTTAGGAACGGGTAGATGGCACTAAGGCCCACCCGCCATGAGGCCGCATATATGCGTACGGCCAGCAGGAAGAGGTTAATTTCCTTTCCAATCTGCAGCCGCTGTAATTTTCTGTAAAATGCAATATGGCCACCTGGAGGCGCTCTGTACACAGATGGTATACAGAACTGTAATTTCCTGCTTGTGTGATTGGCTCACCGATTTCTCCAGAAGTCTGCACTAAGATACAAGTCAGATTTTTGGGCATCCCCTGACACAAAAATTTCATATTTTTTTTTTGGTGAGATACTCCCAAAGGGAAATCATCTCTAAAGGGATGCAGGCCCTGCCACTTTCCTCTATAGGACCCCACAGGTGCAGCAGCTGATTGATAATTATGAAAGCACTCCTATTAGATTCACTCGGCACAGGGGCACAGAGGAACAAACAGCGATTTCTTAACAAAAGGTAGGGGAATCTCCAGCAAAGTTTATTATCCCTGCAATGTACAGAGATCACCCAGAAGGGGGAGGGGTTTTCTCAAGAAAAGTAACTGCAGCAGCAGTTGTGCGCAGATCACAAGTCGGATTTATATCATTAAAAATCGTTTGGCAGGAAAAAGAGTTGACATGTTTGCTGGGAATTCCATTCCATTAAGGAGAAGCTCTGCAGCTGAGGGGCCAAAGAACAGACACAGAGGTGCTTACAATCATCATTCATTTTTACCTGTCTACCGGCTCTCTCTACTGCACGGCAGGCCCGGGACAAGGGGCGGGCAGGAGGGGAGGCTGCCCCAGGCACTGTCGTATTGTGTGAGGTTCGGGTGGCACCAGAAGGAGATCAGGGGAGGGGATTTATGTTGGTAGGGGGAACTTGGGGGGGCAGAATTGTCCTAGGGGGATTTGTGTTGAGAGGGGAGGTGGGGGAAGAGGGTTTGTGCTAGGATGGGGGATTTGGGAGGTATGTGGTAGAAAAAGTAATATGGTTGGGGGGGGGGAGGGATTTGTGTTGGGAGGGGGAACTTGGGAGGTATGTGCTAGAAAAGGTAATATGGTTGAGGGGGGAGATTTGTGTTGGGAGTGGGAATTTCGGGGAGGCAGCAGGGGGTAAGAATTGTTCTAGGAGGAGAAATTTGGGAAGGTTTTCTAGGAGTGGTGATTTTGGGGGGATTTGTATTGAAAGGGGAGATGGGGGGAAAAGGGTTTGTGCTAGGATGGGGGATTTGGGGTGTATGTGCTAGAAAAGGTAATATGGTTGGGAGGGGGGGATTTGTGTTGGGAGGGGGGATTTGGGGGGGGGGGCAGGGGTAAGAATTGTTCTAGGAGGAGAAATTTGGGGAGGTTTGCTAGGTGTGGTGATTTTGGGGGGATTTGTGTTGAAAGGGGAGATGGGGGAAAAGGATTTGTGTTAGGATGGGGGGTATGTGCTAGAAAAGGTAATATGGTGTGGGGGGGGGAGATTTGTGTTGGGAGGATGATTTTGGGGGGTGGGGTTTGCAGGGGTAAGAATTGTTCTAGGAGGAGAAATTTGGGGAGGTTTGCTAGGTGTGGTGATTTTGGGGGGATTTGTGTTGAAAGGGGAGATGGGGGAAAAGGATTTGTGTTAGGATGGGGGGTATGTGCTAGAAAAGGTAATATGGTGTGGGGGGGGGAGGTTTGTGTTGGGAGGATGATTTTGGGGGGTGGGGTTTGCAGGGGTAAGAATTGTTCTAGGAGGAGAAATTTGGGGAGGTTTGCTAGGTGTGGTGATTTTGGGGGGATTTGTGTTGAAAGGGGAGATGGGGGAAAAGGATTTGTGTTAGGATGGGGGGTATGTGCTAGAAAAGGTAATATGGTGTGGGGGGGGGGGAGATTTGTGTTGGGAGGATGATTTTGGGGGGTGGGGTTTGCAGGGGTAAGAATTGTTCTAGGAGGAGAAATTTGGGGAGGTTTGCTAGGTGTGGTGATTTTGGGGGGATTTGTGTTGAAAGGGGAGATGGGGGAAAAGGATTTGTGTTAGGATGGGGGGTATGTGCTAGAAAAGGTAATATGGTGTGGGGGGGGGAGATTTGTGTTGGGAGGATGATTTTGGGGGGTGGGGTTTGCAGGGGTAAGAATTGTTCTAGGAGGAGAAATTTGGGGAGGTTTGCTAGGTGTGGTGATTTTGGGGGGATTTGTGTTGAAAGGGGAGATGGGGGAAAAGGATTTGTGTTAGGATGGGGGGTATGTGCTAGAAAAGGTAATATGGTGTGGGGGGGGGGGAGATTTGTGTTGGGAGGATGATTTTGGGGGGTGGGGTTTGCAGGGGTAAGAATTGTTCTAGGAGGAGAAATTTGGGGAGGTTTGCTAGGTGTGGTGATTTTGGGGGGATTTGTGTTGAAAGGGGAGATGGGGGAAAAGGATTTGTGCTAGGATGGGGGATTTGGGGTGTATGTGCTAGAAAAGGTAATATGGTTGGGAGGGGGGGATTTGTGTTGGGAGGGGGGATTTGGGGGGGGGCAGGGGTAAGAATTGTTCTAGGAGGAGAAATTTGGGGAGGTTTGCTAGGAGTGGTGATTTTGGGGGGATTTGTGTTGAAAGGGGAGATGGGGGAAAAGGATTTGTGTTAGGATGGGGGGTATGTGCTAGAAAAGGTAATATGGTGTGGGGGGGGGGGGGAGGTTTGTGTTGGGAGGATGATTTTGGGGGATGGGGTTTGCAGGGGTAAGAATTGTTCTAGGAGGAGAAATTTGGGGAGGTTTGCTAGGTGTGGTGATTTTGGGGGGATTTGTGTTGAAAGGGGAGATGGGGGAAAAGGATTTGTGCTAGGATGGGGGATTTGGGGTGTATGTGCTAGAAAAGGTAATATGGTTGGGAGGGGGGGATTTGTGTTGGGAGGGGGGATTTGGGGGGTGGGGTTTGCAGGGGTAAGAATTGTTCTAGGAGGAGAAATTTGGGGAGGTTTGCTAGGTGTGGTGATTTTGGGGGGATTTGTGTTGAAAGGGGAGATGGGGGAAAAGGATTTGTGTTAGGATGGGGGGTATGTGCTAGAAAAGGTAATATGGTGTGGGGGGGGGGAGATTTGTGTTGGGAGGATGATTTTGGGGGGTGGGGTTTGCAGGGGTAAGAATTGTTCTAGGAGGAGAAATTTGGGGAGGTTTGCTAGGTGTGGTGATTTTGGGGGGATTTGTGTTGAAAGGGGAGATGGGGGAAAAGGATTTGTGTTAGGATGGGGGGTATGTGCTAGAAAAGGTAATATGGTGTGGGGGGGGGGAGGTTTGTGTTGGGAGGATGATTTTGGGGGATGGGGTTTGCAGGGGTAAGAATTGTTCTAGGAGGAGAAATTTGGGGAGGTTTGCTAGGTGTGGTGATTTTGGGGGGATTTGTGTTGAAAGGGGAGATGGGGGAAAAGGATTTGTGCTAGGATGGGGGATTTGGGGTGTATGTGCTAGAAAAGGTAATATGGTTGGGAGGGGGGGATTTGTGTTGGGAGGGGGGATTTGGGGGGGGGGGGGCAGGGGTAAGAATTGTTCTAGGAGGAGAAATTTGGGGAGGTTTGCTAGGTGTGGTGATTTTGGGGGGATTTGTGTTGAAAGGGGAGATGGGGGAAAAGGATTTGTGTTAGGATGGGGGGTATGTGCTAGAAAAGGTAATATGGTGTGGGGGGGGGAGGTTTGTGTTGGGAGGGGGGATTTGGGGGGGGGGCAGGGGTAAGAATTGTTCTAGGAGGAGAAATTTGGGGAGGTTTGCTAGGTGTGGTGATTTTGGGGGGATTTGTGTTGAAAGGGGAGATGGGGGAAAAGGATTTGTGTTAGGATGGGGGGTATGTGCTAGAAAAGGTAATATGGTGTGGGGGGGGGAGATTTGTGTTGGGAGGATGATTTTGGGGGGTGGGGTTTGCAGGGGTAAGAATTGTTCTAGGAGGAGAAATTTGGGGAGGTTTGCTAGGTGTGGTGATTTTGGGGGGATTTGTGTTGAAAGGGGAGATGGGGGAAAAGGATTTGTGTTAGGATGGGGGGTATGTGCTAGAAAAGGTAATATGGTGTGGGGGGGGGGAGGTTTGTGTTGGGAGGGGGGATTTGGGGGGGGGCAGGGGTAAGAATTGTTCTAGGAGGAGAAATTTGGGGAGGTTTGCTAGGTGTGGTGATTTTGGGGGGATTTGTGTTGAAAGGGGAGATGGGGGAAAAGGATTTGTGTTAGGATGGGGGGTATGTGCTAGAAAAGGTAATATGGTGTGGGGGGGGGGAGGTTTGTGTTGGGAGGATGATTTTGGGGGGTGGGGTTTGCAGGGGTAAGAATTGTTCTAGGAGGAGAAATTTGGGGAGGTTTGCTAGGAGTGGTGATTTTGGGGGGATTTGTGTTGAAAGGGGAGATGGGGGAAAAGGATTTGTGTTAGGATGGGGGGTATGTGCTAGAAAAGGTAATATGGTGTGGGGGGGGGGGGGAGATTTGTGTTGGGAGGATGATTTTGGGGGGTGGGGTTTGCAGGGGTAAGAATTGTTCTAGGAGGAGAAATTTGGGGAGGTTTGCTAGGTGTGGTGATTTTGGGGGGATTTGTGTTGAAAGGGGAGATGGGGGAAAAGGATTTGTGTTAGGATGGGGGGTATGTGCTAGAAAGGGTAATATGGTGTGTGTGTGGGGGGGGGGGGGGGGTTTGTGCTAGAAGGGATGATTGGGGGGCATTTGTGCTAGAAGGGGAAAGTTATGGGGGGGGAGGTTTTGTGCTAGGATGGGGGATTTGGGGGGGAGGGGTTTGTGCTAGGATGGGGGATTTGGGCGGGGGGGGGTTTGTGGTAGGATGGGGGGGGGGGGGATTTTATGCTGGGAGCATATGTGGAATGAGAGGATTTGATCTAAGCATGGGGATTAGTGCTCAATTATTTTTTTGGGGGGAGGGGATTTTTCCTGCTCTCATAGATCTTGAGGGGGGGGGGGGGGGTTGGCATGTTTCCCCTAGGCTCTAGATTACCTTGTCCCGGAACTGCTGCACAGTTATCCATTTAATTGTTCCTAGCTATCAGTGTGGACTACAAAATAACAACAAAATACCCCCTCCCCCTCTGTGTTATGGAGATGAAGGGGGGGGGGGAGTTCTGTAGTCCTGCCCTAGGATTACAAGGGCACTCCTCCTTAGTAGGGATGAGCTCATGCGTGTTCGGATCCCACCTGAGCCGATCACAGGGTGCCGAGGTTTTCCCCGTCCTGCAGCCAGACGTTTACAAGGGGTGTGTTACTAGCAGGATCAGGTAAAAAAAAAAAAGAAAAGGAATGCAGCCATCACATCTAAGGACTGGTAAGCTGTAATATATTACCTTTTTATTCTTGAATGCCCTTTAAATGTCACATCAATTAACATGATTGTCTTGATCTGAACACTAGGTGGCGATATCGCCCAGTTATATTCCGTCGCCCCGGAGCGGATATCATGTCTTTCAGGAACAATGCTTTCAAAGTACAAATTTAGCTGCAGAAAATGTTAATAGGATGCACTGAACGTCTCCGGTCACATAAGGTAAGTCACTCGGCTCCCATTTAATAAGGCAGATTATTAAAGATGAGTAGATGTTTGCGCTACGCTGATAAATCATAATAATGATAAATGGCGCTCACACCGAGGACCTTCTAATGCATGGAAATATACAGGAGATAATTGGATGATACAACCGCTAAAGAGGAAGTCTGGACAGCAAGTGAAAGCAAACAATTCGCTACTAATCATATTCAACAAACACACCGTGTACCTGAGCGCAATCCCCTGCAGGAGAGGGACGCACGCTTCTATACTGGATCAGTAATGCTGGTCTAGTCCTTCTGGTGATCCTAGAACACCCCTGCTGGTGATGCTGGAGGACAGCTGGTGGCAATCTAGAACATACCTGCTGGTGATCCTGGAACCTACCTGCTGGTGATGCTGGAGGACAGCTGGTGGCAATCTAGAACATACCTTCTGGTGATCCTGGAACATACCTGCTGGTGATCCTGGAACATACCTGCTGGTGATGCTGGAGGACAGCTGGTGGCAATCTAGAACATACCTGCTGGTGATCCTGGAACCTACCTACTGGTGATGCTGGAGGACAGCTGGTGGCAATCTAGAATATACCTTCTGGTGATCCTGGAACCTACCCGCTGGTGATGCTGGAGGACAGCTGGTGGCAATCTAGAACATACCTTCTGGTGATCCTGGAACATACCTGCTGGTGATGCTGGAGGACAGCTGGTGGCAATCTAGAACATACCTTCTGGTGATCCTGGAACATACCTGCTGGTGATGCTGAAGGACAGCTGGTGGCAATCTAGAACATACCTGCTGGTGTTCCTGCAACATACCTGCTGGTGATCCTGGAACCTACCTACTGGTGATGCTGGAGGACAGCTGGTGGCAATCTAGAATATACCTTCTGGTGATCCTGGAACGTACCTGCTGGTGATCCTGGAACCTACCCGCTGGTGATGCTGGAAGACAGCTGGTGGCAATCTAGAACATACCTGCTGGTGTTCCTGCAACATACCTGCTGGTGATCCTGGAACCTACCTGCTGGTGATGCTGGAGGACAGCTGGTGGCAATCTAGAACATACCTGCTGGTGATTCTGGAACATACCTGCTGGTGATGCTGGAGGACAGCTGGTGGCAATCTAGAACATACCTGCTGGTGATTCTGGAACATGCCTGCTGGTGATGCTGGAGGACAGCTGGTGGCAATCTAGAACATACCTGCTGGTGATTCTGGAACATACCTGCTGGTGATGCTGGAGAGGACAGCTGGTGGCAATCTAGAACATACCTGCTGGTGATCCTGGAACCTACCCGCTGGTGATGCTGGAGGACAGCTGGTGGCAATCTAGAACATACCTGCTGGTGATTCTGGAACATACCTGCTAGTGATGCTGGAGGACAGCTGGTGGCAATCTAGAACATACCTGCTGGTGATTCTGGAACATACCTGCTGGTGATGCTGGAGGACAGCTGGTGGCAATCTAGAACATACCTGCTGGTGATTCTGGAACATACCTGCTGGTGATGCTGGAGGACAGCTGGTGGCAATCTAGAACATACCTGCTGGTAATTCTGGAACATACCTGCTGGTGATGCTGGAGGACAGCTGGTGGCAATCTAGAACATACCTGCTGGTGATTCTGGAACATGCCTGCTGGTGATGCTGGAGGACAGCTGGTGGCAATCTAGAACATACCTGCTAGTGATTCTGGAACATACCTGCTGGTGATGCTGGAGGACAGCTGGTGGCAATCTAGAACATACCTGCTGGTGATTCTGGAACATACCTGCTAGTGATGCTGGAAGACAGCTGGTGGCAATCTAGAACATACCTGCTGGTGATTCTGGAACATACCTGCTAGTGATGCTGGAGGACAGCTGGTGGCAATCTAGAACATACCTGCTGGTGATTCTGGAACATACCTGCTGGTGATGCTGGAGGACAGCTGGTGGCAATCTAGAACATACCTGCTAGTGATTCTGGAACATACCTGCTGGTGATGCTGGAGGACAGCTGGTGGCAATCTAGAACATACCTGCTGGTGATTCTGGAACATACCTGCTAGTGATGCTGGAAGACAGCTGGTGGCAATCTAGAACATACCTGCTGGTGATTCTGGAACATACCTGCTAGTGATGCTGGAGGACAGCTGGTGGCAATCTAGAACATACCTGCTGGTGATTCTGGAACATACCTGCTGGTGATGCTGGAGGACAGCTGGTGGCAATCTAGAACATACCTGCTGGTGATTCTGGAACATACCTGCTGGTGATGCTGGAGGACAGCTGGTGGCAATCTAGAACATACCTGCTGGTGATTCTGGAACATACCTGCTGGTGATGCTGGAGGACAGCTGGTGGCAATCTAGAACATACCTGCTGGTGATTCTGGAACATACCTGCTAGTGATGCTGGAGGACAGCTGGTGGCAATCTAGAACATACCTGCTGGTGATTCTGGAACATACCTGCTGGTGATGCTGGAGGACAGCTGGTGGCAATCTAGAACATACCTGCTGGTAATTCTGGAACATACCTGCTGGTGATGCTGGAGGACAGCTGGTGGCAATCTAGAACATACCTGCTGGTGATTCTGGAACATGCCTGCTGGTGATGCTGGAGGACAGCTGGTGGCAATCTAGAACATACCTGCTAGTGATTCTGGAACATACCTGCTGGTGATGCTGGAGGACAGCTGGTGGCAATCTAGAACATACCTGCTGGTGATTCTGGAACATGCCTGCTGGTGATGCTGGAGGACAGCTGGTGGCAATCTAGAACATACCTGCTAGTGATTCTGGAACATACCTGCTGGTGATGCTGGAGGACAGCTGGTGGCAATCTAGAACATACCTGCTGGTGATTCTGGAACATACCTGCTAGTGATGCTGGAGGACAGCTGGTGGCAATCTAGAACATACCTGCTGGTGATTCTGGAACATACCTGCTGGTGATGCTGGAGGACAGCTGGTGGCAATCTAGAACATACCTGCTGGTGATTCTGGAACATACCTGCTGGTGATGCTGGAGGACAGCTGGTGGCAATCTAGAACATACCTGCTGGTGATTCTGGAACATACCTGCTGGTGATGCTGGAGGACAGCTGGTGGCAATCTAGAACATACCTGCTGGTGATTCTGGAACATACCTGCTGGTGATGCTGGAGGACAGCTGGTGGCAATCTAGAACATACCTGCTGGTGATTCTGGAACATACCTGCTGGTGATGCTGGAGGACAGCTGGTGGCAATCTAGAACATACCTGCTGGTGATTCTGGAACATACCTGCTGGTGATGCTGGAGGACAGCTGGTGGCAATCTAGAACATACCTGCTGGTGATTCTGGAACATACCTGCTGGTGATGCTGGAGGACAGCTGGTGGCAATCTAGAACATACCTGCTGGTGATTCTGGAACATGCCTGCTGGTGATGCTGGAGGACAGCTGGTGGCAATCTAGAACATACCTGCTGGTGATTCTGGAACATACCTGCTGGTGATGCTGGAGGACAGCTGGTGGCAATCTAGAACATGCCTGCTGGTGATTCTGGAACATACCTGCTGGTGATGCTGGAGGACAGCTGGTGGCAATCTAGAACATACCTGCTGGTGATTCTGGAACATACCTGCTGGTGATGCTGGAGGACAGCTGGTGGCAATCTAGAACATACCTGCTGGTGATTCTGGAACATACCTGCTGGTGATGCTGGAAGACAGCTGGTGGCAATCTAGAACATACCTGCTGGTGATTCTGGAACATACCTGCTGGTGATGCTGGAGGACAGCTGGTGGCAATCTAGAACATACCTGCTGGTGATTCTGGAACATGCCTGCTGGTGATGCTGGAGGACAGCTGGTGGCAATCTAGAACATACCTGCTGGTGATTCTGGAACATGCCTGCTGGTGATGCTGGAGGACAGCTGGTGGCAATCTAGAACATACCTGCTAGTGATTCTGGAACATACCTGCTGGTGATGCTGGAGGACAGCTGGTGGCAATCTAGAACATACCTGCTGGTGATTCTGGAACATACCTGCTAGTGATGCTGGAGGACAGCTGGTGGCAATCTAGAACATACCTGCAGATGATCCTGGAACATACCTGCTGGTGATCCTGGAACACCCCTGTTGGTGATGCTGGCACCTGCTGGTGATCCCGAAACATACCAATTGTGGACCATACCTGCTGGCAATCTAGAACATGCCTGCAGGTGATTCTGGAACATGCCTGCAGGTGATTCTGGAACATACCTGTTGGTGATTCTGGAACATATCTGCTGGTGATCCTAGAACACCCCTGCTGGTGATCCTGGGACACACCTGCTGGGGGTGTATGTCCTGAAACATGGGCCATTTACATTTACAAGGTAGGGCTGAATCGGAATTGTGGCTGTAAGAAAAATCCTAATATTTGTGTATTTTTTCTTAGTGATAGATGCAGCATGGAAGATGTTTTTTTTAGAGTCACCAGAAGGTATGTTCCAGGAGCACCATCAGGTATATTACAAGCAGGGGAGTTCCAGCATCACCAGAAAGTGTGTCCCAGAATTACCTGCAGGTATGTTCTAGATTGCCGGCAGGTGTGCTCCACCATCACCAGCAGGGGTGTTCCAAGGATCACCCTCAGGTCCACACCAGCATTACCAGCAGGCGTGTTTAGGGATCACCAACATGTGCGTTCTAGCATCACCAGAAGGTGTTTTCCAGAATAACCAACAAGTGTTTTCCATTATCCCCAGCAGGCGTGTTCCAGGATCCCTAGCATATGTATTCTATTATCATCAACAGTTGTGCTCCAGAGTCACCAGCAGGTGTGTGTCAGCATCACCAGCAGTTGTGTTCCAGAATAACCAGCAGGTGTGTTCCAGGATCCACAGCAGGTGTCCTCCAGCATCACCAGCAGTAGTGTTCCAGAATAACCAGCAGGTGTGTTCCAGGATAATCAGCAGGTGTCCTCTGGCATCACCTCCCAGTTGTGTTTCATAATAACCAGCAGGTGTCTTCTGGGATCCTCAGCAGGTGTCCTCAGGCATCACCAGCAGTTACGTTCCAGAATAACCAGCTGTCAGGAACCATGAAACAGACAGAGACAGACAAGGCAGTAAGAATCACATCATCGGTAGCCAAATCGGGTAGTCAGAACAAGCCAGGAAATCAGGAAGCCAGAGATCAGCGTAGTCAGAGGCAGCAGACAGGATCAGGAACCAGAAGGGACGTCAGCCAGGCAAGTCTTCAACAGGAACACAGCAGAGAGTCTCTAGATATGTTGACCAAGGTGAAGGCAATTGATGAAATGAACCAGGCAGTTTAAATATCCAGGAGGGGCTGGCTGTGGGCTTGACTGACGAGCAGGAAATGAGCAACAGGTGAGCCGCTGTGGAACGGCGATGAGTTCTGGCAAATAACCGACAGCTGAGCACTGAGAAGGAAGGAGTGAGAGCCCAGCCCTGACACCAGCAGGAGTGTTCCAGGATCCTTAGCAAGTGTCCTCTAGCAGAGTGTTTCTGAACGCCAGTCCTCAAGGCCCCCCAACGGGTCATGTTTTTAGGATTTCTATTATTTTGCACAGGTGATTTGATCAGTTTCACTGCCTTAGTAATTACCACAGCCGTTTCATCTGAGGAAAAGCCTGAAAACATGACCTGTTGGGGCGCCTTGAGGACTGGAGTTGAGAAACTTTGCTCTAGCATCACCAACATTTGTGTTCCAGAATATCCAGCAGGCGTGTTCCAGCATCACCAGCAGGTGTGCTCCAGAATCACCAGGTGTGTTGCAGAATCCCCAGCAGGTGTGCTCCAGAATCACCAGGTGTGTTCTTGTTCAACAGTTGTGCTCCAGAATAACAAGCAGGCGTGTTCCAGCATCACCAGCAGGCGTGTTCCAGAATCACCAGCAGGCGTGTTCCAGCATCACCAGCAGGCGTGTTCCAGCATCACCAGCAGGCGTGTTCCAGCATCACCAGCAGGCGTGTTCCAGCATCACCAGCAGGCGTGTTCCAGCATCACCAGCAGGCGTGTTCCAGCATCACCAGCAGGCGTGTTCCCGCATTACCAGCAGGCGTGTTCCAGCATTACCAGCAGGCGTGTTCCAGCATCACTAGCAGACATGTTCCAGTATCACCAGGAGGCATGTTCGAGTATCACCAGCAGGTGTGTTCCAGAATCACCAGCAGGCGTGTTCCAGCATTACTAGCAGACATGTTCCAGTATCACCAGCAGGCGTGTTCCAGCATCACCAGCAGGCGTGTTCCAGCATTACTAGCAGACATGTTCCAGTATCACCAGTAGGCGTGTTCCAGCATCACCAGCAGACATGTTCCGGTATCACCAGCAGGCGTGATCAAGCATCACCAGCAGGCGTGTTCCAGCATTACTAGCAGACATGTTCCAGTATCACCAGTAGGCGTGTTCCAGTATCACCAGCAGGCGTGTTCCAGCATCACCAGCAGGCGTGTTCCAGCATTATTAGCAGACATGTTCCAGTATCACCAGTAGGCGTGTTCCAGCATCACCAGCAGACATGTTCCCGTATCACCAGCAGGCGTGATCCAGCATCACCAGCAGACGTGTTCCAGCATCACCAACTCGTAAACTTCAAGATCACTATCTTATGCCGCGTACACACGACCGTTTTTCATGACCAGAAAAATTTTATTTTTTTATTTGGTCATTAAAAACGATCGTGTGTGGGCTCCAGAGCATTTTTCACGACGTAAAAAATGACCATTAAAAATTTAGAACATGCTCTAATTTTTCTCGTCGTTTTTCTCGTCATGAAAAACGGCCGTGTGTATGCTTTAACGACGTGAAAAAAATGCGCATGCTCAGAAGCAAGTTATGAGACGGGAGCGTTCGTAATGGAGATAGCACATTCGTCACGCTGTAACGGACTGAAGAGCACGAGGCTGAAAAGCGCGAATCGTCTCTCACCAAACTTTTACTAACACGAGGATCAGCAAAAGCAGCCCAAAGGGTGGCGCCATCCGAATGGAACTTCCCCTTTATAGTGCCGTCCTACGTGTTGTACGTCACCGCGCTTTGCTCGAGCATTTTTTTTTCACGATAGTGTGTAGGCAAGGCAGGCTTGAGAAGAATCACATCGAGAAAAATGCAGTTTTTTCAATGACATTAAAAACGGTCGTGTGTACGCGGCATTAGGGTCATGACAAGCAATCTTCCTCATTGCAACAATTGTCCAGTGACAGGATCGCTAAAAACAGCAGAGGAAATACTCTCCTGTTTCCATGTACTGACTGGATAACTGAGGCGTCGCCTGCTGATGGAAACGCTGCAAAATGAAATGCCGCGTACGCACGATCAGAAATTCCGACAAGAAAAGGTCGATGTGAGCTTTTGGTCGGAAATTTCCGACCGTGTGTAGGCTCCATCTGACTTTTTCTGTCGGAGTTTCCGACAGCAAAAATTTGAGAGCTGGTTCTCAATTTTTCCAACAAGAAAAGTTCTTGTCGGAAATTCCGATCGTCTCTGTATGCAATTCCGACGCGCAAAAAAAAAAAAAAACGCATGCTCTGAATCAATTCGACGCATGCTCGGAATCATTGAACTTTATTTTTCTCGGCTCGTCGTACTGTTGTACATCACCGCGTTCTTGACGGTCGGAATTTGGTGTGACCCTGTGTATGCAAGACAGCTTGAGCGGAATTCCGTCGAAAAACCCGTCTGAGTTTATTCCGACGGAAAAACCGGTCGTGTGTCCGCGGGCGGCATTAGTTGACGGTCGGAATTTTGTGTGACCGTGTGTATGCAACACAAGTTTAAAGGAAACATTTCATCGGAAAAAAATGCACGGTTTTCTTGTCGGAAATTTCCCATCGTGTGTACGCGGCATAAGTCACCTGGGAGGCACTGATGCCTCACTTATCCAAGCCAACAAGGGGGCAAAACGTGGAAACAGGTAAGTAATTATCGACCTCATTTAGTCATAGTGTAAGGTGGCCCTTACAGTAGGGTGACCACATTTCCAAACTTCCATTCAGGGACACCCCCCCCCCCCCCTTCCCAAAAAAAAAATCAGCTTGTACTGTAACGAATCACAGCACAGTGATTGGACACAAGAGGCGGGATTTATGATTTCTCCAATCACAAGCAGGGGGCGGGGACTGTGCTCCTCCAGGCATTCCCGGCCAGGACAAGTACTGTCAGTGAGTAAAGCGGTGATGTGGCGGCCTTTTTTGGGGGCATCAGATTGGCCCGGGGGGGGGTAGCTGTGTCAGTTTCATTTCGGGACACTGTATTGTCCTGCAATGAAGGTGCCCGGGACAGACCTGCAAAATGCGGGACTGTCCCGGGCAATCCGGGACACGTGGTCACCCTACCTTACAGACAAAAGCAAAACCCATCTGAAAAAAATGAATACTGTGTAGGTGAGGCTCTGCAAGGCTTGACTGTCAATTGTGACTGGGGTGTACCCTTAAACCCTTAAAAAATAATGACCTCTGACCCTTGGGGTTTAAGTCCCAAGAATAAGAATGCCTGATTGACAATTGTTAACGTTATCAGCAATGCTTTGACATATAGTCCCTCCTTTATTTAGGGGTATGGTCCCTTTAAGCAAGCTTCCATCAGTAATCAGCACTCATAGTAAAGAAAGGTGAGTGTTCCTGAGTATTAGGCAATGCAGCAGCAGGTGACACAAGGAGCGGGGCGGGGGGGGGGGTGTCTCCGCTTCTTGGTGGTGTCACAGCTGTGGGTCACTGGCTGTGTGTTTGCTTACATGGCCCTGCCTACTGCATTCCTGGTGACAGAATAGGGGAGGCATTCAGGAACAGGGAGGAACTGGTCAGCGTACAGAACAGCGTACAACATACTGATACATGCTGGGACCCCCACTGCCTTTGGCTGCCCTCTGAAGCCCTCAATGTAAGGTAGGTGCAGCAGTTTCTAATACAAGGGGGGTGTATAGAACATGGGGCAGGGTACCATGGGGCAAGAAAACACAAGCATATTACATACAGAAGGCTTTGCTAGTTTCTGGGGAACTACAAATCTCAGCATTTGACATCACTTCTTGGAACTTAAGCTAAAAGTTTGCCCCCCGATGTCACCGCTTGTACGGAATATAAATAAATGCTCTTTAACTGTTAATAGGAAACCAGAAATGAAAGTAACAGGCAGATGACCACCGATGACTATCTTCTGAAAATTCCAGCTGCCTGGCTGTCTCTGGTAGACCTGGAACAAGCATGCGGCCAGTAAAGGCTGAACTTCCAGGACCAGGTTCTTTAGCTCCAAAGGCTAAAATGTATCTTCCAATCATCCATGGTCTGTGAACTACTAGCAGTGTAGGTTGTAGGTCTTGTCTTGTTTGCACCCCCTCCCTAGGTGGTTGCTTCTCCTGCCTACCCCTCGACCCGACCCTGGTCCCGATCTGCATACTTGCTCATTGTCAGTGAGTGGGAAAGGACAGAATCCACAGTGGGAAGAATGTCCCTTACATTGGTGATCAGTGGGAAGAATGTTCCTTACATTGGTGATCAGTGGGAAGAATGTTCCTTACATTGGTGATCAGTGAGAAGAATGTCCCTTACATTGGTGATCAGTGGGAAGAATGTTCCTTACATTGGTGATCAGTGGGAAGAATGTTCCTTACATTGGTGATCAGTGAGAAGAATGTCCCTTACATTGGTGATCAGTGGGAAGAATGTCTCTTACATTGGTGATCAGTGGGAAGAATGTCCCTTACATTGGTGATCAGTGAGAAGAATGTTCCTTACATTGGTGATCAGTGAGAAGAATGTTCCTTACATTGGTGATCAGTGGGAAGAATGTTCCTTACATTGGTGATCAGTGGGAAGAATGTCCCTTACATTGGTGATCAGTGAGAAGAATGCCCCTTACATTGGTGATCAGTGGGAAGAATGTTCCTTACATTGGTGATCAGTGAGAAGAATGTTCCTTACATTGGTGATCAGTGGGAAGAATGTTCCTTACATTGGTGATCAGTGGGAAGAATGTCCCTTACATTGGTGATCAGTGGGAAGAATGTTCCTTACATTGGTGATCAGTGGGAAGAATGTTCCTTACATTGGTAATCAGTGAGAAGAATGTCCCTTACATTGGTGATCAGTGAGAAGAATGTTCCTTACATTGGTGATCAGTGGGAAGAATGTTCCTTACATTGGTGATCAGTGAGAAGAATGTTCCTTACATTGGTGATCAGTGGAAAGAATATTCCTTACATTGGTAATCAGTGAGAAGAATGTTCCTTACATTGGTGATCAGTGGGAAGAATGTTCCTTACATTGGTGATCAGTGAGAAGAATGTCCCTTACATTGGTGATCAGTGAGAAGAATGTTCCTTACATTGGTGATCAGTGGGAAGAATGTTCCTTACATTGGTGATCAGTGAGAAGAATGTCCCTTACATTGGTGATCAGTGAGAAGAATGTTCCTTACATTGGTGATCAGTGGGAAGAATGTTCCTTACATTGGTGGTCAGTGGGAAGAATGTTCCTTACATTGGTGATCAGTGAGAAGAATGTTCCTTACATTGGTGATCAGTGGGAAGAATGTCCCTTACATTGGTGATCTGTGAGAAGAATGTTCCTTACATTGGTAATCAGTGAGAAGAATGTCCCTTACATTGGTGATCAGTGGGAAGAATGTCCCTTACATTGGTGATCAGTGGGAAGAATGTTCCTTACATTGGTGATCAGTGGGAAGAATGTTCCTACATTGGTGATCAGTGGGAAGAATGTTCCTTACATTGGTGATCAGTGAGAAGAATGTTCCTTACATTGGTGGTCAGTGAGAAGAATGTTCCTTACATTGGTGATCAGTGGGAAGAATGTTCCTTACATTGGTGGTCAGTGAGAAGAATGTTCCTTACATTGGTAATCAGTGAGAAGAATGTTCCTTACATTGGTAATCAGTGGGAAGAATGTCCCTTACATTGGTGATCAGTGAGAAGAATGTTCCTTACATTGGTGATCAGTGAGAAGAATGTCCCTTACATTGGTGATCAGTGAGAAGAATGTTCCTTACATTGGTGATCAGTGAGAAGAATGTCCCTTACATTGGTGATCAGTGGGAAGAATGTTCCTTACATTGGTGGTCAGTGGGAAGAATGTTCCTTACATTGGTGATCAGTGAGAAGAATGTTCCTTACATTGGTGATCAGTGGGAAGAATGTCCCTTACATTGGTGATCTGTGAGAAGAATGTTCCTTACATTGGTAATCAGTGAGAAGAATGTCCCTTACATTGGTGATCAGTGGGAAGAATGTCCCTTACATTGGTGATCAGTGGGAAGAATGTTCCTTACATTGGTGATCAGTGGGAAGAATGTTCCTTACATTGGTGGTCAGTGGGAAGAATGTCCCTTACATTGGTAATCAGTGAGAAGAATGTTCCTTACATTGGTGGTCAGTGAGAAGAATGTCCCTTACATTGGTGATCAGTGAGAAGAATGTTCCTTACATTGGTAATCAGTGGGAAGAATGTCCCTTACATTGGTGATCAGTGGGAAGAATGTCCCTTACATTGGTGATCAGTGGGAAGAATGTCCCTTACATTGGTGATCAGTGAGAAGAATGTCCCTTACATTGGTGATCAGTGGGAAGAATGTTCCTTACATTGGTAATCAGTGAGAAGAATGTTCCTTACATTGGTGGTCAGTGGGAAGAATGTTCCTTACATTGGTAATCAGTGAGAAGAATGTTCCTTACATTGGTGATCAGTGGGAAGAATGTTCCTTACATTGGTGATCAGTGAGAAGAATGTTCCTTACATTGGTGATCAGTGAGAAGAATGCCCCTTACATTGGTGATCAGTGAGAAGAATGTTCCTTACATTGGTGATCAGTGAGAAGAATGCCCCTTACATTGGTGATCAGTGGGAAGAATGTCCCTTACATTGGTGATCAGTGGGAAGAATGTTCCTTACATTGGTGATCAGTGGGAAGAATGTCCCTTACATTGGTGATCAGTGGGAATAATGTTCCTTACATTGGTGATCAGTGGGAAGAATGTTCCTTACATTGGTGATCAGTGAGAAGAATGTCCCTTACATTGGTGATCAGTGGGAATAATGTTCCTTACATTGGTGATCAGTGGGAAGAATGTTCCTTACATTGGTGATCAGTGAGAAGAATGTCCCTTACATTGGTGATCAGTGGGAAGAATGTTCCTTACATTGGTGATCAGTGGGAAGAATGTCCCTTACATTGGTGATCAGTGGGAAGAATGTTCCTTACATTGGTAATCAGTGAGAAGAATGCCCCTTACATTGGTGATCAGTGGGAAGAATGTTCCTTACATTGGTGATCAGTGGGAAGAATGTCCCTTACATTGGTGATCAGTGAGAAGAATGCCCCTTACATTGGTGATCAGTGGGAAGAATGCCCCTTACATTGGTGATCAGTGGGAAGAATGTCCCTTACATTGGTGATCAGTGGGAAGAATGTTCCTTACATTGGTGATCAGTGGGAAGAATGTCCCTTACATTGGTGATCAGTGGGAATAATGTTCCTTACATTGGTGATCAGTGGGAAGAATGTTCCTTACATTGGTGATCAGTGAGAAGAATGTCCCTTACATTGGTGATCAGTGGGAATAATGTTCCTTACATTGGTGATCAGTGGGAAGAATGTCCCTTACATTGGTGATCAGTGAGAAGAATGCCCCTTACATTGGTGATCAGTGGGAAGAATGTTCCTTACATTGGTGATCAGTGGGAAGAATGTTCCTTACATTGGTGATCAGTGAGAAGAATGTCCCTTACATTGGTGATCAGTGGGAAGAATGTCCCTTACATTGGTGATCAGTGAGAAGAATGTTCCTTACATTGGTGGTCAGTGAGAAGAATGTTCCTTACATTGGTGATCAGTGGGAAGAATGTCCCTTACATTGGTGATCAGTGGGAAGAATGTCCCTTACATTGGTGATCAGTGAGAAGAATGCCCCTTACATTGGTGATCAGTGGGAAGAATGTTCCTTACATTGGTGATCAGTGGGAAGAATGTTCCTTACATTGGTGATCAGTGAGAAGAATGCCCCTTACATTGGTGATCAGTGGGAAGAATGTCCCTTACATTGGTGATCAGTGGGAAGAATGTCCCTTACATTGGTGATCAGTGAGAAGAATGTTCCTTACATTGGTGGTCAGTGAGAAGAATGTTCCTTACATTGGTAATCAGTGAGAAGAATGTTCCTTACATTGGTAATCAGCGAGAAGAATGTTCCTTACATTGGTGATCAGTGGGAAGAATGTTCCTTACATTGGTGGTCAGTGGGAAGAATGTCCCTTACATTGGTAATCAGTGAGAAGAATGTTCCTTACATTGGTGATCAGTGGGAAGAATGTTCCTTACATTGGTGATCAGTGAGAAGAATGTTCCTTACATTGGTGATCAGTGGGAAGAATGTTCCTTACATTGGTGATCAGTGAGAAGAATGTCCCTTACATTGGTGATCAGTGGGAAGAATGTCCCTTACATTGGTGATCAGTGAGAAGAATGTTCCTTACATTGGTGATCAGTGGGAAGAATGTCCCTTACATTGGAGGTCAGTGGGAAGAATGTCCCTTACATTGGTGATCAGTGGGAAGAATGTCCCTTACATTGGAGGTCAGTGGGAAGAATGTCCCTTACATTGGTGATCAGTGGGAAGAATGTTCCTTACATTGGTGATCAGTGGGAAGAATGTCCCTTACATTGGTGATCAGTGGGAAGAATGTTCCTTACATTGGTGATCAGTGGGAAGAATGTCCCTTACATTGGAGGTCAGTGGGAAGAATGTCCCTTACATTGGTGATCAGTGGGAAGAATGTTCCTTACATTGGTGATCAGTGAGAAGAATGTTCCTTACATTGGTGATCAGTGAGAAGAATGCCCCTTACATTGGTGATCAGTGGGAAGAATGTCCCTTACATTGGTGATCAGTGGGAAGAATGTTCCTTACATTGGTGATCAGTGGGAAGAACGTTCCTTACATTGGTGATCAGTGGGAAGAATGTTCCTTACATTGGTGACCAGTGAGAAGAATGTTCCTTACATTGGTGGTCAGTGAGAAGAATGTCCCTTACATTGGTGATCAGTGGGAAGAATGTTCCTTACATTGGTAATCAGTGAGAAGAATGTCCCTTACATTGGTGATCAGGGGGAAGAATGTTCCTTACATTGGTGATCAGTGGGAAGAATGCTCCTTACATTGGTGATCAGTGGGAAGAATGTTCCTTACATTGGTGATCAGTGGGAAGAACGTTCCTTACATTGGTGATAAGTGAGAAGAATGTTCCTTACATTGGTGATCAGTGAGAAGAATGTCCCTTACATTGATGATCAGTGGGAAGAATGTTCCTTACATTGGTGATCAGTGGGAAGAATGTTCCTTACATTGGTGATCAGTGGGAAGAATGTTCCTTACATTGGTGATCAGTGGGAAGAATGTCCCTTACATTGGTGATCAGTGGGAAGAATGTCCCTTACATTGGTGATCAGTGGGAAGAATGTCCCTTACATTGGTGATCAGTGGGAAGAATGTTCCTTACATTGGTGATCAGTGGGAAGAATGTCCCTTACATTGATGATCAGTGGGAAGAATGTTCCTTACATTGGTGATCATTGGGAAGAATGTTCCTTACATTGGTGATCAGTGGGAAGAATGTCCCTTACATTGGTGATCACTGAGAAGAATGTTCCTTACATTGGTGATCAGTGGGAAGAATGTTCCTTACATTGGTGATCAGTGGGAAGAATGTTCCTTACATTGGTGATCTGTGAGAAGAATGTTCCTTACATTGGTGATCAGTGGGAAGAATGTTCCTTACATTGGTGATCAGTGGGAAGAATGTTCCTTACGTTGGTGATCAGTGAGAAGAATGTCCCTTACATTGGTGATCAGTGGGAAGAATGTTCCTTACATTGGTGATCAGTGAGAAGAATGTTCCTTACATTGGTGATCAGTGGGAAGAATGTTCCTTACATTGGTGATCAGTGAGAAGAATGTTCCTTACATTGGTGATCAGTGGGAAGAATGTTCCTTACATTGGTGATCAGTGAGAAAAATGTCCCTTACATTGGTGATCAGTGGGAAGAATGTTCCTTACATTGGTGATCAGTGGGGAAGAATGTTCCTTACATTGGTGATCAGTGAGAAGAATGCTCCTTACATTGGTGATCAGTGGGAAGAATGTTCCTTACATTGGTGATCAGTGGGAAGAATGTTCCTTACATTGGTGATCAGAAGGCCATATTGAATACCTATTTTAGTGATGGAGCCCCCACCCCCCCGGTCTGCACCACGGCTGTGACTGTTTGAGGGGGTCCCCCTACCCTATGGCAGGTTATTAATCCATTTCTTACTATGGGTGATATTATAACATCTGTTGTCCAGCTAGTCAGTCTAGGAGTGACCATAAGGGGGCGCACCTGCAAATCCTACTGTCTTCAAAATATGGCAAAGCAAATGTGTATTTTTTTAGCTTTTGAATAATAATAGAGAATATTAGAATAACATGAATTGCCAAACCAGTCCAGCAAGTCTGGGACAGGATTTCCTTGAAGGACCCCCTTTTATTGCCCCCCCCCCCACCCAGGGTCAGCCCTTTGTCATGTGCAAGTCTACTATTAGAGCACATGACATATCATGAATGGCGATATATTATTTATATGGTTTTGTATGGTTCAGTGTTTTCTTTGTGATAAATAGTGTGAAGAAGTATTAATGTGCGTTGTGTGACTCTGGGTAATGTACACAGGAGGCACACAGGTCACCCCGAATACCTGAGATAACTCCCCGGGGCGATCGGAGGGTTTTCAAAGCCTCCAGCACCAGAATTTGCCTTCTGAGTGACAAGTGGAATGTAAAAATGACAGAGGAGATGTGCGGCTTTATTCAACAAAATGTGCGGTGAACCCAAGCAACCAATCAGGACCCATCTTGAACTGGCAGGATTTTAAAAGTATGAATTCTGATTGGTTGCACTTAAAAACAAAAAAACAAAAACAAAAAAACAAAAAACACCAGCACTAAATAAAGGGGGAAAAAATAAATCTTTCAAACACTATATTACCAAAAGTATTGGGACACCTACCTTTACACGCATATGAACTTTAATGGCATCCCAGTCTTAGTCTGCAGGGGGTCAATATTGAGTTGGCCCCGCCCTTTGCAGCTATAACAGCTTCAACTCTTCTGGGAAGGCCGTCCACAAGGTTTAGGAGGGTGTCTATGGGAATGTTTGACCATTCTTCCAGAAGCGCATTTGTGAGGTCAGGCACTGATGTTGGACGAGAATGAGATGCAGTCCAGTCAAGTTCCTCCACCCCAAACTCGCTCATCCATGTCTTTATGGACCTTGCTTTGTGCACTGGTCCAAATCATTTGGTGGAGGGTGGATTATGGTGTGGGGGGTTGTTTTTCAGGGGTTGGGTTTGGCCCCCTTAGTTCCAGTGAAGGGAACTCTTAAGGCGTCAGCATACCAAGGAATTTTGGACAGTTTCATGCTCCCAACTTTGTGTTAACAGTTATACGTCGGTACTTTGACGTTGAATACCGTTGTTATGGCAGCAGATAGCTGCCATAACCCCGGTATTTTCTTCAATGGCGGGCCGGTCCGATTTCAATGGCGGGTGCGTCCCCCGAAACGCGTCAACTTGCAGACACGGTGATGCATGAATCAGGTCCCTTGATGCCACACTGGATCATGATATGATATGATACATTTTATTTATTTTTTCTTCTTTTGCGAGTATGGATTTGGCTTCCTTGTATACACCTTGTGGTAATGCACTAGGCCGGCGATGGCGATCCTTGGCACCCCAGATGCTTTGGAACTACATTTCCCATGATCCTCATGCACACTGCAGGGTAGTTGAGCATCATGGGAAATGTAGTTTCGAAACATCTAGGGTGCCAAGGATCGCCATCACTGCTCTAGGCGCTTGCACCCTCCTGTGTGCCTCTTTACCAAAAAAATGGCCGCCCTCGGGGCTAACACCCTTTTTCTCCTGTTTTTGGCACCTTGCGGTCTCCGGATAATAATGGATATTATACGTATTATTATTAATGAGAGACGTGGTGGTGCCGATTGTTGGAAGGGGAGCTGCAGGTTGCGTGTGCTGTAGGGGGACGTGTCTTGGCGTGTGTACCTGCACATGTTCATGGAATGCGTCTTCCTCACTGACATTCCTCCCAGTGTGCCTGGACATGCCTTATAACTGCCCCCCCCCCCCCCCCGTGTGTGATTGGTGCTCCGGTGACGTCAGCGGGGTGTGGCTTCCTCTCCGGATTTCTGACGGTTTAATGATTAAGAAGAGCCTGACAATGGAATGTGATTGAACCAACAGGAGCTGCACCCACTACCTGGCCTGCAACAGGTACTACGGAGTCATGGCTTCCCGGACAGGCTAATGTCACCACAGGGGACATCGGAGCTGCTGGTTCTCCGCACCGCCTGATCATACACAGGGATCCCCGGGGCTGGGCGTGGAACAGGTAAGAAAATTGGGTGGGGCGCTCCGTTACAATGAGCAGTTACCTGGATTTTCTCATTTCTGTCTCTCTTATTGTCAGCCCTGGACACTAAATGTCTATATTCTCCGACCAATAGAGATCTAAGCAGAGTCCTCCAGCAGAGCAGAGTATTTCAGGAGAGGAGAGTTATAGGCGAAGGAGCAGAGTCCTCCAGCAGTGCAGAGTATTTCAGGAGAGGAGAGTTATAGAGGAAGGAGCAGAGTCCTCCAGCAGTGCAGAGTATTTCAGGAGAGGAGAGTTATAGAGGAAGGAGCAGAGTCCTCCAGCAGTGCAGAGTATTTCAGGAGAGGAGAGTTATAGAGGAAGGAGCAGAGTCCTCCAGCAGTGCAGAGTATTTCAGGAGAGGAGAGTTATAGAGGAAGGAGCAGAGTCCTCCAGCAGTGCAGAGTATTTCAGGAGAGGAGAGTTATAGAGGAAGGAGCAGAGTCCTCCAGCAGTGCAGAGTATTTCAGGAGAGGAGAGTTATAGAGGAAGGAGCAGAGTCCTCCAGCAGTGCAGAGTATTTCAGGAGAGGAGAGTTATAGAGGAAGGAGCAGAGTCCTCCAGCAGTGCAGAGTATTTCAGGAGAGGAGAGTTAGAGAGGAAGGAGCAGAGTCCTCCAGCAGTGCAGAGTATTTCAGGAGAGGAGAGTTATAGAGGAAGGAGCAGAGTCCTCCAGCAGTGCAGAGTATTTCAGGAGAGGAGAGTTATAGAGGAAGGAGCAGAGTCCTCCAGCAGTGCAGAGTATTTCAGGAGAGGAGAGTTAGAGAGGAAGGAGCAGAGTCCTCCAGCAGTGCAGAGTATTTCAGGAGAGGAGAGTTATAGAGGAAGGAGCAGAGTCCTCCAGCAGTGCAGAGTATTTCAGGAGAGGAGAGTTATAGAGGAAGGAGCAGAGTCCTCCAGCAGTGCAGAGTATTTCAGGAGAGGAGAGTTATAGAGGAAGGAGCAGAGTCCTCCAGCAGTGCAGAGTATTTCAGGAGAGGAGAGTTATAGAGGAAGGAGCAGAGTCCTCCAGCAGTGCAGAGTATTTCAGGAGAGGAGAGTTATAGAGGAAGGAGCAGAGTCCTCCAGCAGTGCAGAGTATTTCAGGAGAGGAGAGTTAGAGAGGAAGGAGCAGAGTCCTCCAGCAGTGCAGAGTATTTCAGGAGAGGAGAGTTATAGAGGAAGGAGCAGAGTCCTCCAGCAGAGTATTTCAGGAGAGGAGGGTTATAGAGGAAGGAGCAGAGTCCTCCAGCAGAGTATTTCAGGAGAGGAGAGTTATAGAGGAAGGAGCAGAGTCCTCCAGCAGAGTATTTCAGGAGAGGAGAGTTATAGAGGAAGGAGCAGAGTCCTCCAGCAGAGTATTTCAGGAGAGGAGAGTTATAGAGGAAGGGGGGCCTTTGTACAAAGTTTGATGGTTGGGGGAACTTTCAGTGTCTTCTCCCGGGACAGCAGGGGATGTTCTGACAGCTCTGGAAGCTCTCACTGTACCCAACTTCATTCCACATATACATAAGTTATAGTGCCGGCTGCTGCAGTGTATGTATATGTATGTATGTATATATATATATATATATATATATATATATATATATATATATATACACACACACACACACATCCACATGTTATATAGACAGTGTGCGGACACTCAAGCGCATTTTGGAACCTTCTTTTTTTTGTATTAATATAGTCCTTTCCAGGCTACAGTGCCTTGAAAATGTATTCATACCCCTTGAATTTTTCCACATTTTGTGATATCACAACCAAAAACGTAAATGTATTTTATTGGGATTTTATGTGATAGACCAACACAAAGTGGCTCATAATTGTGAAGTGGAAGGAAAATGATAAATGTTTTTCAAAAATGTTTACAAATAAATATGTGAAAAGTGTGGGGGGGGGGCATTTGTATTCAGCCCCCTTTACTCTGATACCCCCAACTAAAATCTAGTGGAACCAATTTCCTTCAGAAGTCACCTAATTAGTAAATAGAGTCCACATGTTCTGTGAAGCCCTCAGAGGTTTGTTAGAGAACCTTAGTGAACAAACAGCATCATGAAGGCCAAGGAACACACCAGACAGGTCAGGGATAAAGTTGTGGAGAAGTATAAAGCAGGTTTAGGTTATAAATAAAATCTCCCAAGCTTTGACCATCTCACAGAGCTCTGTTCAATCCATCATCCGAAAATGGAAAGAGTATGGCACAACTGCAAACCTACCAAGACATGGCCGTCCACCTAAACTGACCGGGCCGGGCAAGGAGAGCATTCATCAGAGAAGCAGCCAAGAGGTCCATGGTAACTCTGGAGGAGCTGCAGAGATCCACAGCTCAGGTGGGAGAATCTGTCCACAGGACAACTATTAGTCGTGCTTCTCCACAAATCTGCCCTTTATGGAAGAGTGACAAGAAGAAAGACATTGGTGAAAGAAAGTCATAAGAAGTCCTGTTTGCAGTTTGTGAGAAGCCATGTGGGGGACACAGCAATCATGTGGGGGACACAGCAATCATGTGGGGGACACAGCAAATATGTGGGGGACACAGCAAACATGTGGGGGACACAGAAATCATGTGGGGGACAGAGCAAACATGTGGGGGACAGAGCAAACATGTGGGGGACACAGCAATCATGTGGGGGACAGAGCAAACATGTGGGGGACAGAGCAAACATGTGGGGGACAGAGCAAACATGTGGGGGACACAGCAAACATGTGGGGGACAGAGCAAACATGTGGGGGACACAGCAAACATGTGGGGGACACAGCAAACATGTGGAAGAAGGTGCTCTGGTCACATGAGACCAAAATTCAACTTTTTGGCCTAAAAGCAAAACGCTATGTGTGGGGAAAACTAACACTGCACATCACCCTGAACACACCATCCCCACTGTGAAACATGGTGGTGGCAGCATCATGTGGTGGGGATACTTTTCTTCAGCAGGGACAGGGAAGCTGGTCAGAGTTGATGGGAAGATGGATGGAGACAAATACAGGAGAATCTTAGAAGAAAACCTGTTAGAGTCTGCAGAAGACTTGAGACTGGGGGGAGGTTCACCTTCCAGCAGGACAACGACCCGAAACATACAGCCAGAGCTACAATGGAATGGTTTAGATCAAAGCATATTCATGTGTTAGAATGGCCCAGTCACAGTCCAGACCTAAATCACATTGAGAATCTGTGGCAAGACTTGAAAATTGCTGATCACAGATGCTCTCCATCCAATCTGACAGAACTTAAGATATTTTGCAAAGAAGAATGGGCAGAAATGTCCCTCTCTAGATGTGCAAAGCTGGTAGAGACACCCCCAAAAAGACTTGCAGCTGTAATAGTAGAGAAAGGGGGTTCTACAAAGTATTGACTCCGGGGGGCGCCATACAAATGCCCCCCCCCCTCCCCCACTTTTCACAGATTTATTTGTATCATTTATCATTTTCCTTCCACTTCACAATTAGGTGACACTTTGTGTTGGTCTATCACATAAAATCCCAATAAAATACATTTAAGTTTTTGGTTGTAACATGACAAGATGTGGGAAATTTCAAGGGGTATGAATACTTTTTCAAGGCACTGTATATAAAACCATTCGCAGTGTATCAGTTTACAGGCCAGTGATTTGGAAAAACTGAAAAGCGGCTTTTCAGAGTCGCTCGCAAAAGTAGCAAAGTAGATGGAATTCAGTGAACTGTTCCAGAGGAGGAGTTTTGTGTTATTAGAAGTTATGTATCGTTTTCCCAGGCAATGGTAATTCAATGCATTTTTATACTATGTTACCTTATATTAATTAGACTCAATAGGACTGTTCTGGCTGGCGGAGATAAAGGGAAAGCAGAAAGTAGGAGTGACTGACATAAAATAATAATAATATCGCAATTCATGGACGATGGAGGTTCAGAGACGGGTCATTGTACTTCAGGGGGCGGAGCCGGGACTCCCCAGAGGACATAATTGTTCCCTTAGGATTATGGGAGTCACACTAATCAGGGAATCGCATTCAGAAGCCACAGAAAAGGAAAGGATGTAATTGTTTTTTTATTTGTGACTGGGGTCTCCCTTTAATGTAAAGAAGGTCATCTTTCAGGCACAGAAATGCCGTCTCCGACAGACATCCTAAAGAAGGAGCTGGAGGAGGAGCTGAAGCTGAGCAGTGAGGATTTGAGAAGTCATGCCTGGTACCATGGGCCACTCTCCCGCCAGGTGAGTACAGCTCAGAACTGCCCTCTAACACACGATCGGAAATTCCCACAAGAAAAGTCCAATGGGAGCTTTCGGTCGGAAATTCCGACTGTGTGTAGGCTCCATCGGACTTTTTCTGTCGGAATTTCTGCCCACAAAAATCTGAGAGCTGGTTCTCAAATTTTCAGACGGAAAAATTCTCCTATCGGGAAATTCCGATCGTCTGTAGCAATTCCGAGGCGCAAAATTCCTACGCATGCTCGGAAACAATTTGACGCATGCTCGGAAGCATTGAACTTCATTTTCTCGGGTCGTCGTA
Organism: Rana muscosa; assembly: GCA_029206835.1. Lineage (NCBI taxonomy): Eukaryota > Metazoa > Chordata > Amphibia > Anura > Ranidae > Rana > Rana muscosa. The sequence goes on from CM055128.1 coordinate 322,139,721, forward strand.
GTGTGGTACATCACCGCGTTCTTGGCGGTCAAAAGTTCAGAGAACTTTTGTGTGACCATGTGTGTGCAAAGCCAAGCTTGAGCGGAATTCCGTCGGAAAAACCATCTACACGGTTAAGGAGATATTTGCAAGAAAGACGGCACCGATGTGTACGGCGCAGGTGCACTGAGTGTGCCGTTAGTGAAGGCGATCATGCCGTCACTGCCGCCTCCCGCGCGCACGCGTGGGAGTGCCGTCATCGCCGCTCCGGCCAATCACAGCGCCGGAGCAGCGATACCCAGAAGTCACTCCAGGTATCATGGCGGCGATGGAGGAGGCGAACGAGGGCCGCTGCAGGGGGCTTCTATCTCAGGTAAGTGCCACATAATGAGCTAGTATGCTATGCATACTAGCTCATTATGCCTTTGTCTTGCAGGGTCTTTTTTTTTTTTTTTCTTGAGGAGGGTTTACTTCCTCTTTAAAAGCCGAAAGTAAGGGTCTTAAGGAGGACCAGAAGAGGGCATGAGCTCTCCTGCAGGTGCAGGAGAGGTGCAAGGGGCCACGTGAAATGGCCTGGGAGGCCGGATTCGGCCCACGGGCCTTGTGTTTGACTTCCAGTCAGATATGTCAGTCAGTAAATTAGAGATGCGTGAAAAGACCGATGAAATGAGGTGAGGAGTAGAGAGTAGGGTGACCACATTTCCAAATGGCCATTCAGGGACCCCCTTCCCAAAAATCAGCTTGTGGTGTAATGAATCACAGCACAGCTGGGGCAGTGGATGCGCGCTCTACCCAGAAGAACTGATCACGCCCCCAAAAGTGGGAGATATTTCTTGCACCTACAGGTAAGTCTTAATCTAGGCTTACCTGTAGGTGCAAGTTGCATAAGTGGGTTTACAACCACTTTAAAGTGTTTCTAAAGGAAATATATTTTTAAAAATAACAAACATGTTATACTAACCTGGCTCTGTGTAATGGTTTTGCACAGAGCAGCCCCGATCCTCTTCTCTTTGGGTCCCTCACCAGCCATCCGTGCTCTGAATGCCCCCCAGTAGCAAGCCTCTGGGTGTCCATTCGCACATGGAGGGTGACTCGGCCCTGCTCCCCCACTCTCTCCTCATTGGCTCACTGGCTGCGAATGACAGAAGCGGGAGTCAATTGCTCCCTCTGTGTGAGCCAACAAGGAGAGAGAGACCACGGAGACCCGCTGCTCTCATGCACATCGCTGGATCGAGATGGGGCTCACATAAGTATGAGAGGTGGCTGGGGGGGGGGGGCTTCACCCAGAAGTTTTTTTTACCTTAATGCAACCAGCAGCATTACTCTAATGCCGCGTACACACGATCATTATTCACAGCGGTTAAAAAACCGCCGTGAATAATGTCATTAAAAACGAGGGAACAGCTTGTTCCCCACACACGGTCGTTTTTCACGTCTTTTTTTCTCTTGTCGAGAAAAACGACCGTGTGTGGGCTCCGCGGCAGTGTTTCCCTATGGGAAACACTGCCGCGGAAAACATGTTGAAAAAAAACGACGAGAAAAATTAGAACATGTTCTAATTTTTCTCGTCGTTTTTAATGCCGTTTTTCTCGTCGAAAAAAACGACAGAAAGCCCACAGACTATCGTTTTTCTCGTAGAATGGGAAAAATTTTGTTTTTCTCGATAAGAAAAACGGCTGTGTGTACGCGGCATTAGGGTGGCATTCTGACCACCACTGAAAGGGGGGCATTCTTCCCACGGACCACCACCGCTTTAAGAAAAAAAAATTACATAAAAATGCTCCAAAAAAAAATAAAAAATGTGTTTACTTACCAAAAATGGCAGTTGCTAGGCAGATCTTCCTAATCTGCCACTTCCTAGTCCGCGGCTGTTCTTCATTCTTGTCCTCCTCGCGTTGTCTTCTGGGGAATGGGGCGTACTGTCTTCTGGGAACTGTGCGTCTCCCAGAGAACAGCCGCCCATTCATAAAAGCGCATCGCGCATGCGCAGTAGGAAACGGGCAGTGAAGCCGCAGGGCTCCACTGCCTGTTTCCCTTAGTGAGGATGGCGGCGCCGGGACCTGCCACTATCGGCCTCGGGGGGACCGACATCGCGGGCGCCCAGGACAGGTAAGTGTCCTTATTAAAAGTCAGAAGCTACAGTGTTTGTAGCTGCTGACTTTAAAAAAAAAAAAAAAAAAAATCCTGACTGGAATACCGCTTTAAGACGCATTTTCCCAATGACCACTAATTGACTAGTCTAAGCGGGATTCCCTAAAACCTGAAAAATTATTGCAAGGGTTCCTTTGTGGTAAAAAGGTTGAGAGAGGCTGTATTACGCATTGTTGTATCCATCTAATGTCTTGATATTTTATACTTTCACAGGAGGCAGAGAAGCTTTTACAAAAAGATGGCGATTTTCTAATTCGTGACTCGCTCTCCTCTCCTGGAGACTACGTCTTAAGCTGTGTAAGCTCCAAGCAGGTCCTGCACTTCAAGATCATTGCTGTCAACTTGCGTCCCCGACGAGGGGTCTCGCGCACTCTCTACCAGCTGGAACAGGACCGGTTTGACAACATTCCCGCCCTTGTTCGGTCCTACGTCGGCGATAGGCGGGCGGTGTCTGAATCCTCAGGGGCAGTCATAGAGAATCCCGTCAATAGGACAGTGCCTCTGAGTGTGGTGGGGGAGAGGTATGAATCCCAGAAGGCAAACAAGGAAAACAGACGGAGTCTTCATGTGACAGATAACAGCTTGCTCAGGTACCAACCCATCAAAATTCACTACAATTTATACGTTTGAAATGCGACTCTTCCATACCCACTGCAATGTTCGGCGTTCAGTGGTAGTCACCAGGTCCTTCAATTCGGAAAGGTTCTTACTCAATGCACCAGTCCACACACTACAATACAACTGTCAAAAAACGTTTCCAACACAATGCCTCACATCCTACATTTGGTGTCTGAATCCTCGTGGGCGGGCACAGTGCATCCTGTCAATAGGACTGTCCCCATAATTCTGGTGCAAGAAAGGCTTTGCTTCCACAAGCCAAAATAAAAATATGGCTTCATGTGGCCGATAATGGCATGCTTAGATAGAAAACCATGAATCTACCTTAATTTAGCAACTCAAAATGCACCCGCTTTAACCACTTCCATACCGGGGGGGCATTTTCACCCCCTTTCCTGCCCAGACCAATTTTTAGTTTTCAGCGCTGTTGCACTTTGAATGACAATTGCGCGGTCATGCTACACTGTACCCAAACAAAATTTTTATGTTTTTTTCCCCCCACAAATAGAGCTTTCTTTTGCTGGTATTTGATCATCTCTGTGGTTTTTATTTTTTGCGCTATAAACAAAAGAAGAGCGACAATTTTTAATTTCTGATTTAATAGATATCACAATTTAAAAAAAAAAAAATTATTTTCCTCAGTTTAGACCGATACGTATTCTTCTACATATTAAAAAGAAAAAAAAAACGCAATAAGCGTATATTGATTGGTTTGCGCAAAAGTTATAGCGTCCACAAAATAGGGGATAGATTTGTGGCATTTTTTTTTTACTAATAATGGCGGTGATCTGCGATTTTTATTGTGACCGTGACATTGCGGCGAACACATCGGACATTTTTGACACGTTTTTGGGACCATTCACATTTATACAGCGATTAGTGTTATAAAACTGCACCGATTACTGTATAAATGTGACTGGCAGGGAAGGGGTTAACACTAGGGGGGCGATCAAGGGGTTAATATGTTCCCTATTGAGTGATTCTAACTGTAGGGGGAGGGGACTCAAAAGGGGAGGAGACCGTGTTCCTCTGTACTGGGAACACACCATCGGTCTCCTCACCTCTGACAGGAGGTGGATCTGTGTGTTTACACACACACAGATCCACACTCCTGCCGTGATCGCGGGCTATCGCGGGTGCCCGGCGGACATTGCGACCGACGGGCACACGCACCGGGTCCCGAGCGATGCGGCCGGCGCGCGCGACCTCTAGACAGCCAGGAAACAAGGATGTCAGATGACGTCCACCCGGAGGGAGGGAGGGTTCCTGCCGGCATCATATTACTATGGCCCGGTAAGGAAGTGGTTAAAGCGGGATTCCACCCGCAATTTTTTTTAAAAGTCAGCAGCCACAAACACTGTAGCTGCACATGTAGCCCCACTCTTCCTCTACAAGTGTGCAAAGTTTGATGTCCGGGGGACCTACGGCCAGGGAGGACTGATTTTTCAAAGCCGGGGACCCCTTCCATAGACTCCCATGTTAAATAGTAATTTCTCTGGTGAATTTGGGGACTCTGTAACGGCCGGCCCTAGGTCCTCTGGACCCCAAACTTGGCACACATGTAGCCCCACTCTTTCTCTACAAGTGTGCAAAGTTTGTTGTCCGGGGGACCTACGGCTGGGGAGCACCGATTTTTTTAAAGCCGGGCACCCCTTCCATAGACTCCCATGTTAAACGTCAGTCTAGTCACACAGCGTCGGAGATCAGGTAGGGAGATTGGGCACAGTGAGGCATGGGCACAGTAATGCAGTGAGGCATGGACACAGTGAGGCATGCACATGGACACAGTGAGGCATGGACACAGTGAGGCATGCACATGGACACAGTGAGGCATGGACACAGTGAGGCATGCACATGGACACAGTGAGGCACAGTGAGGCATGCACATGGACACAGTGAAGCACAGTGAGGCATGCAGATGGACACCCTAGGCTTATACTCGAGTCAATAAATTTTCCCAGTTTTTTGGGGTAAAATTAGGTGCTTTGGCTTATATTCGGGTCGGCTTATACTCGAGTACATACAGTAATTAAATAGAGTTCTTTTTTGTTGTGATTATATCCACCAGGACCAAAGACAGGTTTGGGAGCCAACCTGGCAATCTGGACATCTTGAAGGAAATACCGTTACAGAGTGCTCAGTCTGACGGCAACCTGTTCTCAGGTAAGTAAAAAACATGTGGATAGTCAAAACTTCTGAAAGTCCTTAATTTTAGCATCACTCCTCTCTTTTAATGAGTTTTCATTAATGAATGCAGATTAATCTAAATATTATTTTTAGCTTTGCTAATATTGACTTTATTTTTTTCCTTTTTCCTATATATGTCCGATAGATTTCCATACTCTGCTCTCTCCTGTCAGCTAAAATGCTTGTTGGGGTGTAAACAATACGATTGCTTCTCTTCCCCATAACTTCCCTTCTGGTATGAGGTTGCCACATGCAAGGATGACAATTGTTGCTTTCCAATCATCTGGCAATCCATGGTGGTGCTGCCAACCCTCTCAAGGGGGTGGAATATCGGAGGTCCAGAAGGATGGTCAGACATGTAGTTGTCCTAAGAAGGGTTAATATCTCTCTTGGGAATTTGCTAAACTTCAAAAAAAAATCTGAAACAGTTATGCCGCGTACCATAGGCGTGCGCAGCCTATTGCATTAGGGTGTGCACCCCAAAGCTCAACATATACTACTGATCACTCACGATGAAATGGAAGGGGCCAGTAAGTTACATATTTACCTGCCCCTTCCCCCACTCATCCTAAAACATCCCCGCAGCAACAGCCGGAGGGAGAGGAGAGTAGGGAAACTGAAAGCGCTGCGAGGGGAAGGAGGGGGGAGCCAGGGAAGTAGGGGGAATCTGTGCTGCACAGTGTGATTAGGGTGTGGCTGGGCACAACTGGCACACCCTGTGCGCACGCCTATGCCGCGTACACGCGGTTGGAATTCCCGACAGAAAAAGTCAGATGGGAGCTTTTAGTCGGATATACCGACCGTGTGTATGCCCTATCAGACTGTTTCTGTCGGAATTTCCGACGGACTTAGATAGAGAGCAGGTTCCCTATTTTTCCGACGGAATTTTTTTTTAATCGGAAAATCCGTTCATCTGTGCAATTCCGACGGGGAAAAAAAAACACGCATGCTCGGAAGCATTGAACTTCTTTTTCTCGCCTTGTCGTAGTGTTTTACGTCACCGCGTTCTTAACGCTCGAAAGTTCAGAGAACTTTTGTGTGACCGTGGGTATGCAAGCCAAGCTTGAGCGGATTTCCGTCGGAAAAAGCATCCAACTTTTTTCCCGACGGAAATTTTGCTCGTGTGTGCAGGGCATTAGAGGAGCTCTGACGGACTATATGAGAAAACATTGGAGTGGCTTTGCAAATAGTCAGTCTTCTACAGTACAGTAGAATAGAACAGGATTTTGGATGCTCTGGAATGTTGTTACTGAGCTAAACCTCTAAATTTATGGAGTCTAAATATATAGCCTTTCCTCCAATATGTTTTGTTCTTTCCACCACTGTCTTCGTTTGATTTTCTAGTACCAGTCTAATGCACCTTGTGCTGCTACAACTCTTCAACCCACACTGCCTAATAATGATCACATTATTTTTCTTCCAGCTGTTACAGCAGAAACATCGGTGTCTCCAGAGGACACATCTACCATCCCATTGTCACCTATTTTCCGAACGGGCAGCGACCCAGTCCTCAGAGCCAAGCTTCAAACAATCCAGCCTCTGGACTGCGGTGGTAACAATGCCTTGAGGGGTTCCGACAGCCAGCTACACTCCAAGGCTCCACCCAAGCCCATACGAGCTCCTTCACTGCTGCTTCCAGACCCTCCTGATGGGATAGACACCTACTGGGAGTTGGTCCCTCGTGTCCCAGAGGCATCTCGAAGACTTATGGACACCATGAAAGTTGAGGAACGGTGGAAGAACCGTGCCCGAGCTACAGAGACCACTTTTGGTTTCCTGGAATCAGACAAGTCCCCAGATGTGATTCAGTCATCAAAGGGTCATTTTGAACTAGACAACCCTAGAAACTCTAAACCAGTCTACTCCGAAGTTGCCAAAACAAAACTGGTTCATAAAGAGGGGGATAAATCTAGGACAGCAGTTTCTGAAAGCAATAAATACAAACAGGTCCATTCGCCGGAGGAAAGTCCTAAAATAGAACAATCTAGAACTGAACATCTCAGCCAACCACACCATAAGCCTAGACTTTCCAAGATGGACCATGTAATATTGGAGACTGCTGAAGATGAGGATGGTTTCATCAGGCCGCAGATTCAGACCATAACATCGTACAATCCAAAAACCTTTCCATCTATTTTGCTGTCGCCGGAAAACAAGCCTCTGGAGCCAAATGCTCTGCGAAAGCTGAAAGAGATTGTTAGTCAACGAGACTGCAAGGAGAGCGCCCTCCATATTCTCCGCGAAAACTGCCAAGTAAGTGTAGCACACAGATCCTTTTCCCCCTTACCTTCCTTTCAGGGGATCAGACACACCATGCCACATGCCCGCGTCCTCTGGATTAGAGGTCGGGCGGTGTTATGTATTTGGGTCCCGCAGCGAGTGGCTTCCTTTCACTGGTTCTCCCCTCTAGATTATAGAGGCAAGTCTTTACCTTTCCCAAAGAAGGTCAATGTCCACACAACACTTCAACTCCAACAAGAGTTTATTTTCTCTTTTGCTTCAGTAACCAGAAAAGTTGGAGAGGAAAGGGGTTAGCAGAATAGAATGGATTCAGGCACACTCTTGGCTTCGTCGCCACTCGGTCCCGAGTGGGTACAGCTCACCCAGACAGCCACTCAATAGCACTAGCAGCCGGCATGAAACTCGAACAGTGACTTAGTCCCCTCCAAGGACAAAGTCAAGGAGATCCCTCCTTTACTAACGAAACTCCACAAGGGCAGTGTGCGAAGAAAGAAATCCTTTCCTCAGACAGGACACCAGGCCTCTCCCGAGACAGCAATCTTGTATTACTCGTCTCCTCTATGGGACCGATCCTCCCCCGGTTTCCTCTCAGTCAGAGCGGTCGCCCTCACCTGGGCTCCCTGGGCTTCCTTTCTGGTTTGTAGACCCAGTTGAAGGTACTGGGCCCACCTGGAACTCCGCAGCTTTGGGCCGAAGGTGCCCGAGACTCCTTAGTCAAAGTTGGGCACACCCCCCCTTAGAGGGGCACACTCCTCCAGGTACAGGTCCCCGGGTACTACTCCTGAACAATGGCGTCTTCCCCTTATATACCCTCTCCAGGCCTGCACAGCAGGCCGGAACCGCCCACCGTACGGCAGCCGAGAGAGGACATCCAATAACCACTCCATCACCTGTGGTTCAACCCCGGGTATAAGTGTACTAAAGGGGAACTGCACGCCAGGTGACACAGCAGCAAGACAGAGTCCAAACAATTAAAAGACCCGAGCCAACTACCACTCAGGTCACCCCTAAATTTAAGCACAGCGACCCCCCCTAGGTAGGGACCCCGCTACATAAGTAAAATCTATGTCCTCTTTCGAGAGCTGTCCATGCACCACATGATGGTTTCCAACTAAAAACTAACTTGATCAGCACTGTGGTTTACTTGGAATTGTGTGAGAACAAGCAAAAATGACTGTTGAGTAAAGATTGTAGCCAAGGCCTGGGGGTCAACTCCGCGTGTCCGGTACCTGCAAATAACTAAGCCACTGTCCCGTAAGAGACACTCACAATCTCTTCATTCAGCATGATCCAGTTGAGTTTGCGTTTCATCAAGGCAAGATCTATGACCGGACTTTTCCATACCGATGGGATATCGGTTTTGCCGCTAAAAATATAAAATTAATGTGTGTGTGTGTCCCGGGACAGTCTCAACCGGCCTATTTAACAGGGCTATGCTCGCTTCCTTGGTAATATTTACTATAGTTCTCAATACCGCCTTCTACTTCACTGATAGACCTGCTTAGAGCATGAGCCCCTAAGGCAGGACTCGACAGGCACCAGGTCGCCATTGCAACCAGAAGTTTCAACCTAGCGCCTGGGCTGCCGCCCGAATGCTGCATACACCCCGCATGCGCCCCCTCCCCCCCCGCTATGTATCCTGGTCTCCGCTTTCCCATCTGCGGGCCCAGAACTGGCATAGCGGGTGCCACTAGGTAGAGAAGTGAGGGGGGGGGGGGGAGAGGAGGAGAGCGGACACACATGATTTCTGGGTCCCTGTTGACAGTTTCCATCAAGTCCGGGAAAGAATGTAATGCAGTGCGATCTGCATTACATTACATTGTAATTTACATTTGCATTGACCCTGGATGTCTCATTACAGTGAACCTGTCACCCCAAAAAAAACATCACATTGGGGACTTTGTCCTCTGTGATGAAAAAAATATATATTTTTTTTTCAATTTAAAACAATTAAAGTTACACCCAAGCACAAAAAATCCCCAAACCCCCCCCCAAAAAAAATGGAGCCCCCCTCCCCCTCCCTACATCTACGCACGCGGCAGGGCGCCTACGCCTAAAGCTGTTGATTGCGATACACGTTAGTTTCTTCTTCTAAGATTGCTCTGTATTTGGTTCCATCCATCTTCCCATCAACTCTGACCAGCTTTCCTGTTCCTGCTGAAGAAAATAATCCCCACAACATGATGCCACCACCACCATGTTTCACGGTGGGGATGGTGTGTTCAGGGTGATGTGCAGTGTTAGTTTTCCGCCACACATAGCGTTTTGCTTTTAGGCCAAAAAGTTAAATTTTGGTCTCATGTGACCAGAGCACCTTCTTCCCCATGATTGCTGTGTCCCCCACATGTTTGCTGTGTCCCCCACATGGCTTCTCACAAACTGCAAACAGGACTTCTTATGACTTTCTTTCACCAATGTCTTTCTTCTTGTCACTCTTCCATAAAGGGCAGATTTGTGGAGAAGCACGACTAATAGTTGTCCTGTGGACAGATTCTCCCCACTGAGCTGTGGATCTCTGCAGCTCCTACAGAGTTACCATGGACCTCTTGGCTGCTTCTCTCAAGAATGTTCTCCTTGCCCGGCCCGGTCAGTTTAGGTGGACGGCCATGTCTTGGTAGGTTTGCAGTTGTGCCATACTCTTTCCATTTTCCGATGATGGATTGAACAGAGCTCCGTGAGATGATCAAAGCTTGGGAGATTTTTTTATAACCTGACCCTGCTTTATACTTCTCCACAACTTTATCCCTGACCTGTCTGGTGTGTTCCTTGGCCTTCATGATGCTGTTTGTTCACTAAGGTTCTCTAAAAAAACAAAAAACTCTGAGGGCTTCACAGAACAGCTGTATTTGTACTGAGATTAAATTACACACAGGTGGACTCTATTTACTAATTAGGTGACTTCTGAAGGCAATCGGTTCCACTAGATTTTAGTTAGAGGGTATCAGAGTAAAGGGGGCTGAATACAAATGCACCCCCCCCCCACACTTTTCACATATTTATTTGTATCATTTATCATTTTTCTTCCACTTCACAATTATGTGCCACTTTGTGTTGGTCTATCACAGGGATATGCAATTAGCGGACCTCCAGCTGTTGCAAAACTACAAGTCCCATCATGCCTCTGCCTCTGGGTGTCATGCTTGTGGCTGTCAGAGTCTTGCAATGCCTCATGGGACTCGTAGTTCTGCAACAGCTGGAGGTCCGCTAATTGCATATCACTGGTCTATCACATAAAATCCCAATAAAATGCATTTACGTTTTTGGTTGTAACATGACAACATGTGGAAAATTGCAAGGGGTATGAATACTTTTTCAAGGCAATGTAACCCTTTTAGTACTTTGGGTGGTGGGGTTCACTCTAACTCCCAGAGTTCATCTTTCGTGTTAAAGGCCATCCTTTTTATCACAAAAAAAAGTAAATAAAAACCTAAAAAGTGGACAAAGAGGTCGTTACATAGAACTGGGAATCTGAAGCACGCACACTAAAAATACTACAATACCAGAGGATGTGAAATGAGTGGTCTTGCCATTGGAAATACTATATCCTCCTCTAATAGACATGTGCCATTCGTTTCGTACGAAACGCCAAAATTCATACGAATTTCCGAAAATTCGTACATTCGGAAGCATCCGAAATACGAATTTCTATTCTTACAAATTTTATACGAAATACGAAATTTCGTTGACGAATTTTGTTTCGGGAGTGGGAGAGACGGGAGTGGGAGAGACGCTCAGACTGCTACTGGTAGTCGATGGGAGATTCAGAATTGGACAAAATAAGAATGTTCGTTAATATAGTTTTATTATTGTCATAATAATTACCATTATTCGTTATGATGAAGTTAAAAACCCAGGAAGTCAGCACAGCACAGGGATGGTGGGAGCCCCTCATAATGAGCACAGCACAGGGATGGTGGGAGCCCCTCATAATGAGCACAGCACAGGGATGGTGGGAGCCCCTCATAATGAGCACAGCACAGGGATGGTGGGAGCCCCTCATATTGAGCACAGCACAGGGATGGTGGGAGCCCCTCATAATGAGCACAGCACAGGGATGGGGGGAGCCCCTCATAATGAGCACAGCACAGGGATGGTGGGGGCCCCTCATAATGAGCACAGCACAGGGATGGTGGGAGCCCCTCATAATGAGCACAGCACAGGGATGGTGGGGGCCCCCCATAATGAGCACAGCACAGGGATGGTGGGAGCCCCTCATAATGAGCACAGCACAGGGATGGGGGGAGCCCCTCATAATGAGCACAGCACAGGGATGGTGGGAGCCCCTCATAATGAGCACAGCACAGGGATGGTGGGAGCCCCTCATAATGAGCACAGCACAGGGATGGTGGGAGCCCCTCATAATGAGCACAGCACAGGGATGGTGGGAGCCCCTCATAATGAGCACAGCACAGGGATGGTGGGAGCCCCTCATAATGAGCACAGCACAGGGATGGTGGGAGCCCCTCATAATGAGCACAGCACAGGGATGGGGGGAGTCCCTCATAATGAGCACAGCACAGGGATGGGGGGAGTCCCTCATAATGAGCACAGCACAGGGATGGTGGGAGCCCCTAATAATGAGCACAGCACAGGGATGGTGGGAGCCCCTCATAATGAGCACAGCACAGGGATGGTGGGAGCCCCTCATAATGAGCACAGCACAGGGGTGGTGGGAGCCCCTCATAATGAGCACAGCACAGGGATGATGGGAGCCCCTCATAATGAGCACAGCACAGGGATGGTGGGAGCCCCTCATAATGAGCACAGCACAGGGATGATGGGAGCCCCTCATAATGAGCACAGCACAGGGATGATGGGAGCCCCTCATAATGAGCACAGCACAGGGATGATGGGAGCCCCTCATAATGAGCACAGCACAGGGATGATGGGAGCCCCTCATAATGAGCACAGCACAGGGATGGTGGGAGCCCCTCATAATGATCACAGCACAGGGATGGTGGGAGCCCCTCATAATGATCACAGCACAGGGATGGGGGGAGCCCCTCATAATGAGCACAGCACAGGGATGGGGGGAGCCCCTCATAATGAGCACAGCACAGGGATGGTGGGAGCCCCTCATAATGAGCACAGCACAGGGATGGGGGGAGCTCCTCATAATGAGCACAGCGCATGGATGGTGGGAGCCCCTCATAATGAGCACAGCACAGGGATGGAGGGAGCCCCTCATAATGAGCACAGCACAGGGATGGGGGGAGCCCCTCATAATGAGCACAGCACAGGGATGGGGGGAGCCCCTCATAATGAGCACAGCACAGGGATGGTGGGAGCCCCTCATAATGAGCACAGCACAGGGATGGTGGGAGCCCCTCATAATGAGCACAGCACAGGGATGGTGGGAGCCCCTCATAATGAGCACAGCACAGGGATGGTGGGAGCCCCTCATAATGAGCACAGCACAGGGATGGTGGGAGCCCCTCATAATGAGCACAGCACAGGGATGGTGGGAGCCCCTCATAATGAGCACAGCACAGGGATGGTGGGAGCCCCTCATAATGAGCACAGCACAGGGATGGTGGGAGCCCCTCATAATGAGCACAGCACAGGGATGGTGGGAGCCCCTCATAATGAGCACAGCACAGGGATGGGGGGAGTCCCTCATAATGAGCACAGCACAGGGATGGGGGGAGTCCCTCATAATGAGCACAGCACAGGGATGGTGGGAGCCCCTAATAATGAGCACAGCACAGGGATGGTGGGAGCCCCTCATAATGAGCACAGCACAGGGATGGTGGGAGCCCCTCATAATGAGCACAGCACAGGGGTGGTGGGAGCCCCTCATAATGAGCACAGCACAGGGATGATGGGAGCCCCTCATAATGAGCACAGCACAGGGATGGTGGGAGCCCCTCATAATGAGCACAGCACAGGGATGATGGGAGCCCCTCATAATGAGCACAGCACAGGGATGATGGGAGCCCCTCATAATGAGCACAGCACAGGGATGATGGGAGCCCCTCATAATGAGCACAGCACAGGGATGATGGGAGCCCCTCATAATGAGCACAGCACAGGGATGGTGGGAGCCCCTCATAATGATCACAGCACAGGGATGGTGGGAGCCCCTCATAATGAGCACAGCACAGGGATGATGGGAGCCCCTCATAATGAGCACAGCACAGGGATGATGGGAGCCCCTCATAATGAGCACAGCACAGGGATGGTGGGAGCCCCTCATAATGAGCACAGCACAGGGATGGTGGGAGCCCCTCATAATGAGCACAGCACAGGGATGATGGGAGCCCCTCATAATGAGCACAGCACAGGGATGATGGGAGCCCCTCATAATGAGCACAGCACAGGGATGGGGGGAGCTCCTCATAATGAGCACAGCACAGGGATGGGGGGAGCTCCTCATAATGAGCACAGCGCAGGGATGGGGGGAGCCCCTCATAATGAGCACAGCACAGGGATGGGGGGAGCCCCTCATAATGAGCACAGCACAGGGATGGTGGGAGCCCCTCATAATGAGCACAGCACAGGGATGGTGGGAGCCCCTCATAATGAGCACAGCACAGGGATGGTGGGAGCCCCTCATAATGAGCACAGCACAGGGATGGGGGGAGCCCCTCATAATGAGCACAGCACAGGGATGGGGGGAGCCCCTCATAATGAGCACAGCACAGGGATGGGGGGAGCCCCTCATAATGAGCACAGCACAGGGATGGTGGGAGCCCCTCATAATGAGCACAGCACAGGGATGGTGGGAGCCCCTCATAATGAGCACAGCACAGGGATGGTGGGAGCCCCTCATAATGAGCACAGCACAGGGATGGTGGGAGCCCCTCATAATGAGCACAGCACAGGGATGGTGGGAGCCCCTCATAATGAGCACAGCACAGGGATGGTGGGAGCCCCTCATAATGAGCACAGCACAGGGATGGTGGGAGCCCCTCATAATGAGCACAGCACAGGGATGGTGGGAGCCCCTCATAATGAGCACAGCACAGGGATGGTGGGAGCCCCTCATAATGAGCACAGCACAGGGATGGTGGGAGCCCCTCATAATGAGCACAGCACAGGGATGGTGGGAGCCCCTCATAATGAGCACAGCACAGGGATGCTGGGAGCCCCTCATAATGAGCACAGCACAGGGATGGTGGGAGCCCCTCATAATGAGCACAGCACAGGGATGGTGGGAGCCCCTCGTAATGAGCACAGCACAGGGATGGGGGGAGCCCCTCATAATGAGCACAGCACAGGGATGGTGGGAGCCCCTCATAATGAGCACAGCACAGGGATGGTGGGAGCCCCTCATAATGAGCACAGCACAGGGATGCTGGGAGCCCCTCATAATGAGCACAGCACAGGGATGGTGGGAGCCCCTCATAATGAGCACAGCACAGGGATGCTGGGAGCCCCTCATAATGAGCACAGCACAGGGATGGTGGGAGCCCCTCATAATGAGCACAGCACAGGGATGGTGGGAGCCCCTCATAATGAGCACAGCACAGGGATGGTGGGAGCCCCTCATAATGAGCACAGCACAGGGATGGTGGGAGCCCCTCATAATGAGCACAGCACAGGGATGCTGGGAGCCCCTCATAATGAGCACAGCACAGGGATGGTGGGAGCCCCTCATAATGAGCACAGCACAGGGATGCTGGGAGCCCCTCATAATGAGCACAGCACAGGGATGGTGGGAGTCCCTCATAATGAGCACAGCACAGGGATGGTGGGAGCCCCTCATAATGAGGACAGCACAGGGATGGTGGGAGCCCCTCATATTGAGCACAGCACAGGGATGGTGGGAGCCCCTCATAATGAGGACAGCACAGGGATGGTGGGAGCCCCTCATAATGAGCACAGCACAGGGATGCTGGGAGCCCCTCATAATGAGCACAGCACAGGGATGCTGGGAGCCCCTCATAATGAGCACAGCACAGGGATGGTGGGAGCCCCTCATAATGAGCACAGCACAGGGATGGGGGGAGCCCCTCATAATGAGCACAGCACAGGGATGGGGGGAGCCCCTCATAATGAGCACAGCACAGGGATGGTGGGAGCCCCTCATAATGAGCACAGCACAGGGATGGGGGGAGTCCCTCATAATGAGCACAGCACAGGGATGATGGGAGCCCCTCATAATGAGCACAGCACAGGGATGGTGGGAGCCCCTCATAATGAGCACAGCACAGGGATGGGGGGAGTCCCTCATAATGAGCACAGCACAGGGATGCTGGGAGCCCCTCATAATGAGCACAGCACAGGGATGCTGGGAGCCCCTCATAATGAGCACAGCACAGGGATGGGGGGAGCCCCTCATAATGAGCACAGCACAGGGATGCTGGGAGCCCCTCATAATGAGCACAGCACAGGGATGGTGGGAGCCCCTCATAATGAGCACAGCACAGGGGTGGTGGGAGACCCTCATAATGAGCACAGCACAGGGATGGTGGGAGCCCCTCATATTGAGCACAGCACAGGGATGCTGGGAGCCCCTCATAATGAGCACAGCACAGGGATGGGGGGAGCCCCTCATAATGAGCACAGCACAGGGATGGTGGGAGCCCCTCATAATGAGCACAGCACAGGGATGGTGGGAGCCCCTCATAATGAGCACAGCACAGGGATGGTGGGAGCCCCTCATAATGAGTGGACGACTGCCATATTGAGAAAGGTATTTTTTGCTTTTTAAATTCATCATAACGAATGTTCGTAATTGTTACGAAGAGTTAGCGAATCTAACGAAAATTCGTATTTCGTACGAAACTAATCCAAATTGAATTTCGGACACGAATTTTCGTCTAATACGGAACGAAAGGGAACGAAACTAAACGAATTTATTGGCGGCGCACATGTCTACCTCTAACGAACGTCTGTTAGTAAAAATTGTATTTTCCACTTTCACAGCAAATTCGGATCTGGGGGGTGAGCGAGGAGCAGCAGAGGAGTATGGGGGTAAAGTCGGGCCTTGAACTGCTGACGTTGCCCTACGGACAGCAGCTGAGACGGGATCTGCTGGAGAGGTCAGTAGTAATTCTATGGGGACAAATGAGTCGCCTCTTCTCTTCCCTCCAATGTAATGAAGAATGAAGGAAATGGGCGGAGTGGTAGAAAAGAGTGGCTGATCTCCTAAATGAGAAATCCAAAATGAAATGAATTCTAATTCTACTTTATGGTAAAGTTATAGGCAAGCTGTGCCTTGGCCACACTAAAATTCCAGCCAGAGGACTAAATACATCATTGAAATGCATAATACAGGGGTTGTGTTGAGCCAGTCTTGTGATCCAGACACCCCTGCCAGATAGGGTGACCACGTGTCCCGGATTGCCCGGGACAGTCCCGCATTTTGCAGGTCTGTCCCGGGCACATTCATTCCAGGACAATACAGTGTCCCGGAATGAAACTGACACAGCCACCCCCCCCCCCCCCCCCGGACCAATCTGATGCCCCCCAAAAAGGCCGCCACATCACCGCTTTACTCACTGACAGTACTTGCCCTGGCCGGGAATGCCTGGAGGAGCACAATCCCCGCCCCCTGCGTGTGATTGGAGAAATCATAAATCCCGCCTCTTGTGTCCAATCGCTGTGCTGTTATTCGTTACAGCACAAGCTGATTTTTGGGAAGGGAGGGTGTCCCTGAATGGTAGTTTGGTGGAAATGTGGTCACCCTACTGCCAGATAGCATAGACAGACCCTGAAACCCATCCCTGGCCTGTGACTGCTTAACCACTTCAGCCCCGGACCATTTGGCTGGCCAAAGACCAGGCCCCTTTTTGCGATTCGGCACTGCGTCGCTTTAACTGACAATTGCGCGGTCGTGCGACGTGGCTCCCAAACAAAATTGACGTCCTTTTTTTCCCACAAATAGAGATTTCTTTTGGTGGTATTTGATCACCTCTGCGGTTTTTATTTTTTGAGCTATAAACAAAAATAGAGCGACAATTTTGAAAAAAAATCAATATTTTTAACTTTTTTGCTATAATAAATATCCCCAAAAAATATATAAAAAAAAAGTTTTTTTCCTCAGTTTAGGCCGATTAATATTCTTCTACATATTTTTAGTAAAAAAAAAAAAAAAAACGCAATAAGCGTTTATTGATTGGTTTGCGCAAAAGTTATAGCGTCTACAAAATAGGGGATAGTTTTATGGCATTTTTATTATTTATTTATTTTTACTAGTAATGGCGGCGATCTGCGACTTTTATCGTGACTGCGACATTATGGCGGACACATCGGATACTTTTCACACATTTTTGGGACCATTGTCATTTTTACAGCGATCAGTGCTATAAAAATGCACTGATTACTGTAAAAATTACACTGGCAGGGAAGGGGTTAACCTGTAGGGGGCGCTGAAGGGGTTAAGTGTGTCCTAGGGAGTGATTCTAACTGTTAGGGGGAGGAGCTACCAGTGACACGTCACCGATCACAGGGAACATTCGATCAGTGACATGTCACTAGGCAAAACAGGGGATAGTCTTGTTTACAAAGGCATCCACCTGTTCAGCCTTTGCCGACCGCAATCGCCGGCCGCCCTGGAACATTGAGTTCAGGCCAGCGCGCTCACGAGGCACGCGGCGGCGCGCCCGCTGGGCGGCAAATTTAGAGGGACGTACAGGTACGCCCAATTGCCTGCCCGTGCCATTGTGTAGACGTATATGTGCATGCGCTGGTCGCTATGTGACATTACTGCAGCTGCTGACTTTTAATATATGGACACTTACCTTTCCAGGGCGCCCGCGATGTCGGCAGCCGAAGCCGATCTGTCAGTCGGCTCTCGGCTGCTGCCGCTGCCATCCTTGGTAAGGGAATCAGGAAGTGAAGCCTAGTGCGGGTCCTCACTGGTCTCTGCTGTCTTCTGGGACCTGTGTGTCTCCCAGAAGACAGCGGGGGGAGGACAGTGTAGACGCCGGAAGTGGCGTAGGTCACCTCGATCACTGAGGTGATCTATGCCTGGAAGTGGGAGCAAATACCTGTATTAGACAGGTATCTGCTCCCTCCTCCCCCCTGAAAGGTGACAAATGTGACACCGGAGGGGGGAGGGGTGGAATCCAAAAAGTGGAAGTTCCATTTTTGGGTGGAACTCCGCTTTAATAAATAAGCCGCAGGGTGAGCCATCAGTGCTCACTGCTCCTGTCAGCATGTTCCCTGTCTGCACATGTGCACAACAGCAGAATCTGATTGGCTCATGGTGTCGGCCCTTCCTCCCTACTTTGAGTCCTGGGCAGAGAATTACAGGAGGCACACACACACACACAGGCATGAATTACTGTTACCTGTATAATGTTGGATTACCATCAACTTTCTCGGTGGTTAGCAGGAGGAAAATTGAGGCTGAATCTACAGAGGGGGAAATAATGATTTGATCCCCTGCAGACCACTTACATAGAAATGAAGGGTCTATAATTTTTATCATCGGTGTATTTTATATGATAGAGACAGAATATCAACCAAAAATACACACAAATGTTGCAGTTCAGTGAGTAAAATAAGTATTTGATCCCCTTAGTAGTTGGTGGGGAAACCCTTGTTGGGAAGCACAGAGGTCAGACGTTTCTTGTAGGTGGTGATCAGGTTTGTACACATCTCAGGAGGGATTTTGCTCCTCTCTTTACAGATCTTCTCTAAATCCTGAAGGTTTCTTGGATGTCTCTTGGCCACTCGAAGTTTCAGCTCCCTCCATACATTTTCTATAGGATTAAGGTCTGGAGACCGGCTAGGCCACTCCATGACCTTAATGGGCTTCTTCTTGAGCCACTCCTTTGTTGCCTTGGCGGTATGTTTTGGGTCATTGTCATGCTGGAAGACCCATCCATGACCCATCTTTAGTGTTCTGGCTGAGGGAAGAAGGTTCTCCTCCAAGATTTTACAATACATGGGGCCCCGTCCATTGGCCCCTCAATACGGGAAAGTCGGCCTGGACCTTTATCAGAGAAACACCCCAAAGCCTCATGTTTCCCCCTCCATGTGACTGTAGGGATGGAGATCTTAGGGTCATAGTCACCATTTTTCTTCCTCCAAACACGGCGAGTCAAGTTAATGCCAAAGAGCTGAATTTTGGTCTCATCTGACCACAGAACTTCCTCCCCAATCCTCCTCTGATTCATTTAGATGTTCATTGGGAGACTTCAGACGGGCTGTACATGTGTCTTCCTGAGGAGGGGACCTTGTGGGGGCTGCAGGATTTCAATCCATGGCGGTGTATTGTGTTACCGATGGTTTGTTTGGTGACTGTGGTCCCAACTGCCTTGAGATCCTTCACAAGCTCCTCCTCCCGTGTAGTTCTGGGTGGATCCCTCACTTTTCTCATGACCATCCTCACCCCATGAGGAGAAATCTTGCATGGAGTTCCAGACTGAGGGAGATTGATGGTTATTTTGTACTTCTTCTATTGGTGAATAATCTCCCCAACAGTTGTCTCCTTCTCACCACCAAGCTTCTTGCTGATGGTCTTGTAGCCCATTCCAGCCTTGTGCAGGTCTCCAATCTTCTCCCCGACGTCCTCTGACAGCTCTTTGGTCTCCCCCATGATGGTGAGATGTGATTGGAGGAAAGAGATTCTGTGGACAGGTGTATTTTCTACACATAATGAGTTGTCGTTCGGAGCTCCTTCTTACATTGACAGGACTAATCTGTGTGCCACATGAGCCCCTCCTGTAGCCAGTCTGTGGGGGGAGAATTATTGTTGGTTGGTAGGGGATCAAATACTTATTTTACTCACTGAACAGCAACTCCATTTATAACATTTTGTATCGTGTTTTTTCTGGATTTTTGGTTGATATTCTGTCTTTCTCTAATAAAATACACCTATGATAAAAATTATAGACCCTTCATTTCTTTGTAAGTTGTCTGCAGGGGATCAAATCATAAAATCTTCCCCTCTGTATGTAGCAGGGACATAGGGAGTAATAAAAAAACAGCCAGGAGTGATAATTCTTCCCACTCCACCCAAAAGGAAAAATAAAAAAAAATTATACACATATATATATATATATATATATATATACGCTTTAATCACTTAAGGACCGCCGCACGACGATGTACGTCGACAGAATGGCACGGACAGGCACAAGGGCGTACAGGTACGTCCCCTTTAAGAACCTGTCCGTGGGTCACGAGCGCGCCATCGCCAGCCGGTCCGAAGCTCTGTGACCACGCCCGCGGCACCCCGCGGACCCGATCGCCGCCGGTGTCCCGCGATCGGGTCACAGAGCTGAAGAACGGGAGAGGTAAGGGAACAAACCTCTCCCCGTTCTTCCTAGTGGCATGTCAGTGATCGTCTGTTCCCTGTCATAGGAAACGACGATCAGTGACGTCACACGCCAAGCCACGCCCCCCTTCAGTTAGAATCACTCATTAGGTCACACTTAACCCCTACAGCACCACCTAGAAGTTAACCCCTTTACTGCCAGTGTCATTTTCACAGTAATCAGTGCATATTTATAGCACTGATAGCTGTAAAAATGACAATAGCCCCAAAAAGGTGTCAAAAGTGTCCGATGTGTCCGCCATAATGTCGCAGTCACGATAAAAATCGCTGATTGCCGCCATTACTAGTAAAAAAATATAAATTATTAATAAAAGTGCCATAAAACTACCCCCTTATTTGTAGACGCTATAACTTTTGCGCAAGCCAATCAATAATGCTTATTGCGATTTTTTTTTTACCAAAAATATGTAGAAGAATACGTATCGGACTAAACTAAATAGTTTTTTATATATTTTTGGGGGATATTTATTATAGCAAAAAGTAAAAAAAATATATATTTTTTCAAAATTGTCGCTCTATTTTTGTTTATAGCGCAAAAAATAAAAACCGCAGAGGTGATCAAATACCACCAAAAGAAAGCTCTATTTTGTGGGGGGAAAAAAAAGGATATCAATTTTGTTTGGGAGCCAGGTCGCACGACCGTGCAATTGTCAGTTATAGCGACGCAGTGCCGAATCGCAAAAAAAATAGCCTGGTCATGAAGGGGCGGGGGGGGGGGGGGGGGCTAGAAACCTTCCGGAGCTGAAGTGGTTAAACTTTCACTTCCTGTTGTGGTTATGGGACAGGAAGTGAAGGGAAATCTCCCAAAAAGAACAAAGAGGGGGGGGGGGGGAAAAAGAAAACTTGAAGGGTTACTCTATCCAAAACAAAAAAAGTTTTGCTTTTAGTTGTACTTTTATAGAGGGCTGTGCGGGGGGATGTGCGTCTTTGGCACTGCAGCTTCCACAGCTGTTCTGAAAGGTTTCCCAGAGTGATATGAAGTGCTTCTTGGCAGTGAAGGGTTGCAGATCACTGGGCTATTGTTGTTAACCGGCTTTTTCTGTAACCGGAGTAACTAAACACAACAAAGAGCGCTTAAACCGGGCCAATTGTGGAATGCCATCGCCTTGTAAATTCCTACCGCATGTACAAACAGGGATTTGTGCTGAGAGTTAAGCTACGCCGCCCCACCACCAGCCTTCACAGTGGAGGAAACGCTGAAAGGTGGCCAACCAACCGTCCACACAGCAAATTGGGATCAATACGAGAGATTGCAAACAAGGGATCTACCATCAGATTTATTGATACAAAAATGGGCTCATTTTACCAAAACTGGAGAGTGCAAAATCTGGCGCAGCTGTGCATGGGAGCCAATCAGCATTCAGTTGTTTTTTTTTTGTCAAAGTTTAACCACTTCCATACTGAGTCATTGTAAAATGACGCCAGCAGGAACCCTCTCTCCCTCCGGGTGGGCGTCATATGACGTCCTGGGTTTGTGGGGGGATATCTGAATGATGGGTGCAGCTAGAGGCATCATTCAGATATCCTCCTCTTCAGCTGGCGATTCTGCGCACCATAAGAACGATCATAGCGGCGGTTCCACCGCTTGATCGTTCTTATAGGTGGCGGGAGATCATTCTTATAGGTGGCGGGAGATCGTTCTTATAGGTGGCGGGAGGGGACATCCCCCCCCTCCCTCCTCCGCCATCCGGTGCTTCTCCGGGCTCTCCCGTGCCATCGGGGGCCCAGAGAATGAATCGACCAACGTTGGAGTCACATGACGAGGAGCATAGAGTAAGGTGACCAGACATCCCCGGTTTCTGGGGACAGTCCCCGGATTGAGGACACTGTCCCCGGACCAAGTCTGTCCCCGTTTTTGTCCCTGGATTGGATTTGAACGGGGGCTGGGGCAATTTCAAAGAAAGTCAGTGCAGAATTAAAAAAAAAAAATCTGAATTACACACCACCACTCCGCCACGCCTACTAGCTTAGGGGGTGTATTTTTTTTCCATTATCTATGCCCCTTTCTTTTGATCATGTGCTGGTTCGGGTGCATGCCCATTCAGCTCCGCTCGCATGTTCTTCTGCCTTGGCTCAAGTCGCAGCCAGCCGCCTGCCTGCTTATCTCCTTGCCTTCCCTGGCAAAGTGATCTTCCTCCGCTCCCCACCCAGTAGTAGCCGGGGACCGGAGAGTAAAGACTTGACAGGTTGTGAGGCGGGCGGGCGAGTCGCTGATGTTGCCGCCATTACTAGTAAAAAAAAAAAATATGTCCCCGGATTTCATTTTTAAAAATCTGGTCACCAGCATAGAGATGACTGGTGACCAGATGGTCACCAGTTATCTTTATGACCGTCAGAGGCCCTGGCGCGATGTGATGACGTCACGCCCGGGTCCTCAGATGTAAACAAAGCCATTGCGGCTAGTAAGCATGGGATCGGTGAAATTTTTTGTTCACGATTTCATGCTTTCCAGCCTGGAGGAGAGATGTGGGGGGAGGGGGAGGTCTTAGTGACCCCGCATCTCTCCATAAAGAGGACCTGTCACACACATTCCTATTACAGGGGGTGTTTACATTCCTTGTAATAGGAATAAAAGTGATCAAAAAAAAAAAAAAAGTTAAAATAAAAATAAATAAGTAAAATAAAAAATAAAAAAAATAATATTTTTTTTTTTAAAACGCCCCTGTCCCCGGTAGCTCGCGCTCAGAAGTGAACGCACACGTAATTCCCGCCCACCTATGTAAACGCCGTTCAAACCACATATGTGAGGTATTCCCGCGTGCGTTAGAGCGCGTGCAACAATTCTAGCACTAGACCTCCTCTGTAATTCTAACCTGGTAACCTGTAAAAATTTACAAAGCGTCGCCTATGGAGATTTTTAAGTACCGAAGTTTGGCGCCATTCCATGAGTGTGCGCAATTTTAAAGCATGACATGTTACATATCTTTTTACTCGGCGTAACATCATCTTTCATATTTTACAAAAAAAATTGGGCTAACTTTACTGTTTTGTTATTTTTTAATTCATTAAACCATTTTTTTCCCCCCCAAAAAAAAGGTGTTTGAAAAATGATTGCGCAAATACCGTGCAAGATAAAAAGTTGCAACGACCGTCATTTTATTCCCTAGGGTGTCTGCTAAAAAAAAAAATATATATAATGTTTGGGGGTTCTGAGTAACTTTCTAGCAAAAGAATGATGATTTGTACATGTAGGAGAGAAGTGCCAGAATAGGCCCGGTATGGAAGTGGTATAAAAAGCCCGGTATGGAAAGGGTTAACCACTTCAGCGCCGGAGGATTTGGCTGCCCAATGACCGGGCCATTTTTTGCGATTCGGCACTGGGTCAATTTTAACTGACAATTGCGCGGTCGTGCGACGTGGCTCCCAAACAAAATTGGCGTCTTTTTTTTTCCTCCTTTCTTTTGGTGGTATTTGATCAGCTCTGCGGTTTTTATTTTTTGCGCTATAAAGAAAAATAAGCGACAATTTTGAAAAAAAAAAGAAATATTTTAAACTTTTTTGCTATAATAAATATCCCCAATAAAATATATA
The DNA here is from genome assembly GCA_029206835.1 of Rana muscosa. Classification (NCBI taxonomy): domain Eukaryota; kingdom Metazoa; phylum Chordata; class Amphibia; order Anura; family Ranidae; genus Rana; species Rana muscosa. The sequence goes on from CM055128.1 coordinate 322,163,662, forward strand.
AAAAATATATATATTTTCCTCAGTTTAGGCCGATACGTATTCTTCTACATATTTTTGGTTAAAGAAATGTGAATGTTTAATCTACCTTCCCCCGCCTCCAGGCACCACCTGCTGTCTCTGGGGGTAGCTGTGGATATCCTGGGCTGCACCGGAGCGGTGACCGAGAGGGCGCACACCCTGCACCGGATTATCCATCTGGCCATGGAGCTGAAAGACTTTGCTGGAGATCTTTTTGGTTTTTCGGCTGTTATGAAGGCCCTGACCATGCCCCAGGTAAGGACGAGGCTCTGAGAGCGGGAGAGGGGACGCTGGGAACACAATTTTAGGGGGAGAGGGGACGCTGGGAACACAATTTTAGGGGGAGAGGGGATGCTGGGAACACAATTTTAGGGGGAGAGGGGACGCTGGGAACACAATTTTAGGGGGAGAGGGGGACGCTGGGAACACAATTTTAGGGGGAGAGGGGACGCTGGGAACACAATTTTAGGGGGAGAGGGGATGCTGGGAACACAATTTTAGGGGGAGAGGGGACGCTGGGAACACAATTTTAGGGGGAGGGGGGACGCTGGGAACACAATTATAAGGGGAGAGGGGATGCTGGGAACACAATTTTAGGGGGAGAGGGGACGCTGGGAACACAATTTTAGGGGGAGAGGGGACGCTGGGAACACAATTTTAGGGGGAGAGGGGACGCTGGGAACACAATTTTAGGGGGAGAGGGGATGCTGGGAACACAATTATAAAGGAGAGGGGACGCTGGGAACACAATTTTAGGGGGAGAGGAGATGCTGGAGAAAACAATTTTAGGGGGAGAGGGGAGGCTGGGAACACAATTATAAGGGGAGAGGGGATGCTGGGAACACAATTATAAGGGGAGAGGGGATGCTGGGAACACAATTTTAGGGGGAGAGGAGACGCTGGAGAAAACAATTTTAGGGGGAGAGGGGAGGCTGGGAACACAATTATAAGGGGAGAGGGGATGCTGGGAACACAATTTTAGGGGGAGAGGGGAGGCTGGGAACACAATTTTAGGGGGAGAGGGGACGCTGGGAACACAATTATAAGGGGAGAAGGGATGCTGGGAACACAATTTTAGGGGGAGAGGGGATGCTGGGAACACAATTTTAGGGGGAGAGGGGATGCTGGGAACACAATTTTAGGGGGAGAGGGGACGCTGGGAACACAATTTTAGGGGGAGAGGGGACGCTGGGAACACAATTTTAGGGGGAGAGGGGACGCTGGGAACACAATCATAAGGGGAGAAGGGATGCTGGGAACACAATTTTAGGGGGAGAGGGGATGGTGGGAACACAATTTTAGGGGGAGAAGGGATGCTGGGAACACAATTTTAGGGGGAGAGGGGATGGTGGGAACACAATTTTAGGGGGAGAAGGGATGCTGGGAACACAATTTTAGGGGGAGAGGGGATGCTGGGAACACAATTATAAGGGGAGAAGGGATGCTGGGAACACAATTATAAGGGGAGAGGGGATGCTGGGAACACAATTTTAGGGGGAGAGGGGACGCTGGGAACACAATTTTAGGGGGAGAGGAGACGCTGGGAACACAATTTTAGGGGGAGAGGGGACGCTGGGAACACAATTTTAGGGGGAGAGGGGACGCTGGGAACACAATTTTAGGGGGAGAGGGGACGCTGGGAACACAATTTTAGGGGGAGAGGGGACGCTGGGAACACAATTTTAGGGGGAGAGGAGACGCTGGAGAAAACAATTTTAGGGGGAGAGGGATGCTGGGAACACAATTTTAGGGGGAGAGGGGATGCTGGAAACACAATTTTAGGGGGAGAGGGGACGCTGGGAACACAATTTTAGGGGGAGAGGGGACGCTGGGAACACAATTTTAGGGGGAGAGGGGATGCTGGGAACACAATTTTAGGAGGAGAGGGGACGCTGGGAACACAATTTTAGGGGGAGAGGGGATGCTGGGAACACAATTTTAGGGGGAGAGGGGATGCTGGGAACACAATTTTAGGGGGAGAGGAGACGCTGGGAACACAATTTTAGGGGGAGAGGGGATGCTGGGAACACAATTTTAGGGGGAGAGGGGATGCTGGGAACACAATTTTAGGGGGAGAGGGGATGCTGGGAACACAATTTTAGGGGGAGAGGGATGCTGGGAACACAATTTTAGGGGGAGAGGGGCTGCTGGGAACACAATTTTAGGGGGAGAGGGGATGCTGGGAACACAATTTTAGGGGAAGAGGGGACGCTGGGAACACAATTTTAGGGGGAGAGGGGATGCTGGGAACACAATTTTAGGGGGAGAGGGGATGCTGGGAACACAATTTTAGGGGGAGAGGGGATGCTGGGAACACAATTTTAGGGGGAGAGGGGATGCTGGGAACACAATTTTAGGGGGAGAGGGACGCTGGGAACACAATTTTAGGGGGAGAGGGGATGCTGGGAACACAATTTTAGGGGGAGAGGGGCTGCTGGGAACACAATTTTAGGGGGAGAGGGGCTGCTGGGAACACAATTTTAGGGGGAGAGGGATGCTGGGAACACAATTTTAGGGGGAGAGGGGACGCTGGGAACACAATTATAAGGGAGAGGGGACGCTGGGAACACAATTATAAGGGAGAGGGGACACTGGGAACACAATTTTAGGGGGAGAGGGATGCTGGGAACACAATTATAAGGGAGAGGGGATGCTGGGAACACAATTTTAGGGGGAGAGGGATGCTGGGAACACAATTTTAGGGGGAGAGGGGATGCTGGGAACACAATTTTAGGGAGAGAGGGGATGCTGGGAACACAATTTTAGGGAGAGAGGGGATGCTGGGAACACAATTTTAGGGGGAGAGGGGATGGTGGGAAAACAATTTTAGGGGGAAAGGGGATGGTGGGAACACAATTATAAGGGAGAGGGGATGCTGGGAACACAATTTTAGGGGGAGAGGGGATGGTGGGAACACAATTTTAGGGGGAGAGGGGATGGTGGGAACACAATTATAAGGGAGAGGGGATGCTGGGAACACAATTTTAGGGGGAGAGGGGATGCTGGGAACACAATTTTAGGGGGAGAGGGACGCTGGGAACACAATTTTAGGGGGAGAGGGGATGCTGGGAACACAATTTTAGGGGGAGAGGGGCTGCTGGGAACACAATTTTAGGGGGAGAGGGGCTGCTGGGAACACAATTTTAGGGGGAGAGGGATGCTGGGAACACAATTTTAGGGGGAGAGGGGACGCTGGGAACACAATTATAAGGGAGAGGGGATGCTGGGAACACAATTATAAGGGAGAGGGGACACTGGGAACACAATTTTAGGGGGAGAGGGATGCTGGGAACACAATTATAAGGGAGAGGGGATGCTGGGAACACAATTTTAGGGGGAGAGGGATGCTGGGAACACAATTTTAGGGGGAGAGGGGATGCTGGGAACACAATTTTAGGGAGAGAGGGGATGCTGGGAACACAATTTTAGGGAGAGAGGGGATGCTGGGAACACAATTTTAGGGGGAGAGGGGATGGTGGGGAAAACAATTTTAGGGGGAAAGGGGATGGTGGGAACACAATTTATAAGGGAGAGGGGATGCTGGGAACACAATTTTAGGGGGAGAGGGGATGGTGGGAACACAATTTTAGGGGGAGAGGGGATGGTGGGAACACAATTTTAGGGGGAGAGGGGATGGTGGGAACACAATTATAAGGGAGAGGGGATGCTGGGAACACAATTTTAGGGGGAGAGGGGACGCTGGGAACACAATTTTAGGGGGAGAGGGGACGCTGGGAACACAATTTTAGGAGGAGAGGGGACTCTGGGAACACAATTTTAGGGGGAGAGGGGGACGCTGGGAACACAATTTTAGGGGGAGAGGGGACGCTGGGAACACAATTTTGAGGGGGAGGGTATGCTGGGAACACTGTTATATGGATAAAGAATATCAAAATAATAGAATAGAAACTATTCACCAAATTTCACATTAATCGGTACATCCCAAGTTTCTGGTATAACAAAAAATAGGATTTTTATAACAGCTTACCTGTAAAATCCTTTTCTTGGAGTACATCACGGGACACAGAGCGGCATAGTCATTACTAATGGGTTATATAGATACCTTCAGGTGCTGGCACTGGCAACTTCCAAAACCGGAAGTACCCTCCCCTATATAAGCCCCTCCCATCCGGGAGCACCTCAGTTTTGTAGCAAAGCAATAAGTGTCCCTAAAGAGGGGCGGGAGCTCTGTGTCCCGTGATGTACTCCAAGAAAAGGATTTTACAGGTAAGCTGTTATAAAAATCCTATTTTCTTTCTCGTACATCACGGGACACAGAGCGACATAGTCATTACTAATGGGATGTCCTAAAGCAATGCCCAACGAGGGGGGGATACACCATACATAAGCTGAGCGCTATCAGACATGAGGATCTTTTGCGGCCTGCAACACACTGCGCCCAAAGGCGACATCCTCCTGACTTCTAACGTCCACCTGGTAGAACCTAGTAAACGTGTGTACTGAAGACCATGTTGCGGCCTTACAGATTTGAGCCAGGGAGGCCTGGTGATGCACTGCCCATGAAGTTCCATCTGCTCTCGTGGAGTGCGCTCTAACTTTGAACGGAGGCGGTCTCCTTCTCAAGCCATAGGCTTGCATTATGACCTGTCGAATCCACTTGGCTAAAGTAGATTTTGATGCTGCCTGACCCTTTCTGGGGCCTTCCGGCAGAATAAACAAAGTATCCGTTCTGCGAATCTGAGCAGTGGCTTTTAGATAAGCTTTAACTGCTCTTACTACATCCAAAGAATGCAATAACTTTTCCTCTACCGAAGTAGGTTTGGGGAAAAAAGAAGGTTCAAATGAAACCTCGATACCACCTTAGGAAGAAAGGCTGGATGAGGACGTAACACTACTCTGTCCTTATGGATAACCAGATATGGCTCCTTACAGGACATAGCTGCTAATTCCGACACTCTTTTAGCCGAACAAATGGCTACTAGAAAAATCTATTTCCTGGTGAGAAGCACTAAGGAAATGTGCTGTAATGGTTCAAATGGTTGTTTCTGTAGAACCGACAGAACCAAGTTTAGATCCCATGGACATATGGGAATATTAACCGGAGGACTAATACGCATCACTCCTTGTATAAAGGCTTTGACTAGTGAATGCGAAGCCAAGGGCCTTTGAAAAAATATTGACAAGGCCGAAATCTGACCCTTGATAGTACTCAAGGCAAGCTTCCTATCTACAGCCCACTGTAGGAAGTCCAGACTCCTACCTATTACGTACTTACGTGGATGCCATTTCTTGGCCTCACACCACGCGATGTACGCCTTCCAGATTCTATAGTAGATCTGCCTGGATACCGGCTTCCTGGCATTGATCATGGTAGATACCACAGAATTAGAGAGCCCTCTCTTTTTTAGAATGTGGGCTTCAATAGCCAGGCCGTCAAACCTAGGGCTGGTAAGGAAGGGTGGTATATCGGTCCTTGCGAAAGCAGGTCCGGACGATGTGGGAGGGTCCAAGGACTCCCCACAGACATCTTTACAATCTCCGCGTACCATGCTCTTCGGGGCCACGCTGGAGCCACCAGAATCACTGGTTTCTTTTCTACCCTGATTCTGCGGAGTAATCGAGGTAACAATTGTGGCGGTGGGAATGCATATATCAGCTTGAACTGATCCCAAGGGAACACTAGGGCATCCGAGCCGCAAGCTAGGGGATCCCTTGTCCAAGAGACAAACCTGTCCACTTTTGCGTTGAATCTGGATGCTAGCAGATCTACATCCGGTGTTCCCCACCGCTGACATATTGTCCGGAAAACCTCGGGATGAAGGGACCATTCCCCTGGGCATAATTGTTGGCGACTTAGAAAGTCCGCCTTCCAATTCTCCACTCCTGGAATGAATACCGCAGATATGGCTGGGACATATCTTTCTGCCCATTTCAGGATGTAATTTACTTCCCTCTGGGCTGCACGACTCCTGGTGCCCCCCTGATGATTGATATATGCCACTGCTGTGGCATTGTCTGATTGAATTCTGACAGGGGACCCTTGGAGTTTGGATGTCCATGCTACTAGGGCATACCGGGCTGCTCGTATCTCTAAGAGATTGATGGGCAGGGCCTTTTCCGCATCCGACCATCTGCCCTGGAGAGACCATTGCTCCAGTACTGCTCCCCAGCCTATAAGGCTGGCATCTGTAGTGACCACCTTCCAAGAAATCGGACTGAAGGATTTCCCTTTTTCCAGATTCTGGGGAACCAACCACCAACGGAGGCTTCTGCGAACGGAAGGGGACAAGGACATTGGTAAGTCTAGGGCCTGAACTTTTTTGTTCCAGGCTGACAGTATGGCCCTTTGCAAATTCCTTGAATGGAATTGACCGTAGGGTACTGCTTCGAATGATGCCACCATTTTTCCCAGCAGCCTCATGCACAGGCGTATGGATGGCTGTCTTTTTGTACCCACTAAGTGGATCAAATCTCTCAAAGACGACCCCTTTTCTTGAGGCAAGAAAATTTTTCTCTGGTCTGAATCCAGCCTTAGCCCCAAGTATTCCAGACTTTTGACTGGTTTTAGGGCTGACTTGTCTCGGTTGATAATCCAACCGTGATATTCCAGATACTTGATTGTCTCGTGAACAACCACTTCTAGTTTTTCCACTGAGTGGTCTATCAGCAACAAATCGTCTAGATATGCCATTATCGTTACACCTCGTGTTCTTAGATTGGCCAATAATGGGGCCAGAATTTTTGTAAACACTCGTGGTGCTGTGGCCAGACCGAAGGGTAAGGCTCTGAACTGAAAATGGCGCCCTTCGACCGCAAAGCGTAGAAATTTTTGGTGGGCTGGAAAGATGGGAATGTGCAAATAAGCATCTTTGATGTCGATCGAGGCTAACCATTCCTCCCCTTGTAGGGCAGTGGCCACCGATCGGATCGACTCCATCCGGAAAGTCCTGATATGTAGGAATTTGTTTAGCCCTTTTAGTATGGGCCTCACGTCCCCGTTTGGCTTCGGGACTGTAAAGAGGTTTGAGTAAAACCCGAACCCCCATTCTTCCAGGGGAACCTCTATAATTACTGCTTGGAGCAATAATTGTTCTAGTGCCAACAGGAGGGATCCTCTCTTCTGGGGATCCCTTGGCACGTTTGACCTTATAAAGTGGGAAGGAGGGGAGTCTTTTAACTCCAATTTGTATCCCAGAATTACTGCGGAGAGCACCCATCTGTCTCTGATCGTGTCCCGCCAGGTCTCTGTGAACAACTGGAGTCTTCCCCCCACCCGATTGAGTGGGGGCAACCCTTCATGCATTTGACTTTGGGGGAGGTTTTGTACCTCTCCTGCTCCAGGGCTTCTTGTTACCCTGCAATTGTCCCTGATTTTTACCTCCGGGATTTGACCGAGGAGGCCGTCGGAACTGTTTCACAGCCGATGTCCTAGGGACTGGAGAAGCAGGCCTCTTAAAAGAGGGACCTCTAACTCTGTTTTTAACCGGCAAAAGTGTACTTTACCGCTGGAAATTCTCTGGATATATTTGTCCAGGTCTTCCCCGAATAAGCGTTCACCATGAAATGGGAAGCTGACCAGCAATTTTTTACAGTGAGCTTCAGCAGACCAGTTTTTGAGCCATAAAAGCCTGCGCATATGTACTACAGACAGCGTAAGGCGGGAGGCCTGATGGATTGAATCCTTTATAGCGCCCACCGCAAAGCATAAGGCTCTAGGTAGATCAGCTAGGGCAAGAGCCTGCTGATCTGGCAAGTCCCTTAAGACCTGTTTCAACTGATCCTTCACTGCTTGGCAGACCCCAATAGCTGCCAGTGCTGGTTGTGTCACCAATCCTGCTGTAGCAAAAGCAGATTTTAATAAGGACTCTAATTTTTTATCTATTGGGTCCTTGAACATTTGGACATTATCCACTGGACATGTCAGTGATTTATTCACACAAGAGATGGCTGCGTCCACTGTAGGGACCCTCCATTTTTTGATGAACTTATCCTCCATGGGATAGACCACTTGAAATCTCTTGGGAGGAGTAAATATTTTATCAGGATGCTCCCAATCCTGGTAAATGAGCCCTTCCAGTAAAGGATGGATCGGAAAGGAACAAACAGTCTGGGGAGCTTTTAGCGACCCCAACGAGGAGACAGAAGTGGATGATGGCTCCGCAAGGGGCATTTTAAATGCTGATCGGACCATGTTAGTCAGGGACTGAACCCATAATCTTTCAGCATGTGATGCTGAGAATGGCTCTTCCACTGTTGATTCCTCTACAACAGAATCGACCTCATCCTGATCCCCTTCAGGTAGGTCGATCCCTGTATGGGACTGTTGCTCCGCTAACAGGCACTCTGAGGGAGGAGACGGAGATCGAGCGCTTTTTTCCTGTGACAGGGAAGCAGCGATCAATGCTGACAATCTCTCTTCCAGCCCTCCCAGAGCTGAGGAAAAAACCTCCTCTGTTACATACACAGGAGCAGGTGAACTGAGGACAGCCACAGTACCAGGTACTCCTGAGGGTGCTCTACGGTCACTAACCTCTGATTCTTCAGGGGAGACTGGTGCAGCCGAAGCATGCCCAAGATCCTCAGAGCCCGATGGAGACCCCCTATGCTTCCTGGGATTTTTAGTCCCGGAGTTTTTAGACGGCATTATTCCTAAGCCCAAAGCTGAGGTATTCCAGCCGAAATACACCACTTACTGACAATAGTCTAGCACAAATGCTGCTATAAAAACAGTTGGTGTCTACTAATGTGCCTTTCTATGGGGATGCCTGCATCAACCGCTTGCTGTATGCCTTTTTTTAAATGTTGCCAGCTCTGTCTCTGCACTCCATAGCCAGCTCACAACACATAATTGTGGTTTTTAACATGCTGGGACGCCCGCACATGCGCAGAAGCGCTGCGGCGCGCACAGAGCGTCATCCCCCAAGCTCCGCCCCCTTTCCCGGCTCACCTCTATATATAGAGGCGCGTGCACGCACACGCGCGTGGCCACGTGCGCCTTCGGCGCTAATTTTGAAAAGGGAAACTAGGGACAAGAGCCAGGGCCCCTTTTGCCGCAGGCCGGGGGATGGACGAGCATTGCAACATGGCAGAGGAAGCAGTTTCCCACAAGAGAACTCACCATCTGCCTGGACTTGCTCTGATAAAAAGAAACTAGTCCACATGACAAGAAACGTTCCACAGCGGCCTCTAGTGGATTAACACAGGTACCGCAGTATATTATTATTATTTTTATTTTTTTCTTGACCACTATTAAAATTATTACATTTTTTAGTAGTTACAGGCATGCATAATATTTAGCGGGAATACCGTTAGGTAACAGGCAGAAAGACATATTAGGCTTGGGGGTCCCCTCAATAGAACCAAGTTCCTGAGGGGCCCCCACTTACCTTTTCCCCGCCGCAGGACTCTGTTTGGCCACAGAAGCCCAAACTTCACCTATCACGGCAGGCATTGTAATTAAACCTTCAGGGACCGGGTTCCCAAGGATTCCACTCCCCTGGACCTGTATAGCACCCTGCACAGAAAACATATTGGTCATGGGTATGACCAGAGCTCTGGATCCCAGGGTCCAGCTCTCCTAAGAGAAGCATTACAGGCAAAACCTTGCTCTTCTCTGCAAGGCCCGGGTACCGACCGTTTAGCTATGAAGCTTTTTTGGTCGGATCCGGAATAGCTTACTGAGGCCCAAAAGAACCTGTACGCAAGCTCAGTGAAAAACACATGTTTCTTCTTGGCCAACACCTTAGACACTGGCAAAAAACTGAGGTGCTCCCGGATGGGAGGGGCTTATATAGGGGAGGGTACTTCCGGTTTTGGAAGTTGCCAGTGCCAGCACCTGAAGGTATCTATATAACCCATTAGTAATGACTATGTCGCTCTGTGTCCCGTGATGTACGAGAAAGAAAGGAGCCAATTTTTGGCCAAACATTTTTAGGCACTTCCATGCATAACAGGCAAACATATATTATAAAACAGCCTTCAGTCCACTTTGCTTCAATAAAATGAAACATTCGCATTGCATGAAAAGCCATCTTTATATCATTGTTCTAAATACTTTTCTAAAAATCAATCTTAGATTGGGAGTCTCCACGCTGTAAGACAATCGAGTTCCATTGTACTGTCAATCAATCTCACATGTTTTCAGGCACTGGAGGATAGAGGGAGGAGGTTATGGGGTGGGGTGGGGGGGGGCACAGAAAAAAAACAGCAGTGTCACCCGACTGGCATGGAGTGGGAATCCCAAGGATGACTGAATAGAATGACACATCATTTGGGAGGTAATACATGAGTTTAGCTGTTTATGGCAAGAATAGGCTTCTTGTGCTTATCCACCAAACAGAAGCAATCTCTGAGACCGCTACATTTTTATTCCAGGTTGCCCGCCTGGAACAAACATGGCAATCGCTCCGGCAAACGCACACCGACAGCGCCATCGCTTTCCACAAACAGCTGAAACCGGCCTTACGGGAAATGGAGGAATGTAAGTTGTCCTTCTCCTGCATCATGAACTTCAGAATTGTCCTTTATACCCTCTGTGACCTTCACCACCAACGCCACCTTCCTCATCAATACATTATTTATTACCTGTGTGAAAATCACACGGAATGCAAACATTCCATAGACAGCTGTTAAATAACAAAGCAGCAATATATGATCTCTCTCTATGAGAACCACTTGGGTCATAAATACCTACAAAGTTACAAATGCTCTTCTGAAAGAACGGTCAAACATTCCCATAGACACCCTCCTAAACCTTGTGGACGGCCTTCCCAGAAGAGGTGAAGCTGTTATAGCTGCAAAGGGAGGGGCGAACTCAATATTGAACCCTACTGACGAAGACTGGGATGCCATTAAAGTTCATGTGCGTGTAAAGGCAGGTGTCCCAATACTTTTGGTAATATAGTGTATATATAAAGCCCATGCGTTTTCATGATACAATACAGAAGGGAACCCTGTCATGTTTTTATTTCCTTTTTGTGTCCCATTGGCAGGATTTGCCTTCACTTCTTGTCAAGCGTTAAGGCCCCTATCACACTGGGGCAGGAAGGTGCACTGGCGGTATAGCGGCGCTATTTTTAGTGCCGCTGTACCGTCGTTTTTACCGCAATATTCGGCCGCTAGCGGGGTGATGGTAACCCCCGCTAGCGGCCGAAAAAGGGTTAATACCACCAGCAATGCGCCTCTGCAGAGGCGCATTGCCGGTGGTATTACAGCGGTTTCCCATTTGCTTTCAATGGGTAGCAGCGGTAAAGAAGCGGTGAACACACCGCTCCTCTCACCGCTGCAAAGATGCGGCTAGCAGGACTTTTGGAGCGGTCCTGCTAGCGCACCGCTTCAGTGTGAAAGCCTTCGGGCTTTCACACTGAAGACTGCAGGGCACGATTTTTTCAGGCGGCATAGAAGCGCTATTTTTAGCGCTAAACCACCTGAAAAACGTGTCAGTGTGAAAGGGGCCAACGAGTTTTCCAGAAGTGAGGGAAAACCCCTCTTAGATAGCTTGTACTAGAGGGGTGTCCTAAGTGGAGTGGAACCCTACGGATTAAGACTGGGATGGCATTAAAGTTCATGTGCGTGTAAAGGCAGGTGTCCCAATACTTTTGACACTATCGTATAGCTTGTACCAAAGAGGGGTCCCAAGTGGACGATCCCCATAACATGTTCTAGTCACTTCCTGTTGACTGGGGTCACCGGCCAAACAGGGTTTGTAAACCTCCTCAGCAGGGACAAACCTGAGAGGGGTTTCACCTCCATTCTCTTTCCAAAACAGAATTTTTTTTAAATTTCCGCTGCCGTTTCTAGTTTTCGAAATATAAGAACATTTTATTTTCTCCCCCATAACAGGCCTGTCATTGCCATCATTAACCAATATAGTGGTGCCATACATCCTGCCAGTTCTCAGGGTCTTGGAAGGAGAAGATGACTGGGGTGGCCCAGTGGAGGAGAGCTGCGGGCGGCTCCTGCGTGTACTGCAAGCAGCGAGGACTTACGTTGCCAATGAGGAGACTTACCAAAATAATGCTGAGAACAAACTAACAGGTGAGAATAGGATAAGCCTGATTGGTAGATAACAAAGAGAAGAACAGCAACATGTTAATACAGTGGAACCTTGGATTACGAGCATAATCTGTTCCAGGAGAATGCTTGTAATCCAAAGCACTCGCATATCAAAGCGAGTTTCCCCATAGAAGTCAATGGAAACGAAAATAATTTGTTCCACATTGACTTCTATGGCATGCAATACCGAATGTGGCCAGAGGTGGTGGGGGGCGCCGGAGAGACTCGGAAATACTCGGAGACCGTTCGGCTGCATTTGGAAACCCTCGGACATGCTCGGAAACACTCGGAAGAATTTCCGAGTGTTTCCGAGTATTTCCAAATGGCTCTGAACGGCTCCGATCGGCTCCGGCGCCCCCGCACCTCTGGCCAAATGCGATACTGCACACCCCAGTGGCTTGAATCCTGCTCGTTTTGTGAGACAACATGATGCGAGCCTCGCATCATGACTACAAGTCCCAGAATTACACAGCGTGCGGCCGTTCATGACCCTGTTCGGCCAATCACAGGGCGTTTGTGTGGCCTGCTGCCTACAAGTCCCAGAATGCCACAGCATGTGACCGTGCATCTGGCCGACTTCATAAAATATTAAAAAATAAAAAAACGGCAGCGAGGGCAACGGCTGTTTTGCATATAAGTCGGGACGGCCTGGGGGGAAATCTCCACCTTGCATCCCGGCCCAGCCTGCCCCTGGCTGTGAGTCTAGGAGGGGTTGAAACAGTCATTGCTGGTTTGGGCATAGAGGCCCCAAATCTGTATCTGGGTTCTTCAGTTCCCAGAGTCTGTGTGTTTTGGGGAGACATGGACTTGAATCCGAAGTAAGACTACTCCAAAGGTCCCCCAGGCAAACACCTCCCAAAAAATAGACCCCCCTCGAAAAGCCAGGGCCCATAATCAGTAGGCAAGAGGCTAGCCTACCAGTCCCCTCTAAAAAACCCTGTCCCGGTGTGAGACATCAGGGGTTTGTTTAGACCCCTGATATATAACCAAAGCCCCCCAACGGGGCGACTTGTAAAAAAGTAGTTATAAGAAATATTATTGTAAAAAAAAAGCCCCTGTCCTGGGTGGGCCTGTCACAACCCCTTTAAATATTAGTGACAAGAGGGACAGCAAACTACTTCAGCTAAACAGATGAAGGTTAAGGGATGGGTTGGAAGGAAACATTGGAAGAATAGAAAGTAATACAAGGAGGTAATCGCAAAATACAATTCTGCTCAGACCTCAAATTTTCCACTCGCCTACTCGCATTTTGCGAGTGGAAAATGAGGTCTGGCGAGAAGCTGGGCTGCCTGGGAGTGGGGGGGGGGCAAGCACCTCCGGTGGGCGGGGTTGATCTGGAGCCGTTCTCCCATCGATCGCCCTGATGGCAGAAAGCATAGAGAAGGAGAAGAGAGCCGCGGGATCGCAGAGCGGTATAGCATGCTGTTACAACTTACATTTAAATTTCCTAATCTCCGCTCACTCCCACAGCCCCGCCTCCTTCTGACCCCGCGCCTGTAATAGACAGAATGCGGGTCCAATGCTGAGATGTGTTGTATATCACAGGCGCGGGGTCAGGAGGAGGCGGGGCTGTGGGAGTGAGCAGAGCGGAGGAAAAATTTAAATGTAAGTTGTAACAGCGGGCTATACCGCTCTGTGATCCCGCGACTCTCTCCTCTTCCTCCTGTCATGATCTGGCCGCCAATGGAAGCACAATGAATCTGCAATAGGGGGCACAGTGAATCTGCAATAGGGGGCACGGTGAATCTGCAATAGGGGGCACGGTGAATCTGCAATAGGGGGCACGGTGAATCTGCAATAGGGGGCGTGGTGAATCTGCAATAGGGGGCGTGGTGAATCTGCAATAGGGGACGCGGTGAATCTGCAATAGGGGGCACGGTGAATCTGCAATAGGGGGCACGGTGAATCTGCAATAGGGGGCACGGTGAATCTACAATAGGGGGCGCGGTGAATCTGCAATAGGGGGCGCGGTGAATCTGCAATAGGGGGCCGCGGTGAATCTGCAATAGGGGGCGCGGTGAATCTACAATAGGGGGCACGGTGAATCTACAATAGGGGGCACGGTGAATCTACAATAGGGGGCACGGTGAATCTGCAATAGGGGGCACGGTGAATCTGCAATAGGGGGCACGGTGAATCTACAATAGTGGGCACGGTGAATCTACAATAGTGGGCACGGTGAATCTGCAATAGGGGGCACGGTGAATCTGCAATAGGGGGCGCGGTGAATCTGCAATAGGGGACGCAGTGAATCTGCAATAGGGGACGCGGTGAATCTGCAATAGGGGACGCGGTGAATCTGCAATAGGGGACGCGTGAATCTGCAATAGGGGGCGCGGTGAATCTGCAATAGGGGGCGCGGTGAATCTGCAATAGGGGGCGCGGTGAATCTGCAATAGGGGGCGCGGTGAATCTGCAATAGGGGGCCGCGGTGAATCTGCAATAGGGGGCGCAGTGAATCTGCAATAGGGGGCGCGGTGAATCTACAATAGGGGGCGCGGTGAATCTACAATAGGGGGCCGCGGTGAAACTGCAATAGGGGGCGCGGTGAATCTGCAATAGGGGGCGCGGTGAATCTGCAATAGGGGGCACGGTGAATCTGCAATAGGGGGCCGCTGTGAATCTGCAATAGGGGCCACGGTGAATCTGCAATAGGGGGCGCGGTGAATAACCCTTGAGGCCTGGCTAGTGGCTCAAGACTTGAAATTTTGAGCCCTGATTTATGCTATGTTCCTATGTAGTGGCGGCTGGTGCTGAATTTTTTTTGGGGGGGGCGCAAACAAACTGAAAAAAAAAATCATCAATTGCCGTCACTGTGCCCAAACGCCACCAGTTTGCTCCCTCAAATGCAGCCAGTTCCCCCCAGCCCGGCACTTACCTTCCTCGGGTCAGTGCCGTCCTCCTCCACGCTCCCTTATGTCTTCTTCTATCCTCAATGTCGCTTCAGCCAATCAGGTTACCGGTAACCAGACCCAGTGAACCTGATTGGCTGAGATGCTTGTCAGTGTTAACCAAGGAACGCACCCCCCGTGCGTCCCCTGGTTAACTATTTGGAAGTCGATTAGAGCCCTCAGGCTGTAATCGGGAAGCCGCTGGCTCTGATAGACACTTCCAAAAACCAACCAGCCGCTGTTATTCAGATAGTCGGCGCTCGCCAGGGGGCCGGCCATCTGAATAGTGGGCGGCAGTGGCGCCGGCGACAATACATAGGTTCATGCAATGCACTGCATGAATGTATGTTTTGTTGACGGTGCAGGGGAGAGAGGGGGCGGCGCTCCTGCGCCCACTATGGACGCACCGCCACAACCCGACGATGATTTGTATTCATGCAGTTTTTTGGTCTTTATTCTGCAGGATTTGTTCCTCAGCCCGAACTAAGAGAGGCCTTCCAGACGGAGTTCTCCCTCAGGATTTTCTGGGGGAGTAAAGGAGCCGCGGTTGAACAAAGTGAAAGATACAAGAAGTTTGACCAGATCCTAAGTGTTTTATCCCAGAAACTGGAGCCAGAGACTCAAAGAAGTAGGTTAGCGAGTTCTGTGTATGGAGCTGCCTACTAGATTGATATCTAATCAAAGTAGGTCAACAATATGGAACAAATTCAACAATGAGATTCTGAGCCATTTATCGAAATCCATTACGGTTCTCTAGGAGGAGCATACTTCACCTATACCAACTACAAGGTGTTCAGCTACTTTGTATATCTTACTCAGGGCCGTCTTAATAGCATCATGGGCCCCTGGGCAAAGTAATGCACTGGGCATCTACCAGCCTGCCCCAGTTGGCATGTATGATGTAATGCAAGACTATCATGGGGCCCCCTATGCACCTGGGGCCCCTGGGCAGTGCCCAGGGGCACCCATGCATTAAGACAGCCCTGTATCTACTTGACCAAAATGTAGTCATCTTTTGAAACCCACACTTTTTTCTGTTGTTTATAGCTTGGCACGTTTATATCTATTAGACTATAAGAAGTGCACCTATTGTATATCACCAGCTAGACCCACCACAGAATGTTCTTCAAAACTACATCATCAAGCTATTTCAAGATGGCCACCTATTGTGCACAGCTAGTAGTTCATTAAATAGTAGAACTGCCACGGAATGCTCTAAAATGGGCATCTTACCCTTTACCATGTGTCCATTGTCTAGTTGGCTAGACCAGGGGGTCTCCAAACTGTCTAAACAAAGGGGCCGGTTTGCTGTCCTTCAGACTTTAGCGGGGCCGGACTGTGACCAGTGAGAGTAGAAAATGTCCTGACATCAGAGGGAATAAACAATGCCCCATTACTGGCGTCAGTGGGAGGAATTTTACCCCTGTAGCGATACCCTCAACTTAAGAGAGCCGCAAGTTTTGATTTGGGCCCTGAGTACAGCTTCCCCAACCCCCCGGCAATCTGCTCTACCCGCTCTGGCACAGTTAACCCACAGCAATTTCACATAAACAATCACTTATGCTTTAAATGTGGGTGTGTGAATTGATAACTCAGACTCATAGACAATGTTGTAAATAATAACTGACTTTACTGCTAGTGGTAAGATAAAAGGGGATAACATGCATGTAACATTTGGTTCACAACACATAAGCAGGTCCCTGCAGTTATAAATCACAATACTGTGTGCGTGTGTGCCAGCAATGGAAAGGGGACGGGACGCCACGTGGGGCGACCGTTACCTAAACACCCTGTGGTGTGATAACTAACTTATAACTATCTAACGGATCAGGCCTGATCCCTAACCATGAAACTCAGTCTTAGAAGAAACACAAATCTTCACCGGCACAGGATCTGTAAAGGTGGTGCACTTGAAGTATTTAAAACCATGTATTTGTAATCCAATAGGGGGGGGTAATTCTCCCTCACCGGAGGTGTTAGGCCTCGGAAGTCTAGTAGGCACAAAGTATAAAAGTAACAGTTTAAAGATGAGCTTTCGCTCGCTCACCACTCCGGAACACTTCCCTCAGTCCGGAACTTCCCTCAGTCCAGAACTTCCACCGGCTGTGTCGGTTCTCGTCCACAGCGGCTTCTGCGATCGGATCCCCGATCCAGATAACTTCAGAAAAGATGAGTCTGGATGCCACCCAGGCTCGCAAAGGGGGTGGAAGGCTCTTTGGTTCGCTCCACAGGCCCCAGGCTTCAGGCCTGGAACAGCACAGATCCGCACAGGTGTCTCTCTCTCTCTGCCTCCCCGTGTCCAAAGAGAAAGAGTTAGGCCTCGCCCCCTCCTTATATTCCTTCCCCCCCGACTCCCCTCTCTCTGGAATTTCCTGTCTCTGATTAAAGGGGAACACCCCGCTACACACTCCCCCCACTAAAACTCTTTGGTCCCCAAAGATAAACATTTCAACAAAATTCCTGAACCATTTTAGAGAGTGCGGAGTATGATGTTGGTACAGGGAATTGCCACCAAAACTCAGAGGTGGGATTCCCTGTCCCACAGGTCACACTGGCATGAGTGGCCTGCCTAACTGTGCCAGAGAGTGAGCTGGGGTTGCCCTCCACCAAATGAACAGTGGAAGGATTGGAGCACTCGGTACTTCTTCTAGCGGTGGTAACAGAGTCCTCTGAGCTCTTTCCCAATTGAGGGTAGGTTAACTTCATGGGAGGCCTCACGACTCTGCGAGCTCTCTGCTCCCTTGGGACTTCAGGCTCTGGTGCCACAGGCTCTGTTTCAGGAACACTTTCTGACATCGTCACTGGTTCTGGGGCCTCTGTCTCTTCTTCATCTGAGTACAGACCCGGAATATCTTCCCAGCATTCAGGCACGCCACTGGATGGAATGAACTCTGTAGCTTCTGGGTTCAGGGTCCCATCCTGCATATCCTCAGTGGGTGGAAGGTCTATGGTGGGATTTTCCGGGGTTGGGGAAGGCCATAGCCACTCCAGTTCTCCTCTCCCATCTTCACTTGGTTGAGAAGCCTGTCCACCTCTAGATCGAGAGGTTTGAGACCGAGTGTTGGGTCTGGGAGTATCCAAGATGGAAACAGATTCCGGTAGGTTCCTCACTGGAGGTATCCTGACTGCTTCTTTAAGCGGGAGTAAGTGGTTTCTGTGCCAGGTCTTCAAGGGTCCCACTCTCCCCTCTGGCTTTAACTTGTACACCGGTAGTCCAGGGAGTTTCCTACAAATAACGTAAGGCTCAGACCTCCACCTATCAGCAAGTTTGTGCTTCCCTGGGATCCCTAGGTTGCGTAGCAGAACACGGTCTCCAGGCTGCAGGTCTTGCACTCGAACCTTCAAATCATAGTTCCTTTTATTTCGGGCCCCTCTCTGGTCTGAGGCCGCTTGGGCTTGTTCATAGGCCGCTTTCAAATTATACCTAAGTCTGTCTACATATCCTTTGTGGGAGGTAGCAGAGGTATAGTCTAGAGAAATGCCAAAGGCCAGATCCACTGGCAATCTTGCTTCTCTCCCAAACATGAGGCGGTAGGGAGAGTAACCCGTCACATCACTAGTGGTGCAATTGTAGGCATGCACCAAAGTGGATATGTGTTGACTCCAATGCTGCTTCTTCTCTGTCTCCAGAGTCTCCAGCATGTTTAACAAAGTCCGATTAAACCTCTCAGGCTGGGCATCTCCTTGTGGATGATAAGGGGTAGTCCTGGTCTTTTCCACTCCCAGGGAGTCCAGTAGGTTCCGGATCAGGCGACTCTCAAAGTCCCTTCCTTGGTCGGAGTGGATTCTCTGTGGTAATCCATAGTGGACAAAGTATTTTTCTAGAAGCACCTTAGCTACAGTGGAAGCCTTCTGGTCTCTGGTGGGGAACGCCTGTGCATAACGGGTGAAATGATCGGTTACCACCAGAACATTTCCCAATCCACTCAAATCGGGTTCGAGGCAGAGAAAGTCAATGCATACCAGATCCATTGGGCCTTGACTCTGTAGGTGGCCCATTGGGGCAGCTTGATGGGGTAGAGTCTTCCTCTGGATGCATCGTGCACAGGAGTGGCAATATTCCTCCACTTCAGCCCTCATACAGGGCCAATAGAACCGGCTTCTGACAAGTTGGAAGGTTCTTTCAGCTCCCAGGTGACCATGCTGGTCATGTAAGGCAACCAGCACAGTCTCTCGGTGCTTCTCTGGGAGAAACAACTGCCATTTATCCTCGGAGCCATCAGAGGGGCCCCTTCGGTAGACCACTCCCTGATGGACCTGTAGCCTGTCTAGCTCTCTCCTTAGCAGACGAGCCTCCTTGGAGGGGTGATGTCGAAGTTTCTCTGGACTCTCGTTTTCCAATGCTTCAAAGACCAATCTCCCCATGGGGTCTTCCAATTGGTCGCACCTCAGTTCCTTCTTAGACAGCTTCGGTAAGCATTCCTCTTCAAGTTAAGTCACCCCGCAGTAGTGTTTTGGGACTCCCACTGTGGTAACTCCTATCTCCTCGGCTCTGGAGCCCCCTCTGGCTTGAAATTCAGCCCCCTGACAAAGGGCTCGCACTCCCTCCGGTGCTACCTGAGTCCAGTCCTCCCAGTCATCAGCCATGGTATGAGATCTTCGGGACAGGGCATCTGCATCCCTATTTCCAGTCCCTGGTCTGTATTTAAGACTGAAGTTGAACCCAGATAATGCAGCCAGCCACCTGTGTCCTGTGGCATCCAACTTGGCAGTGGTGAATAGGTAAGTCAGAGGGTTGTTATCTGTTTTTACTGTAAACTCTGCCCCATAGAGGTAGTCTCTTAGTTTGTCCACCACTGCCCATTTGAGGGCCAAGAACTCCAACTTATGAGTGGGGTAGTTCTTCTCCGAGGGGGTCAGACTCCGACTCACATAGGCCACTGGTCGCAGTTGCTCTTCATACTCTTGGTAGAGCACTCCACCGAGGCCTTCATGACTAGCATCAACATGTAACTCGTATGGTCTGGTGGGATCAGCATAGGCCAATACTGGGGCTGTGGTGAGGCTCCTCTTCAGGGTTCTGAAGGCCTCTTCACACCTGGGGGTCCACTGATCTTGAACCGACTCCCCGGGTCTTCTGGGTCCCTGGCCATCCTCTTCCCCTTCAGTCTTGAGCAGTTCATTTAGGGGCTTGGCAATACGGGCAAACCCATCCACAAACCTCCTATAGTAGGAGCAGAAGCCCAGGAAAGATCTAAGTTCAGTGACTGTTGTGGGTCTTGGCCAGGAGGTAACTGCCTCCAACTTCTCAGGATCAGTGGCCACCCCCTTTTCAGACACTATGTGTCCCAGATAGTTCACCGAAGACTGGTAGAACCGACACTTCTCGGGGGAAAGCTTTAGTCCCTCTTCACTAAGCCTTCTCAACACTTTCTCCAATCGGGCCTCATGTTCTTCCAAAGTTCTCCCGAAGACAATGACATCGTCCAGGTACACAAGGACTTCTATGAGGTTCATATCTCCGACAGTCTTCTCCATGAGACGTTGAAAAGTAGCTGGGGCCCCAGATAGGCCCTGAGGCATTCTATTAAACTCAAAGAACCCCACAGGAGTTATGAAAGCGGTCTTTTCTTTATCCTCTGGGTGCATGGGAATTTGATAGTACCCGCTCTTGAGGTCCATCACGCTGAACCACTTAGCTCCAGACAAGCTCTGTAAGGCGTCCTCTATCCTTGGCGTGGTGTACTGATCAGGGGTGGTCCTCCTGTTGAGAGTTCTGTAGTCAATGCAGAGCCTCAGCGACCCATTCTTCTTCCTGACCACCACTATTGGAGAGGCATAAGGGCTTCTGGACTCTCGAATCACCCCAGTCCTTTTCAGTTCTGCAAGCTGTTCTCTCAGATCCTCCAGATCTGCCAGCGGAACCCGCCTGACTCTCTCCCTGAACGGTTTGTCTTCTTGCAGGCGGATGCGGTGGGTAGCACTCCTCGCACGCCCCACATCGAATTCATCTTTTGAGAAAATCTTCTCCCATCTAGTCAGCTGGGCCTTGGCTCTCTCCTTCCAGGCCCCAGGCAAGTTCGGGTTCTCAATGGAAAGTTTTTCCCAAACATCTTCTTCTTCACCCGCTTGCTTCACTTCTGACCAGCTGACTGGGACAGCAGGACTCACCTGTCCCAGCAACATCCGGGCAGGTATCTCTATGGCCCTTCCTGTAGAGTTCCTTACACTCACCAGGACTCTTCCCCTGGCTTTCTTCAAGGCCTTGATTGGAATCACTTCCGGTATCACTTCCAGGCCTGAGTGATCTTCCCTTGGGTCGGATTCCAGCATGACAAAGGGGCCAGGCTGCTCCCAGGTGAGCTTCACAGTGGCCTTGAGGCAAGCCACCTGTCCGGGCTGCAGCACCACTCCTTCTCTCCCCAGTCTCCACACCTTCCCTATCCCCTCTCCTGGGGTCTTCTGCTCCAACACTAACCGTTGGTAGGCTGTCTTCAGCATGGGATGGATGTTTGGATCTTGATGGCTCCTCATCTTCACCAGGGGCGTCAGAAGTCTTCTCACTAGATCCGTATTGGTGCCTATGATGAGGGACATCTTGCTGGCCCCGGGTGGTCTAGGACACACAACTGCCAGGGTGTCGAACACTTCTGTCTTCCCAGCCACAGAGGGGTCGAATGTCAGCTTTATGGGCAGATAACCATCATAGGGGAACCTCTGCGTTCCCAGGCCCCATATCTCCAGCTCTTCTATCTTCTGTATAGGCAAATGGCTTAAGTGCCTATCGTAGAAGTCTCTGTACAACAAAGTCACTTGAGCTCCAGTGTCCAGGAGGGCCTTCGTATATACTTCTTCCACCTGGATAGATACAGTGGGGGACGGGCCGACCAATTCTTCTGGGTACGGCCGGGTTGAGGTCACTTTCTTCTGAGGACTTGTCTTCATCCAGTTTGTTTTTGACTTTATTCTCTCTTGAGCCCGGTATGCATTGACCTTCCCCACCCTAATGGGAGTACAAACCCGCTGAGGGATGTTATTGTCTCTTGGTTGTAGGCATTCCTTCTTGGGAGTGCTAAATTTCTTCTGAGGGGTCTTGTCCCCTCTCTCTGGTGTGTATCTTGGTTGAGAGACCCTAAATTCCTTCTCAGGGGTCATGTTTTCTCTCTTCCTCTTCCTTCTATTCAGTTTGGAGCTCACTGAAAGAGATGGGCACCCGGTTGACTCCCTCACCGGGGCCCTCTGGCGTTTCCCGCCGGCTGGCGATTATCCATTTTCTTCTTCTTAGGACTGGAACACCTACTGGCAAAGTGGCCACTGCCTCCGCAGTTGTAGCATAACATCTCTTCTCGGTCCCGAGTGGGACTCGGTATTGACGTATCTGGGAACAACTCCTTTCTGGGGCTTGGTTTCTCTGCTCCACCTTGACCTTTCGCCATTATAGCAGTCATCATCTCCATCATCTGGGACATCTGCAACTTCAAAGTGTCCACCTCCGCTCCCCTATCGGGAGTCATGGCCGGTGTAACTATTGCTACTGGCTGTTTGACGGGCTCTATCAGGCGTTCTTTTTTTTTTTCTTCCAATATAGCCTCTTCCTCTCTAATCATTCGGATGAGGTCAGGGTACTCCAGACTCTTCCCATCCTGCCGGGCGCGCAGTGTCCATGCAATTGGATCCATGGGTTGAGCTCCCCTCACTACCTGTTGAGCACGGGCCTCATCTACTTTCCCTGGGCTGATCCCCTTCTTTAGGATCATCCTATGCAGTATTTTGTCCAGGCGTCCCATATATTCTGATAGTTTCTCACCTTCCTTCTGGTAGCAATGCTCCAGCTGATAAGCAAGCTCCGTGACTTTCTCTGTCCCACCAAACACATTCTGTAACACATCGAGGCACTCTTGTGCAGTACAATCTGCCTTGCTCATCTTCAGGTTGCGTACGGCCTCTAGAGCAGGCCCTTTCAAACTTTCCACAACCCTCTGTTTCTTTCTGCGGTCCGGAACTTCCCATTCCTCTAGTGCCTGAGTTGCGCTGTCTAGCCACTCCTCAAATCCCTCTTCTTCCAAGGGTACTGGTTTCCTCCCTGAAAACATCCGGAGTTTCCTGTACCCCGACATCGGGTAATCTGTGTGCTCTTTCTTGTACTGAGCTACAATCTCCCCCAGAACAGCGCATAATTCTGCACTAAGGGTGCCTGGGCTTGTCCTGGGACTCTTTGTGTCCTTCTGTGGGGATGACGGGGAAGATGGCTGCGGTG
Organism: Rana muscosa; assembly: GCA_029206835.1. Lineage (NCBI taxonomy): Eukaryota > Metazoa > Chordata > Amphibia > Anura > Ranidae > Rana > Rana muscosa. The sequence continues at coordinate 322,186,783 of CM055128.1, forward strand.
ACAGTGTTATTGTTGTCTGAGGGCTGTCTCTTGTGCGCGGCAGCGCATGCAGCAAATGATAGACCTGATCGTCCTCATCTTGTATGCTGTTGCCTCTAAACTGTTCAGGAATTTCTGCCTGCCATTCCAGTAAGACATGTGAAAGTCCCCCATTAGTTTTCACGTCTATCACCCATGGTTTGTGAATCGGTGATAGGGACATTATGAGTTGTATCATTGCTTGTGTCTGCCATATCCCCGGGAGTTCTATAACTACCGTCCTGGCTGGGTCTACGCCCCATCTCTTGTACCACTGTCCCACCTCTATCGGGTCCATGCCGGTAGCTTCTGGCGGTTTCACCGCTGTCTCAGTAATCCCGGATGTACGAGCCCCCACGTGTAGCGATACCCTCAACTTAAGAGAGCCGCAAGTTTTGATTTGGGCCCTGAGTACAGCTTCCTCAACCCCCCGGCAATCTGCTCTACCCGCTCTGGCACAGTTAACCCACAGCAATTTCACATAAACAATCACTTATGCTTTAAATGTGGGTGTGTGAATTGATAACTCAGACTCATAGACAATGTTGTAAATAATAACTGACTTTACTGCTAGTGGTAAGATAAAAGGGGATAACATGCATGTAACATTTGGTTCACAACACATAAGCAGGTCCCTGCAGTTATAAATCACAATACTGTGTGCGTGTGTACCAGCAATGGAAAGGGGACGGAACGCCACGTGGGGCGACCGTTACCTAAACACCCTGTGGTGTGATAACTAACTTATAACTATCTAACGGATCAGGCCTGATCCCTAACCATGAAACTCAGTCTTAGAAGAAACACAAATCTTCACCGGCACAGGATCTGTAAAGGTGGTGCACTTGAAGTATTTAAAACCATGTATTTGTAATCCAATAGGGGGGGGTAATTCTCCCTCACCGGAGGTGTTAGGCCTCGGAAGTCTAGTAGGCACAAAGTATAAAAGTAACAGTTTAAAGATGAGCTTTCGCTCGCTCACCACTCCGGAACACTTCCCTCAGTCCGGAACTTCCCTCAGTCCGGAACTTCCACCGGCTGTGTCGGTTCTCGTCCACAGCGGCTTCTGCGATCGGATCCCCGATCCAGATAACTTCAGAAAAGATGAGTCTGGATGCCACCCAGGCTCGCAAAGGGGGTGGAAGGCTCTTTGGTTCGCTCCACAGGCCCCAGGCTTCAGGCCTGGAACAGCACAGATCCGCACAGGTGTCTCTCTCTCTCTGCCTCCCCGTGTCCAAAGAGAAAGAGTTAGGCCTCGCCCCCTCCTTATATTCCTTCCCCCCGACTCCCCTCTCTCTGGAATTTCCTGTCTCTGATTAAAGGGGAACACCCCGCTACACCCCATATTTGGTGTCATGAGGAGGAATTATGTCTGGTATCACAGTTGAGAGGAATGGGAGGAATGTGCCCCGGGTACAATTGGGAGGAAATGTGCAGCATAATTAGTGTCCTTGAAAGGAATTGTGTCCCATCATTGGTGTCCTTGGGAGGAAAGGGCCAGGAGGCTCAAAGGGATTAACCCAACGCACCTCTGACACACATGCATTGCAGAGCACCACAATACATGGTAAAGCAAGTTGTGCTGTGCTCCATTGAAAAAGAAACTGCATGTCCAATTTTTGGTGAGATCTGGTGAGTTGGCAGCCCCATTCATTTTAATAGGCTACCCTAACACAACACACGTTACATTGCATCCATTAAAGTGTTACTGAACCCAGGAGCCTGTAGCCACTATATCTGCTCTCCCCAGGAGCCTGTAGCCACTATATCTGCTCTCCCCAGGAGCCTGCATTCACTATATCTGCTCTCCCCAGGAACCTGCAGTCACTATATCTGCTCTCCCCAGGAGCCTGCAGTCACTATATTTGCTCTCCCCAGGAGCCTGCAGTCGCTATATCTGCTCTCCCCAGGAGCCTGCAGTCGCTATATCTGCTCTCCCCAGGAGCCTGCAGTCACTATTTCTGCTCTCCCCAGGAGCCTGCAGTCACTATTTCTGCTCTCCCCAGGAGCCTGCAATCACTATTTCTGCTCTCCCCAGGAGCCTGCAGTCACTATATCTGCTCTCCTCAGGAGCCTGCAGTCACTATATCTGCTCTCCCCAGGACTCTGCATTCACTATATCTGCTCTCCCTGGGAGCCTGCAGTCACTATATCTGCGCTCCCCAGGAGCCTGCAGTCACTATATCCTGTCTCCCCAGGAGCCTGCATTCACTATATCTGCTCTCCCCAGGAGCCTGCAGTCACTATATCTGCTCTCCCCAGGAGCCTGCAGTCGCTATATCTGCTCTCCCCAGGAGCCTGCAGTCGCTATATCTGCTCTCCCCAGGAGCCTGCAGTCACTATTTCTGCTCTCCCCAGGAGCCTGCAGTCACTATATCTGCTCTCCCCAGGAGCCTGCAGTCACTATATCTGCTCTCCCCAGGAGCCTGCAGTCACTATATCTGCTCTCCTCAGGAGCCTGCAGTCACTATATCTGCTCTCCCCAGGACTCTGCATTCACTATATCTGCTCTCCCCAGGAGCCTGCAGTCACTATATCTGCGCTCCCCAGGAGCCTGCAGTCACTATATCCTGTCTCCCCAGGAGCCTGCAGTCACTATATCCTGTCTCCCCAGGAGCCTGCAGTCACTATATCTGCTCCCCCCAGGAGCCTGCAGTCACTATATCTGGTCTCCCCAGGAGCCTGCAGTCACTATATCTGCTCCCCCCAGGAGCCTGCAGTCACTATATCCTGTCTCCCCAGGAGTCTGCAGTCACTATATCTGCTCTCCCCAGGAGCCTGCAGTCACTATATTTGCTCCCCCCCAGGAGCCTGCAGTCACTATATCCTGTCTCCCCAGGAGCCTGCAGTCACTATATCTGCTCTCCCACAGTACACAGAAATTATTTTAGTAAAGTATACCTTTTCTCATCAGTATATAGCAGTCATGTGACTTCTATCAGTGTTCAGCTGAGCACTGGTTAAACCTTGTAGGAGGAGTTTTCATTCTCTTCTGACTGTCCTATGAGGCTGCATGACTCCTGACCCTCTGTCTGAGCAGTGCTGATTGGCCTTGTGCCGATCACATGCACCCTCCCAGCAATACACACCAAACTGAGCATGTGTAGCGTGCCCCCAAGGCTCTGATGGATTGGGGACAGTGGAAGAAGGGGATGATCAGAGAAGACAGGTCCAAGCAGCCTTTTTTACACAATGCGGAGGATTAACCCCGTAGGTTCCACGTTGAGTATAACATGCATGCTTTACTGCATATACAGACTGATTTTACTGTTGTGGGTTTAGTAACACTTCAACACAATGCAAAAGGTTTAAATGATATAAATATTTTATTTTTCTTATGGGAACCCCTGGCAGTGTTATATGGCTCGCCCCACCCCCTGTAACTGTCACTTTTGCATTTGATTCAATCTTTGGCTGCAATGTGGATATATAGGAAGACTATAGGAAGAGACCATTCATTAAGGCATACCACTGATAATGGGAAGGACATGCTTTACAATATATCGGTATACAGTAATTACGAGCATAATCCGTTCCAGAAGCATGCTTGTAATCCAAAGCACTTGTATATCAAAGCGAGTTTCCCCATAGGAATCAATGGAAATTCAGATACTTGGGTCCACAGTCACTGCTGGTATATGCAGTACTGAATGTGGCCAGAGGTGCGGGGGGCACCGGAGACACTCGGAAACGCTCATAGAGACACTCAGACGCTCTGAGAAGCTTAGAGACACTCGGAAACGCTCGTAGAGGCGTTCATAAGCTTAGAGACACTCGGAAACGCTCGTAGAGGCGCTCATACGCTCAGAGAAGCTTAGAGACACTCGGAAACGCTCGTAGAGGCGCTCATACGCTCAGAGAAGCTTAGAGACACTCGGAAACGCTCGTAGAGGCGCTCATACGCTCAGAGAAGCTTAGAGACACTCGGAAACGCTCGTAGAGGCGTTCATAAGCTTAGAGACACTCGGAAACGCTCGTAGAGGCGCTCATACGCTCAGAGAAGCTTAGAGACACTCGGAAACGCTCGTAGAGGCGCTCATACGCTCAGAGAAGCTTAGAGACACTCGGAAACGCTCGTAGAGGCGCTCATACGCTCAGAGAAGCTTAGAGACACTCGGAAACGCTCGTAGAGGTGTTCATAAGCTTAGAGACACTCGGAAACGCTCGTAGAGGCGCTCATACGCTCAGAGAAGCTTAGAGACACTCGGAAACGCTCGTAGAGACACTCAGACGCTCTGAGAAGCTTTGAGACACTCGGAAACGCTCGTAGAGACACTCAGAGACTTGTAGAGACACTCAGAGAAGCTTGGAAACACGCGTAGACACTAGGAAACACTCTGAGACGTTTAGAGACAATACGTTCCCGAGCGTCACCGGCGCCCCCGCACCTCTGGCCAAATGCGGTACTGCATACTACAGCTGAGTCAGGATTTAAAAGAAATCAATGGAAACTCAGATAATTGGTTCCACAGTCACTGCTGGTATATGCAGTACTAAATGTGGCCGGGGGCGCTCGGAGATGCTAGGAGACCGCTCGTAGAGACACTCAGAGAAGCTTGGAAACATGCTAAGACACTAAGAAACACTCTGAGAAGCTCAGAGACAATCCGTTCCCCAGCGTCACCGGCGCCCCCCTCACCTCTGGCCAAATGCGGTACTGCATACCCCAGCTGAGTCAGGATTTTAAAAAAAACAAATGGAAACTCAGATAATTGGTTCCGCAGTCATTGTTGGTATATGCAGTACTAAATGTGGCCGGGGGCGCTCGGAGATGCTAGGAGACGCTCGTAGAGACACTGAGACGCTCTGAGAAGTGTGGAGACACTTTGAGACACTCAGAGATGCTCGTAGAGACAATCAGACGCTCGGAGAAGCGTGGAGACACTGGGAGACACTCAGAGACGCTCGTAGAGACACTCAGAGAAGCTTGGAGACACTCGTAGACACTAGAAAACACTCTGAGACACTCCGTTCCCGAGCGTCACTGGCGCCCCCCCACACCTCGGGCCAAATGCGGTACTGCACACCCCAGCGGATTGATTCCTGCTGGTCTTGTGAGACAAAGCTCGCAAACCGAGTCAGGATTAAAAAATATAAAAAAATAGCTTGCATTGCAAAAACGCTTGTATACCGTTTTACTCGCAATCCGAGGTCTCACTGTATCAGTGAAAATCCTTACCTGATTGGAAGTGATGACGCCCCCCAGTACTTGGGTACTTTATATACCATCACCTTTTATATCACTCAGTTGAACCTTACACTTCATATAGTATAAATTACACACCTTCCCATTGGTCAGTGCAGTGCCCGGTACAACTGGCCCTTCACTTTAAACTGGTAAAACCTTGGCAGACTGATATTGCTGTTTATTTTTTATTTTTTTTATTAAAGAATTTGCATACTGTATATGTAACTATATATGTAAAAAATAAAATATTAAAGCTTATTTTTACACAATTGCAGACCCTTTCTTATTGACGTTCTGTAGGTAAAATAAGCGGACTTAATGGTTGGTGTTGGGGGTAAGTACATACTACAGAGTGTGCCATGGGAATTACAATGAGAGAACTTGCTAAGCCGGCACCACACCTTTTTTTTTTTTCCCTCACAACCAGCAACTAGCAGGTTGTTATTCATCGGTAAAAGTCACACATTTTTTTTAATTTTTTTTTACGCACACGTTATTTTTGCTTTGCTGGTGCCTAGCTAGCCTAAAGCGGACCTTCAGTCATTTTTTCATCTTTCCATCTATTAAATCTTCTGCCCTTTTTTGTTGTTTTAACTTTGGATAGTAAAACATTATTTTTTTTCTGCCAGTAAATCCCTTATACAGCCCACTTCCTGTTTCCTTATACAGCCCACTTCCTGTTTCCTGTCTGGTCATTAGCCTAGGCTTATGACATCATGCACAAGCTCCCTCTCTCACTCTGGTGAGAGTTTGCCAGGAAGGGAGGGGGGATGAGTCATAAGAGGGCCAATGAGAGCTGCAGAGCTGGAGGTGTGCCTCTGTAAATCCAGGAAGTGAACAGGCAGCAGCTTCAGCTGCCCACAGTTAAAATGGCTGCAGCCAAACTGGAGGGAGATTTCTGCAGCATATTTGGCAAGTACAGAATCCCAGTATATATAAAATAATATGCAAAGTGGTTGGAGGGAAGCTTCAGAATTGCAAAGAAGTTATTATTACAAATTATGTGAGCCGACTGCAGTTCCTCTTTAACCGCTTGAGGACCGCCGCACGCCGATGTACGTCGGCAGAATGGCACGGCTGGGCACATGGGCGTACAGGTATGTCCCCTTTAAAAGCCCAGCCGTGGGTCGCGAGCGGCGCGCTCGTGACCCCGTCCTCTTCTCCGTGACCGTCCCCGTGGGAACAGCGGACCCGATCGCCGCCGGTGTCCCGCGATCGGGTCACAGAGCTGAAGAACGGGGAGAGGTAAGTGTAAACAAACTTCTCCCCGTTCTGCCTAGTGACACTGTCACTGATCGTCTATTCCCTGTCATCGGGAACAGCGATCAGTGACGTGTCACGCCAAGCCACGCCCCCTAACAGTAAGAATCACTCCCTAGGTCACACTTAACCCCTACAGCGCCACCCAGAGGTTAACCCCTTCACTGCCAGTGTCATTTTCACAGTAATCAGTGCATTTTTATAGCACTGGTCGCTGTAAAAATGACAATGGTCCCAAAATGGTGTCAAAAGTGTCCGATGTGTCCGCCATAATGTCGCAGTCACGATAAAAAAAAAAAATCGATGATCGTCGCCATTACTAGTAAAAAAAAAAGTTTGGGGGGATGAGTCATAAGAGGGCCAATGAGAGCTTCAGGTGTGATTCTGTCGCAATAAGCGTATATTGATTGGTTTGCCCAAAAGTTATAGCGTCTACAAAATAGGGGATAGTTTTATGGCATCTTTATTATTATTAATATTTTTTTTTTTTACTAGTAATGCCGGTGATCAGCGATTTCTATCGGCGGACAGATCGGACACTTTTGACACTTTTTTGGGACCATTGTCATTTATACAGCGATCAGAGCTAAAAATAGCCACTGATTACTGTATAAATGTCACTGGCAGGGAAGGGGGTTAACACTAGGGGGGCGATCAAGGGGTTAAATGTTCCTTAGGTTGGTTTTCTAACTGTGGGGGGATGGGACTGACTGGAGGAGGAGAGAGAGAGAGAGAGATCGCTGTTGCTACTTAGTAGAAACAGACAATCTGCTTCTCCTCCCCTGTCAGAACAGGAATGTGCGTGTTTACACACACACAAATCCTCGTTCCTGCTCTCGTGCCCACGATCACGGGTTGGCCGGCGGTGATCACGCCCATCGGCCACGTGCATCGGTCACCCCCCTGCCGTGCAGCGGGCGTGCGCCTGCTAAATCTCTTAAAGGAACCACCTTATATATATACACAGCGATTTTTCTTTTATTTTTCTTGGGGGTGGGTGCTTTGGGAGGGGGAGGGGGGGGGACATGGGGGAGTGGTCCCATTCTCCATTTTTTCACATAGCCCTGGAAAATTTAAGGAGGAGTATATGCTATAGGACAGATCCATTCCTGTATTTATGTGTATTTTTTTAAAGTTTTGTGCTTTTTGAATGATTTGTATATTTGTTTTTGTAAAAGTATGTAAGGTTTTACATTTGTATAAAAAAATAAATAAAATTGAACAACATATACACGGCGATTCGTGCAGGAGAGACATTCTGCCGCTGTATATATACAGGAGACGGTTGGGAAGTGGTTAAAAGCAAAAAAAAAACAAAGTGAATGGGAAAAGAAAACTGCATTATGGCCACTAGATGGCACTGAGTAGCATAAGATATAAGGATGATCCTCAGCTCCATCTAGTGGTCATAATGCAGTACATGTATGACAGGAAGCTACACAGGCCAACAGGGTGGTTAGAGGGTTGAACAGGGGAGGCCACGACGTGTCCATGGCAAGTAAGTACCAAAATATTTCCTCTGCTCAGGGGTCCTCATGTACACGTAAGGCAAGGTCATGTACATTCTACCACCAGATTTCATAGAAAATAAAGTGTGTCCCTGTGGGGAGGCGGGGCTGTTATCTGCTGTACTTACTCTTGGAGGATCTTCGGCGCTCTTTGTTGCTCCTCTTCATCTTTCTCTTGATATTCACCCAACAAGGAGCTCAGGTATTCTTCCTGTGACAAGAAGAAGGGAAGAGGTAAGAGTCACTATCCTGGAGAAGAAGAGCTCAGCAATCAAGGCTTTATAGCAGGACTCCGGGCCGACCTTAAAGGGGACCTCTCATGAAGAAATAGAATATTCCGTATTCTTATATCCCTTCTACAAGTGCAACAATGTAACTTTTCATCCTGCCGGAAATATACAGAGCTGATAACTTTCTGGTCTCGTTGTCTCTGGACTGTTTTCAGTCCCACTTCTCTATGTGGGCTACAAAACATCTCCTCACTATGTGATAGACAGGGGAGAAATATTCTGTAGTCCAAACACACTTCCTGTCCTACGGTGACAACACAACGTCTCCATAGATTCAGTACAGTGAGTGTTGTCACCCTAGGACAGGAAGTGAGTTACTGGCAGGATCACCAGGTAAAGACAAAAAGAAAACGAATGCAGCCGCCATATCCAAGGACCGGTCAGCTGCAGTATTGTACATTTTTGTATTTCAGATTCCCCCCATAGATCAGTTGCCCCCATCAGTGTACCCCTACAAATCAATTGCCCCATCAGAGTGCCCCCATAGATCAGTTATCCCATCAGAATATCTCCTTAGATTAGTTGCCCCATAGATAAGTTGCTCCATCATACTGCCCCCCCCATAGATTAGTTGCCCCATCACAGTGCCCCCATAGATTAATTGCCCCATCAAAATGACCCCATAGATTAGTTCACAGTGTCCCCCATAGATGAATTGCCCCCATAGATTAATTGCCTTATCCAGATGCCCCCAATAGATTAGTTGCCCCATCACAGTGTCCCCCCTAGATTAATTACCCTATCAAAATGACCCCATAGATTAGTTCACAGTGTCCCCCCTAGATTAATTGCTCCCATAGATTAATTGCCCTATCTAAATGCCCCCAATAGATTAGTTGCCCCATCACAGTGTCCTCATAGATAAGTTGCCCCATCACAGTGTCCCCCATAGATTAATTGCTCCCATAGGGCAATTAATCTATGGGGGCAATTAATCTATGGGAGCAATTAATCTATGGGGGACACTGTGATGGGGCAACTGATCTATTGGGGGCATTTAGATAGATTAATTGCTCCCATAGATTAATTGCCCCATCAAAATGACCCCATAGATTAGTTCACAGTGTCCCCCAGAGATTAATTGCCTCATCGGATCTTACACCCTAGGGCTTCAAATTTTCTGAAAAATTCTAAGAACTATTAATTGTGTTCCTGACTCACTATCTTCTCCAAGGTAGCTTGATGAATCAGGTAACTTCCAACCATCCCCCTTTCCTACCTCCTCTTCCTTCCCTCGTCTTCCTTTTTTTTTTACTACACTATTATTATTATTTAGGTACTTATATAGCGCCATCAATTTACGCAGCGCTTTACATACACATTGTACATTCACATTGGTCCCTACCCTCAAGGAGCTTACAATCTAAGGTCCACTAACTCTCATTCATATACTGGGGCCAATTTAGACAGAAGCCAATGAACCTCCCAGCATGTCTTCGGGGTACTAAGCCACAATCCCTTGTTTACAGCGTGATCCCGTTGGGGGTGAAACAGGGAGTATGTAAATGTTTAATCACTTTAACAGTTTCTAGCTTGACTATAATTTTCTATAGTAACTTAGACCCCTTCCACACTGGGGCGTTTTTTCAGGCGCTTTGGCGTTAAAAAAAAAGCGCCTGTAAAGCGCCTGAAAGAAGCCTCATCTGCAATCCCAATGTGAAAGCCAGAGTGCTTTCAGAGCCCTTTCACACTGCCAGCGCCCGGAAAAAGCTGGTAAAGCTCCGCTAAGACCCCTTTCACACTGGGGCGTTTTTCAGGCGCTTTGGCTTTAAAAAAAAGCGCCTCAATGGGAAGGGGCACTTCAGGAGCGGTGTATTCAACGCTCCTAAAGCGCTGCAAAGAAGCTCCTTGCAGGACTTTTTTTGACGCCCCCTGCCAGCGCAGCGCCCCAGTGTGAAAAAGCACTCAGGCTTTCACATTGGGATTGCAGGTGAGGCTTCTTTCAGGCGCTTTACAGGCGCTTTTTTTAACGCTAAGACCCCTTCCACACTGGGGCGTTTTTCAGGCGCTTTGGCTTAAAAAAAAGCGCCTGTAAAGTGCCGGAAAGAAGCCTCATCTGCAATCCCAATGTGAAAGCCTGAGTGCTTTCAGAGCCCTTTCACACTGCCAGCGCCCGGAAAAAGCTGGTAAAGCTCCGCTAAGACCCCTTTCACACTGGAGTGTTTTTCAGGCGCTTTGGCTTTAAAAAAAAGCGCCTCAATGGGAAGGGGCGCTTCAGGAGCGGTGTATTCAACGCTCCTAATGCGCTGCAAAGAAGCTGCTTGCAGGACTTTTTTTGACGCCCCCTGCCAGCGCAGCGCCCCAGTGTGAAAAAGCACTCAGGCTTTCACATTGGGATTGCAGGTGAGGCTTCTTTCAGGCGCTTTACAGGCGCTTTTTTTAACGCTAAGACCCCTTTCACACTGGGGCGTTTTTCAGACGCTTTGGCTTTAAAAAAAGCGCCTCAATGGGAAGGGGCGCTTCAGGAGCGGTGTATTCAACGCTCCTAAAGCGCTGCAAAGAAGCTGCTTGCAGGACTTTTTTTGACGCCCCCTGCCAGCGCAGCGCCCCAGTGTGAAAAAGCACTCGGGCTTTCACATTGGGATTGCAGGTGAGGCTTCTTTCAGGCGCTTTACAGGTGCTTTTTTTAACGCTAATGCCGCGTACACACGATCGATTTTTTTAGACGGTGAAAACACCGTCGAAAAAATCGACGTTAAAAATGAGGAACAGCTTGTTCCCCCCACACACGGCCGTTTTAAATGTCATTTTTTTTTGGGCTCCGCGGCAGTGTTTCCCCATGGGAAAACTGCCGCGGAAAACATGTAAAAAAAAACGACGAGAAAAATTAGAACATGTTCTAATTTTTCTCGTCGTTTTTAATGCCGTTTTTCTTGTCGAAAAAAACGACAGAAAGCCCACAGACTATCGTTTTTCTCGTCGAATGGGAAAAATGTCGTTTTTTTCAACAGGAAAAACGGCCGTGTGTACGCGGCATAAAGCGCCTAAAAAACGCCCCAGTGTGAAAGGGGTCTTACTCTAAGGCCCCTTTCACACTGGGGCGGGCATGTGCGGTGGCGGTATAGCGGCGCGATTTCTAGCACCGCTATACCGTCGTATTTACTGCGATATTCGGCCGCTAGCGGTGCGGTTTTAACCCCCGCTAGCGGCCGAAAAAGGGTTAATACAGCAGCGGTTTGCGGGCGGTATTACCGCGGTGTCCCATTGATTTCAATGGGAAGGAGCGGTGAAGGAGCGGTATACACACCGCTCCTTCACCGCTCCAAAGATGCGGCTTGCAGGAGATTTTTTTTCCTCCCGCCAGCGCATCACCTCAGTGTGAGAGCCCTCGGTCTTTCACATTGAGAATGCTGGGGCAGGAGTATTTCAGGCGTTATTTATGTGCTATTTTTTAGCGCTAAAACGCCTGAAATACGCCTCAGTGTGAAAGGGGCCTAAGCAGTTCTTTATTTTGGAAGCCAATCTAGGTATTTCTGTGATAACGATGTTTTAATAGATAACTGGATTATTCTTGTTTTACTTTTGGAAAATTCAATAAAAATCTTTATAAGTAAAAAGAAAATAACACCAAGTTAGAGGGGTAAGAGTTTAGTAAGGCCCCGTTCACACTGAGGCGTATTTCAGGCGTTTTAGCGCTAAAAATAGCGCCGCTATACCGCCAGTACACCGCCCCGCCCCAGTGTGAAAGGGGCCTAAGAATGCAATAATAATTTCGTCAATCAGCAGATAAAATGTACCATAAGCCTCCTTTCCAAATCCAGCAATCTTAAGGTCCGGTGGTGGTAAGCAGATAGTCTGAACATGATCGGTCACGGCAGCGCAGTCTCCAGATTCCGAGCGTGTCTTCACCAGTGCTAAAAAAAAAATAACAGGTTCTGAAGGTTAGAATCCTGGACAATAAAACCGGAATCCCACAATATCTTAGTCATATGCTGGGTATTACATAAAACATGTATTGTATCGGTTGTGTGAATAGTGCACTGGATATTATTAAACTGATATTTCCAGTGCAAGGATAACGGAAAAAAATAAAATGCCCCCATAGATTAGATGCCCCAGCACAATGCCCCCATAGTTTAGATGCCCGAGCACAATGCCCCCATAGATTAATTGCCTCATCAAAATGCCGCCATAGATTAGTTGCCCCATCAAAATGCTGCCATAGATTAGTTGCCCCATCAAAATGCAGCCATAGATTAATTGCCCCCCATAAATTAGTTGACCCATCACAGTGTCCCTATTGATCAGTTGCCCAATCACAGTGTCCCCATATATTATTAGCCCCATCTAAATCCCCCCATACATTAGTTGCCCCATCACAGTGTCCTCATAGATAGGTTGCCCCATCACAGTACCCCCATAGATTAATTGCCCCATCTAAATGCCCCCATAGATTAGTTGCCCCATCACAGTGTCCTCATAGATTAATTGCCCCATCTAAATGCCCCCATAGATTAGTTGCCCCATCACAGTGTCCCCATAGATTAATTGCCCACATAGATTAGTTGCCCCATCACAGTGTCCTCACAGATAAGTTGCCCCATCACAGTACCCCCATAGATTAATTGCCCCATCTAAATGCCCCCATAGATTAGTTGCCCCCATAGATTAGTTTCCCCATCACAGTGTCCCTATTGATCAGTTGCCCAATCAATGTGTTCCCGTAGATTAATTACCCCCATAAATTAGATGCCCCATCACAGTGCCCCCATAAATTAATTGCCCCATCAAATGCGCCCATAGATTAGTTGCCCCATCACAGTGTCCTCATAGATTAATTGCCCCATCTAAATGCCCCCATAGATTAGTTGCCCCATCACAGTGTCCCCATAGATTAATTGCCCACATAGATTAGTTGCCCCATCACAGTGTCCTCACAGATAAGTTGCCCCATCACAGTACCCCCATAGATTAATTGCCCCATCTAAATGCCCCCATAGATTAGTTGCCCCCATAGATTAGTTTCCCCATCACAGTGTCCCTATTGATCAGTTGCCCAATCAATGTGTTCCCGTAGATTAATTACCCCCATAAATTAGATGCCCCATCACAGTGCCCCCATAAATTAATTGCCCCATCAAATGCGCCCATAGATTAGTTGCCCCATAGATAACTTGCTCCATCACAGTGTCCCCATAGATTAATTGCCCCATCTAAATGCCCCCAATAGATTAGTTGCCCCATCACAGTATCCTTGTAGATAAATTGCCCCATCACAGTGTCCCCATAGATTAATTGCCCCATCAGAGTACCCCCATAGATTAGTTACCCCCATAGATCAGTGGAATGCTGGGAGAGCAGAAATCAGCAAAAATCTCCCCCCAGTGACTGAGCGCTCCCCCCTCCCCCCACCCCCCCATAGCCCCATGTGTAATGTGCTGCACCCTCTTTTATACTGAGTCCCCCCCATCCCCCGCATACCAGATAAAAGAGAACTAAAGACAATATATACAGTAAAGGGGGGGGGGACTATAACCCCTGTCAGGTTTTATTTGCCATCTGTGTCCCCATTGGGGAGATTTCCCGTCACTTCCTGTCCAATAGACAAAACAGGAAGTGAGAGAAATCCCCCCACAGTGACATCATCCCTGGGTGTCACCAGAACTAGTGTCCCCATTGGAAGATTTCCCCTCTAATTCCTGTTCTGGTGACAACACAAAATCTGGGATTTTCTTTCACTTTTGTTGGTAATGATAAATAGAGAGAATGAATCTCCCTAAAGGGGGCGGAGACAGCAATAAAAACCTGACGGGGGCTCTAATCCCTCTCCACTCCATCCAACACTAACAATAAACAGGTTTTCCTTTAACATACAGGCGAGAAATGGGGGGGGGGGGGATATTGGTTTGGCAGTGAAAGCGTTAAAAAGGGGGAGGGTGAAAAAATAAAATAATTTGGTTTGGCGCTGAAAGGGTTAAAAAATAACTTAAAAAAAATCTTTGTTTTGCAAAGAAAGGGTTAAAAATGTAAAATTATTGTTTGGCAGTGAAAGGGTTAAAAACAAAAAGGCGGGGGAGGTGGGAGGGGTTTGGCAAAGAAAGGGTTCATAAATGAAAGGAAAAACATTAGACTTGGCAGTTAAAGGGTTAAAAATGGGGAAAAAAAGCTATGATTTGTTATTGAAAGGGATAAAAATAGAATAATAATTGGGGTGTAATAAGGATAAAATAAAAGAAATGAAAAGATTTGATGTGCCGGGAGGATTTATAAGGCTCCATTCACAATGTTATCATAAGAATAGAGATCTTTATTTCAGCCGTGGGACTGTAAGGGTTAAATCTCATTCACAATAACATCTTCATAAAGGAGCCGTATCCCTATTAGATCCGTATACTGATCCTACAGCCTGAATTCACAAAGCTCACAAATAAGGACGTGGCCCCTTTAAGAAAAATCGTCATCCTGAGATTTAAAAAACAACAACAAGTCACATGACCTGTGATGTCATCGGCTGAGCCCTATATAAACAGGTGCCGGGAGGGAAGGCAGCAGAAGCTGAGTGTTCGCTGACCAGTGAAGACGTGCTTCGAATCTCTCCTGAGATTTTTCTTGCGATTTCATTCGATTTCATTTGATTCGATTTCATTTGATTCGATTTTATTGCGATTTCTATTCTCATACATTTAAAGCGCGTTTCTTTATTCTTAATAATGAGACAATTTAAATGTAAAAAGCTTTTTTCTCTGAATAACACCAAAGAGAAAGCCAGCAAAGGAAGGGCAGCTATGGAAGGAGGTGTCAGTGACCAGCCTGCAGACACCCCAACCAAAAAGCCCTCCAAGATGAAGAGGACCCGGGCGTTATTGCGCGGCTGTTTCAGAGCCGCCGTTGGATGTTTCGGTTCCGGCTGTAAAGCCAAAGGACATCACCGGGATACAGACACCGAGATTGGTAAGTACTATGGATAGTGATCGATACAAAATGTACTCTGGATAAGTCACCTCCACTCATCGATCAAAGGCTCCTTCACCCCAAAATTATTCCTTTTCATAGAATTTTAGAACAGAAGGAGATATTAAAGTGATTGTTAAGCCGCTATCTGATCTTTATATCATCCCCTCTGTCACATACAAAGCTGCATCCTAGTGCCTGTGTGTTATTTAATAAATAGACGGTTTCTACCTGTATTAAAGTGGAAGGAAACCCATCGATTTAACAGTTTTAAAAAAAAAAAATCTATTTCTGGCATGCCGGGAATGCTAACTGTCACATTGGTTGTGCTCTCAACCAAACTGTCAAACCATCCGATGGCCGGTGTCATAACTGATCACTTTTATGAATTAAAAAATAAGACAACAGTAAAGTTAGCTCAATTTTTTACATTGATGAGGCCCCCCCCCCATATGTACACATGTATAGGGATTTCCATGGACATTGATGAGGCCCCCCCCCCCATATGTACACATGTATAGGGATTTCCATGGACATTGATGAGGCCCCCCCCCATATGTACACATGTATAGGGATTTCCATGGACATTGATGAGGGCCCCCCCCCTATGTACACATGTATAGGGATTTCCAGAGACATTGATGAGGGGTCCCCCCAAATGTACACATGTATAGGGATTTCCATGGACATTGATGAGGGGTCCCCCCTATATGTACACATTTATAGGGATTGCAATGGACATTGATAAGGCCCCCCCCCATATGTACACATGTATAGGGATTTCCATGGACATTGATGATGGGTCACCCCTATATGTACACATTTATAGGGATTGCCATGGACATTGACGAGGAGTCCCCCCCCCATAAGTACACATGTATAGGGAGGGATTTCCATGGACATTGATAAAAGCCCACCACCCCATATGTACACATGTATAAGGATTGCCATGAATATTGATAAGCCCCCCCCCCTTATATGTACACATGTATAGGGATTTCCATGGACACTGATGAGGGGGTTCCCCCCCATATGTACACGTGTATATGGATTTCTATATGAAGGACAACATTAGTCATCCCTGTGTCCCTGTCATGTCAGGTTTATTTATTGTCCCTGACACTGGAATTTTTGAACTTTTCTCTCTAGAATTTTATGTTGTATAAAAAATATATGAAATGTAGGTGAAGGTGCTAAATCTTTTTCTTCTTTTTTTATTGCAGATGTACCCGATATTTACTACAGACAAAGCTCACAAGGCAGCACTGCCCCAGTGAGCCAGACAGAATATGAAAGCTACATTGAGACTCCACCAGCATGTAATGTTCACACGGAGACTCCACCAGCATGTGACATTCACACTGGGCCTGATATGGCTGTAACACAGGTTGCCAAGCCAGCAACCGAAGAGTCTTCGCATCAGCCTTCTATTTCTCTTTCTACAGCTTCTAAATCACCAACTATCAATGTAGTTGGACAAACAAGACAATTGGCTGTTCCTAGAAGACTCAACAAAAAGCCAGAGGAACCCTCCCAGGGACCAGGTACGGCTGTACCAACACAGGTCCCTACACTGGTGGCGGCTGCCACTCCAGTAATCGGAGGGTCCTCCCATCAGCCCACCATTTTCGTTTTTGGAGCTTCTGAATCACCAACTATCAATGTAGCTGGAGAAACAAGAAAATTGGCTGTTCCTAGAAGAAGACTCAACAAAAAGCCAGAGGAACCCTCCAAGGGACCAGGTACGGCTGTACCAACACAGGTCCCTACACTGGTGGCGGCTGCCACTCCAGTAACCGGAGGGTCCTCCCATCAGCCCACCATTTTCGTTTTTGGAGCTTCTGAATCACCAACTATCAATGTAGCTGGACAAACAAGACAATTGGCTGTTCCTAGAAGAAGACTCAACAAAAAGCCAGAGGAACCCTCCAAGGGACCAGGTACGGCTGTACCAACACAGGTCCCTACACTGGTGGCGGCTGCCACTCCAGTAACCGGAGGGTCCTCCCATCAGCCCACCATTTTCGTTTTTGGAGCTTCTGAATCACCAACTATCAATGTAGCTGGACAAACTAGACAATTGGCTGTTCCTAGAAGAAGACTCAACAAAAAGCCAGAGGAACCCTCCCAGGGACCAGGTATGGCTGTACCAACACAGGTCCCTACACTGGTGGCGGCTGCCACTCCAGTAACCGGAGGGTCCTCCCATCAGCCCTCAATTTTCGTTTTTGAAGGTTCAGAATCACCAACTATCAATGTAGCTGGACAAACTAGACAATTGGCTGTTCCTAGAAGAAGACTCAACAAAAAGCCAGAGGAACCCTCCCAGGGACCAGGTACGGCTGTACCAACACAGGTCCCTACACTGGTGGCGGCTGCCACTCCAGTAACCGGAGGGTCCTCCCATCAGCCCTCAATTTTCGTTTTTGAAGGTTCAGAATCACCAACTATCAATGTAGCTGGACAAACTAGACAATTGGCTGTTCCTAGAAGAAGACTCAACAAAAAGCCAGAGGAACCCTCCCAGGGACCAGGTACGGCTGTACCAACACAGGTTCCTACACTGGTGGCGGCTGCCACTCCAGTAACCGGAGGGTCCTCCCATCAGCCCTCAATTTTCGTTTTTGAAGCTTCAGAATCACCAACTATTAATTTAGCTGGACAAACTAGACAATTGGCTATTCCTAGAAGAAGACTCAACAAAAAGCCAGAGGAACCCTCCCAGGGACCAGGTATGGCTGTATGAACACAGGTCCCTACACTGGTGGCAGCTGCCACTCCAGTAACCGGAGGGTCCTCCCATCAGCCCTCCATTTTTGTTTTTGGAGCTTCTGAATCACCAACTGTCAATGTAGCTGGACAAGCAAGACAATTGTCTGTTCCTAGAAGAAGACTCAACAAAAAGTCTGAGGGACCCTCCAAGGGACCAGGTACGGCTGTACCAACACAGGTCCCTACACTGGTGGCGGCTGCCACTCCATCAACCCTCTATTTTCCTTTCTGCAGCTTCTGCAGCAGCTTTAAGGTTAATCAAAAATATCACATTCTAAAGAGAATGATAGAACAAGGGGAGGGGGAGTATGGAAAAGGGAGAAAAGGAGGAAAGGAGGGGGTGGGAAAGGGGAGGTTGGAGGAAAGAAGGGGGGTGAGGGTTGGGGGGAACCCACACACCCCTTTCTTTCCCACAACCTTCCCTTCCTCCCCCCTTCTTTCCTCCCTCTCTCCCTCTTCCATACTTCCCCTGTTTTTGAGGCGCGTGTTGGACCGGCTATGAGGTGAGGTTGGAACTCTTTTTGTCTTCACAGGCAGGAGGAGTCTTTCCAGCTTTCTTTAGGCTTTCTCTGCTGGTGAAATGAGAACTCTTCCCGCCAGTGAGGTCCTATATGGAGATGTCCAAGGCCTCACTCACACGGGGTGCATGAATTTGTACCCTGTGAGGCGGCTGCGTTAACCCCAAAAAGGACATCCATGTGGGTGCAGTTGTGCGGACGCACCCTGTGTGCGTTCGGGGCCGTGCACCGGCACCCACACAGATGTCACATTGGGTACAGCCGCTGCACCCCAGTTGACAGCAATGGGACTGCCTACACGGGATGCTGGGAACACCTGTGCATCCCCATTCCGGTAAACACGGCCCTCCCATGGGGTACGGATTCATACCCCCGTGTGAATGAGACCTAAGGGTGAATGGAATATTTAGCTCCATTGTAGTTTAGGTTAAGTTTGGATTTCTTCTGGAGGAGTTTTGAGTGTACATAAGTGATTTACCCTGCTCAGCGGGGGCGGGCCTTAGAGAACAGAGGCCGCATGTGGGCAGCACAGAGGCTTAGGGGTTAGTCTTGCAGCACTGGGATCCTTGGTTCAAATCCTGACCAGGACACTATGTGCATGGAGTTTGCATGTTCTCCCTGTGCTTGCGTGGGTTTCCTCCGGGTACTCCGGTTTCCTCCAACACTACAAAGACATGCTACCTTTGCGTTGGTGGTGCAGTGGTGAGCATAGCTGCCTTCCAAGCAGGTGACCCGGGTTCGATTCCCGGCCAACGCCATCTCCAATACTTGGAGTCTTCAGAGAGAAAAGTGCTATAGAAGGTCAATGCTGAGTATATATTAGCGTTGGAATAAAGAATGAAGCGAATGTGTGGAATGTTTGAGGAAGAACATTTTCCCCCAGAATCTATAGAAGGAGAACCCAGCAACTAATAGAAGACGCTTAGGCTGTGATCACACCTAGGCGCTCCGGATCGTGGGCGGAATTACTGCGATTCCCGAATTGCCACAAACCGCGTGACACGCTTGTGATCCCGCTACTTTCAATGGCACCCCAATCACGGGACAACATTGTCACCTGACAAATCACACAAGCAAAATCGTGTGAAGTCTGTTTCTCAAAAGCCATTTGTCCCGACGTATCAGGTGACAATCGCGGCAAAATCACGCCTTGATCAGGGTGATATTGAAAGTAAAGGAATCGCAAGCGTGTCCTGCCTTTTGCAGCGATTCGGGAATCTGGAACACCGAGGTGTGACCAGAACCTCGCCGTGTCCATCGTATGACAAGAACTTCCTGCACAGATGTCCCCCCAGGAGGAAAATTACACCCATACTCCCCCCAGCAGGAATATTACACCCATACCCCCCCCACATCAGGAATATTACACCCATACTCCCCCCCCCTAGCAGGAATATTACACCCATACTCCCCCTAGGAGGAATATTACACCAATACTCTCCCCCATCAGGAAAATTACACCCATAGTCCCCCCAGCGTGAATATCACACCATAGTCCCCCCAGCAGGAATATTACACCAATACTCCCCCCCCCCCCAGCAGGAATATTAGACCCATAGTCCCCCCAGCAGGAATATTACACCAATACTCCCCCCAGGAGGAATATTACACCCATACCCCCCCCAGCAGGAATATTACACCCATACTCCCCCCAGGTGGAATATTACACCCATACTCCCCCCACATCAGGAATATTACACCCATACTCCCCCCCCCAGCAGGAATATTACACCCATACTCCCCCCAGGAGGAATATTACACCAATACTCTCCCCCATCAGGAAAATTACACCCATAGTCCCCCCAGCAGGAATATTACACCAATACTCCCCCCCAGCAGGAATATTAGACCCATAGTCCCCCCAGCAGGAATATTACACCAATACTCCCCCCAGGAGGAATATTACATCAATACCCCCCCCCCCCCCCAGGTGGAATATTACACCCATACTCCCCCCAGGTGGAATATTACACCCATACTCCCCCCAGCAGAAATATTACACCCATGATCCCCCCCATCCTGACACTAACGTTCCCCCAGCATATGGGCAGCACAGAGGCTTAGTGGTTAGCCTTGCAGCACTGGGGTTCTTGGTTCAAATCCTGACCAGGACACTATCTGCATGGAGTTTGCATGTTCTCCCTGTGCTTGCGTGGGTTTCCTCCGGGTACTCCGGTTTCCTCCCATACTACAAAGACATGCTACCTTTGCGTTGGTGGTGCAGTGGTGAGCATAGCTGCCTTCCAAGCAGCTGACCCGGGTTCGATTCCCGGCCAACGCCATCTCCAATACTTGGAGTCCTTAGAGAGAAAAGTGCTATACAAGGTCAATGCTGAGTAATCACACCTCGATTGGGGTGATATTGAAAGTAAGGGGATAGCATATTACACCCATACTCCCCCCAACAGGAATATTACACCCATACTCCCCCCAGCAGGAATGTTACACCCATACTCCCCCCCCCAGCAGGAATATTAAACCCATAATCCCCCCAGCAGGAATATTACACCCATACTCCCCCCAGCAGGAATATTACACCCATACTCCCCCCAGCAGGAATATTACACCCATACTCCCCCTAGCAGGAATATTACACCCATACTCCCCCCAGCAGGAATATTACACCCATACTCCCCCCAGCAGGAATATTAAACCCATACTCCCCCAATCAGGAATATTACACCTGTAGCATACGGATCTTTTTCCCCCTCTTACCTTCCCAAGCAGGGGGATAAGACACACCATGCCACATGCCCGTGTCCTCTAGATTATAAAGGTCAGGCGGTGTTACATACTTGGGTCCTGCAGTTAGTAG
The DNA here is from genome assembly GCA_029206835.1 of Rana muscosa. Taxonomy (NCBI): domain Eukaryota; kingdom Metazoa; phylum Chordata; class Amphibia; order Anura; family Ranidae; genus Rana; species Rana muscosa. The sequence continues at coordinate 322,208,043 of CM055128.1, forward strand.
CTCCCTTCTTCTGGTTCTCCCCTCTATGTTTATTCAATTTTCTGTATTAACTTTTTTACAGTATAAGAAACATTTACATATAGTACCATAATATTAAAATTATTACATACATTTAAAAACAATTATTCGGTCTCGGCTTTTTCACACCTCATTGTCTTTACCTAACCTAACATTGAGGATACCTGTCCTAGAGAATCCTACTATATGGGATTGTCCCCCTATAAAATTATATAATCAACCGATTTAGTGGGTCGTTGACTCAGCGGGGAAGTACATAGATGACGAGAGAGAAAAAAAATTAAATACAATTTAAAATAAAAATAAAAAGTAAGGAAGAAGAGAGATTGGGGATTACGCCCCGAGATACAAGTGTTAGTGACAAAAATGTGCCCACGAAGAGAAAAAATAAATAAAAATAAAAAAAATAAGGGAGAGGGGAGATAGGGGATTACTCCCCAAAAAATCCTGCTCCCCATGGTCCAAAAAAGGTGCCTAGAATGTGCTCCTTAAATTAGATAAATTATTCCCCATTTACTATCTAGGTGGAACTCAGTACGAGACAGCCACAATAGACTGCCCAGGAACAAAAAATAAAAAATAATAATAACAAAGAGAAAAGAAGAAAGGGAAGAGGGGATTACTCCCCAAAATACAAGTGTAAGTGACTTAAGTGCCATCATTAACAACAACATTTATCCACTAAAATATTCCCATATCCTATAAAAAAAATTATAATAATAATATAAGGAGTGCCTAAAGTGTATTCGTTAAATTAGATCAATTATTCCCCATTTACAATCTAGGTGCAACCCAATAAGAGACAGCCTCAATAGACTGCCTTCGAACAAGTCTTCTATTTAAACACTAGTGTATTTGTGAAAAACCCAAAAAAAATATTAATTAATTCCCCAAACTATTAAGAAATTAATCTCCAATAGTGCCCTAATTAATATTATATCCTAAGAAGACTTGGTCTTCCAAGCCTAATAGTGAAAAAAAAAAAAAATATATATATATTTCTATCCCTCCCCATCCACCTCTGAATCCCTAAACTTCCTCCACCCACACCAAATCCTAACCCATTTTCTCCCCGTCTCATTATGATTTGACATCAACTCCTCCATCAGACTGATTCTGTCTATTTCTTTCTTCCGTTCACCTATTGTAGGAACCTCCTTTTCCTTCCATTTCCTTGGTATAAGCACCTTTGCCCCATTTAACAAATATAGGACCAGAGTCTTCCTATACTTATTCTTTGATAGCCCCGTATTATGAAATAGACAGTACCAAGGGTCGAATTTTACTTCCAGTCCACTTATTCTCTTTATCCACTTTAATATTTCCCTCCAGTATTCTTGTATCAAGGGGCAAAACCACCAAATGTGGGTATGAGTTCCCTCCCCCCCCCCCACACTCTCTCCAACATAGAGGGGACTCCTCCCTATTTATTCTATGTACTTTCATTGGTACAAAATACCATTTAGTTAACAGTTTATAGTTCATCTCTTTTATATTTGCCTCTACTGACGTAGAGTGGACATATTCTAAGATCTGTCTCTTCTTATCTATGGTTATGGTTTGATTAAGTTCTTCTTCCCAGCTTCCCAATGCTCTGCATAAGTCAGGTCCCCTTGTGGGAGTCATAATCCCATATATGTTTGATATTCCCTGTCTTCCAGTACCTCCTACTTCTATAAGTTTTTCCCAGGCGTTTAGCTCACTTCTCGATCGGAGGGGTCTTGGTAAATAATTTATGAAGTGTTGGATTTGTATATATCTACAGCTATCTCCCCTCTCTAATCCATATTTCTCTCGTATTTCTAGAATTGGGCATAGAGTGTTCCCCTTCAATACATCTTTCAAAAGTAATGTGTCCCCTGTCGCCCTACGCAAGAACGCTCCACCTTCTTTCCCCGGAGGGAAGTAGTCCGTTCCCGTGAGGGGCATCAATGGGATATTATATTGCCACTTCTTTACTTTGCACACTCTATCTCAAATTCTAAAAGTTTCTTTAGTTATTGAAGGTAATTCTTGGGTAAAGCCTCTGAATTGTTTTGGTATCCATATCAACCTTCCTAGTTTTTTCCTGCACAAACTCTCCTCAACTTCTACCCACTTTTTCTCCTGTTGTTTGGTTCCTTGGACCCAGTCTAATATCCTCCTTAGTACAGCTGCCACATAGTATCTTTTCATATCAGGGAAGTTCAATCCTCCATCTTGTCTAGTACTAGACAAGATTTCGGTAGATATACGGGGTCCCTTTTCCTTCCAGATAAACTTCCCTATTATTTTCCTTAATATTTTAAAGTATGTATCAGGGAGATTTTAATCGGGAGAGTTTGGAATATATACAGAGCTTTAGGTAGTATCATCATCTTTACTGTGTTGATTCTACCCCACCACAAGACTTTTTCTATTGGATATCTCTTCAATTCTAATTTTATTTTATTTAATAGAGGGATATAATTATCCCCTATTTCCATATTTGATAGGACTATTCCTAGATATTTCATTCCCCTCTGTTTCCAGTTGAATGGGTAAAGGTCCACAAGATCTCTCCGCTCTGATGCACCTAAGGATAAACCCATTATCTCAGTCTTCTCTTTATTGATTTTTAGATTTGAGATCTCCTTATAGATCTCATATTCCTTTATTATCTTGGGTAATGATTGACTTGGGTTTGTTACGGTATATACAGCATCGGCATGTCATCGGCGAACGCAGAGATCTTATGTTCCCTCCCATCCACCTTAACCCCCTCTATCTCCTGATTGACTCGTATCGTTATCATGAATGCTTCTAAAGATAGGACAAAAAGAAGGGGTGATAACGGGCATCCCTGTCGGGTTAAACAAAGGGAACCTCTCCGAAAGAGCTCCATTAACCCGTACCTGGGCTGAGGGTTTAGAGTACAGTGCTGCTATCCAGCTAACTATCCTTGGTCCCAAACCAATATGCCTCAGAGTGGCTATCATAAAATCCCAATCAAGCCTATCGAATGCCTTTTCGGCATGTTTATAGAGGCGAGTCTTTATCGTTCCCAAATGAGGTCAATGTCCTGTCCACACAACATATCAACTCCAACGTGAGTTTATTTTACCTTGCTTCCAGGAACCAGAGAGTTGAAGTTAGAAAAAAGTTAGCAGATAGGAGTGGATTCAGGCACACTCTTGGCTTCGTCTCCACTCGGTCCAGAGTGGGTACAGCTCACTCGGATAGTCACTCAATAGAACTAGCAGCCGGCATGATGCTGGAACAATGACTCAGTCCCCTCCAAGGACCAAGTCAAGGAGATCCCTCCTGAATTTTCAACACTCCACAGAGGCAGTCTACGAAGTGAGGAATCCTTCCCTCCGACAGGTCACCAGGCCTTTCCCGAGACAGCAATACTCTATTACTCGCCCTCTTGTTATGGGATCGATCCTCCCCTGGTTTCCTCTGTGTCAGAGCGTTTACCCTCACGCGGGTTCCCTGGGACTCCTCTTCAGGTGTAGACCCAGTCAAAGGTACTGGGCCCACCTGAAACTCCGTAGCCTCAGGCTAAAGGTGACCGAGACTCCTCGATCAAGATGGGGCGCACCCCCTCTGAGGGGTAGCTCCCTCCGGGCAGTGGGCCCCGGAATTGACTCTCATCCGGGCATGGGTCCCGGGAATTGGCTCTCCGGGCATGGGCCCCGGGAATTGGCTCCCTGTCTAATGGCGTCTGCCCCTTATATACCCTCTCCCAGCATGCACAACAGGCCAGAACCGCCCACCGACGGCAGCCGAGAGAGGACATCCAATACCTACTCCATCACCTGTGGTTCAACCCCGCGTATATGTGACAACACCACCTATACGCCTAAAGGGGAACTGCACGCCAGGTGACACAGCAGTAAGGCAGAGTCCAAAATAATCGAAAGACCTGAGCCAAAACTATTGCTCTGGTCACCCCTAAATTTAGGTATAGCGTGGTTAAATTTGGGGACCCCGCTACATACACCCCCTCTAAATGAGACACTGTCCCCAGTGTCTGGAATAAATTCACACACTCAGTCCTGAGCAGGAGCAAATTTATTCCTGAACTATGTACAATGCAAGGATGGTGCCTGAATCATGGCAAAGAGGGAGAAGGACAGAAAAACAAACAGTTTTTAAATGTACATACAAATTATGTAACAATCCCTCCCATCATCCTACCACAACTATATCCCACCCTTTCTCCGGTGCAGTTGCATCATGGTCTTCCTGCAGGGAAAGAAAAAAAACATATACACAGTAAATATTCTACACGCTAAATATTAGAAGTTAACTATCTTTCCAAAGAAAGATAGCTCCCTTCTACTAAAGCTGCACAGACTAAGCCTAGTGTATGAAATAACATTTCCCTAAAATAAGTGCATGAAAGAAAAAGTCCAGCAAACCACTACCACCTGGTGGCAGCACACATTATTACCTAGCCTAAGTGCGTACAGACGCACCACAACACAAATTTCTCTTTGGTTGATCACGGCGGCTTCCAGCTTTGCCCTGACTAACTCTACCCCAAAGTTCAGCTCTCAATTATTATTTTTTTACAAAAGAGGGAAGGGAAAAAAAAAACGCGTCCTTCAAACCTCCAGAGAGAAAATTCCCTGGGCATAGAGTCAAACAGCAATTCAAGGCATTGTCCCTGAAGTGGTATAATATAAAAAAAAAACACAAGTCCCTCTTCAGAGATAAAAACTGGGATCAGGGAGATCAAGAGGCTTCCAGTACTTATCCAAGGTCTCTATGGAATAAATGACATCGTCTCTGTTTTTACTGCAGACCACGACCCGATCCGCATGTATGTGCCGACCCAGAGTCCAGTCTTTTCGGCAACCTTTGTATCGCTCAGTCATTACAGCCGAACATGTAAAATACCTATGGCCTTTCTTTACCTCCAAATGATCTCAGACAAAATCACTGTACCATCGTTCCCGAAAGGCCTCAATTTCAAAAAGCAAGTTCCTTGAGACGTACGGATACTCCCATTCATAGTCCGTAGCAACCTTTTGATTCAACAGCCGTTGCAGTTGGGCCAAAGGCGGCATGGTCACCCGATCTACAGTTCCCAGCAAGACAATAGCATCCGGGAATCTGCGGGGGCGTACGGGCTCCAACTGTGGCATAGGCGGCCTTAATGAGGAACGGGCCTCCGGAACAGCAGGCGCGGAAGACACCGGAGCATGCAAGGTGGACACAGGAACAACTTCTCCAGTAATAACAGGGATTTCCACCCGGGGTGCAGTTTCCCCAGAGTCCATGGGCGATCCTTTTATACTACGGGGACAGGTCAACGAAATTTTGTCCCATCCCTTCTTTGCAAACAGTTCATCTATTTCTACATCATCACCAACTTCAGAGGAAGAGTCTATCTCTGAGGTATTGTACTCTTCTGCTGGCAAATAGTTCCTGGTCAACACTGACTCTTTCACTTTCAAAAGTTCCCGCGGGTCAGGTACCCAAGCATCCATAATAGAACGGACGCTGAGCCTCTTCCCTTTCCCCGGCAAACTTGACACAGTTCTCCCAGCCTCCTTACCTTCCTTCTCCGTGGATCGCTTGGAGATCCCTCCGGCTAGACGATCCGGTTCGGGTAGGCGCTGGGTTAGGCCTTGACCACGGCCATGGGAAGCCTTCACATATCCCACCTTCCTTTTAGCAGGCGGAAGGGAGGACTCCGTTGCAACCGAGGCAGCATCCGCTGTGTTCACAGCCTCAAGCTTCTTAATGGCTGGAGCTTCAGTCTTTAGTTTCCGCTATCTCCGCGGTAGTGCTTGTGGGCATGGCTGTGGGAGCACACATTTCCTCCTCAGGAGCAACAGTACCTGAGATACAGTCCAGGCGGTAGACTTTCGGCACCTCCGTTGGCTGTTCAAACTCAAAGAGGAACTCCCCACAGCGAGTACATCTCCCGAAAGGGCGAAGCTGTACGACCAGTCCCTGGCATCTCGCACAAATCATGCCCAAGGCCTCTGCATCTCTGCATGTTGTGACAGCAGGAAGGTAAAGTCACCTGGTTGCATCCAGGGGGGTAGATATATTTCGCCCAGATTCAGGCTTTACGCCGACTTATACAACTAGGTGGAGAGTTGTATAAGGCTAGTGGGCTCATGGATGACTCATACCTCTAGGGAGAGGGCTGGGCGTCGTGCAGACAGGGAGTTGATGAGACCAGCTGAAGTTGTCAGCTCATTTAGGCCTCTATAAGAACTCCCAGCTTCATTAGATGTTAGCTCATGCCTGGAACCAGACCTGTGTGGACTGTCTAGGGAGAGTGAACCCCTGTGCGGTGAGACAAAGCCTGTGTGGCTATTTGCTTGGACATTTAAAACCAGGGACTTAGGGACTAGGACAGCACTAGGCTGATCCCAGTTGTTAGTTAGGAAACCTGTATGTTTAGTCAGAGGTCAACTTGACCAGGATTTATTTTGGTTATGTTTCTTTTGCTTTGCTGTGTTTTGTCACTGTAAATAGAAAATAAACCGCACCTTTTTGATTTTGAAAACCACAACCTCCGTTTGCTGGGCCTGTTTTTGTGTGGGGAGCCCATCCCGGGGGTCACACACACCCGCTGCCGAGCTAACCCCCTCACAGTTGGTGGAGAATGCGGGCAGTTTTTTTTTAAGCCAGCATGGAGGAGATACTGAAGCAGCTGGCTCTAGCAAATGCCAATCAACAGCAGACAAATGCAGGTTTGCAAAAGAGCCTTGCAGCTCATCAACAGAGCCTTGCAGCTCAACAACAGAACTTCGCAGCCCAGCAGCAAGCTCATCAACAGAGCCTTGCAGCCCAGCAGCAGACAAACGCAACTTTGCAACAGAGTCTGGAGGCTCAGCAACGAGCCCAGCAGCAATCTGAGGCCCGCTTCATAGACCTGTTGCAGAAGCAAGAGCAGAGACTACAACAACAGATGGAAGCAGTAATGCAGCAACGTCCGCAGACCAGTGAGGAAAGCCATCCCACTAATACCGCGTCCTTTGGGGTGAGTCGTTTATTGACAAAAATGACTGGAGAGGATGATCCAGAGGTATTTTTGACCACATTTGAAAGGACCGCTGAAAGAGAAAAGTGGCCTGAGGAGCAGTGGGCTGGACTGGTGGCTCCTCTGTTAACTGGTGAATCGCAGAAAGCTTACTATGACCTAGAGCCTAACCAAGCAAAAGACTATGTGATGCTAAAAGCTGAAATATTGGCAAGGCTGGGTGTCACCCAGGCTGTCCGGGCTCAGCGTGTGCATAACTGGACTTTCCAGCTTGGAAAACCCCCCAGGTCTCAAATGTATGATCTCATTCACCTGAGCAGAAAGTGGCTACAGCCAGAGACTTTGTCCGCACCAAAGATTGTGGAACGTGTTGTAATGGATCGGTTTTTGAGAGCTCTTCCTACTGCCATCCAAAAGTGGGTAAGCCATGGAGACCCAGAGACGGCCGATGGTCTTGTGGATCGTGTGGAGAAATACTTGGCTACAGAGAACCTGACGGCCTCTTCCAGAGACACTCGGACTTTCCACCCTAAGACCAGACCATCCCCAGGGGCGGATAAGAGGATTCCAAGGGGTGAGGGTGGAGAGAGTGAGAGGGTGGGAGCTCTACCCCAAGTTTGGCGAGAACAGCCTGGGAAATCAGCGGCTCAAGAGGCGGCAAGAAGGATCGTTTGCTACCGCTGCCGGCAAGCGGGACATATTGCAGCCAATTGCCCAGTTGTGGAGGAACCCATGCAGTGTGACTTTCTGACGGGCAGACGTCAGTCGCTGTGTGCGACAGTCGCATGCACTGCCATTCGAGGAACTGAGAAACATTTATGCAAAATGTGTGTTAATGGTAGAAATGTTGTGGTATTGCTGGATTCAGGTAGCCTTGTGACCCTGATAAAGGCTGAGTTAGTTAAAACAGAGGTCTCTGGGAATAGCAAGGTAGCTGTTATTTGTGTGCATGGGGACACCCGAGAGTATCCAGTGACTACAGTGTGTTTCGAGACCCCCAAAGGTACCCTCTCTCATCCAGTGGGCTTAGTATCTCAGTTACCGCATGACGCCATTGTGGGAAGGGATTTTCCGAAGTTCTGGGAACTGTGGGATGATCCTGAGCCCCTCACTGGTGCCCCTATGTACCAGGAATGTGATAGCCAGAACTCCCCTGAGAGTGGTGAGGACTCTCCGGAATTTCCCTTATCAGTATTGGCAGGGGAGACTCAAGAAACTGGAGAGGAGCCTACCTCCTCAGACGAAAACCTACCGTCTGTGGAGTTTTCTGATCTTGAGGTTCACAGGGAAAACTTTGCCACAGAACAGTTGAAAGACCCCGCCCTAATAAAGGCGCGGGAAAACGTAGTGAAAATAGATGGCGAGTTAGTGAACCCAGATAATACCTGCACTTACCCATACTTCAGCGTAGAGAAGGACCTACTGTATCGGGTGGCAAAAAGGGCAGAAGAAACCGTTGAGCAGCTTGTGGTGCCCAAACCTTACAGGAAGTTGGTGTTGGAGTTGGCCCATGGGCACATTCTTGGAGGTCATCTGGGGACAGAGAAAACCCGAGAGAGGGTATTACAGAGATTCTATTGGCCGGGGGTGATGAAGGACGTAGAAAATTATTGTTCCTCCTGCCCTGTGTGTCAGAGGTTGGCCCCGATGCCACATTTCCGTAGCCCGCTGGTCCCTCTACCCATCATTGAGGTCCCGTTTGAGAGGATCACCATGGATTTGGTAGGTCCTATAATCAAGTCCGCTAGGGGGCACCAGTACATATTAGTTATAATGGACTATGCCACCCGTTATCCAGAAGCGATCCCTCTCCGAAATACCTCGGCCAAAACCATAGCCAAAGAGCTATCTCTTGTTTTTAGCCGGGTGGGTATTTGTAAAGAACTGCTTACGGACCAAGGTACACCCTTTATGTCCCGGGTTATGAAAGAGCTGTGTAAATTGTTCAAAGTGACGCAATTGCGTACGTCTGTGTATCACCCCCAAACCGATGGGCTGGTTGAAAGATTCAACAAAACCCTAAAACAAATGTTGAAGAAAGTGGTGGATAGAGATGGAAAGGATTGGGACTGTTTACTTCCTTATTTGATGTTTGCTATTAGGGAGGTGCCCCAATCCTCTACGGGATTCTCCCCCTTTGAGTTACTGTATGGGAGACACCCAAGAGGGCTGTTGGATATTGCCAAGGAAACTTGGGAAAGTGAGAGTTCTCCCCACAGGAGTGTGATTGAGCATGTCGCCCTGATGCAAGATCGAATTGCACAGGTAATGCCCATCGTGAAGGAACATTTGGCCCAAGCGCAGTTGGCACAGCAGAGAGTGTACAACCGTGGAGCCAAGACCCGTACCTTTTCCCCGGGGGATAGGATATTGGTACTTGTCCCTACGGTTGAAAGTAAATTCCTTGCCAAATGGCAAGGCCCCTACGAGATAATGGAAAAAGTGAGCGAAGTGAATTACAAGGTCAGACAACCAGGAAGGCGAAAGCCCGAACAGATCTATCACGTTAATCTGTTGAAAGCCTGGAGGGATAGAGAGTCCCTAGTCGCAGACACTTGGTCACCAGCTCAAACTGGTTGCGTGATTCCTGAGGTTGGAATAGCAGCCACCTTGTCACAACCCCAACAACAGGAGGTTAAGGAGTTTGTGCTTCGCAACAAGGAGGTATTCTCTGAGCTGCCGGGACAAACATCTGGGGTAGAGCATGACATCATTACCCCGCCCGGTGAAAGGGTGAAGTTAAAACCCTATCGGATCCCAGAGGCTCGACGGGAGGCAATACGGGAGGAAGTACAGAAAATGCTGAACTTAGGGGTGATAGAGGAGTCCCAAAGTGATTGGTCTAGTCCCATCGTGTTGGTGCCTAAACCGGATGGGAGCTGGCGATTTTGTAACGATTTTCGTCAGTTGAACAAAGTTACAAAATTTGACACCTACCCCATGCCACGTATTGATGAGTTGATCGACCGGCTGGGAACAGCCCGATACATGACGACTCTTGACCTCACAAAAGGGTATTGGCAAATCCCCCTGGCCAAGTCGGCCAAAGAGAAAACCGCATTTGTAACCCCAGACGGGGCGTTCCAATATAAAAGAATGCCGTTCGGGTTACAGAATGCGCCGGCCACATTCCAGCGGAAAATGGACCAGATGCTGAGGCCCCATCGGAAGTATGCTGCGGCTTACCTGGATGACGTAATTGTCCATAGCACAGATTGGGCCTCACATCTGCCAAAAGTGCAAGCAGTCCTGGACTCTGTTCGGGAAGCGGGGTTTACGGCTAACCCCAAGAAGTGTACCATTGGGCAGGAGGAGGCCAAATATCTTGGATACACCATTGGGAGGGGAGTAATAAAACCCCAACTCAACAAAGTCGAGGCCATCCAGAGTTGGCCACGTCCCAACAGCAAGAAGCAGGTACGAGCCTTTCTGGGAATCGCTGGGTATTATCGGCGATTCATTCCCCACTTTGCTTCTAAGGCTGTGCCCCTAACCAACCTGACGAAGGGGAAAGGGTCGGTCATGATTAAATGGACCCCCGAGGCTGAGGCAGCATTCCAATTCTTGAAACAAGCCTTATGTAGCCAGCCAGTGTTGTACTCACCCGACTTCTCTAAAGACTTTGTCGTACAAAGTGATGCGTCAGATGTGGGGTTAGGAGCAGTATTGTCCCAGGTCTGGAACGGGGAAGAGCACCCAGTCATTTACCTCTGCAGGAAGTTGAAGTCCCATGAGGTAAATTACGCCACCGTTGAAAAGGAGTGTTTAGCGGTGAAGTGGGCTCTAGATTCCCTTCGGTACTACCTGCTAGGTAGGCACTTTGACATGGTTACGGATCACGCTCCGTTAAAGTGGATGGCTCAAAACAAGGAAACAAATAGAAGAGTGAATAGGTGGTTCCTGGCCCTCCAGGAATTCAACTTCACAGTAAAGCATCGCCCTGGCGTTCAAATGGGGAATGTGGATGCTTTGTCTCGAGTACATGAATGCCTGATTGCTGGTGTTCCAACCCCGAGGTTAAAACAAGAGGGGGGGTATGTGACAGCAGGAAGGTAAAGTCACCTGGTTGCATCCAGGGGGGTAGATATATTTCGCCCAGATTCAGGCTTTACGCCGACTTATACAACTAGGTGGAGAGTTGTATAAGGCTAGTGGGCTCATGGATGACTCATACCTCTAGGGAGAGGGCTGGGCGTCGTGCAGACAGGGAGTTGATGAGACCAGCTGAAGCTTGTCAGCTCATTTAGGCCTCTATAAGAACTCCCAGCTTCATTAGATGTTAGCTCATGCCTGGAACCAGACCTGTGTGGACTGTCTAGGGAGAGTGAACCCCTGTGCGGTGAGACAAAGCCTGTGTGGCTATTTGCTTGGACATTTAAAACCAGGGACTTAGGGACTAGGACAGCACTAGGCTGATCCCAGTTGTTAGTTAGGAAACCTGTATGTTTAGTCAGAGGTCAACTTGACCAGGATTTATTTTGGTTATGTTTCTTTTGCTTTGCTGTGTTTTGTCACTGTAAATAGAAAATAAACCGCACCTTTTTGATTTTGAAAACCACAACCTCCGTTTGCTGGGCCTGTTTTGTGTGGGGAGCCCATCCCGGGGGTCACACACACCCGCTGCCGAGCTAACCCCCTCACAATGTGTAGAGGGCAAAGCGACCTCGGGGCTTCAGCGTATCCCCGTATCCGTCAGGGAGGCCACAACAGAGGCAACGTTCATGGTTGAACCGGGCAAAGGAACACGAGATCACGGTGAAGTAGTCATCCATGGAGCAGAAAACATGTCGCCTCGTCAATGGTTCATTTGCACTCTCCCTTTGGCGCCAACCGCACCACGTGGAACACACACTTTAGCTGGGGCTCCTCCCCTTTTCCTTCCTTGCTGCACGCAATTTGCGGGCTTTTACAGACTTTGAGACACGCCCACGAACTACGCAGTTGAAAATTACAGCCAGGCCTGTACCTTTCTCTCACTTGTGGCGCAGTCCAATTTCCAAAAATGCCCGACCTCCAAAAAGCCATGCGGGAAAGTAAAATCCAGCTCCCAGGAATCACTGCAGAATTCCGGACCCGAGCCCCCACGTGTAGCACACGGATCTTTTTCCCCCTCTTACCTTCCCAAGCAGGGGGATAAGACACACCATGCCACATGCCCGTGTCCTCTATATTATAAAGGTCAGGCGGTGTTACATACTTGGGTCCTGCAGTCAGTAGCTCTCTTCTTCTGGTTCTCCCCTCTATGTTTATAGAGGCGAGTCTTTATCTTTCCCAAATGAGGTCAATGTCCACACAACATATCAACTCCAACGTGAGTTTATTTTATCTTGTTTCCAGGAACCAGAGAGTTGAAGTGAGAAAAAGGTTAGCAGATAGAAGTGGATTCAGGCACACTCTTGGCTTCGTCGCCACTCGGTCCCGAGTGGGTACAGCTCACCCGGATAGTCACTCAATAGAACTAGCAGCCGGCGTGATGCTGGAACAATGACTCAGTCCCCTCCAAGGACTAAGTCAAGGAGATCCCTCCTGAACTTTCAACACTCAGCAGAGGCAGTCTGCGAAGCGAGGAATCCTTCCCTCCGACAGGTCACCAGGCCTTTCCCGAGTCAGCAATACTCTATTACTCGCCCTCTTGTTATGGGATCGATCCTCCCCTGGTTTCCTCTGTGTCAGAGCGGTTACCCTCACGCGGGTTCCCTGGGACTCTTCTTCGGTTGTAGACCCAGGTACTGGGCCCACCTGGAACTCCGTAGCCTCAGGCTAAAGGTGCCCGAGAGTCCTTGATCAAGATGGGGCGCACCCTCCTCTGAGGGGTAGCTCCCTCCGGGCAGTAGGCCCCCGGAATTGACTCTCATCCGGGCATGGGCCCCGGGAATTGGCTCCCTGTGTAATGGGATCTGCCCCTTATATACCCTCTCCCGGCATGCACAGCAGGCCAGAACCGCCCACCAACGGCAGCCGAGAGAGGACATCCAATACCTACTCCATCACCTGTGGTTCAACCCCGGGTATATGTGACAACACCGAAAATTAAAAGTGTAGCGCTATCTAAATAAATATGTATAAATGTGAAAATATACACAAAAAACTGGATATGATAATATAGTGATAAACACGTGTATCACCCAAAATAACGTGCTGGGTGACTCCAGTGATAAAGTCCTCAAATTATATTAACACAATTATGCAAATATATGCAAATTAATGTCCATTATAGGCAAATGAATGTCCATTAGAAATGGAATCCATAAAACGAAGGTGATGAAGATCAGTCCAGAGAGAACGTGATGAATCAAAACGTGAAATTGTAATCAACAGTCTTCTGTGTGTGAGAGAAAGTAGCCACCACCAAAGTGAATAGAGGAAGGCTTACCAGAAGTTATGGATTTGGCGGGGCATAAGCCACCCAAATCAAATAAACTTGAAGAGTGTGAACACTCAAACATTAATTATATACAGATGTGATGTGAGATCCGCCACCAAGTATATGTTGAGGAGGCTTACCAGAGGTCTCGGATTTGGAGAGGCATACGCCGCCCAAATCTGAGATTGCTTTAGGGGTTAATGGACGCCAATGGAGATGGTCTTGAGTGGAGGGGTAGTCTGGAGTCAAAGGGGTTTAGCACTTCAATCAGACGGGACATCCAATAACACAAAACACCAATTCATGTAGGGACTCGGTATCCAATGCATATGTGTGGAGATAGAAAAGCTCACATAGCATAATTCCGTTTGGAAAGAATTTAATAAAAAAAATCATACAATGTAACACTCACATTTTAAGATGGTCTAAAAGCATGGATGCAGGTACAAGAGCGATGTATATGGACAAATCCACCCGACTAGTTTCGACTAAAAAGTCATCATCTGGGGTATCAGTATTTAGTCGAAACTAGTCGGGTGGATTTGTCCATATACATCGCTCTTGTACCTGCATCCATGCTTTTAGACCATCTTAAAATGTGAGTGTTACATTGTATGATTTTTTTTATTAAATTCTTTCCAAACGGAATTATGCTATGTGAGCTTTTCTATCTCCACACATATGCATTGGATACCGAGTCCCTACATGAATTGGTGTTTTGTGTTATTGGATGTCCCGTCTGATTGAAGTGCTAAACCCCTTTGACTCCAGACTACCCCTCCACTCAAGACCATCTCCATTGGCGTCCATTAACCCCTAAAGCAATCTCAGATTTGGGCGGCGTATGCCTCTCCAAATCCGAGACCTCTGGTAAGCCTCCTCAACATATACTTGGTGGCGGATCTCACATCACATCTGTATATAATTAATGTTTGAGTGTTCACACTCTTCAAGTTTATTTGATTTGGGTGGCTTATGCCCCGCCAAATCCATAACTTCTGGTAAGCCTTCCTCTATTCACTTTGGTGGTGGCTACTTTCTCTCACACACAGAAGACTGTTGATTACAATTTCACGTTTTGATTCATCACGTTCTCTCTGGACTGATCTTCATCACCTTCGTTTTATGGATTCCATTTCTAATGGACATTCATTTGCCTATAATGGACATTAATTTGCATATATTTGCATAATTGTGTTAATATAATTTGAGGACTTTATCACTGGAGTCACCCAGCACGTTATTTTGGGTGATACACGTGTTTATCACTATATTATCATATCCAGTTTTTTGTGTATATTTTCACATTTATACATATTTATTTAGATAGCGCTACACTTTTAATTTTCGATTATCACTAGCTTTTTTGTACCAGCAGTGTTGGCAGCTTCGTTTCACATTATTTCCAGCGCAGTATTACCCTTTACTTTCCATATGTGACAACACCACCTTTACTCCCAAAGAGGAACTGCACGCCAGGTGACACAGCAGTAAGGCAGAGTCCAAAATAATCGAAAGACCCGAGCCAAATTTTGCTCTGGTCACCCCTAAATTTAGGTATAGCGGGGTTAAATTGGGGGACCCCCCTACACACCCATACTCCCCCCAGCAGGAATATTACACCAATACTCCCCCCCAGCAGGAATATTACACCCATACTCCCCCCAGCAGGAATGTTACACCCATACTCCCCCCAGCAGGAATATTACACCCATACTCACCCCAGCAGGAAAATAACCCCCACAAACCCCCCCCCCAGCAGGAATATTACACCCATCTCCCCCCTCACAGGTGTATTTTCAGAGTAATATGAGCAGGATATGTATGCACCTCCTCTTTTACGGTATATAAGACGGTATTATTTTTCTAATAAACCAGTCCATGTTCAGCAGACAAACAAGTATTGTCTCGTTGTGTGCTTGTGAGCAGCTGGAATATCTGATATCTATATCCAGACTGATAGGAAGCGGTATATGACGGAAGCACTCAAAGCGGAGCGTGGGACGTTCCGTTACACAGGGGTCTCCAAAATTTCTAAACAATTGACCAGTTTACTCTCCTTCATACTTTAGAGGGGCCGGACTATGGTCAGTGTGGAAGCAGAAAATGCCCCACCATCAGTGGGGGCAAACAATGCCTTGGGCTTGGGGGTCAATGGCAGTAAATGAATTACATAGCGCCTGTAGTCAGTAGGGAAAATTAATCATGCCCCATCATTGGTGTCAATGTGAGAAATTGGGCCTCATCATTCGTGTCAGTGGGAGAAATCATGCCCCATCTTTGGAGTCAGTGGGGGAAATCATGCCCCATCAGTGGTGTCAGTTGGAGGAATTGGGCCTCAACGTTGGAGTCAGTGGGAGACATCATGCCGCATCATTGGTGTGGTAGGAATTGGGCCTCATCGTTGGTATCAGTTGGAGGAATTTGACCCATCGTTGGTATCAGTGGGAGGAATAGTGCCCCATCATTGGTATCAGTGGGAGGAATAGTGCCCCATCATTAGTATCGGTGGGAGGAATAGTGCCCCATCATTGGTGTCAGTGAAAGGAATCCAGCCCATTATCGGTGTTAGTGGAAGGAATTGTACCCTATCATTGGTGTCATTGCAATCATGGCTTCCTTCCTAAGGACTGGGAACATTCATTGCAATCATGACTTCCTTCAGCAGGAATATTACACCCATACTCCCCCCCAGCAGGAATATTACACCAATATTACACCCATAGGTGTGCACAGCCTCTTGCATTAGGGTGTGCACCCCAAAGCTCCAACACATATGCATTTGACATATTTACCGGCCTCTTCCCCGCTCTCCATTCTGAAACAATAGGAGGAAGGTGGGGCAAGGGAGCACATGGGGGACCCGGGAAACAGAAGCAAGAGGAACAGGGAAAGGAGGGGTGGCATATATTAGTACCAATCCCCTATATTTTCCTCCTATGGCAGCTGAATGTTGACAAAAAGGAGAGGAGGAGAAGCCTACTTTCAGCTGCTGCAGGAGGAAAATACAGATCGGGTTACACTAAATTCCACCCCCGCCACCTCTCCTGTCCCAGGTTCTGAGGGTCGGCAAGGAAGGATTGTGGATTACCTGTCACCTGCCAACCATTGACAGGTTGCCAACCCCAGGATTAGGGTGTGCCCAGGCACACCTGGCACACCCCTTGCGCACGCCTATGATTACACCCATACTCCCCCCCCAGCAGGAATATTACACCCATAGTCCCCCCAGCAGGAGAATTACACCAATACTCCCCCCATCAGTAATATTACACCCATACTCAGCCCAGCAGGAAAATAACACCCATACCCCCCCCCCCAGCGGGAATATTACGCCAATACTCCACCCAGCAGGAATATTAAACCCATACTCCCCCCAACAGGAATATTACACCCATACTCCCCCCAGCAGGAATATTACACCCATACTCCCCCCAAGCAGGAATATTACACCAATACTCCCCCCCCAGCAGGAATATTACACCCATACTCCCCCCCAGCAGGAATATTACAGCCATACTCCCCCTAGCAGGAATATTACAGCCATACTTACCCCAGCAGGATTATTACAGCCATACTCCCCCCAGCAGGAATATTACACCCATACCCCCCCAGCAGGAATATTACACCCATACTCCCCCCCCCCCAGCAGGAATATTACAGCCATACTCCCCCTAGCAGGAATATTATAGCCATACTCACCCCAGCAGGATTATTACACCCATACTCCCCCCCAGCAGGAATATTACACCCATACCCCCCCCCCCCTAGCAGGAATATTACACCCATACTCCCCCCCAGCAGGAATATTACACCCATACTCCCCCCCCAGCAGGAATATTACACCCATACTCCCCCCCAGCAGGAATATTACACCCATACTCCCCCCCCCAGCAGGAAAATTACACCCATACTCCCCCCCAGCAGGAATATTACACCCATACTCCCCCCCAGCAGGAATATTACACCAATACTCCCCCCAGCAGGATTATTACAGCCATACTCCCCCCAGCAGGATTATTACAGCCATACTCCCCCCAGCAGGAATATTACAGCCATACTCCCCCAGCAGGAATATTACACCCATACCCCCCCCCCCCCAGCAGGAATATTACACCCATACTCTCCCTAGCAGGAATATTACACCAATACTCCCCCCAGCAGGATTATTACACCCATACTCCCCCCAGCAGGAATATTACACCAATACTCGCCCAGCAGGAATATTACACCCATACTCCCCCCCAGCAGGAATATTACACCCATACTCCCCCCAGCAGGAATATTACACCCATACTCTCTCCCCAGCAGGAATATTACACCCATACTCCCCCAAGCAGGAATATTACACCAATACTCCCCCCAGCAATAATATTACACCCATACTCCCTCCAGCAGGAATATTACACCCATCTCCCCCCCCAGAAGGAATATTACACCCATACTCCCCCCCCCAGCAGGAATATTACACCCATACACTCCCCCAGCGGGAATATTACACCCATACTCACCCCAGAAAAAATAGGATTTTTGTACTCACCGTAAAATCCATTTCTCTGACGTCCATGGACTGACACAGCTGGATACTGTAAACATGTGGGTATATGTCCCTGCTCGCAGGAGAAGATCTAGGCAGAATGTTAGATGTTAAAACATTCTAGAACAAACCAGAGCTGAACAGCCCCGCCCAGGGGGGCGGTCCCTCTGGACATTACCCTTCCACCTGCAGCTAGCAGACCTCAGTTCGTAACAAAGCAGTACAAACCTTAAAAAGAAGGGTGGGTGCTGTGTCAGTCCATGGACGTCAGAGAAATGGATTTTACGGTGAGTACAAAAATCCTATTTTCTCTTATCGTCCATGGACTGACACAGCTGGATACTGTAAACGTGTGGGACGTCCCAAAGCAGTATCAGAAGGGTGGGAGCATCAACCTTATAAAATCTTGAAAAGGTATGAACGGACGACCAGGTCGTCGCCTTGCACACTTGTGCAACCGACGCTTGACGTCGGAAGGCCCGGGAAGCACCAATTGCCTTGGTGGAATGCGCCGCAACCGGAAAGGGAGGCGCCCGCCCCTTAAGGGCATAGGCATGTATGACGGTCTGCCTGATCCACCTAGAGACGGTGGCAGACGACACCGCTCGGCCCTGTTTTGGACCAGACACAGATTTCCGAATGGAAACAGTAGCAGACAGGTACACTCGTAAGGCTTGTACCCATCTTAATGTATGAAGCGCAAACTCTCAGGGATGCGATGGGTGAGGACACAAGGACGGAAGAACAATGTCCTTCTTAAGGTGAAAGGCCGAGACCATCCTTAGAAAAGAAGGATGGTCGTGGGCGCAACACCAACATATCCTTATGGGGGACCAAGTAAGGCGACTTGCCGGACAAGGCCGCCAACTCAGACATCCGTCTAACCGAAGCAATGGCCACTAAGGCCAACTTCCGGGACAAGGTCAAGAGAGGAATCTCTCTGATATTCTCAAAGGGATGTTCTTGGAGAACCGAGATGCATCAAAATCAGATCCCAAGTAGGGAGAGGAGGCTTGACAGGGTGGGGGATCACATGGCGAACCTCCTGCACAAAAGGTGCTAATCAAGGAATGGCCCGGTAGCGGTCGTTGAAAAAGACAGCCCGGGCCGAAATCCGACCCTCAAAAAAGGTATGCAAGGCCAGCTTTTGGGTCACACCACGCTGTAAGAACAGCAAAATCCTTGGAACGGAATACATCCAAGGATGCCACTCAAGTTCCTCGCACATAGCGATGCAAGCCTTCCAGGTATGGTGAGATATCTTTCTGGAGGAAGATTCCCGTGTCAACAACATAGAAGAGATGACCGAATACGAGAGAACTCGGTCCTTCAGCACCTGGCTTTAAACAGCCATGCCATTAAAGCCAAGGACTGTAAAGCAGGATGAAGTATGGGATCATGAGACAGAAGGTCCACCCCAATAGGCCGTCGCCAGGAATGTCTGCGACTAGCCGAAGTAGATCGGCGTACCAATGTCGCCGTTCCGGAATGGCCTCAGCCCCTACTCTGCGAAGCCGGCGAGGCAACAACAGTAGCGGAGGGTAAGCATATATCAGGCGATACTGCCCCCACGGGCTTCCAACACGTCTGACGCGTCCGCCCAGGGGTCCCTGGACCTGACCACGATCTTGCCACCTTGCGAGTGAGTCGAGAGGCCACAAGGTCCACTTCCGGTGCCCCACCTCCGGTAAAGAAGGTGGAAACACCTCCGGATGCAAGGACCCTTCGCCTGCAATGCACACGGCCGACAGGACCGTCTTGCAGCGAGATGTATGAAAATCCCAAAGAGACTCCGCAATGTATCGGAGAAGGGAGGCCCCAGCGTACAGGTTGCCTCAAATGTTGGCCAATAAAGGCAACTTGACGGAACTTCCCTAGAAACTCGGTCAGAGGACTAGTACCTCAGCCTCCACAGGTGGCGCAAACCCACCCCGGGCACAGAGACCCTAAAGGCTAAAGCAGTTGTAGTGCACCTGCTAGACGACTGATGGATGAAGCAGAGGCTTTTGCCCAGTCATTGAGCTACAAAAAATGCCAGAGACGCAGCCACTAACGGGCGTAACGCTAACCCCAGCCTGGCGAACACAGTCCAAACCAGCGCTTCTGATCACCACTGAAAGCAGGTGGAAAGTGATACCCCTGAAACCAGGGATCCTTGTGACAATGCTCCATCCAGCAGCTACCCATGGATAGGTGCTGATTGTGCAAACACATAGTTTATACTATGTATTGCGTCAAACGCACAAATGGAGAGTGTGGGAGGAAACCCACCCAGCCACAAAGAGCATAATACCACCACATACGGCGTATGTAGTTTAGTATTTGTGGATAAACCTATTAAACACGTATATACTGTGCCAGCGACGAAGGCGCGCACATCATCGGGGCCTGGACGTAAACCAGCCACGCAGATTGCGTACACAACCGTGTAGGTATGTTAGCCTGCGAATAAACAAATTGCACATGAACGCAGGGGAGAAACCTGAGCACCCGGATGAAACCCATGCAGACTGCATACGCATACCGTGTATGGTATTATAGTATGTGTGCTAAACATTTTGCACAAGCCCATGTGTGCATAGCACCGAAGGCGCGCACACTGTTGGCGCGTGGGAGGAACCGAAGTACCCCACGCATACTCAGAGAATGCAATACCTACAGCTACTGTAAATGTATTTAGTGTAGTGTATAGACATAATGTGTATGTTTACATTGTGTATTGCACCAAAGGCATGCATGTCATGTAGCGTGGGCGGAAACCCACGCAGACTGCAAAGACATACCGGGTAGGTATGTTAGTATGTGGATATCCAATCGCACAAATTTAGACTGTGCATAGCGCCAAAGCGCCCATACCAATGGAGTGTGGGAGGGAACCAGAGTACCCGGAGGAAAACCACACAGACTGCCTACACATACCGTGTAGGTATTATAGCATGCGTGATAAACATTGAACATGTTTAACTGTGCAGAAGGCCAAAGGCGCACATACCGTCAGCGCGTGGGAGGAAACCGAAACATTCGGAAAAACTCCACGCAGACAGCACACAGATACCGTGTAGGAATGATAGCATGTGAATCAACATAATATTGCACATGTTTATGCTGTGCATTTCCATTGGAGCGTGGGGGGAAACCGGATTACCGGGGGAACCCCATGCAAACAGTATACCCATACTGTAAACATGTACAGTATAATATGTGCAATAAACATATTGAACATGTCTATACTGTGCAGAGAGCCGAAGCGCACATACCATGAGAGTGCGGGAGGACACCGGAGCCCCCGCCAACCCAGAGAGTATAATACATACATATACTGTGAATGTATCTGGAGTCGTGCATAAACATATTTTGTAAGTTTATATCATGTATGGCACTGAAACACAGCATTGGAACGTGGGGACAGCCACGCAGACACAGAGACCAATAACACATACATACACTGTGAATGTATGCAGTGTAGAGGTATAGGATGAGTTTAAATTATGGCGCAGAGGCGCATAATCTTCTCTGTATCATTCCAACCTGCTTGACTGTGCTGCCGAAGCAGCATGCAGGTAACAGGTAACCTCTGATCCTCAGACCGTGTGTCTGTCAGAGCTCAAATCATTCCCCAGGAAATGGCGGGAAATGTTACCTCAGGTATCACACATAAGGCTCACAGGGATTAGAGACATAAATGAATTAAGTCCTCCCTCATCCATGCTGCTCTTGAGGCAGCGTGTGAGGAAAACAGTGAGGAAACTGTGTAAAAGAAAAGCTTGTCACAGCAATTCCAGCCTGAGAGTGTTCCTCACATCATCAATGAGATCACTTACAAGCGCCCTGTCATTCACTGACACAGAACTGGAGTCTTCCTCACAAGGGAATGTCCTGTTCATAAACATTAAATATTCAGAGGTAGGGTCCTGAGCCCAATAGCTAGGCCCATATCTGACTCAGAGCACCCCTTCAGTAAAGATTTTTGTGGGGGGAGGGGGCTTATAGCTCCTTTTGCTCGCACACCGCTTCCATTCTGACAGGAATTATTCCAGGACTGCTGACAACTGGTCCATAAGGACCGCAGGTGCAGGAAACATATGAACATGTTTAACTGTGCAGCACTGTGAGTTGCCTCAGGCAAGTGTGGAGAGCAGGTGTATCAGACTCCATAACGCCACCCTCTGAGACCTTATACACTATACAGTGAATATACAGTCCACCCACTGGCTACGCTGAGGCTGAGGAGGGGATACCCGGGAGGACCCACCAACCCTTAAGGACCGCTCAGTCTGTGAGGAGATTGTGAGGGGATTCGCACCGCAGCCAGAAATAAATGCGCGGCGGCCACAAGAAAATGGCCGCCGGCCACAGCTATAACTGCGCCACTGAACGCCAAGATGGCCACCGAGCGCGAAATTCAAAGCTCTAATGCGCGCCAATGGCGCACGCAATAACCACCTCAAACAGCGCCAATGGCGCACGCAATAATCACCTCACACACCAGAAAAAACTGCAGACATGAGCGCCCAGCCAGGCCAGAGTGACCCCAAGCACCCCACAGCACAGCACCAGTACAGGGTGCAGAGAGCAGCATAACAGGGGGGAGACAGGGAGAAACCCCCACACACAGAAACACAGCCAGCATGTACTTACCTGCAGTAGGAGAGACTACTTACCCGTCCCTTTCAGGGACCCACTGGCTTGTTTCAGACAGACCTATCACAGAGTCGTACTGCGTAGCTGTCGGCCCGGTCCACCGGGAGAGATACAGTCAGTCAAGTACTGTTCAATCTTGAGAGGACCGCGGAAGCATGAAAGCAACCCGGCCACCCCTGGAGCCATGGGGTATGTCGTGAACTGAGTCTCACGCACACAAGGCGAGGATCAGCACGCTCGATGGTCGGACAGGAAAGACTACGAGGATACCAGTGTACCCAACCTGTTGCCCAGCCGACAGTTGATTGAAGGTCTCAAAAATAAAATAATAAAATTCCCAAAGGAATAAAAATCAAAAGTAAAATCTTCCAGGAGACTGGCTCCTGAGAGCCACGTCTTCTCCTTCTGCTAGGCAGAAAAAAACTGAGGCTGCTAGCTGCAGGTGGGAGGGTAATGTCCGGAGGGACCGCCCCCCTGGGCGGGGCTGTTCAGCTCTGGTTTGTTCTAGAATGTTTTAACATCTAACATTCTGCCTAGATCTTCTCCTGCGAGCAGGGACATATACCCACACGTTTACAGTATCCAGCTGTGTCAGTCCATGGACGATAAGAGAAAAAATTACACCCATACCCCCCCCCCAGCAGGAATATTACACCCATCTCCCACCCAGCAGGAATATTACACCAATAATCCCCCCAGCAGGAATATTACACCCATACCCCCCCAGCAAGAATATTACACCAATACTCCCCTCAGCAGGAATATTACACACATACTCCCCCCCCCCAGCAGGAATATTACACAATTCAAAAAAAATTACACCCTGTGAGGGGGGTAGCTCGGTAGCGGGTGTGTGTGACCCCCTGGATGGGCTCCCCACACAAAAACAGGCCCAGCAGACGGAGGTTGTGGTTTTCAAGATCAAAAGGTGCGGTTTATTTCTCTATTTACAGTGACAAAAACACAGCAAAGCAAAAAGAAACATAAACAAAATAAATCCTGGTCAGCTTGACCTCTGACTAAACATGCAGGTTTCCCTAACTAAAAACTGGGATCAGCCTGGTGCTGTCCTAGTCCCTAAGTCCCTGGTTTAGTAAATGTCCAAACAAATAGCCACACAGGCTTTGTCTCACCGCACAGGGGTTCACTCTCCCTAGACAGTCCACACAGGTCTGGTTCCAGGCATGAGCAAACACCTAATGAAGCTGGGAGTTTTTATAGAGGCCTTAAACGAGCTGACAAGCTTCAGCTGGTCTCATCAACTCCCTGCCTGCACGACGCCCAGCACTCTCCCTAGAGGTATGAATCATCCATGAGCCCACTAGCCTCAGCTGGGCTTCATCAACTCTCTCCCTAGTTGTATAAGTCGGCATAAAGCCTGAATCTGGGAGAAATATACCTACCCCCCTGGATGCAACCAGGTGACTTTACCTTCCTGCTGTCACATACCCCCCCCTCTTGTTTTAACCTTGGGGTTGGAACACCAGCAATCAGGCATTCATGTACTCGAGACAAAGCATCCACATTCCCCATTTGAACGCCAGGGCGATGCTTTACTGTGAAGTTGAATTCCTGTAGGGCCAGGAACCACCTATTTACTCTTCTATTTGTCTCCTTGTTTTGAGCCATCCACTTTAACGGAGCGTGATCCGTAACCATGTCAAAGTGCCTACCTAGCAGATAGTACCGAAGGGAATCTAGAGCCCACTTCACCGCTAAACACTCCTTTTCAACCGTGGCGTAATTTACCTCATGGGACTTCAACTTCCTGCTGAGGTAAATGACTGGGTGCTCTTCCCCGTTCCAGACCTGGGACAATACTGCTCCTAACCCCACATCTGACGCATCACTTTGTACGACAAAGTCTTTAGAGAAGTCGGGTGAGTACAACACTGGCTGGCTACATAAGGCTTGTTTCAAGAATTGGAACGCTGCCTCAGCCTCGGGGGTCCATTTAATCATGACTGACCCTTTACCTTTCGTCAGGTTGGTTAGGGGCACAGCCTTAGAAGCAAAGTGGGGAATGAAGCGCCGATAATAACCCGCGATTCCCAGAAAGGCTCGTACCTGCTTCTTGCTGTTGGGACGTGGCCAACTCTGGATGGCCTCGACTTTGTTGAGTTGGGGTTTTATTACTCCCCTGCCAATGGTGTACCCAAGATATTTGGCCTCCTCCTGCCCAATGGTACACTTCTTGGGGTTAGCCGTAAACCCCGCTTCCCGGATAGAGTCTAGGACTGCTTGCACTTTTGGCAGATGTGAGGCCCAATCTGTGCTATGGACAATTACGTCATCCAGGTAAGCCGCAGCATACTTCCGATGGGGCCACAGTATCTGGTCCATTTTCCGCTGGAATGTGGCCGGCGCATTCTGTAACCCGAACGGCATTCTCTTATATTGGAACGCCCCGTCTGGGGTTACAAATGCGGTTTTCTCTTTGGCCGACTTGGCCAGGGGAATTTGCCAATACCCTTTTGTGAGGTCAAGAGTCGTCATGTATCGGGCTGTTCCCAGCCGGTCGATCAACTCATCTATACGTGGCATGGGGTAGGTGTCAAATTTTGTAACTTTGTTCAACTGACGAAAATCGTTACAAAATCGCCAGCTCCCATCCGGTTTAGGCACCAACACAATGGGACTAGACCAATCACTTTGGGACTCCTCTATCACCCCTAAGTTCAGCATTTTCTGTACTTCCTCCCGTATTGCCTCCCGTCGGGCCTCTGGGATCCGATAGGGTTTTAACTTCACCCTTTCACCGGGCGGGGTAATAATATCATGCTCTACCCCAGATGTTTGTCCCGGCAGCTCAGAGAACACCTCCTTGTTGCGAAGCACAAACTCCTTAACCTCCTGTTGTTGGGGTTGTGACAAGGTGGCTGCTATTCCAACCTCCGGAATCACGCGACCAGTTTGAGCTGGTGACCAAGTTTCTGCGACTAGGGACTCTCTATCCCTCCAGGCTTTCAACAGATTAACGTGATAGATCTGTTCGGGCTTTCGCCTTCCTGGTTGTCTGACCTTGTAATTCACTTCGCTCACTTTTTCCATTATCTCGTAGGGGCCTTGCCATTTGGCAAGGAATTTACTTTCAACCGTAGGGACAAGTACCAATATCCTATCCCCCGGGGAAAAGGTACGGGTCTTGGCTCCACGGTTGTACACTCTCTGCTGTGCCAACTGCGCTTGGGCCAAATGTTCCTTCACGATGGGCATTACCTGTGCAATTCGATCTTGCATCAGGGCGACATGCTCAATCACACTCCTGTGGGGAGAACTCTCACTTTCCCAAGTTTCCTTGGCAATATCCAACAGCCCTCTTGGGTGTCTCCCATACAGTAACTCAAAGGGGGAGAATCCCGTAGAGGATTGGGGCACCTCCCTAATAGCAAACATCAAATAAGGAAGTAGACAGTCCCAATCCTTTCCATCTCTATCCACCACTTTCTTCAACATTTGTTTTAGGGTTTTGTTGAATCTTTCAACCAGCCCATCGGTTTGGGGGTGATACACAGACGTACGCAATTGCGTCACTTTGAACAATTTACACAGCTCTTTCATAACCCGGGACATAAAGGGTGTACCTTGGTCCGTAAGCAGTTCTTTACAAATACCCACCCGGCTAAAAACAAGAGATAGCTCTTTGGCTATGGTTTTGGCCGAGGTATTTCGGAGAGGGATCGCTTCTGGATAACGGGTGGCATAGTCCATTATAACTAATATGTACTGGTGCCCCCTAGCGGACTTGATTATAGGACCTACCAAATCCATTGCGATCCTCTCAAACGGGACCTCAATGATGGGTAGAGGGACCAGCGGGCTACGGAAATGAGGCATCGGGGCCGACCTCTGACACACAGGGCAGGAGGAACAATAATTTTCTATGTCCTTCATCACCCCAGGCCAATAGAATCTCTGTAATACCCTCTCTTGGGTTTTCTCTGTCCCCAGATGACCTCCAAGAATGTGCCCATGGGCCAACTCCAACACCAACTTCCTGTAAGGTCTGGGCACCACAAGCTGCTCAACGGTTTCTTCTGCCCTTTTTGCCACCCGATACAGTAGGTCCTTCTCTACGCTGAAGTATGGGTAAGTGCAGGTATTATCTGGGTTCACTAACTCGCCATCTATTTCCACTACGTTTTCCCGTGCCTTTATTAGGGCGGGGTCTTTTAACTGTTCTGTGGCAAAATTTTCCCTGTGAACCTCAAGATCAGAAAACTCCACAGACGGTAGGTTTTCGTCTGAGGAGGTGGGCTCCTCTCCAGTTTCTTGAGTCTCGCCTGCCAATACTGACAAGGGAAATTCTGGAGAGTCCTCACCACTCTCAGAGGAGTTCTGGCTATCACCTTCCTGGTACATAGGGGCACCAGTGGGGGGCTCAGGATCATCCCACAGTTCCCAGAACTTCGGAAAATCCCTTCCCACAATGGCATCATGCGGTAATTGAGATACTAACCCCACTGGATGAGAGAGGGTACCTTTGGGGGTCTTGAAACACACTGTAGTCACTGGATACTCTCGGGTGTCCCCATGCACACAAATAACAGCTACCTTGCTATTCCCAGAGACCTCTGTTTTAACTAATTCAGCCTTTATCAGGGTCACAAGGCTACCTGAATCCAGTAATACCACAACATTTCTACCATTAATACACATTTTGCATAAATGTTTCTCAGTTCCCCGAATGGCAGTGCATGCGACTGTCGCACACAGCGACTGACGTCTGTCCGTCAGAAAGTCACATTGCATGGGTTCCTCCACAACCGGGCAATTTGCTGCAATATGTCCCGCTTGCCGGCAGCGGTAGCAAACAATCCTTTTGGCTGCCTCTTGAGCCCCCGACTTCCCAGGCTGTTCTCGCCAAACCCTGGGCAGAGCTCCCACCCTCTCACTCTCTCCACCCTCACCCCTTGGAATCATCTTATCCGCCCCTGGGGATGGTCTGGTCTTAGGGTGGAAAGTCCGAGAGTCTCTGGAAGAGGCCGTCAGGTTCTCTGCAGCCAAGTATCTCTCTACACGATCCACAAGTTTACCGGCCGTTTCTGGGTCTCCATGGCTTACCCACTTTTGAATGGCGGTAGGAAGAGCTCTCAAGAAACGATCCATCACAACACGTTCCACAATCTCCGGTGCGGACAAAGTCTCTGGCTGTAGCCACTTCCTGCTCAGGTGAATGAGATCATACATTTGAGACCTGGGGGGTTTTCCAAGCTGGAAAGTCCAGTTATGCACACGCTGAGCCCGGACAGCCAGGGTGACACCCAGCCTTGCCAATATTTCAGCTTTTAGCATCACATAGTCTTTTGCTTGGTCAGGCTCTAGGTCATAGTAAGCTTTCTGCGATTCACCAGTTAACAGAGGAGCCAGCAGTCCAGCCCACTGATCCTTAGGCCACTTTTCCCTTTCAGCAGTCCTTTCAAATGTGGTCAAAAACACCTCTGGATCATCTTCTCCAGTCATTTTTGTCAATAAACGACTCACCCCAAATGACGCGGTATTAGTGGGACGGCTTTCCTCACTGGTCTGCGGACGTTGCTGCATTACTGCTTCCATCTGTTGTTGTAGTCTCTGCTCTTGCTTCTGCAACAGGTCTATGAAGCGGGCCTCAGATTGCTGCTGGGCTTGTTGCTGGGCTGCAAGGCTCCTTTGCAAACCTGCATTTGTCTGCTGTTGATTGGCATTTGCTAGAGCCAGCTGTTTCAGTATCTCCTCCATGCTGGCTTAAAAAAAAACTGCCACTGGTTCTCCACCAACTGTGAGGGGGGTAGCTCGGTAGCGGGTGTGTGTGACCCCCTGGATGGGCTCCCCACACAAAAACAGGCCCAGCAGACGGAGGTTGTGGTTTTCAAGATCAAAAGATGCGGTTTATTTCTCTATTTACAGTGACAAAAACACAGCAAAGCAAAAAGAAACATAAACAAAATAAATCCTGGTCAGCTTGACCTCTGACTAAACATGCAGGTTTCCCTAACTAACAACTGGGATCAGCCTGGTGCTGTCCTAGTCCCTAAGTCCCTGGTTTAGTAAATGTCCAAACAAATAGCCACACAGGCTTTGTCTCACCGCACAGGGGTTCACTCTCCCTAGACAGTCCACACAGGTCTGGGTCCAGGCATGAGCAAACACCTAATGAAGCTGGGAGTTTTTATAGAGGCCTTAAACGAGCTGACAAGCTTCAGCTGGTCTCATCAACTCCCTGCCTGCACGACGCCCAGCACTCTCCCTAGAGGTATGAATCATCCATGAGCCCACTAGCCTCAGCTGGGCTTCATCAACTCTCTCCCTAGTTGTATAAGTCGGCATAAAGCCTGAATCTGGGAGAAATATACCTACCCCCCTGGATGCAACCAGGTGACTTTACCTTCCTGCTGTCACAACCCATACCCCCCCCCCAACAGGAATATTACACTCATACTCCACCCCAGCAGGAATATTACACCAATATTCCACCCATACTCCCCCCCAGCAGGAAAATTACACCAATATTCCCCCAGCAGTAATATTACACCCATACTCCCCCCAGCAGGAATATTACACCCATACTCCCCCCTCCCCAGCAGGAATATTACACCCATCTCCCACCCAGCAAGAATATTACACCCATAGTCCCCCCAGCAGGAATATTACACCCATAGTCCCCCCAGCAGTAAAATTACACCCATACCCCCCCCCCAGCAGGAATATTACACCCATTCCCCACCCAGCAGGAATATTACACCCATAGTCCCCCCAGCAGGAATATTACACCCATACTCCCCCCCAGCAGGAATATTACACCCATACTCCCCCCAGCAGGAATATTACACCCATACTCCCTCCCCCAGCAGGAATATTACACCCATACTCCCCCAGCAGGAATGTTACACCCGTACTCCCCCCAGCAGGAATATTACACCAATACTCCCTCCCCCAGCAGGAATATTACACCCATACTCCCTCCCCCAGCAGGAATATTACACCCGTACTCCCACAGCAGGAATGTTACACCCATACTCCCCCCAGCAGGAATGTTACACCCATACCCCCCCCCCAGCAGGAATATTACACCCATACTCCCTCCCCCAGCAGGAATATTACACCAATACTCCCCCCAGCAAGAATATTACACCCATACTCCCTCCAGCAGGAATATTACACCCATCTCCCCCCCCCCCAGAAGGAATATTACACCCATACTCCACCCCAGCAGGAATATTACACCAATATTCAACCCATACTCCCCCCCAACAGGAATATTACACCCATACTCACCCCAGAAAAAAAATTACACCCATACCCCCCCCCCCCAGCAGGAATATTACACTCATACTCCCCCTCCAGCAGGAATATTACACCAATATTCCACCCATACTCCCCCCTAGCAGGAATATTACACCCATACTCCCCCCCAGCAGGAGAATTACACCCATAGTCCCCCCAGCAGGAATATTACACCCATACTCACCCTAGCAGTAAAATTACACCCATACCCGCCCCCCCCCAGGCAGGAATATTACACCCATCTCCCACTCAGCAGGAATATTACACCAATAATCCCCCCAGCAGGAATATTACACCAATACTTCGCCCCAGCAGGAATATTACACCAATACTCCCCCCAGCAGGAATATTACACCAATACTTCGCCCCAGCAGGAATATTACACCAATACTCCCCCCAGCAGGAATATTACACCCATACTCCCCCCCCCCCCAGCAGGAATATTACACCCCAACCCCCCTCAGCAGAAATATTACACCCATACTCCCCCCAGCAGGAATATTACACCAATACTCCCCCCAGCAGAAATATTACACCCATACTCACCCCAGAATTTTTTTTACACCCATACCCCCCCCCCCCCCAGCAGGAATATTACACTCATACTCCACCCCAGCAGGAATATTACACCAATATTCCACCCATACTCCCCCCCCAGCAGGAATATTACACCCATACTCCCCCCCAGCAAGAGAATTACACCCCAACCCCCCTCAGCAGGAATATTACACCCATACTCACCCTAGCAGGAATATTACACCCATACTCCCCCCCTCAGCAGGAATATTACACCCATACTCCCCCCCCCCAGCAGGAATATTACACCCATACTCCCCCAGTAGGAATATTACACCCATACTCCCCCCCCCCCCAGCAGGAATATTACACCCATACTCCCCCAGCAGGAATATTACACCCACACCCCCCCCGCAGGAAAATTACACCCATACTCCCCCCCAGCAGGAATATTACACCCTTACTCCCCCAGCAGGAATATTACACCCATACTCACCCCAGCAGGAATATTACACCCATACTCCCCCCCCCAGCAGGAATATTACACCCATACTCCCCCAGCAGGAATATTACACCCATACTCCCCCCCAGCAGGAAAATTACACCCATACTCCCCCCCAGCAGGAATATTACACCCATACTCCCCCAGCAGGAATATTACACCCATACTCCCCCAGCAGGAAAATTACACCCATACTCCCCCCCAGCAGGAATATTACACCCATACTCCCCCCAGCAGGAATATTACACTCATACTCCCCCCCAGGAGGAATATTAAACCGACACGCCCCATCCTGACACTGAAGTCCCCCCAGCAGGAATATTACACCAACACCCCCCCCATCCTGACACTGATGTCTCCCCAGCAGGAATATTACACCGACACCCCCCCCATCCTGACACTGGCGTCCCCCCAGAAGGAATATTACACTGACACTCCCCATCCTGACACTGATGTCCCCCCAGCAGGAATATTACACAGACACCCCCCCATCCTGACACTGACGTCCCCCCAGCAGGAATATTACACCGACACCCCCCCATCCTGACACTGATGCAGTGGCGTAGCGTGGGGGTGCGAGGGGGGCCTAGGCCCCGGGGCGCAACATTTGGGGGGGCGCAATCACCCTAGCTCCATTAATCTAAATTTTAATTTCTGTGACCCCGCGCTCCAGCTCCGGCCACCATCTTAGATCTCAGGCCGGCCCCTGGCGCCCTGTGATTGGGCGAAAGGGGTCATGTGGCCTGTCCTCAATCGCGGGGGAGCGGGGCTGGCCTTAGCTGTCTTCTCCTCCTCCTCTCCGGCCAGGTCACCATGTCCCTGTCGCGGCAGGCAGTCTGTGGCCGCTGTCTTCTTCTCCTCCTCCTCTCCGGCCCGGGTCTCCGATCATGTCCCCGTCAGGACAGGCAGTCCAGCAGCGTGATAGGCGGCGGCGGCGGCGCAGAGGCAGAGCAGGTGGAAGAAAAAAAGGTAAGACTCATTCGGCCTGTGGGGAGTAGATATGGTCTGGGGAGAGGGAGCAGCCAGAAAGTCAGTGTATAGTGTAATGTATAGTGTATTGTGTGTAGTGTATAGTATAGTATAGTGTGTAGTGTATTGTGTGTTGGTCTGTGGGTAGAGTATTGTATAGCGGTCAGTATGTAGTGTATTGAGTGTTGGTCTGTGGGTAGTGTATAGTGTATTGTGTATAGTGTATTGTGTATTGGTCTGTGGGTAGTGTATTGTGTATAGTGTGTAGTGTGTAGTATATAGTGTATAGTGTGTATTGTGCAGTGGTCAGTATGTAGTGTATTGAGTAGTGGTCTGTGGGTAGTGTATAGTGTATTGTGTGTAGTGTATTATGTATTGGTCTGTGGGTAGAGTATTGTGTAGCGGTCACTATGTTGTGTGTAGTGTATATAGGGATGAGCTTCGAGTTCGAGTCCGGTAGGTTAGTGGTCAGTGTAGGAATCAGGTAGGTTAGTGGTCAGTGTAGGAATCAGGTAGGTTAGTGGTCAGTGTAGGAATCAGGTAGGTTAGTGGTCAGTGTAGGAATCAGGTAGGTCAGTACTATTGTAGGAAGGGAAGGGACTCAGTGAGAGCGAAAAGTCTGCAGGTTATGGGGGGGCAAATTACTTGCCTTGCCCGGGTGCTGACAACCCACGCTACGCCACTGCACTGATGTCCCCCCAGCAGGAATATTACACCCCCCATTCTGACACTGATGCCCCCCCAGCAGGCATAAGATATAAGGATGATCCTCAGCTCCATCTAGTGGTCATAATGCAGTACATGTATGACAGGAAGCTACACAGGCCAACAGGGCAGTTAGAGGGTTGGAAAGGGGAGGTCACAACGTGTCCATGGCAAGTAAGTACCAAAATATTTCCTCTGCTCAGGGGTCCTCATGTACACTTAAGGCAAAGTACATTCTACCACCAGATTTCATAGAAAATAAAGTGTGTCCCTGTGGGGAGGCGGAGCTGTTATCTGCTGTACTTACTCTTGGAGGATCTTCGGCGCTCTTTGTTGCTCTTCTTCATCTTTCTCTTGATATTCACCCAACAAGGAGCTCAGGTATTCTTCCTGTGACAAGAAGAAGGGAAGAGGTAAGAGTCACTATCCTGGAGAAGAAGAGCTCAGCAATCAAGGCTTTATAGCAGGACTCCGGGCCGACCTTAAAGGGGACCTCTCATGAAGAAATAGAATATTCCGTATTCTTATATCCCTTCTACAAGTGCAACAATGTAACTTTTCATCCTGCCGGAAATATACAGAGATGATAACTTTCTGCTCTCGTTGTCTCTGGACTGTTTTCAGTCCCAGTTCTCTATGTGGACTACAAAACATCTCCTCACTATGTGATAGACAGGGGAAAATATTCTGTAGTCCAAACACACTTCCTGTCGTATGGTGACAACACAACGTCTCCATAGATTCAGTACAGTGAGTTTTGTCACCCTAGGACAGGAAGTGAGTTACTGGCAGGATCGCCAGGTGAAGACAAAGGGAAAAATAAAACGAATGCAGCCACCATATCTAAGGACCGGTCAGCTGCAGTATTGTACATTTTTGTATTTCAGATTCCCCCAGAGATCAGATGCCCCCATCAGTGTACCCCTACAAATCAATTGCCCCATCAGAGTGCCCCCATAGATCAGTTACCCCATCAGAATATCTCCTTAGATTAGTTGCTACCATCAGAGTACATATATAGATCAGTTGCCCCATCAAAGTGTATCCATAGATTAATTGCCCCCATATATTAGTTGCTCCATCACAGTGTCCCCATAGATGAATTGACTCCCATAGATTACTTGCCCCATCTAAATGCCCCCATAGATTAGTTGCCCCATCACAGTGTCCCCATAGATTAGTTACCCCCATAGATCAGTTGCCCCCCCTCGCAGAGCTCAGAGTACCTGTAGGAGAAGTCTCTATAGCCTGGCAGGCAGGAGGTGGGAGCTGGCAGGAGAAATGTGCTGCAGGGCACACAGCAGGCACGTGAAGTCATTGGTTGCTAGGCAGGCCGGTATCCCTAGCAACCAATGACTGCTGCTCACAGGACCAGGACTTGTGGGCGGTCCCCCATGTTAGTGAAGGTTCTATGACCCTATCAGCCAGTGCAGGAGGTGGAGCCAGGGACTTTAGGTGGGAGGAGACTCATCTAATCTCTCAGTGTAGGAGAATTCAGACTGAGGAGTGGGTGGAGAATAGTTAGGGGCGGGCAGAGGAGTATGATGTAGTGTTTGGGGGGAGGGGCTAGGAGAGGGAGCCTGTCACCTGTGCCCTGCCCCCGAGCATAGTGCCCGGGTCATGTGACTCTCTCCCTCCCCCCATGTCTTGGCCCCCTGCTTCCAGACATATGCTCTATTGATCTCCTGAACCCCCTCCCCCCCCCCCATAGATCTCCTGCTCTGTATGTACAATCACTCATGCCCCATACTTGGGGGGAAAAGGAAAAATTAGAACAGGAAACAAAGAAATGTAAATATGGCGGAACACGGCACGCCGCGGTGACAACTTTCCACCATATCAGTCTCCGGTCACATCTGCGCGTTCCGGCAATGCGCACAGAAACGCACGTTTCCACGCCATCTTGGAACACGCAAAAATATTCGCCTCGCGCTTGTAGTGCCATTTATTGTAAATGTCCCCCCAAAACGTGAGACCCCCCAATACAAGAAATGTGACGAAATGTGTGGGAAATAAAACAAAGCGGAACGCATCATGAGCTACTTTGTCACGCTCGTCCCTCATAGGGCAACGCACTGAAATCAATGGGGGGCGCTATGCTTGTTGGGTGTTTGCCATCCAGGTGTATGTCAGAGGTGTGACTGGGACCTTCATCATTTCACAAACTATGGAATGCTGGGAGAGCAGAAATCAGCAAAAATCTCCCCCAGTGACTGAGCGCTCACCCCTCCCCCCCTACCCCCCATAGCCCCATGTGTAATGTGCTGCACCCTCTTTTATACTGAGTCCCCCCCATCCCCCGTATACCAGATAAAAGAGAACTAAAGACAATATATACAGTAAGGGGGGGGACTATAACCCCTGTCAGGTTTTATTTGCCATCTGTGTCCCCATTTAGGGAGATTTCCCGTCACTTCCTGTCCCATAGACAAAACAGGAAGTGAGAGAAATCCCCCCACAGTGACATCATCCCTGGGTGTCACCAGAACTAGTGTCCCCATTGGAAGATTTCCTCTCTAATTCCTGTTCTGGTGACAACACAAAATCTGGGATTTTCTTTCACTTTTGTTGGTAATGATAAATAGAGAGAATGAATCTCCCTAAAGGGGGCGGAGACAGCAATAAAAACCTGACAGGGGTTCTAATCCCTCTCCACTCCATCCAACACTAACAATAAACAGGCTTTCCTTTAACATACAGGCAAGAAATAGGGGGGAGGGGAATATTGGTTTGGCAGTGAAAGCGTTAAAAAGGGGGAGGGTAAAAAAAAAATTTGGTTTGGCGCTGAAAGGGTTAAAAAAAAACTTAAAAAAAATCTTTGTTTTGCAAAGAAAGGTTTCATAGAAAGGGTTAAAAATTTAAAAATATTGTTTGGCAGTGAAAGGGTTAAAAACAAAAGGCGGGGGGGAGGGGTTTGGCAAAGAAAGGGTTCAATAAATGAAAGGAAAAACATTTGACTTGGCAGTTAAAGGGTTA
Organism: Rana muscosa; assembly: GCA_029206835.1. Taxonomy (NCBI): domain Eukaryota; kingdom Metazoa; phylum Chordata; class Amphibia; order Anura; family Ranidae; genus Rana; species Rana muscosa. The sequence continues at coordinate 322,243,504 of CM055128.1, forward strand.
AAAATGAAAACAAAAAGATATGATTTGTTATTGAAAGGGATAAAAATAGAATAATAATTGGGGTGTAATAAGGATAAAATAAAAGAAATGAAAAGATTTGATGTGCCGGGAGGATTTATAAGGCTCCATTCACAATGTTATCATAAGAATAGAGATCTTTATTTCAGCCGTGGGACTGTAAGGGTTAAATCTCATTCACAATAACATCTTCTTAAAGGGGCCGTATCCCTATTAGATCCTTATACTGATCCTACAGCCTGAATTCACAAAGCTCACAAATAAGGACGTGGCCCCTTTAAGAAAAATCATCATCCTGAGATTTCAAAACAACAAGTCACATGACCTGTGATGTCATCAGCTGAGCCCTATATAAACAGGTGACGGGAGGGAAGGCAGCAGAAGCTGAGTGTTCGCTGACCAGTGAAGACGTGCTTCGAATCTCTCCTGAGATTTTTCTTGCGATTTCATTTGATTTCATTTCATTTGATTCGATTTTATTGCGATTTCTATTCTCATACATTTAAAGCGCGTTTCTTTATTCTTAATAATGAGACAATTTAAATGTAAAAAGCTTTTTTCTCTGAATAACACCAAAGAGAAAGCCAGCAAAGGAAGGGCAGCTATGGAAGGAGGTGTCAGTGACCAGCCTGCAGACACCCCAACCAAAAAGCCCTCCAAGATGAAGAGGACCCGGGCGTTATTGCGCGGCTGTTTCAGAGCCGCCGTTGGATGTTTCGGTTCCGGCTGTAAAGCCAAAGGACATCACCGGGATACAGACACCGAGATTGGTAAGTACTATGGATAGTGATCGATACAAAATGTACTCTGGATAAGTCACCTCCACTCATCGATCAAAGGCTCCTGTCAGATACAAAGCTGCACCCTAGTGCCTGTGTGTTATTTATTAAATAAACGGTTTCTACCTGTATTAAAGTGGAAGGAAACCCATCGATTTAACAGTTTTAAAAAAAAAAATCTATTTCTGGCATGCCGGGAATGCTAACTGTCACATTGGTTGTGCTCTCAACCAAACTGTCAAACCATCCGATGGCCGGTGTTATAACTGATCACTTTTATGAATTAAAAAATAAGACAACAGTAAAGTTAGCCCAATTTTTTACATTGATGAGGGGTCCCCCCCCCTATATAAATATACACATGTATAGGGATTTCCATGGACATTGATAAGGCCCCCCCCTATATGTACACATTTATAGTGATTGCCATGGACATTGATGAGGGGTCCCCCCCCCATAAGTACACATGTATAGGAATTTCCATGGACGTTGATGAGGGGTCCCCCCCTATATGTACCCATGTATAGGGATTTCCATGGACATTGATGAGGGCCCCCCCCCCATATGTACACGTGTATATGGATTTCTATATGAAGGACAACATTAGTCATCCCTGTGTCCCTGTCATTTCAGGTTTATTTATTGTCCCTGACACTGGAATTTTTTAACTTTTCTCTCTAGAATTTTATGTTGTATAAAAAATACATGAAATGTAGGTGAAGGTGCTAAATCTTTTTCTTCTTTTTAATTGCAGATGTACCCGATATTTACTACAGACAAAGCTCACAAGGCAGCACTGCCCCAGTGAGCCAGACAGAATATGAAAGCTACATTGAGACTCCACCAGCATGTAATGTTCACACGGAGACTCCACCAGCATGTGACATTCACACTGGGCCTGATATGGCTGTAACACAGGTTGCCAAGCCAGCAACCAAAGAGTCTTCCCGTCAGCCCTCCCAGGAACCCAGTACATCTGTACCAACCCAGGACCCTACACTGCTGGCAGCGGCCACTGCAGTAACTGGAGGGTCTTCTTCTAATCAGTCCCCCCAGGGGCCCGATATGACTGTAACAACAAAGGTTCCTACACTGGTGGCAGCTGCCACTGCTGTAATCGGAGGGCCTTCTAATCAGTCCTCCCAGGAATCTGAAATGGCTGTAACAAAGGTTGCTACACTGGTGGCGGCTGCCACTCCAGCAACCAAAGAGTCTTCCCATCAGCCTTCTATTTCTCTTTCTACAGCTTCTGAATCACCAACAATCAATGTAGTTGGACAAACAAGACAATTGGCTGTTCCTAGAAGAAGACTCAAAAAAAAGCCAGAGGAATCCTCCCAGGGACCAGGTACGGCTGTACCAACACAGGTCCCTACACTGGTGGCGGCTGCCACTCCAGTAATCGGAGGGTCCTCCCATCAGCCCACGATTTTCGTTTTTGGAGCTTCTGAATCAGCAACTATCAATGTAGCTGGACAAACAAGACAATTGGCTGTTCCCAGAAGAAGACTCAACAAAAAGCCAGAGGAACCCTCCAAGGGACCAGGTACGGCTGTACTAACACAGGTCCCTACACTGGTGGCGGCTGCCACTCCAGTAACCGGAGGGTCCTCCCATCAGACCACCATTTTCGTTTTTGGAGCTTCTGAATCACCAACTATCAATGTAGCTGGACAAACAAGACAATTGGCTGTTCCTAGAAGAAGACTCAACAAAAAGCCAGAGGAACCCTCCCAGGGAACAGGTACGGCTGTACCAACACAGGTCCCTACACTGGTGGCGGCTGCCACTCCAGTAACCGGAGGGTCCTCCCATCAGCCCTCAATTTTCGTTTTTGAAGCTTCAGAATCACCAACTATCAATGTAGCTGGAGAAACAAGACAATTGGCTGTTCCTAGAAGAAGACTCAACAAAAAGCCAGAGGAACCCTCCCAGGGAACAGGTACGGCTGTACCAACACAGGTCCCTACACTGGTGGCGGCTGCCACTCCAGTAACCGGAGGGTCCTCCCTTCAGCCCTCAATTTTCGTTTTTGAAGCTTCAGAATCACCAACTATCAATGTAGCTGGACAAACTAGACAATTGGCTGTTCCTAGAAGAAGACTCAACAAAAAGCCAGAGGAACCCTCCCAGGGACCAGGTACGGCTGTACCAACACAGGTCCCTACACTGGTGGCGGCTGCCACTCCAGTAACCGGAGGGTCCTCCCATCAGCCCTCAATTTTCGTTTTTGAAGCTTCAGAATCACCAACTATCAATGTAGCTGGACAAACAAGACAATTGGCTGTTCCTAGAAGAAGACTGAACAAAAAGCCAGAGGGACCCTCCCAGGGACCAGGTACGGCTGTCTGAACACAGGTCCCTACGCTGGTGGCAGCTGCCACTCCAGTAACCGGAGGGTCCTCCCATCAGCCCTCCATTTTTGTTTTTGGAGCTTCTGAATCACCAACTATCAATGTAGCTGGACAAACTAGACAATTGGCTGTTCCTAGAAGAAGACTGAACAAAAAGCCAGAAGAACCTTCCCAGGGACCAGGTACGGCTGTACCAACACAGGTCCCTACACTGGTGGCGGCTGCCACTCCAGTAACCGGAGGGTTTTCCCATCAACCCTCTATTTTCCTTTCTGCAGCTTCTGCAGAAGCTTTAAGGTTAATCAAAAATATCACATTCTAAAGAGAATGATAGAACAAGGAGAGGGGGAGTATGGAAAAGGGAGAAAAGGAGGAAAGGAGGGGGTGGGAAAGGGGAAGTTGGAGGAAAGAAGGGGGTGAGGGTTGGGGGGAACCCACACACCCCTTTCTTTCCCACAACCTTCCCTTCCTCCCCCCTCTTCCATACTTCCCCTGTTTTTGAGGCGTGTGTTGGACCAGCTATGAGGGGAGGTTGGAACTCTTTTTGTCTTCACAGGCAGGAGGAGTCTTTCCAGCTTTCTTTAGGCTTTCTCTGCTGGTGAAATGAGAACTCTTCCCGCCAGTGAGGTCCTTCATGGAGATGTCCAAGGCCTCACTCACACGGGGTGCATGAATTTGTACCCTGTGAGGGGGCTGCGTTAACCCCAAAAAGGACATCCATGTGGGTGCAGTTGCGTGGACGCACCCTTGGTGCGTTCGGGGCCGTGCACCGACACCCACACAGATGTCACATTGGGTACAGCCGCTGCACCCCAGTTGACAGCAATGGGACTGCCTACACGGGATGCTGGGAACACCTGTGCATCACCATTCCGGTAAACACGGCCCTCCCATGGGATACGGATTCATATCCCCGTGTGAATGAGGCCTAAGGGTGAATGGAATATTTAGCTCCATTGTAGTTTAGGTTAAGTTTGGATTTCTTCTGGAGGAGTTTTGAGTGAATAAGTGATTTACCCCGCTCAGCGGGGGCGGGCCTTAGAGAACAGAGGCCGTATATGGGCAGCACAGAGCCTTATGGGTTAGCTTTGCAGCACTGGAGTCCATGGTTCAAAACCTGACCAGGACACTATCTGCATGGAGTTTGAATGTTCTCCCTGTGCTTGCGTGGGTTTCCTCCGGGTACTCCGGTTTCCTCCCACACTACAAAGACATGCTACCTTTGCGTTGGTGGTGCAGTGGTGAGCATAGCTGCCTTCCAAGCAGCTGACCCGGGTTCGATTCCCGGCCAACGCCATCTCCAATACTTGGAGTCTTTAGAGAGAAAATCGCTATACAAGGTCAATGCTGTGTATATATTAGCGTTGGAATAAAGAATGAAGCGAATGTGTGGAATGTTTGAGGAAGAAAATTTTCCCCCAGAATCTATAGAAGGAGAACTCAGCAACTGATAGAAGACGCTTAGGCTGCGATCACACCTAGGCACTCCGGATCGCGGGCGGAAATACTGCGATTCCCAAATTACTTTCAATGGCACCCCAATCACGGGACAATATTGTCGCCTGACAAATCACACAAACAAAATTGCGAGACGTCTGTCTCCAAAAGCAGTCCTGAGATTTATCAGGCGACAATCTCGGAAAAATCACGCCTTGATTTGGGTGATATTGAAATGAAAGGGATCGCAAGCATGTCCTGCGTTTTGCAGTGATTCATTCAGTGCGCCCAAGATGGCTGCTTCACCTCCTAAGCGCTTTGAGTGAACATCACTTATATTCCCCGCTCAGCGGGCGCGGGCCTTAGAGAACAGAGGCCACATATGGGAAACACATATGGGAAACACAGAGGCTTAGTGGTTAACACTGCAGTACTGGGGTCCATGGTTCAAATCCTGACCAGGACACTTACTGCATGGAGTTTGCATGTTCTCACTGTGCTTGTGTGGTTTTCCTCCAGGTACTCCGGTTTCCTCCCACACTCCAATGACATGCTATTTCGCGTTGGTGGTGCAGTGGTGAGCATAGCTGCTTTCCAAGCAGCTGACCCGGGTTCGATTCCCGGCCAACGGCATCTCACAAGATGGCTGCCTCACCTGGTAAGTGTAACCCACCACCCCTCCCATCATAACTGAATATACAATGTTATCTATACAGTACTGTGCAAAAGCTTTAGCCAGGTGTGAACAAATGCTGCAACCATAGGGGCCATGTGATCCCTTCCTGGCTATGTCCTGGTCGGAGATCACTATGAACCTACCAGAGTGGGCCATGTGATCCCTTCCTGGCTATGTCCTGGTCAGAGATCACTATGAACCTACCAGAGTGGGCCATGTGATCCCTTCCTGGCTATGTCCTGGTCAGAGATCACTATGAACCTACCAGAGTGGGCCATGTGATCCCTTCCTGGCTATGTCCTGGTCAGAGATCACTATGAACCTACCAGAGTGGGCCATGTGATCCCTTCCTGGCTATGTCCTGGTCAGAGATCAGAGCCTGTGAGTACAGGATATGAGAGATAGTCAGAGACTGTGTGGACATAATACAAGAGATGGTCAGGGACAGTGAAGACATGATACAGGAGATGGTCAGAGAATGCAGACATGATACGAGAGATATTCAGAGATTGCAGACATGATACAAGAGAGGGTCAGAGACTGCAGACATATTACAGGAGATGGTCAGAGACTGCAGACACAGTACAAGAGATGGTCAGAGACTGCAGACATACTACAGGAGACAGTCAGAGACTGTAGACATACTAAAGGAGATGGTCAGAGACTGCAGACAAGATACTAGAGATGATCAGAGACTGCAAACATACTACAGGAAAAATGTATGTATTTGTTCCAACCTGGGTAACCATATAGCATATGGCACGTCATCCCAAAGAGTCAAATATATTGGAAGAAGGTTGGGGTGGGATTATAATCGGTGGCAACAGATAATAATAGAAACAAGAAGTAATTAAAATATCACATTTATTGTAGACATGATTAAAATCCGATCAAATAAAATAATTCATTATACATCTCCATTTTTGGTGGTCAAACAAGTGAGATTCCGGTTATATGGTGGCTGAGGGTTCCTGTGTTATCCCGACATGTTTCGCCAGTGTTGGCTTCATCGGGGGGATTTGAGAACTAAAGGAAAGCATGTAAAACTGTACAGAAATATAAAAGAATACAATATTAAAAATATAAATATATAAGGATATATACATAAATGATAAATACAAAAAGTATGTACATCACTTTGCTATGGTCCACAAATCCCCCCCCCCCCGAAGCTTCCCCCGGGCAAGCCCCCAGGCGATCACCACCACAGAAGAGAGGAGGCACCATGTGACCACAGAGGACAACACAAGGACCAGACTAACAACAAAAAGGAATGATTTAGGAAGGGAGATAGATACTCTATAGATTTATATAGAAAATGACCGGGTACAACAGCACCATGATGAATATAGCATTGATGCATAAAAAGCAACCCTGGTGTTCCATTTCTAATTATCCATAGGATTTACTTACTTGGAGAACAATATACAGAGTGAACACAAGAGGGCGCCTGCATACAGGACGACACGTATCCAGACTAGATAGGTTGGTTTTGCTGAGACACAAAAAAAAAAAAGAAAAAAAATAAGAGAGAAAAAAATATTCCTTTTGCTCTTTTTTCTCCTTTTTTTGTGTCTCTGCAAAACCAACCTATCTAGAAAGTGGTGCTGATCCTAGAGGTGATCTCCGGGGGGATTGCCGGGGGAAGCTTTGGGGTGGGTGGACAATGGCAAAATGATGTACATACTTTTTGTATTTATAATTTATGTATATATCCTTATATTTTCTGATATTGTATTCCCATATATTTCTGTATAGTTTTATATCCTTTCCTTTAGTTCTCAAATTCCCCTGATGAAGCCAACACTGGCGAAACACGTCGGGATGACACAGGAGCCCTCAGCCACCACATAACCGGAATCTCACTTGTTTCACCTCCAAAATGGAGATGTATAATGAATGATTTTATTTGATCGGATTTTAATCATGTCTACAATAAATGTGATGTTTTTAATTACTTCTTGCATCTATTTTTATCTGTTGGCACCATTATAATCCCACCCCAACCTTCTTCCAATATATTATACTACTGGGGATGATCAGAGACTGCAGACACACTACAGGAGCTGATCAGAGACTGCAGACATACTACAGGAGACGATCAGAGACTGCAGACATACTATAGGAGACGTTTAGAGACTGCAGACATACTACAGGAGACGATCAGAGACTGCAAACATACTACAGGAGATGATCAGAGACTGCAGACATAGTACAGGAGACGGTCAGAGACTGCAGACATACTACAGGAGTCGATCAGAGACTACAGACATAGAACAGGAGACGGTCAGAGACTGCAGACATGGTACAGGAGATGATCAGAGACTGCAGACATAGAACAGGAGATGGTCAGAGACTGCAGACATACTACAGGAGATGGTCAGAGACTGCAGACATACTACAGGAGATGATCAGAGACTGCAGGCATGGTACAGGAGATGATCAGAGACTGCAGACATAGAACAGGAGATGGTCAGAGACTGCAGACATACTACAGGAGATGGTCAGAGACTGCAGACATAGTACAGGAGATGGTCAGAGACTGCAGACATAGTACAGGAGATGATCAGAGACTGCAGACACACTACAGGAGATGATCAGAGACTACAGTAGGGTTGCAGTAGGGTTGCCACCTCATCCCTTTAAACCCGAACATATATGAATTACACGGGTTCTGAGGCTGATTTAATGCAGATAAGGCACCAAGTGAGTTTAATTACCACCTTAGTCAGCCACAGAATCTGTATAATTAATATGTGTTCGATTTTAAAGGGATGAGGTGGCAACCCTAGACTGCAGACATACTACAGGAGATGATCAGAGACTGCAGACATACTACAGGAGATGATCAGAGACTGCAGACATACTACAGGAGATGATCAGAGACTGCAGACATACTACAGGAGATGATCAGTGACTTGTCTGTGTCCCCATTGGGTAGATCTTCTGTTGTTTTCTGTCAGGACAGGAAGTAAGGGTAATTCCCTCCAGTGGGGATTATAGGAGAATGACACCATTTTGGAGGGCAGGGGGCGTGGCCAGGACCCCGGTGAGGGGAATTCTGGGTGAATACTGTGGGGTGACTCTCTGGATTTTCACTCTCCAATAATCTTACCACTTCCTGTCCCGGTGACAACCACTCTCAGCCCCCCTCCTGTTGTCACACAGACAGGAAGTGAGGGAAAATCTCCACAGGTGATCACTTGAATAAAAAATAAATAAAAAAACTGGAATAAATATTAAAACAACAAAAACAATTCCATGTGTCTGTGTCACCTCCATCGTGTGATAAACTAAGGAACACAGAATGAACCAACCCACCTCTGAGGTGACCGCTATTCCCTCAGATTAGGAGACCTGTGAGTTTGTAACGGAAGTGACGTCCCGCGGCGGCCATCTTGGTACACCCGAGACTCGGCCGCAGTAAGGATTGAGTTCAAAGGCGTCAGCGGACATCTTTGTACACCCACACAAGTCTTGCATTTGACACTTATTTATAATAGTAATCTGACCCTCTATAGTGAAAAACTGTATTTTGAAATGTTTTGATGTTGAATTTTAAAAAGCAGCGGCAAGCCTGCGGATCTCACAGGTTTGGTAATGTGACAGAACACCGCTGCTTTCAAAATTCAACAACAAAACAGGCGGACGGATTTCAAAACACTGAATTACAATATAAAGTCTCAGCTTACTGTTAAAAATCAGTGTGGAATGCAAAACTTGTGTGGGTGTACAAAGATGTCCGGTTCCACCTTCAAACTCTATCCTTACTGCGGCTGAGTGCCGGGGTGTACGCAGATGGCCTTTGCAGAACCCGCACCGCTTACCACAATAATCCAGCCAATCAACGCCCAGAAGCGTGTGACTGACGCCTGGGCCTATCGCTGCAAAGCACGCTGTGAGGGGAAAAGTAGGGGAAGCGCGGCTGCTCAATCGAAAGAAGAGAGTGAGGGGTGTGTGTGTGTGAGGGGGGGCGGGGCCGAATCTCCGAGATTGGTGGAGAGGCGTGTGGAGTGCGAGGGCACGCAGTGGGCGTGTGGTGAAGGGGCGTGTCTAAGCGGCCGTGATTGACAGGTGATGTCAGGAGCTGTGTGCCTGTCAGGAAGAGCGTCAAAGGAAGATAAAATGGCGGGAGAGGCGTGTGGAGGAGGGAGAGGTGTAATGTGGGGTGTGAGCCTGAGGAAGAATGGGGGATTGTGGGAGCCCAGAGACAGAGCCTATAAATGCCACCTAATGAATATACTCCTATATACGTGTATAGAGCCATGACAGGTCCTCTTTATACTCCTATATACATGTATAGAGCATGACAGGTCCTCTTTATACTCCTATATACATGTATAGAGCCATGACAGGTCCTCTTTATACTCCTATATACATGTATAGAGACATGACACGTCCTCATTATACTCCTATATACATGTATAGAGCATGACAGGTCCTCTTTATACTCCTATATACATGTATAGAGCTATGACAGGTCCTCTTTATACTCCTATATACATGTATAGAGCATGACAGGTCCTCTTTATACTCCTATATACATGTATAGAGACATGACAGGTCCTCATTATACTCCTATATACATGTATAGAGCCATGACAGGTCCTCTTTATACTCCTATATACATGTATAGAGCCATGACAGGTCCTCTTTATACTCCTATATACATGTATAGAGACATGACAGGTCCTCATTATACTCCTATATACATGTATAGAGCATGACAGGTCCTCTTTATACTCCTATATACATGTATAGAGCCATGACAGGTCCTCTTTATACTCCTATATACATGTATAGAGCCATGACAGGTCCTCTTTATACTCCTATATACATGTATAGAGCCATGACAGGTCCTCTTTATACTCCTATATACATGTATAGAGCCATGACAGGTCCTCTTTATACTCCTATATACATGTATAGAGCCATGACAGGTCCTCTTTATACTCCTATATACATGTATAGAGCATGACAGGTCCTCTTTATACTCCTATATACATGTATAGACCAGTGGCGGTGCGTCCATAGTGGGCGCAGGAGCACCGCCCCCTCTCTCTCCTGCGCCCGTCACTCACGTCAACAATACATAGGTTCATGCATTGCATGAACCTATGCATTGTCGCCGTCGCCGCTGCCACCCACTATTCAGATGGCTGGCCCCTAGTGAGCGCCGGACATCTGAATAACAGCGGCTGGTTGGTTTTTGGAAGTGCCTATCAGAGCCAGCCGAGTTTGGTGAGTGCACCAAACCTGCAGAATATAATAGAAGTCTATTGCAAAGTGCAGGAAAGCCAAAGGTACACTGTGTTGCACCCGCGGTGCGGATAAGCCGCAGCACATCAGAGTGAAAGCAGCCAGGGGCCCCTTTCACACAGTCAGTTTAGGATAAATTTGGATTTCTTCTGGAGGAGTTTTGAGTGTACATAAGTGATTTACCCCGCTCAGCGGGGGGTGGGCCTTAGAGAACAGAGGCCGCATATGGGCAGCACAGAGGCTTAGAGGTGAGCCTTGCAGCACTGGGGTCCTTGGTTCAAATCCTGACCAGGACACTATCTGCATGGAGTTTGCATGTTCTCTCTGTGCTTGCGTGGGTTTCCTCCGGGTACTCCGGTTTCCTCCCACACTACAAAGACATGCTACCTTTGCGTTGGTGGTGCAGTGGTGAGCATAGCTGCCTTCCAAGCAGCTGACCCGGGTTCGATTCCCGGCCAACGCCATCTCCAATACTTGGAGTCGTCAGAGAGAAAATCGCTATACAAGGTCAATGCTGAGTATATATTAGCGGTGGGATAAAGAATGAAGCACATGTGTGGAATGTTTGAGAAAGAAAATGTTCCCCCAGAATCTATAGAAGGTGAATCCAGCAACTGATAGAAGACGCTTAGGCTGCAATCACACCTAGGTGCTCCGGATCGCGGGTGGAATTAATGCAATACCCGAATTGCTGCAAAACGTGTGACACGCTTGTGATCCCATTACTTTCAATGGCACCCAAATCACGGGACAATATCAAAATCGCGGGAAGTCTGTTTCTCAAAAGCAGTCCTGCGATTTATCAGGTGACAATTGCGGCAAAATCACGCCTTGATTTGGGTGATATTGAAAGTAAAGGGACCGCAAACGTGTCCTGCGTTTTGCAGCGATTCGGGAATCTGGAACACCGAGGTGAACTTCCTGCACAGATGGAATATTACACCCATACCCCCCCCCCCCCCAGCAGGAATATTACGCCCATACTCCCCCCAAGCAGGAATATTACACCCATACTTCCCCCCAGCAGAAAAATTACACCCATACTCCCCCCAGCAGGAATATTACACCCATACCCCCCCAGCAGGAATATTACGCCCATACTCCCCCCAAGCAGGAATATTACACCCATACCTCCCCCCAAGCAGGAATATTACACCCATACTTCCCCCCAGCAGAAAAATTACACCCATACTCCCCCCAGCAGGAATATTACACCCATACCCCCCCAGCAGGAATATTACACCCATACTCCCCTCCCAGCAGGAATATTACACCCAGACTCCCCCCAGCAGGAATATTACACCCATACTCCCCCCCAGCAGGAATATTACACCCAGACTCCCCCCAGCAGGAATATTACACCCATACTCCCCCCAGCAGGAATATTACACCCATACCCCCCCAGCAGGAATATTACACCCATACCCCCCCAGCAGGAATATTACACCCATACTCCCCACATCAGGAATATTACACCCATACTCTCCCCAGCAGGAATATTACACCCATACCCCCCCCAGCAGGAATATTACACCCATACTCCCCTCCCCCCAGCAGGAATATTACACCCATACACCAATACTCCAACGCACTGAAATCAATGGGGGACGATATGCTTGTTGGGTGTTTGCCATCCAGGTGTATGTCAGAGGTGTGACTGGGACCTTCATCATTTCACAAACTATGGAATGCTGGGAGAGCAAAAATCAGTAAAAAGTAAAAACCATTAATGCTGACCACTAAACTCACCTGCCTGACACTGACCTGCCTGACCTACGTACAGTGACATGACCTACATACACCGACATGACCTACATGCACCGACATGACCTACATACACCGACATGACCTACATACACTGACCTGACCTACATACACTGACCTGACCTACATACACTGACCTGACCTACATACACTGACCTGACCTACATACACCGACATGACCTACATACACTGACCTGACCTACATACACTGACCTGACCTACATACACCGACATGACCTACATACACCGACATGACCTACATACACCGACATGACCTACATACACCGACATGACCTACATACACCGACATGACCTACATACACCGACATGACCTACATACACCGACCTGACCTACATACACCGACCTGACCTACATACACCGACCTGACCTACATACACCGACCTGACCTACATACACTGACCTGTCCTACATACACTGACCTGACCTACATACACTGACCTGACCTACATACACCGACATGACCTACATACACCGACATGACCTACATACACTGACATGACCTACATACACTGACATGACCTACATACACCGACATGACCTACATACACTGACCTGACCTACATACACCGACATGACCTACATACACTGACCTGACCTACATACACTGACCTGACCTACATACACTGACACATAACACAACAAAGAGAAAGCGCCTCTTAGTGCAAATATTTAATAGCTACAGCAACATGTAATTTCCACACTTACATCTAAGTAATGGATGATAAGCGCCCAGAGAGTGAAGAGAGTGGAGCCTCCTGAGTCTGGCGCTCGGTGGTTCCTGGCAGACAGATCGGATGGAAGTCACTAAACAGAGAGGTCACGGTGTCCGGTGGAAGGAGACCGACCAGCGATCTTGGCGTGCGGGACAAGGTGGCAGAGCTCCGTGCTGCGAGGAAGCCAGCTGGCGTGCGACGCCAACAAGGTATGGGAGAGAAAACACAACGCGTTTCAGAGCATGCGCCAAGCTCACAGTGGGCATGCGCGCTCCTTTGTCAAGTGCCTACATACACTGACACATGACCTACATACACTGACACATGACCTACATACAGTGACCTGACCTACATACACTGACACATGACCTACATACAGTGACCTGACCTACATACACTGACCTGACCTACATACACTGACCTGACCTACATACACTGACACATGACCTACATACAGTGACCTAGCCTACGTACACTGACACATGACCTACATACAGTGACCTGACCTACATACACTGACCTGACCTACATACACACTCACTGACCTACCTCAGCCGTGGTGTGCGGTGCCGGCGTGCCCATCATAGTCATAGAGATGCAGCCAGAGGAGGAGGAGAGGAGAGCCGCCGAACTGAGCGCCGAGCAGGGAGCAGGGATGTGGCGTGGCACGGTGGGCGGCATTGTAATTCCCACTTTCTGGAGCTCGCAGCGCCTATGGTGGACGTCACACGTCCCGCGGTTCCAGTGGGACGTCCATCATAGGCGCAGCAGGCTCCAGAAGGCGGGACCTGCTATGTCTCTCGGCCACACTCGGCGGCTGTCGGAATCAGAATGGTCCCTGCTCAGCGGCGCTCGGGGCTAATAATTAAATACCACATGCCCTGAGACTCGGGGCTTTTCGGGGACCGATTCGGGGCTCCAGCCTCCCCAGCCCACCCCTAACGACACCCCTGCTGCTTCATGAAAGACGGAGACAGCTGACCTCAGGAGGGGTAATTATCCTGGAGCGGTGTATTCTCACAACAGTGCACACCACCACCTGCTAAAATGCATGCCCACCTCAAGGATGAGTATAAAACTCATAGACAGATCACTCCTCGTGTCCACCACCATCAATCCACTTTACCAATGGTAGTAATTCCTACAGTCCCCAGACTGCACCTCTGTGTGGGTAATCAACGTTTGAGCTGTCTATAAAACAACACCTTCCTCCACTCGCTTTTCAATAATAAATTCCACTTATATTTCCAGGGGTTAAGGACATGAAACAAAAAACACAAGTACCATAGTGTTCTCTGCTTTTAAATGTATTAAAAAAAGCCCCCCTAAAAAGTTCCACTTACAAGAAATAACAATAAAAACAGCATGTATCAAATCACCAGTGCAGCCTCTTCTACGCCCCTCCACCAGTAAAGGAGAAAAATAAGCCATTTCTAAAATTTTAGAACTATGAAAAAGTAATTAAATAAAACCAAAAGAAAGCTCTATTTGTGTGAAAAAAAAAAAATGATAAAAATTTAGTTTGAATGACAATTGCGTGGCCATTTTGGTACCCAAAGTGTGAGAGCGCTGGAAGCTGAAAATTGGCCTGGGCAGGAAGGGGGTGAAAGTGCCCGGTAGGCAAGTGGTTAAATAGCAGCATGCCCAATTAAGAGGAATTTAATCTCCCCAAACTTTAACCACTTAAGGACCGCCGCAAGACGATATACGTCGGCAGAATGGCACAGACAGGCACAATACCACCAAAAGAAAGCTCTATTTGTGGGAAAAAAAGGACGTCAATTTTGTTTGGGAGCCACGTCGCACGACCGCGCAATTGTCAGTTAAAGCGACGCAGTGCCGAATCGCAAAAAGGGGCCTGGTCTTTAACCAGCCAAAATGGTTCGGGGCTGAAGTGGTTAAAGGGGTTGTATGGCTTCGTTTTTTTTTTTTTTAAATAACAAACATGTTATACTTACCTCCACTGTGCAGTTCGTTTTGCACAGAGTGGCCCCGATCCTCGTCTTCTGGGGTCCCTCGGTGGCTGTCTCGGCTCCTCCCCGCAAGAGCTAACCCCCTTCATGGGAAGCTCTCTCCCAAGGGGGTTAGCTTGCGGGCGCGCTCCTGTGATACAGTCGGCGGCTATAGCCACTGACTGTATCACTCAGCCCCGCCGTGCTGTGTCATTTCATTGGATGTGATTGTCTGCAGCGCGAGCCAATGGCTGCGCTGCTATCAATCTCCAATGACGAGCCGCCTCAAGCAGGGGGAAACCATCGCGAGAACGAGCCCACGGAGTTTCGTGGCTTAGATAAGGATTTTACAGGTAAGCTGTTATAAAAATCCTATTTCTTGTTCATACATCACGGGACACAGAGCAGCATAGTCATTACTATGTGGGTTATATAGAATTACCTTCAGGTACTGGCACTGGCAACTTCCAAAACAGGAAGTACCCTCCCCTATATAAGCCCCTCCCATCCGGGAGTACCTCAGTTTTTTGCCAGTGTCTAAGGTGTTGGCCAAGGTTAACATGTATTCATCTGGGCTTGTGTACAGGTTCTCTGGGCCTTAGCAAGCTATTCCGGATCCGACCAAAAAAGCTTCATAGCTAAACGGTCGGTACCCGGGCCTTGCAGAGAAGAGCAGGGTTTTGCCTGTAATGCCTCTCTTAGGAGGGCTGGACCCTGGGATCCAGAGCTCTGGTCATACCCAAAACCAAGAGGCTATCTGTGCAGGGTGCTATACAGGTCCAGGGGAGTGGAATCCTTGGGAACCCGGTCCCTGAAGGTCTAGTACAATGCCTGCCGTGAGAGGTGAAGTTTGGGCTTCTGTGGACCAAACAAAGTCCTGCGGCGGGGAAAAGGTAAGTGGGGGCCCCTCAGGAACTTGGTTCTATTGAGGGGACCCCCAAGCCTAATATGTCTTTCTGCCTGTTACCTAAAGGGTATTCCCGCTAATAGCTGTATATGCCTAAGAAATCCTAGAAATGTTTTTTCATAAGGGAAGTTTTAAAAAAACTGTAAACCTGGAAATGTTTTTCATAAAGGAGGTTTTAAAAAAAAAAAAAAAAAAGACAAAAGTGCGGTACCTGTGTTTGTCCACTAGAGGCCGCTGTGGAACGTCTTTTTTCTTGGGACTATTCCTTCCATGGTGAAAGTCCAGGCAGATGAGTGAGCTCTCTATCAGGGAAGCTGCATTCCTCTGTCATGCTGCCAAGTAGTTTCCTTCCATCCCCGAGTCCTGGTAAAACAGGGACCCTGGCTCCTCTCCCTACATGGCACCAAGAGCGCACACGTGCACGCGCGCGCGCACACATGCTTTCCTTTTTTAAGGTTTAGCTTCAAAAGAGGGGGCGGAGCCTGGCGGATGACGCGCTCTGTGCGCCCAGCGCTTCTGCGCATGCGCGGGCGTCCCAGCAAGATAAAAGGACTCAGTCCACGCTGCTTGCTATGGACACAGAGCATGAAAAGGAGCTGGTAGCATGGTATAGGGGCTTACAGCGGGCGGTTGATACAGGCATCCCCAGAAAGACGCATTAGTAGACACCCACTGATGTACATAGCAGCAAATTGCATTAGACTATTTCAGTAAGGGGTGTATTGCGGCTGGAATACCTCAGCTTTGAACTAAGGAATATGCCGCCTAAAAAACTCCGAGATATACCTCTCAGGAAGTGTAGGGGGTCTCCATCGGGCTCTGAGGATCTGGAGCAGTCATCTGCACCCTCCTCCCCTGAGAAATCAGAGGTTAATACCCATAAGGAACCCCCGGGAGTGCCAGGTACTGCGGCTGTCCTCAGTCCACCTGCTCCTGCATATATAACAGAGGAGGTTTTTTCCTCAACTCTGGAGGGATTGGAGCAGAGATTGGCTGCATTGATCGCTTCTTCTCTACAGGAAAGAAAGCGCGCCAGATCTCCATCACCTCCATTAGAGTGCCTGTTGGCAGAGCAACAGTCCCAGGAAGGGACCGACCTACCTGAAGGGGATCAGGAGGAGGTTAGCTCTGTTTTTGAGGAATCGACAGTAGATGAACCATTTTCAGCATCACAGACTGAAAGATTGTGGGTCCAGACCCTAACTGACATGGTTCGATCTGCATTTAAAATGCCTCTTGTTGAACCATCAACTACTGCTGTCTCCTCATTGGGGTCGCTAAAAGCTCCCCAGGTTAATTGCTCCTTTCCAATACATCCATTATTGGAAGGACTTATATACCAGGACTGGGAACATCCTGATAAACTATTTGTTCCGCCTAAAAGGTTTCCGGTGATCTATCCCATGGAGGAAAAGTTCACCCAGAGATGGAATGTTCCTACGGTGGATGCAGCCATCTCTTCTGTGAACAAATCACTGACATGTCCAGTAGATAATGTTCAAATGTTCAAAGATCCAGTGGATAAAAAATTGGAATCTTTATTAAAATCTGCTTTTTCCACAGCAGGGGCTGTTACACAGCCAGCAGTGGCAGCTATTGGGGTCTGCCAAGCTTTAAAGGATCAAATGAAAATGGTCCTGAGGGATTTGCCAGACCAACAGGCCCAGGCTCTGGCTGATCTGCCTAGAGCATTATGCTTTGCGGTTGACGCCATCAAGGATTCTATCCATCAGGCCTCCCGCCTCACGCTGTCTTTGGTACATATGCGTAGGCTTCTGTGGCTTAAAAGCTGGTCTGCTGAAGCTCCCTGTAAGAAGCTCTTAGTTAGCTTCCCATTTCATGGGGAACGCCTTTTTGGCGAGGACCTGGATAAGTATATCCAGAAGATTTCCAGTGGTAAAAGTACTCTCTTACCGAGTAAGAAGAGGTCTAGGGGTCCATCTTTTAAGAGGACTACCTCTCCTATCCCTGCGACGTCTGCTACTAAGCAGTTCCGACGGCCTCCTCGGTCAAACTCAGGAGGTAAAAATCAGGGACAGCCACAGGGTAATAAAAAGCCCTGGATCCGAAGAGGTACTAAACCAGCCTCCAAGTCAAGCCTATGAAGGGCTGCCCCCACTCAAACGGGTGGGGGGAAGACTTCAGTTGTTCGCAGAGACCTGGCGGGAGACGATCAAAGACAGATGGGTGCTCTCCGCAGTAACTCTGGGATACAAGTTGGAGTTAAAAGAGTCTCCTCCGTCCCATTTTATGTGGTCAGGCATGCCAAGAGACCCTCTGAAAAGACGGTCTCTCCTATTGGCGTTAGAACAACTATTGCTCCAAGGAGTAATTATGGAGGTTCCTATGGAAGAGTGGGGGTTGGGTTTCTACTCAAACCTTTTCACAGTCCCGAAGCCAAACGGGGACATAAGACCCATATTGGACCTAAAGAGTCTAAACAAATTTCTAAACGTCCGGTCTTTCCGGATGGAGTCGATCCGATCGGTCACCGCTGCCCTACAAGGGGAGGAATGGTTAGCCTCGATCGACATCAAAGATGCTTACTTGCATGTTCCCATCTTTCCAGGTCATCAAAAATTCCTACGCTTTGCAGTAGAAGGGCGCCATTTTCAGTTCAGAGCCTTACCATTCGGTCTGGCCACAGCACCACGAGTGTTCACAAAAATTCTGGCCCCACTGTTGGCCGATCTAAGAACACGGGGTGTAACGATAATGGCATACCTAGACGACCTGTTGTTGATGGACCACTCAGTTGCCAAGCTAGAAGTGGTAATTATCGATACAATCAAGTATCTAGAATCTCACGGTTGGGTCATCAACCTGGACAAGTCAGCCCTACAGCCAGTGAAAAACCTGGTATATCTAGGGCTACGGCTGGATTCAGACCAGAGGAAGATTTTCTTACCTCTAGACAAGGTATCCTCTTTGAGGGGCTTGGTCCGTCTGCTTTGTGCAAAAAGACAGCCGTCCATACGCCTGTGCATGAGGCTGCTAGGAAAGATGGTAGCATCATTCGAAGCTGTGCCATATGCCCAATTCCACTCAAGGAATTTACAAAGGGCCATATTGTCAGCCTGGAACGGAAAAGTTCAGGCTCTAGAATTCCCGATGGTTTTGTCCCCTTCCGTTCGGAAGAGTCTCTGCTGGTGGTTGATCCCCCAGAATCTCCAGAAGGGAAAACCCTTCAGCCCGATATCTTGGAAGGTGGTCACTACAGATGCCAGCCTTACAGGCTGGGGGGCAGTACTGGAGCAATGGTCTCTCCAGGGCAGATGGTCAAATGTAGTAAAAACCCTGCCCATCAATCTCTTAGAGATACGAGCAGCCCGGTACGCCCTAGTAGCCTGGACATCCAGACTCCAAGGGTCCCCTGTCAGAATTCAATCAGACAATGCCACAGCAGTGGCATATATCAATCATCAGGGAGGCACCAGGAGTCGTGCAGCCCAGAGGGAAGTAAGTCACATCCTGGAATGGGCAGAAAAGCATGTCCCATGTATATCAGCTGTCTTCATTCCAGGGGTGGAGAATTGGAAGGCGGACTTTCTGAGTCGCCAACAGTTATGCCCAGGGGAATGGTCCCTTCATCCCGAGGTCTTCCGAGCAATATGTCAGCGGTGGGGAACACCGGATGTAGATCTGCTAGCATCCAGATTCAACGCAAAGGTGGACAGGTTTGTCTCCCGGACAAGGGATCCCCTCGCTTGCGGCTCGGATGCTCTGGTGTTCCCTTGGGATCAGTTCAGACTGATATATGCATTCCCTCCGCTACAATTGTTGCCTCGACTCCTTCGCAGAGTCAGGTTGGAGAAGAAGCCGGTGATCCTGGTGGCTCCAGCGTGGCTCCGAAGGGCCTGGTACGCGGAGATCATCAAAATGTCTGTGGGGAGTCCTTGGACCCTTCCACGTCGTCCGGACCTGCTTTCGCAAGGACCGATATACCACCCTTCCTTACTAACTCTAAGTTTAACGGCCTGGCTATTGAGTCCCACATCCTAAAGAAGAGAGGTCTCTCTAACTCTGTGGTATCAACTATAATCAATGCCAGGAAGCCTGTATCCAGGCAGAGCTACTATAGAGTTTGGAAGGCGTACATCACTTGGTGCGAGGCCAGAAAATGGCATCCACGTAAGTACGTTATAGGCAGAATTCTGGACTTCCTGCAGTGGGCTGTAGACAGGAAGTTTGCCTTAAGTACTATCAAGGGCCAGGTTTCGGCCTTGTCAATACTATTTCAAAGGCCCCTGGCTATGCATTCACTTGTCAAATCCTTTATGCAAGGTGTGACTCGTATTATTCCACCGATTAAGGCTCCCATATGCCCATGGGATCTAAATTTGGTTCTGTCGGTTCTGCAGAAGCAGCCATTTGAACCTTTGCGGCACATTTCCTTGGTTCTACTCACCAGGAAATTGATATTTTTAGTAGCCATATGCTCGGCTAGAAGAGTGTCGGAATTAGCCGCCATGTCCAGTAAAGAGCCATATCTGGTTATCCATAAGGGCAGAGTAGTATTACGTCCTCACCCAGCCTTTCTTCCTAAGGTGGTATCGAGGTTTCACTTGAACCAGGATGTGGTTCTTCCTTCTTTTTTCCCCAAACCAAGCTCGGTAGAGGAAAAGTTATTGCATTCTTTGGATGTAGTAAGAGCAGTTAAAGCTTATCTAAAAGCCACTGCTCAGATTCGTAGAACGGATTCTCTGTTTGTTCTGCCGGAAGGCCCCAGAAAGGGTCAGGCAGCATCAAAATCTACTTTAGCCAAGTGGATTCGACAGGTCATAATACAAGCCTATGGCTTGAAAAGTAGACCGCCTCCGTTCAAAGTTAGGGCGCACTCCACGAGAGCAGTTGGAACTTCATGGGCAGTGCATCACCAGGCCTCCCTGGCGCAAATTTGTAAGGCCGCAACATGGTCTTCAGTACACACGTTTACTAGGTTCTACCAGGTGGACGTTAGAAGTCAGGAGGATGTTGCCTTTGGGCGCAGTGTGTTGCAGGCCGCAAAAGATCCTCATGCCTGATGGCGCCCAGCTTATGTATGGTGTATCCCCCCCCTCATGTGGCATTGCTTTGGGACGTCCCACATAGTAATGACTATGCTGCTCTGTGTCCCGTGATTTATGAACAAGAAAGTAGGATTTTTAAAACAGCTTACCTGTAAAATCCTTTTCTTGGAGTACATCACGGGACACAGAGCTCCCACCCCTCTTTTGGGGACACGTATTGCTTTGCTACAAAACTGAGGTACTCCCGGATGGGAGGGGCTTATATAGGGGAGGGTACTTCCTGTTTTGGAAGTTGCCAGTACCAGCACCTGAAGGTAATTCTATATAACCCACATAGTAATGACTATGCTGCTCTGTGTCCCGTGATGTACTCCAAGAAAAGGATTTTACAGGTAAGCTGTTTTAAAAATCCTACTTTTCTTTCTCGTACATCACGGGACACAGAGCGGCATAGTCATACTATGTGGGACGTCCCAAAGCAATGCCCAATGAGGGGGGGGATACACCATACATAAGCTGAGCGCTATCAGACATGAGGATCTTTTGCGGCCTGCAACACACTGCGCCCAAAGGCGACATCCTCCTGACTTCTAACGTCCACCTGGTAGAACCTAGTAAACATGTGTACTGAAGACCATGTTGCGGCCTTACAGATTTGAGCCAGGGAGGCCTGGTGATGCACCGCCCATGAAGTTCCAACTGCTCTCGTGGAGTGCGCCCTAACTTTGAACGGAAGCGGCCTCCTTCTCAAGCCATAGGCTTGCATAATGACCTGTCGAATCCACTTGGCTAAAGTAGATTTTGACGCTGCCTGACCCTTTCTGGGGCTTTCCGGCAGAATAAACAAAGTATCCGTTCTGCGAATCTGAGCAGTGGCTTTTAGATAAGCTTTAACTGCTCTTACTACATCCAAAGAATGTAATAACTTTTCCTCTACCGAACTAGGTTTGGGGAAAAAGGAAGGAAGAACCACATCTTGGTTCAAATGAAACCTCGATACCACCTTAGGAAGAAAGGCTGGATGAGGACGTAACACTACTCTGTCCTTATGGATAACCAGATATGGCTCTTTACAGGACATAGCGGCTAATTCCGACACTCTTTTAGCCGAACAAATGGCTACTAGAAAAATCAATTTCCTGGTGAGAAGAACCAAGGAAATGTGCTGTAATGGTTCAAATGGTTGCTTCTGTAGAACCGACAGAACCAGGTTTAAGTCCCATGGACATATGGGAATATTAACCGGAGGGCTAATACGCATCACTCCTTGTATAAAGGCTTTGACTAATGAATGCGAAGCCAAGGGCCTTTGAAAAAATATTGACAAGGCCGGAATCTGACCCTTGATAGTACTCAAGGCAAGCTTCCTATCTACAGCCCACTGTAGGAAGTCCAGAATCCTACCTATTACGTACTTACGTGGATGCCATTTCTTGGCCTCACACCAGGCGATGTACGCCTTCCAGATTCTATAGTAGATCTGCCTGGATACCGGCTTCCTGGCATTGATCATGGTAGATACCACAGGATTAGAGAGACCTCTCTTTTTTAGAATGTGGGCTTCAATAGCCAGGCCGTCAAACCTAGGGCTGGTAAGGAAGGGTGGTATATCGGTCCTTGCGAAAGCAGGTCCGGACGATGTGGGAGGGTCCAAGGACTCCCCACAGACATTTTTACAATCTCCGCGTACCATGCTCTTCGGGGCCACGCTGGAGCCACCAGAATCACTGGTTTCTTTTCTACCCTGATTCTGCGGAGTAATCGAGGTACCAATTGTGGCGGTGGAAATGCATATATCAGCTTGAACTGATCCCAAGGGAACACTAGGGCATCCGAGCCGCAAGCTAGGGGATCCCTTGTCCGAGAGACAAACCTGTCCACCTTTGCGTTGAATCTGGATGCTAGCAGATCTACATCCGGTGTTCCCCACCGCTGACATATTGTCCGGAAAACCTCGGGGTGAAGGGACCATTCCCCTGGGCATAATTGTTGGCGACTTAGAAAGTCCGCCTTCCAATTCTCCACTCCTGGAATGAATACTGCGGATATGGCTGGGACATATCTTTCTGACCATTTCAGGATGCAATTCACTTCCCTCTGGGCTGCACGACTCCTGGTGCCACCCTGATGATTGATATATGCCACTGCCGTGGCATTGTCTGATTGAATTCTGACAGGGGCCCCTTGGAGTTTGGATGTCCATGCTACTAGGGCATACCGGGCTGCTCGTATCTCTAAGAGATTGATGGGCAGGGCCTTTTCTGCATCCGACCACCTGCCCTGGAGAGACCATTGCTCCAGTACTGCTCCCCAGCCTATAAGGCTGGCACCTGTAGTGACCACCGTCCAAAAAATCGGACTGAAGGATTTCCCTTTTTCCAGATTCTGGGGAACCAACCACCAACGGAGGCTCTTGCGCACGGAAGGGGACAAGGACATTGGTAAGTCTAGGGCCTGAACTTTTTTGTTCCAGGCTGACAGTATGGCCCTTTGCAAATTCCTTGAATGGAATTGACCGTAGGGTACTGCTTCGAATGATGCCACCATTTTTCCCAGCAGCCTCATGCACAGGCGTATGGATGGCTGTCTTTTTGTACCCACTAGGTGGATCAAATCTCTCAAAGACGACACCTTTTCTTGAGGCAAGAAAAATTTTCTCTGGTCTGAATCCAGCCTTAGCCCCAAGTATTCCAGACTTTTGACTGGTTTTAGGGCTGACTTGTCTAGGTTGATAATCCAACCGTGAGATTCCAGATACTCGATTGTCTCGTGAACAACCACTTCTAGTTTTTCCACTGAGTGGTCTATCAGCAACAAGTCGTCTAGATATGCCATTATCGTTACACCTCGTGTTCTTAGATTGGCCAATAATTGGGCCAGAATTTTTGTGAACACTCGTGGTGCTGTGGCCAGACCGAAGGGTAAGGCTCTGAACTGAAAATGGTGCCCTTCTACTGCAAAGCGTAGAAATTTTTGGTGGACTGGAAAGATGGGAATGTGTAAATAAGCATCTTTGATGTCGATAGAGGCTAACCATTCCTCCCCTTGTAGGGCAGTGGCCACCGATCGGATCGACTCCATCCGGAAAGTCCTGATATGTAGGAATTTGTTTAGCCCTTTTAGATTTAATATGGGCCTCACGTCCCCGTTTGGCTTCGGGACTGTAAAGAGGTTTGAATAAAACCCGAACCCCCATTCTTCCAGGGGAACCTCCATAATTACTCCTTGGAGCAATAGTTGTTCTAGTGCCAACAGGAGGGATCCTCTCTTCCGGGGATCCCTTGGCACGTTTGACCTTATAAAATGGGAAGGAGGGGAGTCTTTTAACTCCAATTTGTATCCCATCTGTCCCTGACCGTGTCCCGCCAGGTCTCTGCGAACAACTGGAGTCTTCCCCCCACCCGATTGAGTGGGGGCAACCCTTCATGCATTTGACTTTGGGGGAGGTTTTGTACCTCTCCTGACCCAGGGTTTCTTGTTACCCTGCGATTGTCCCTGATTTTTACCCCCGGGATTTGACCGAGGAGGCCGTCGGAACTGTTTCACAGCCGATGTCCTAGGGACTGGAGAAGCAGGCCTCTTAAAAGAGGGACCTCTAACTCTGTTTTTAACCGGCAAGAGTGTACTTTTACCGCTGGAAATTTTCTGGATATATTTGTCCAGGTCTTCCCCGAATAAGCGTTCACCATGAAATGGGAAGCTGACCAGCAATTTTTTACAGGGAGCTTCAGCAGACCAGTTTTTGAGCCATAGAAGCCTGCGCATATGTACTACAGACAGCGTAAGGCGGGAGGCCTGATGGATTGAATCCTTTATAGCGTCAACCGCAAAGCATAAGGCTCTAGGTAGATCAGCTAGGGCAAGAGCCTGCTGATCTGGCAAGTCCCTTAAGACCTGTTTCAACTGATCCTTCACTGCTTGGCAGACCCCAATAGCTGCCACTGCTGGTTGTGTCACCAAGCCTGCTGTAGAGAAAGCAGATTTTAATAAGGACTCCAATTTTTTATCTATTGGGTCCTTGAAAATTTGGACATTATCTACTGGACATGTCAGTGATTTATTCACACAAGAGATGGCTGCGTCCACTATAGGGACCCTCCATTTTTTGATGAACTTATCCTCCATGGGATAGACCACCGGAAATCTCTTGGGGGGAGTAAATATTTTATCAGGATGTTCCCAATCCTGGTAAATGAGCCCTTCCAGTAAAGGATGGATTGGAAAGGAACAAACAGTCTGGGGAGCTTTTAGCGACCCCAACGAGGAGACAGAAGTGGATGATGGCTCCGCAAGGGGCATTTTAAATGCTGATCGGACCATGTTAGTCAGGGACTGAACCCATAATCTTTCAGCATGTGATGCTGAGAATGGCTCTTCCACTGTTGATTCCTCTACAACAGAATCAACCTCATCCTGATCCCCTTCAGGTAGGTCGATCCCTGTATGGGACTGTTGCTCTGCTAACAGGTACTCTGAGGGAGGAGACGGAGATTGGGCGCGCTTTCCCTCTGACAGGGAAGTAGCGATCAATGTTGTCAATCTCTCTTCCAGTCCTCCCAGAGCTGAGGAAAAAACCTCCTCTGTTATATACACAGGAGCAGGTGAACTGAGGACAGCCACAGTACTAGGTACTCCTGAGGGTGCTCTACGGTCACTAACCTCTGATTTTTCAGGGGAGATTGGTGCAGCCGAAGCATGCCCAAGATCCTCAGAGCCCGATGGAGACCCCCTATGCTTCCTGGGATTCTTAGTCCCGGAGACTTTAGACGGCATATTCCTAAGCCCAAAGCTGAGGTATTTCAGCCGAAATACACCACTTACTGACAATAGTCTAGCACAATTGCTGCTATATAAACAGTTGGTGTCTACTAATGTGCCTTTCTATGGGGATGCCTGCATCAACCGCCTGCTGTATGCCTTTCTAAATGTTGCCAGCTCTGTTTCTGCCTTCCATAACCAGCTGACAACACCTAATTGTGCTTTTTATCATGCTGGGACGCCCGCACATGCGCAGAAGCGCTGCGGCGCGCACAGAGCGTCATCCACCAAGCTCCGCCCCTTTTTCCAGCTCACCTTCGGCGCTCTTTTTTGAAAGGAACTAGGGACAGAAGCCAGGGCCCTGTTTGCCACAGGGCCAGGGGATGGACGAGCATTGCAACATGGCAGAGGAAACAGTTTCCCATCCAGAGAACTCACCATCTGCCTGGATTTTGACTTGGAAAGAAAAAATCCACATGACAAGAAAACAACGTTCCACAGCGGCCTCTAGTGGTTTAACACAGGTACCGCGGTTTAACCTTTTTTTTTTTTTTTCTTGACTACTCTTAAAATTATTACATTTTTTTGTAGTTACAGGCATGCACAGATATTTAGCGGGAATACCGTTAGGTAACAGGCAGAAAGACATATTAGGCTTGGGGGTCCCCTCAATAGAACCAAGTTACTGAGGGGCCCCCACTTACCTTTTCCCCGCCGCAGGACTCTGTTTGGTCCACAGAAGCCCAAACTTCACCTCTCACGGCAGGCATTGTAATTAAACCTTCAGGGACCGGGTTCCCAAGGATTCCACTCCCCTGGACCTGTATAGCACCCTGCACAGAAAACATCTTGGTCGTGGGTATGACCAGAGCTCTGGATCCCAGGGTCCAGCCCTCCTAAGAGAAGCATTACAGGCAAAACCTTGCTCTTCTCTGCAAGGCCCGGGTATCGACCGTTTAGCTATGAAGCTTTTTTGGTCGGATCCGGAATAGCTTACTGAGGCCCAAAAGAACCTGTACGCAAGCTCAGTGAAAAACACATGTTACTTCTTGGCCAACACCTTAGACACTGGCAAAAAAACTGAGGTGCTCCCGGATGGGAGGGGCTTATATAGGGGAGGGTACTTCCGGTTTGGAAGTTGCCAGTGCCAGCACCTGAAGGTAAACTATATAACCCACATAGTAATGACTATGCCGCTCTGTGTCCCGTGAATGTACGAGAAAGAAATTGCACCACTGTAAATACGCAGACATACCTTAGTTATGTATACAAGCTAAAAAAAAACTTAAACAAAAAGATACAAACTTTTATTAAATTCTATTGGCAGACGTTGATAAATCAGAAGAGCCAGTCAGAGTCAGTGTGTAAGTTCTCTCTTGGCAGGATTTCAGAGCCACGTGCTGCACCCGACACGTGAAAACGCTCTCGTGATCGTCTGTCTGAGCAATAAACTTTAACATAGTGCACATCGAGTAAAGACCTCGGGAGCTTTGCACACAGGGAGAGTTGTAGACCCCCAAGTCTCGCTGAACTCCATTCTTGAACCAGACCACCTCTAAATCCATGGGGAAGAAGTTCTGAAGCATACAGCTGAGTCGGGTCTCCATTCCAACACCAGGGTCTGGAGGGTCGGCTGAGATGTACTGGACTTCTGGAGGCATCCCTGAGGACAGAAATTGTTCATTTGTTTATGTCATGTTTGCAAAAATTGGTCAATGTGCACAAAGACTCTCCACTTTTATGTACTTTCTTACCCTGGCCCTACAAGTGCCAATCCAACCCTTTGGATGTTCTGTTCAAATTTAACTGTTTTGGGTTGAAAAATCCCATAGTTTAAAAAGGGGCGTTGTGGGGGGATATCTGAATGATGGGTGCAGCTAGAGGCATCATGCCGGCAATTCTGTGCACCATAAGAACGATCATAGCGGCGGTTCCACCGCTTGATTGTTCTTATAGGCGGTGGGAGGGGACATCCCCCCTCCCGCCGCCATCCGTTGCTTCTCCGGGCTCTCCCGTGCCATCGGGGGCCCGGAGAATGAATCATCCGGCGCCGGATAGGAGGCATAGAGATGACTGGTGACCAGATGGTCACCAGTCATCTCTATGACCGTCGGAGGCCCGGGCGCGATGTAATGACGTCACGCCCGGGTTCTCAGATGTAAACAAAGCCGCCATTGCGGCTAGTAAACATGAGATTGGTGAAAAAAAATTCCCGATCTCATGCTTTTCAGCCTGGAGGAGAGATGTGGGGGTCTTTTTGACCCCACATCTCTCCATAAAGAGGACCTGTCACACACCATTCCTATTACAAGGGATGTTTACATTCCTTGTAATAGAAATAAAAGTGATAAAAAATATATATATTTTTTTAAAAAGTGTAAAAATAAAAAAAATTAAGTGAAATAAAAAAAATAAATATATATATTTTTTTAAACGCCCCTGTCCCCGGTAGCTCGCGATCAGAAGCGAACGCACACGTAAGTCCCGCCCACATATGTAAACGCCGTTTAAACCACACATGTGAGGTATCGCTGCGTGCGTTAGAGCGCGTGCAACAATTCTAGCACTAGACCTCCTCTGTAACTCTAACCTGGTAATCGGTAAAAAAATTAAAGCGTCGCCTATGGAGATTTTTAAGTACCGAAGTTTGGCGCCATTCCATGAGTGTTCGCAATTTTAAAGCGTGACATGTTAGGTATCTATTTACTCGGCATAACATCATCTTTCATATTTTACAAAACAAATTGGGCTAACTTTACTGTTTTGTTTTTTCTTAATTCATGAAACCATTTTTTTTTCCCAAAAAAAAGCGTTTGAAAAATTATTGCGCAAATACCGTGCAAGATAAAAAGTTGCAAAGACCGACATTTTATTCCCTAGGGTGTCTGCTAAAAAAACATATAATGTTTGGGGGGTTCTGAGTAATTTTCTAGCAAAAGAATGATGATTTGTACATGTAGGAGAGAAGTGCCAGAATAGGCCCAGTATTGAGGTGGTAAAAAAAGCCCGGGTTGAAGTGGTTAAAAGTCAGCAGCTACAAAAAGTGTAGCTGCTGGCTTTTAATAAACAGACACTTACCTGTTCCACTGTCCAGCGATGCGGCCGAATGGAGCTTCGCTCCTCTCCCTCCCTCCCCCTCCATTCTAACTGTGGGCACCCAACCGTGACAGCTTTCGGCTTCATGGCCGGGCACTCACTGCACATGTGCGAGAGGCGCTGCGCAATCTGAGTGGACTGGCGATCTCCTGGGACCTGTCACGTTGTCCCAGGTGATCGCCTAGAGGGAGGGGCCGCCAAAAGGCGATATGACGAGTCGCCTAAGCGGTCCCTGGGCGGAAGGAGGAAGTGGGACAGGAAGTCCCCCTACTGAAGCCCCCCCCCAAAAAAAATTACATCAAATGTGGCATGTAAGGGGGCGAGGAGTGGTTTAGGCGGAAGTTCCACTTTTGGGTGGAGCTCCGCTTTAAGTGGAATGTATAGTGTCCAGCAGACTTGGAACTCAATTAATGGTTTGATGTTGTCAAGTTCAACATCTGTGTTACCTTGTAGGGTCTTCCTCATACATTTGATAGAATGTCAGATTACACGGCTGATTTGTAGATATGTGCAATTCGTTTGGTTCCCAATTAATTTTTTAACGAATTTAGACACATTTTTCCAAATATTTGGAAATTTGAAATTCGGAAAATTGAAATTCGGAAATATAGAAAATTGAAAATCCGAAAATTCTTAATTTCGGAAATGCGGAATTCGAAAATTCAAAAATTCGAAAAGAAGAATGAAAATCCGAAAATTCAAAAGAACGAAAATCAGAAAAGAAGAACAAAAATCTGGAAAATTCAAAAACCCGAAAATCTGAAATAATAATTACCGTATATACTCGAGTATAAGCCGAGTTTTTCAGACCTTTTTTTAAGGCTGAAAATACCCCCCTTGGCTTATACTCGAGTCAGTGTACCTGAAATTCTTGACAGGTTGCGGGCGGCGTCCATTGTTTAAAAGTCGCGGTCTCCTCCTTGTCCCTTCCGTGATAGGCGTTTCCCAGCAGACACTGTGTTCAGTGTTCCGCCAATCACAGACGTCCTCTTGTCTGAGGATGAAAGAAGGTCCGTGATTGGCAGAACACTGAACACTGTGTCTGCTGGGAAACTGAGTCCGAGGATGAGAGAACGTCCGTGATAGGCGGAACACTGAACACTGTCTGCTGGGAAACGCCTATCACGGAACGGGACCAGGAGGAGACCGCGACTTTTAAAGAATGAATGGACGCCCGGAGCCTGTCAAGAATTTCAGGTACACTGACTCGGGCACAGTGAGGCTGCAATGGGCACAGTGAGGCTGCAATGGGCACAGTAAGGCTGCAATGGGCACAGTGAGGTTGCAATGGGCACAGTGAGGTTGCAATGGGCACAGTGAGGTTGCAATGGGCACAGTGAGGCATGCAAATGGGCACAGTGAGGCGTGCAAATGGGCACAGTGAGGCGTGCAAATGGGCATTGTTGACCCTCTTTTCCGCTTACAGTAGCTGCTGCATTTCTCACCCTAGGCTTATACTCGAGTCAATAAGTTTTCCCATTTTTTTGTGGTAAAATTAGGTACCTCGGCTTATACCGTATTTTCCGGCGTATAAGACGACTTTTGAAAATCTTCTCAAAAGTCGGGGGTCGTCTTATACACGGGTACCTGACATGCAGAATGTGTTCAGTGTTCCGCCTATCACGGATGCCCTCTTGTCCTCGGGCAGGGATGAGAGGGCATCTGTGATAGGCGGAACACTGAACACAGTGTCTGCTGGGAAGCTGAGTGTTCCGCCTATCACAGAACAGCACGAGGAGGAGGCGCGGCTTTTAAAAAATGGACGGCCACCGTCTGACTGAGATTCTGCATGTCAGGGATAAGGTATGGGATCGTCGAGGCATGCAATGGCACAGTGAGGTATGCAATGGAACAGTGAGGTATGTAATGGAACAGTGAGGTGAGGTGAGGCATGACTAGTCGGAAGGGGGTCGTCTTATACGGCGAGTATATCCCATAACCAACATTTTAGCTGGAAAATTAGGGAGTCGTCTTATACGCCAAGTCGCCTTATACGCTGGAAAATAGGGTACTTGGGTCGGCTTAAACTCGAGTATATACGGTAACTATTAACTTATAGGTATTGGAATTTCCGAATTTTCTAATTTCCGAATTTTCAAATTTCCAAATTCCGAATTCTCTAATTTTCGAATTCACAAATTTACAAATTTACGAATTCCAAAATGTTGAATTTCCAAAATTTTGAAATTTCGAATTTCCGATTTTCTAGATTTACGAATTTTTGGGGAAAAAAATAACAAAAAACGAATGAAAAGAAAACGAACAAATTTTTTGGCAGTGCACATGTCTACTGATTGGATTAAATCCATGTCATGACAGCATAAGACCCCACAAGAGAAGGACAAGACGCCACTTTACCAACCCAATGTTTTTGTGTTAGCGAATGACCTCAGGCAACGCTACTTCACCAGCCACGCCAACTGACACGTTTCACCCGGCTCACCTGGGCAAAACGCATCAGTGGGTGTGGCCCGGAGGAGTATCACTGGCTGAAGGCCATTCACTCTCAAACATTGGGTCGGTAGAGCGGCGTCTCATACTTCTCTTATCGGCACTTCTGGATCAGTGAAATTAGATGCCCGCTCCCTCCTCCAGCAGGGCAGCATTGTGCCTTGGGCTTCGAGCGGCACTACATGCTTTCTAAGGACCCAAAGTGGCTTCCCGCTCAAGATTTAAAAAGCGTGCTTCACACACCACACATGGCAAGCATAGGGCAGCCCATTCACTTGAATGGCCTACTCTTTTGCACGATCCCTCCAAAGAATCTAAGGGACCAAATTGTGGCTCCAATCCAGGAACAATTTCACACTCACTGTTTGCCATTAATTCTCACATGGCAAAAATCACACCACATTTGGTCTTCCAATCATCTTGCATGTTTTGGAATTGCGGGCAGAATGGCCACGATTCCATATCGCCCATATCTGAACAGAGCCATCGAGTACAAACAACATTTTTTAATTTTCTCCATTTTTTTACCTATTAAGTAAAACTAATGTCACAATTATTACAAATTTTTTTATTCTGAAAGCATAAATGGATAGTGCAGGAAAGATCCAAAATTGTATTTTTAATCCATTTTCACCTCCCTTTCCTGCCCAGTCAAAATTTCAGCTTTCAGCGCTGTCACACTTTGAATGACAATTGCACGGTCATGCAACACTGCACCCAAACTAAGATTGTATCGGGTTTTCTCACACAAATAGAGCTTTTTTCGATGGTATTTAGTCACCACTGGATTTATTTTTTGCTAAAGAAATGAAAAAATTACCAAAATTAAAAAAACTAAAACAAAACATGGTTCAAAGTTTGTTATAAAATTTTGCTAACAGGTAATGTTTCTCCTTCACTGATGGGCACTGATAGTGCTGCCTATCAGTGCCCATTAGTGCTGCCTAACGGGCACTGATAGGCAGCACTAACGGGCACTGATAGGCAGCACTATTGGGCACTGATAGGCAGCACTAAAGGGCACTGATAGGCAGCACTAAAGGGCACTGATAGGCAGCACTAAAGGGCACTGATAGGCAGCACTATTGGGCACTGATAGTCAGCACTAATGGCCACTGATAGGCAGTACTAATGGGCACTGATAGGCAGCACTAATGGGCACTGATAGGCAGTTCTAATAGGCAGCACTAATGGGCACTGATAGGCAGCACTAATGGGCACTGATAGGCAGCACTAATGGGCACTGATAGGCAGCACTAATAGGCAGCACTAATGGGCACTGATAGGCAGCACTAATGGGCACTAATAGGCAGCACTAATGGGCACTAATAGGCAGCACTAATGGGCACTGATAGGCAGCACTAATAAGCACTGATAGGCATCACTAATGGGCACTGATAGGCAGCACTAATGAGCAGCACTAATAGGCAGCACTAATGGGCACTGATAGGCAGCACTAATGGGCACTGATAGGCAGCACTATTGGGCACTGATAGGCAGCACTAATGGGCACTGATAGGCAGCACTAATGGGCACTGATAGGCAGCACTAATGGGCACTGATAGGCAGCACTAATGGGCACTGATAGGCAACACTGAATCAGGACACTGATAATCAGTGCCCTGATTATCAGTGTTGATGTCCCTTTAACACAAGCCGGTTAGCGACTCTCTTCCCTCCTCACGCTGTCACGTGAGGAAAGGAAAGCCGATAACTGGCTTGTGTTGACATTGAGATCAGCTGTCATTGAACACAGCTGATCACATGGTAAATGGCCACTGTGATTGGCCCTTTAGCCCAATCTGTGATCAGCGGAGTTCGAAAGGAGGCGCACGGGCAGCGCAGTCACGGGACGACCTCCATGAACATCCTCCCGGCATCTTTCGGCAATAGCGCAGGTGGAAAGGGAATAAACAAACCTAATGAACATGCAAAGAAATGAACATGTTAAAAAGGAGAGATACGATGGTCTCTGCAATATAGCATACACAGGAGAAATGTATTACATTGGCAAGTTATCAAAAGAAATGAATAAGACCTAATCACAGACTATTCAGAGGAATAAGTGCAAAATATAGAAAGTCAGAATATAAGTATAAAGAGAAACTCTATATAAATATATATTATATATACAGTGGGGTTGATTTACTAAACCTGGAGAGTGCAAAAATAGGATTTTTATAACAGCTTACCTGTAAAATCCTTTTCTTGGAGTACACCACGGGACACAGAGCTAGTCATTACATAATGGGTTAAGGGTCACCAGCGGTGATTGGACACTGGCACAACCAATGGAAGACAGTTCCCCTCCATATAACCCCTCCCATCAGGGAAGTACCTCAGTTTTGTAGCAAAGCAGTAAGGTTCCCATAAGAAGGGGGGGACCTCTGTGTCCCGTGGTGTACTCCAAGAAAAGGATTTTACAGGTAAGCTGTTATAAAAATCCTATTTTCTTTATCGTACACCACGGGACACAGAGCTAGTCATTACATAATGGGACGTCCCAGAGCAATGCTCATATGAAGGGGGGAGACACAGATCAAAACAGGCCGCCTGCGGACCAGAAGCCCTATACTGCTGCCTGCAGCACACTTCGCCCAAAGGCGGAATCCTCATGTCCTTTCACATCTATTTGATAGAATTTGGAAAATGTATGGACTGAAGACCAAGTTGCAGCTTTACAGATCTGAGCCATCGAAGCCTGGTGGTGCACTGCCCATGAAGCACTTATCGCCCTGGTAGAGTGCGCCTTAACAGGAAAAGGAGGAGTCCTGTTCTTTAAACCATAAGCTTGAACAATTACTTGTCTAATCCACCTGGAAATGGTGGATTTTGATACCGCTTGGCCCTTCTTGGGCCCATCTGGTAAAATAAACAAAACATCTGTTTTACGTATCTGAGCGGTTGCTTGCAGATACACCCTTACCGCTCTCACTAGATCTAGAGAGTGTAATAATTTTTCCCCCGCCGTCCGCGGGTTTGGAAAAAAGGAAGGCAGAACAATGTCTTGATTCAAGTGAAAAGCCGACACCACCTTAGGTAGAAAAGCCGGATGGGGTCGTAGTACGATTTTGTCCTTGTGACAAATTAGATAAGGCTCTTTACAAGAAAGAGCTGCTAGCTCTGATACTCTCCTAGCAGAAGCTATAGCAATCAGAAAGGCCAACTTCCTACTCAATATAATTAAAGGAATATGGCGAATAGGTTCAAAAGGTTGCTTTTGCAACACTGACAATACCAAATTAAAATCCCATGGACACAAGGGAGTCCTAACTGGAGGATTTATCCTCAGTACCCCCTTAATGAATGTCCGAACTAGGGAGTGAGATGCCAATGGTCTCTGAAAGAAGACTGATAGAGCCGATATTTGCCCTTTGATGGTGCTAAGGGCTAAATTCATATCCACTCCTAACTGGCAAAAAGCAAGAATCCTACTTATTTCATATTTCTGAGGATTCCAACATCTGGATTCACACCAGGAAACGTATGCTCTCCAGACTCTCTGATAGATGAGTCTGGAGGCTGGCTTTCTAGCATTAATGAGCGTAGAAAGAGCCGGACCAGAGACCCCTCTCTTTTTCAAAATGTGGGTCTCAGCAGCCAGGCCGTCAACTTTAGCCTTTGTAAGGAAGGGTGGAATACTGGACCCTGTGACAGCAGGTCGTGTCGAAGTGGAAACTTCCAGGGCCTTCCTATCGCCATTTTTACAATCTCGGCGTACCAAGGCCTCCTGGGCCAGTTTGGGGCCACTAGGATTACTGGTATTCCCTCCTCCTTGATCCTGCGAAGCAGTCTTTGTAGAAGAGGGATCGGAGGGAATGCATAGATCAGTGAGAACTGATTCCATGGAGTTATTAGAGCGTCCGTATTATTAGAGCGTCTGTCCCGTAGGCTAGAGGATCTCTCGTTCTGGACACAAAGTTGTCCAATTTCTTGTTGAACCTGGCAGCTAGCAGGTCTACATCTGGGTTTCCCCATCTCAGACATATGGCCTGAAAGATCTCGGGGTGAAGAGACCACTCTCCTGGTAGCAGCTGCTGACGACTCAGGTAGTCTGCTTGCCAATTTTCTATCCCTGGAATGAAGATTGCAGAAAGGCAAGGTACATGCTCTTCTGCCCATGCCAGGATCCGGTTCACCTCTCTTTGGGCTGCCCGACTGCGGGTGCCTCCTTGGTGATTGATGTAAGCTACTGCAGTAGCATTGTCGGATTGAACCCGAACTGGGTAGCCCTGTAACCTGTATGTCCAGGTTTTGAGGGCTAGATATACCGCCCGGATCTCTAGCACATTGATGGGCAGGATCCCCTGAGTCTTGGCCCAGGTTCCCTGGGTAGAAGCCTCCTCGAATACTGCACCCCAGCCCGATAGGCTGGCATCCCTAGATACCACCTTCCAGGCCACTGGGAGGAAGGACTTTCCCTTCCGTAAATTCCTGGCTTCTAGCCACCAATCGAAGCTGTGGCGTACTTGTGAGGACAGGCGCATGGGTATATCCAGAGCTTGGCTCTTCCTGTTCCAGGAAGCTAAAATATTGCCTTGAAGTAGTCTCGAATGAAACTGGGCGTAAGGGACCGCCTCGAAGGAGGCTACCATCTTTCCCAATAGTCTCATGCAAAGGCGAATAGACGGCCTCTTGTTTGCTTTGACCTTGTGGATCAGGTCTTTCAGAGACTGTATCTTCGGTTCTGGCAGGTATACCCCGTTTTGGGCTGTATCTATGATCATGCCCAGGTACACTATCCTTCTTTGGGCCTGGAGAGAGGATTTTTGTAAATTTATAATCCATCCTAAATGCTCCAGGTATCCTACTGTAGTGTGTACAGCGTGACCCAATCCCTCCTTTGACTGATCTATTACTAGTAGATCGTCCAGATAGGCTGTTACCGCAATGCCCCGTGTTCTTAGGTTTGCTAACAGAGGAGCTAGCACCTTTGTGAATACTATGGGCGCGGTGGCTACACCAAACGGCAGAGCCACAAATTGAAAGTGGCGATCTTCTACCGCAAACCTTAGGAATCTTTGGTGAGCGGGGAGGATGGGTATGTGTAAATGTGCGTCCTTGATATCTATGGGCGCCATGAATTTTCCGCCCTTTAAAGTGGCGGCCACGGATCGGATCGTTTCCATTCGAAAATGGCGATCGTTCAGGAACCGATTTAGGGATTTTAGATCCAGGATGGGTCTGACATCTCCATTTGGCTTTGGAATCACAAAGAGGTTTGAGTAAAAACCTGCACCTCGCTCTTTTTGGGGTACGTCTGTAACTACCCCTTGAGCCATTAAGTGATTCAAACCTTTGAAGAAGGATTCTCTTTTTTGTGGATCCTTGGAGAGTCTTGAACCTCGGAATTGAGAAGGTGGGATCTCTCGAAATTCCAGTTTGTACCCTGAGGATATTGTGGATACTACCCAATTGTCCTGGATTTCTGACCCCCAAGTCGCTCAGAACTGATAAAGCCTTCCTCCCACTCGGCCGAGCGGGGGCGCCCCTTCACTGAGAGGCTTTGGGGGCTTGCTTATTAGCTCTTGCACCCCACGGCTTCTTGTTCTTCTGAGCTTGCCCCTTGGCTTTTGTGGGCGGCTAAAACAGGCCGCCGCCACTGGTTGGAGTCAGATTTCCCGGGAGCTGGGGAGAGAGAGCGATTAAAACAAGATCTCTTGTTTTTCTTTCTCTCAGGTAAAAGTCGTTTTACCACTTGATATCTTCTGTATATATTTTTCTAAATCTTCCCCAAATAGGCGTTCGCCATGGTACGGGAACTTGCCAACAGCTTTTTGCATGGGGTTTCCGCTGACCAATGCTTAAGCCAAAGTACTCTGCGCATCTGTACCAGCTGGAGTGTAAGGCGTGATGCCTGTATGATAGAATCTCTCATGGCATCCACTGTGAAGCATAAGGCTTTAGGCAAATTTTCCCAATTTCTAGCCTGCTCTGAAGGCAGTTCCTTCAGCCCCTGCTTTACCTGTTGGCTGATGACCTGACACATACCGACTGCTGCTACTGCAGGTTGGGTAATTGAGCCGGCCAAAAGGAAGGAGGATTTCAACTTCCTCTCAGAAGGATCTTTTAAACCCTTGTACATTATCCACCGGACATGTCAGGTTTTTATTTACACAAGAAATAGCCGCAACTACCGCAGGCAGGCTCCATTTCTTTAAAAAAATTTCCCCCATAGGATAAAGAATGTTAAACCTTTTTGGAGGTGAGAAACGCTTATCTGGATGTTGCCAGTTTGCGTATATTAGATCCTCTAGTAACTGATGAACCGGGAAGGAGCATGCACCTTGCAGGGATCTTAATGACCCTAGGGAGGAGACAGGTAATTCCGTTACCTCCGCAGAGGTTAACTTAAATGCACTGCTATAGCATTGTACCTGTGACCTTAAAATCTGGCTCCTCATCCTCTGCTGATGTAGCCTCCTCCTCCTCATCCTCCTCCCTCAGGTACTTCTGAAGGGAGGTCCAATACTGGAAGAGACCTGCTTCGCTTATTGTCCTTTTTAGAGGACTTAGCGATTAAGGTAGCAATTTTTTCCTCCAGATTATTTAGGGCAGCTGATAAAGTGTCCTCAGTGACATATACAGGCCCAGGCTTCACTGGGGAAGCCGCCATACCTGACAGAGGTAATGGCTCATCCTGTACAGGTGCATTTGACAACACAGGAGAGGAAGGTACCGAGTCAGCACAGCTAGAGCCTCCTCTCAGGCGGTGGTGCTTTCTTATCTCTTTTTGTCCGTATTACTTCCCCTGGAAGGCTTACTGTTTAGACAAAATACAAGGTACCTAAATGCATATACTACCGTGTTCAGTTTAGCAAATACATTAAGTATGCAACTTTTAACACATAACTATGCATAACATGGATGTCTTCTAGGAAGTACCCAATCCAACCACATGGAGTCTTACGTCCCTGTATAGCTGCTGTGTTTCTCTGCCAGGAACAAGAGAACTAACGAGCTTGCTTGCTGCTGCAGTGCTTCTCACACTGACAGTCTTTTAAATTTGGCGCCGTTTCTGTGCCTGCGCGCGCCACGTGCCCGCGCACGCCTTCGCCCCCCCCCCTCCGATAAAGCGCGCTCCCGCGCGCGCGCGGCCCTTAGCGCTATGGCGGTGGCCATAGTGAGAGAGGACTCTCATCAGCCCTTGTTCCCACTTACCTGCATCTGCAGGTGTCTGGTCGGCCACGGAAAGGAGGATCGGGGTGCCCCAGCAAGCTCAGCAGCGGAGGTGACGAGCAGTGTACTTCGCCGAAGCCGACACTGAACAGAGTGAGGTGAGTATATTCAGCTCTTTACTCCCCCCAGTGGTGGAAAAAAAGAAGACATCCATTTTTTGAAAAAGGTCCCAACCTAGTTATGGACCTTCTAATCTCACCTTATCCACGCCGCAGGTTTTTCTGCTGAAAGATTTCAGACAGATACCAAACTTCACCCTTCACGGTGGGCTATGTGTGCCAACCTTCAGGGATATGGGTTCCTATTTAAAGGATACCTCTCCCCTGGGCCTTGTACAAGACTCTTACCAGGACTTTATAGCGAAATAGCGAAAGTGCTGGATCTTAGAGCCCAGTCCTCCGAAGAGAGACATTACAGGCGACGCCTCATGGATGAGGCCCGGATCCCATCCAGATTCAGCTCATTTGTAGGCGTCTTGGATGGATCCGAAAGCATAGCTCTTTTACCCCCAGAGGGTCTCTTTGGTAGAGCTTTCCTTTAGCACCTCCTAACGCGTCCAACACCTTTCGACACTGGCGAAAAAACTGAGGTACTTCCCTGATGGGAGGGGTTATATGGAGGGGAACTGTCTTCCATTGGTTGTGCCAGTGTCCAATCACCGCTGGTGACCCTTAACCCATTATGTAATGACTAGCTCTGTGTCCCGTGGTGTACGATAAAGAAATCAGGCTCACTTCTGCTTAGAAACCAATCAGCTTCTAAGCTCAGCTTGTTCAATTAAGCTTTGACAATAAAACCTGGAAGCTGATTGGTTTCTTTGCAGAAGTGAGCCTGATTTTGCACTCTCCAGGTTTAGTAAATAAACCCCAGTATTTCACAAAAGTAAGTACACCCCTCCCAATTCTGTAAATCTTTTCTTTTCGTGTGAGAACACTGAAGAAATGACACTTTGCTACAATGTAAAGTAGTGAGTGTACAGCTTGTATAACGGTGTAAATTTGCTGTCCCCTCAAAATAACACAACACACAGCCATTAATGTCTAAACCTCTGGCAACAAAAGTGAGGACACCCCTAAGTGAAAATGTCCAAATTGGGCCCAATTAGCCAATTTCCCTCCCTGGTGTCATGTGACTGTGACATGTTAGTGTTACAAGGTCTCAGGTGTGAATGGGGAGCAGGTGTGATAAATTTGGTGTTATTGCTCTCACTCTCTCATACTGGTCACTGGAAGTACAACATGGCACCTCATGGCAAAGGACTCTCTGAGGATCTGAAAGGAAGAATTGTTGCTCTACATAAAGATGGCCGAGGCTATAAGAAGATTGCCAAGACCCTGAAACTGAGCTGCAGCACGGTGGCCAAGACCATACAGCGGTATAACAGGACGGGTTCCCCTCAGAACAGGCCTCGCCATGGTCCACCAAAGAAGTTGAGGTCACGTGCTCGGCGTCATATCCAGAGGTTGTCTTTGGGAAATAGACGTATGAGTGCTGCCAGCATTGCTGCAGAGGGTGAAGGGGTGGGGGAGGGGTCAGCCTGTCAGTGCTCAGACCATACACCGCACACTGCATCAAATTGGTCTGCATGGCTGTCGTCCCAGAAGGAAGCCTCTTCTAAAGATGACGCACAAGAAAACCTGCAAACAGTTTGCTGAAGACAAGCAGACTAAGGACATGGATTACTGGAACCATGTCCTGTGGTCTGATGAGACCAAGATAAACTTATTTGGTGTCAGATGGTGTCAGGCGTGTGTGGCGGCAACCAGGTGAGGAGGACAAAAGACAAGTGTGTCTTCCCTACAGTCAGGCATGGTGGTAGGAGTGTCATGGTCTGGGGCTGCATGAGTGCTGCCGGGACAGGGGGGCTACAGATCATTGAGGAAACCAAGAATGCCAACATGTACTGTGACATACTGAAGCAGAGCATGATCCCCTCCCTTCAGAGACTGGACCGCAGGGTAGTATTCTAACATGATAACCACCCCAAACACACCTCCAAGACCACCACTGCCTTGCTAAAGAAGCTGAGGGTAAAGGTGATGGACTGGCCAAGCATGTCTCCAGACCTAAACCCTATTGATCATCTGTGGGACATCCTCAAACGGAAGGTGGAGGAGCGCAAGGTCTCCAACATCCACCAGCTCCGTGATGTCCTCATGGAGGAGGGGAAGAGGACTCCAGTGACAACCTGTGAAGCTCTGGTGACCTCCATGCCCAAGAGGGTTAAGGCAGTGCTGGAAAATAATGGCGGCCACACAAAATATTGACACTTTGGGCCCAATTTGGACATTTTCACTTAGGGGGTGTACTCACTTTTGTTGCCAGCGGTTTAGACATTATTGGCTGTGTGTTGAGTTATTTTGAGGGGACAGCTAATTTACACCGTTATACAAGCTGCACACTCACTACTTTACATTGTAGCAAAGTGTCATTTCTTCAGTGTTGTCACATGAAAAGATAATACAATATTTATAAAAATGTGAGGGGTGTACTTACTTTTGTGATATACTGTATGTAGTCTTTAGACAAAGGATATATATATTCAATTTGTGCACCAAATGCCTTTATAAACCCAGATATTACTTTGTGAAGGTTAACAGGGACATCACTGTGCTGTACACAGCCCTTGCAGACAGCAATAGGAGGGATCCAGAAGGATCCACCCACTAGCAGCTCCCCACAATAAAGTAGAAGGGGGCGGAGACAAGACCAGTCCCCCTGCACCAGGAGAGAGAGCAGCAGTGGGCGGTCTTTATTACAGGAAGTCTCACACTGGATTACTGCACAGATCTGGAAGAAATATACAAATCACACTAAAATAATACACGCCGCTTGTATTTAGACGATATTTGTTTATCCCAGAGTTTAACTTCCTCATTATCCAACACATTTTGGCTGGTGTTTTATTTATATGTCTCCCACTAAGCTGATTCTCACCTTTCAAGTTGATCTCAAATGAGACCTCCTCCGGACTTCCCAAGCTGTTGTGACTGATCTGACAGATGAAGATTGCTCCGTCATCCTTCTCACTCAGTATAAACTCCACCTGGCTCCAAACGCTGTAATAATCATTATCGCAGGGAAAGGGGCCATACTGAGTGACGTTGGTCAGCGCACTTCTGTTCTTCACCCAGCTCAGTGATATCGGCTTTGGATAAAACTTTTCCACGATGCAACTCAGAGCCAGCTTTTCTCCTGCCCGCGGGACCAGAGGCGAGCTTGTAATGTACATTTTGTTAGGACGGGCTGCAAAAAAGATTGGTTAAGGTAAGCAATATAGATCATAATAAAAACCCATCTCAATCGCAGGCCGGGGCCCACGGGCTGGGCTACAGAGCAGGTCGGGGGCCTCGGGGTGGGCTACAGAGCAGGCTGGGGGCCTCGGGGTGGGCTACAGAGCAGGCCGGGGGCCTCGGGGTGGGCCACAGAGCAGGCCGGGGGCCTCGGGGTGGGCTACAGAGCAGGCCGGGGGCCTCGGGGTGGGCCACAGAGCAGGCCGGGGGCCTCGGGGTGGGATACAGAGCAGACCGGGGGGGGCCTCGGAGTGGGATACAGAGCAGACCGGGGGGCCTCGGAGTGGGCTACAGAGCAGACCGGGGGGCCTCGGGGTGGGCTACAGAACAGCCTGGGGCCCTTGAGTTGGGCTACAGAGCAGCCCGGGGCCCTCGAGGTGGGCTACAGAGC
Organism: Rana muscosa; assembly: GCA_029206835.1. Taxonomy (NCBI): domain Eukaryota; kingdom Metazoa; phylum Chordata; class Amphibia; order Anura; family Ranidae; genus Rana; species Rana muscosa. Next base: position 322,285,562 of record CM055128.1, read on the forward strand.
AGCCTAGGGCCCTCGAGGTGGGCTACAGAGCAGCCTGGGGCCCTCGAGGTGGGCTACAGAGCAGGCGGGGCCCTCGAGGTGGGCTACAGAGCAGGCCGAGGCCCTCGAGGTGGGCTACAGAGCAGCCCGGGGCCCTCGAGGTGGGCTACAGAGCAGCCCGGGGCCCTCGAGGTGGGCTACAGAGCAGCCCGGGGCCCTCGAGGTGGGCTACAGAGCAGCCCGGGGCCCTCGAGGTGGGCTACAGAGCAGCCCGGGGCCCTCGAGGTGGGCTACAGAGCAGGCCGGGGCCCTCGAGGTGGGCTACAGAGCAGGCCGGGGCCCTCGAGGTGGGCTACAGATCAGGCCGGGCCCTCGAGGTGGGCTACAGAGCAGGCCGGGGCCCTCGAGGTGGGCTACAGAGCAGGCCGGTCCCTCGAGGTGGGCTACAGAGCAGGCCGAGGGGACTCTGCCGGGCTACAGAGCAGGCCAGGGGGCCTCGGGCCGGGCTACAGAGCAGGCCGGGGGCGTCGAGGTGGGCTACAGAGCAGGCCGGGGGACCTCAGGCTGGGCTACAGAACAGCTGGGGCCCGTGAAGTGGGCTACAGAGCAGGCCAGGGCCCTTGAAGTGGGCTACAGAGCAGGCCAAACATACCAAAAGACAAGCTTAAAATGTATTATTTAATATCCCAATACCCCAATGAGCCCGGGAAAAAAAAAAGGGATTGGCAATGAGAACCTGACCATGGGTCGCGCTATCCAAGACTACATTTATTTCAAGTTAGAATATAAAAACACATACCTATAACATGAATGGGTCTCTCCAGTCTTTTCACACCACGGAGTGCTTTGTGCTTCACCTCACACACCATCTTGGCTCCATGATCCTGGACGGAGGGGGTGTAGGAAAGCTCAGACGTCATGTTGAACACACTGCCTTGTTTGCTAATAGAATGAGACGCTTGTCCAGTGATATCTGCAGCGGACAGCAAGGGCTCCTTCCCTGAAGTCTCATCTCCGGCTTCCTTCACAGACTTATCAATGTACCAGCAAATGTCGATTGTTCTAGGCCGGAACCCGCTTATATTACACACGGCAACCATCTTTTCACCGGCTGAGTTCAGCTCTGGGATTATGAGCTGTGACATCAGGGGCGGTACTGGGGGGGGGGGGGGAGATGGGAATATCAAGAATTAGAGAAGAGAGGGCTGATGAAGCCATAAGGCGAAACATGTTGGGATAACATACGACTATTCAATCTGGAACCCTCTATATTTAACCACCATAATGGAGATGTTCAACAAAACTCATCGACTTGCCATGTTTTGTTCCTGGTTTTAGTCATGTTTCTAATAAAATTATATTATATTTTTATATATACTTGTACGGTTTCTATTATCTGTAAAGCACCACTATAATCCCCTTCTCAAACCTTCTTTGAATAAGCGATTTCTTGGGGTGAGGTGCTTAACCGGTTCCCGCCCGGCTCACGCAGATATACTGCGGCAGAATGGCTCTCCAGGGCGAAACCCCATATGGGTACGTCCTTATCTTTTTCGGCCACCACAGAGCGCTGCGTGGCGAGGAACCCGATGCACGTGGCCGGTGGGCGCGATCGTGTGCACGAGCGCCAGCACAGAGATTTGTATGTGTAAACACACAAATCCCTGTGCTGTCAGGGAAGAGGAAACATATCGTTTGTTCCTACTAAGTAGGAAAAAAGGATATGTCTCCTCTCCTAGTCACTCCCTTCCCCACACAGTTAGAACACACTGAGGGAACACACATTTAACACCTTGATCGCCCCCTAGTGTTAACCCCTTCCCTGCCAGTGACATTTACACAGTAATCAGTGCATTTTTATAGCACTGATCGCTGTATAATTGTCAATGGTCCCAAAAAAGTGTCAAAGGTGTCCGATTTGTCCGTTTCAATGTCACAGTACCGCTAAAAATTGCAGATAACCGCAATTACTAGTAAAAAAAAAATAATAATAAAAATGCCATAAAAATGTCATAAATCTTTCCCATAGTTTGTAGATGCTATAACTTTTGTGCAAATCAATAAATCAATATACGCTTATTGCGATTTTTTTTGCGTGTGACTTGCCCATCTTATGTTGAGGGTCTAAAGCTGAGGATTCTTTAGCATTTTCTGAGAAGTGATCATACCACATCTTACCTTTAGCAAGAAACCTTTGATACAAGATTCCAAATATAATCGCCAACAGGACTGTACAGACGACAATAGACACCGTGGCTGCTGTACTCCCCTGTGCTTCACCCCGGGCTGCAAAAACATGAGAACCCATAAGACATTACACACAGCCATTCAGAACATAGACAGTCCTTGGAAAAACAAAAGATACTATGCAGATGGTGCTCAGGGCAACATTTAAATGATCTAAACCCAAAAACGTAATATATAGCAGCTTACAAGTTATTAGGTATGGCTGCATTCTTTATTTCAGGCTCTTACTTTATTTTCACCTGATGATCCTGACAGTAACACAGTCCTTGTGTGGCAAAGGCTATTTTAGTGATTTTTTTTATAGCATTAATAAATGGAATTATGCATTTTGGTTAACATGTATTGTTTTTAGAATCTAGGCTTCCCCTATGCACATGCTAATGAACTTGTTTGACTGGTTCATGAAGCTCATGCAACAGAAAGTGATGTTGGCAGAAAGTAGGGGGAGGGAACAAAGGGCTTGAACTCAGCCATGTGCTGAAGACAAAGGCTGGTAGTTTTGGAAGACTCCAGTAAGACTGACAGAAGAACTTGGGGAACACAATCTACAACACAAGTAACTTAGTGCATTTCCATGGCATACAACGAGGTCCCCAAACTTCCTAAACAAAAGGGCCAGTTTACTGTCCTTCAGACATTAGGGGGCTGAACTGTGATGAGAGGGGGTAAAAAAATGTCCCGCATCAGTGGGAGAAATAGTGCCCCATGTTTAGTATTAGGGGAGGAGTAGTGTCCCACCATTGGTATCAGTGGGAGGAATAGTGCCCCACCATTGGTGTCAGTGAGAGGAATAGTGCCCCATCATTGGTGTCGGTGGGAGCAATACCCTATTGTTGGTTTAATTAGAAGAAGTGCCTCATTGTTTGTGTCAGTGGAAGGAATAGTGCTCCAAGGGCTAGATAAAGGCAAGCAAAGGCCCACATTTGACTGCCGGCCTGCAGTTTGGCATACATTGCCCATGCTCATTTGCTAGAAAGGATAATAGGATTTTTATAACAGCTTACCTGTAAAATCCTTTTCTTGGAGTACATCACGGGACACAGAGCGACATAGTCATTACTATGTGGGTTATATAGATACCTTCAGGTGCTGGCACTGGCAACTTCCAAAACCGGAAGTACCCTCCCCTATATAAGCCCCTCCCATCCGGGAGTACCTCAGTTTTGTAGCAAAGCAATAAGTGTCCCCAAAGAGGGGTGGGAGCTCTGTGTCCCGTGATGTACTCCAAGAAAAGGATTTTACAGGTAAGCTGTTATAAAAATCCTATTTTCTTTCTCGTACATCACGGGACACAGAGCGAGTCATTACTATGTGGGACGTCCCAAAGCAATGCCCAATGAGGGGGGGGATACACCATACATAAGCTGAGCGCTATCAGACATGAGGATCTTTTGCGGCCTGCAACACACTGCGCCCAAAGGCGACATCCTCCTGACTTCTAACGTCCACCTGGTAGAACCTAGTAAACGTGTGTACTGAAGACCATGTTGCGGCTGGAGACCTGGTGATGCACTGCCCATGAAGTTCCAACTGCTCTTGTGGAGTGCGCCCTAACTTTGAACGGAGGCGGTCTCCTTCTCAAGCCATAGGCTTACATTATGACCTGTCGAATCCACTTGGCTAAAGTAGATTTTGACGCTGCCTGACCCCTTCTGGGGCCTTCCGGCAGAATAAACAAAGTATCCGTTCTGCGAATCTGAGCAGTGACTTTTAGATAAGCTTTAACAGATCTTACTACATCCAAAGAATGCAATAACTTTTCCTCTACCGAACTAGGTTTGGGGAAAAAGGAAGGAAGAACCACATCTTGGTTCAAATGAAACCTCGATACCACCTTAGGAAGAAAGGCTGGATGAGGACGTAACACTACTCTGTCCTTATGGATAACCAGATATGGCTCCTTACAGGACATAGCTGCTAATTCCGATACTCTTTTAGCCGAACAAACGGCTACTAAGAAAATCAATTTCCTGGTGAGAAGAACCAAGGAAATGTGCTGTAATGGTTCAAATGGTTGCTTCTGTAGAACCGACAGAACCAGGTTTAAGTCCCATGGACATATGGGAATATTAACCGGAGGGCTAATACGCATCACTCCTTGTATAAAAGCTTTGACTAGTGAATGCAAAGCCAAGGGCCTTTGAAAAAATATTGACAAGGCCAAAATCTGACCCTTGATAGTACTCAAGGCAAGCTTCCTATCTACAGCCCACTGTAGGAAGTCCAGAATCCTACCTATTACGTACTTACGTGGATGCCATTTCTTGGCCTCACACCAGGCGATGTACGCCTTCCAGATTCTATAGTAGATCTGCCTGGATACCGGCTTCCTGGCATTGATCATGGTAGCTACCACAGGATTAGAGAGACCTCTCTTTTTTAGAATGTGGGCTTCAATAGCCAGGCCGTCAAACCTAGGGCTGGTAAGGAAGGGTGGTATATCGGTCCTTGCGAAAGCAGGTCCGGACGATGTGGGAGAGTCCAAGGACTCCCCACTGACATTTTTACAATCTCCGCGTACCATGCTCTTCGGGGCCACGCTGGAGCCACCAGAATCACTGGTTTCTTTTCTACCCTGATTCTGCGGAGTAATCGAGGTAACAATTGTGGTGGTGGAAATGCATATATCAGCTTGAACTGATCCCAAGGGAACACTAGGGCATCCGAGCCGCAAGCTAGGGGATCCCTTGTCCGAGAGACAAACCTGTCCACCTTTGCGTTGAATCTGGATGCTAGAAGATCTACATCCGGTGTTCCCCACCGCTGACATATTGTCCGGAAAACCTCGGGGTGAAGGGACCATTCCCCTGGGCATAATTGCTGGCGACGTAGAAAGTCCGCCTTCCAATTCTCCACTCCTGGAATAAATACCGCGGATATGGCTGGGACATATCTTTCTGCCCATTTCAGGATGTAATTTACTTCCCTCTGGGCTGCACTACTCCTGGTGCCACCCTGATGATTGATATATGCCACTGCTGTGGCATTGTCTGATTGAATTCTGACAGGGGACCCTTGGAGTTTGGATGTCCATGCTACTAGGGCATACCGGGCTGCTCTTATCTCTAAGAGATTGATGGGCAGGGCCTTTTCTGCATCCGACCATCTGCCCTGGAGAGACCATTGCTCCAGTACTGCTCCCCAGCCTATAAGGCTGGCATCTGTAGTGACCACCTTCCAAGAAATCGGACTGAAGGATTTCCCTTTTTCCAGATTCTGGAGAACCAAACACCAACGGAGGCTCTTGTGAATGGAAGGGGACAAGGACATTGGTAAGTCTAGGGCCTGAACTTTTTTGTTCCAGGCTGACAGTATGGCCCTTTGCAAATTCCTTGAATGGAATTGACCGTAGGGTACTGCTTCGAATGATGCCACCATTTTTCCCAGCAGCCTCATGCACAGGCGTATGGACGGCTGTCTTTTTGCACCCACTAGGTGGATCAAATCTCTCAAAGACAACACCTTTTCTCGAGGCAAGAATATTTTTCTCTGGCCTGAATCCAGCCTTAGCCCCAAGTATTCCAGACTTTTGACTGGTTTTAGGGCTGACTTGTCTCGGTTGATAATCCAACCGTGAGATTCCAGATACTTGATTGTCTTGTGAACGACCACTTCTAGTTTTTTCACTGAGTGGTCTATCAGCAACAAGTCGTCTAGATATGCCATTATCGTTACACCTTGTGTTCTTAGATTGGCCAATAATGGGGCCAGAATTTTTGTAAACACTCGTGGTGCTGTGGCCAGACCGAAGGGTAAGGCTCTGAACTGAAAATGGCGCCCTTCTACTGCAAAGCGTAGAAATTTTTGGTGGACTGGAAAGATGGGAATGTACAAATAAGCATCTTTGATGTCGATCGAGGCTAACCATTCCTCCCCTTGTAGGGCAGTGGCCACCGATCGGATCGACTCCATCCGGAAAGTCCTGATATGTAGGAATTTGTTTAGCCCTTTTAGATTTAATATGGGCCTCACGTCCCCGCTTCGGGACTGTAAAGAGGTTTGAGTAAAACCCGAACCCCCATTCTTCCAGGGGAACCTCCATAATTACTCCTTGGAGCAATAGTTGTTCTAGTGCCAACAGGAGGGACTCTCTCTTCCGGCGATCCCTTGGCACGCTTGACCTCATAAAATGGGAAGGAGGAGAGTCTTTTAACTCCAATCTGTATCCCAGACTTACTGCGGAGAGCACCCATCTGTCTCTGATCGTGTCCCGCAAGGTCTCTGCAAACAACTTGAGTCTTCCCCCCCACCCGATTGAGTGGGGGCAACCCTTCATGAATTTGACTTTGGGGGAGGTTTTGTACCTCTCCTGACCCAGGGTTTCTTATTACCCTGCGATTGTCCCTGATTTTTACCCCCGGGAATTGACCGCGGAGGCCGTCGGAACTGTTTCACAGCCGATGCCCCAGGGACTGGAGAAGCAGGCCTCTTAAAAGAGGGACCTCTAACTCTGTTTTTAACCGGCAAGAGTGTACTTTTACCGCTGGAAATTTTCTGGATATATTTGTCCAGGTCTTCCCCGAATAAGCGTTCACCATGAAATGGGAAGCTAACCAGCAATTTTTTACAGGGAGCTTCAGCAGACCAGTTTTTGAGCCATAGAAGCCTGCGCATATGTACTACAGACAGCGTAAGGCGGGAGGCCTGATGGATTGAATCCTTTATGGCGTCAACCGCAAAGCATAAGGCTCTAGGTAGATCAGCTAGGGCAAGGGCCTGCTGATCTGGCAAGTCCCTTAAGACCTGTTTCAACTGATCCTTCACTGCTTGGCAGACCCCAATAGCTGCCACTGCTGGTTGTGTCACCAAACTTGCTGTAGAAAAAGCAGATTTTAATAAGGACTCCAATTTTTTATCTATTGGGTCCTTGAACATTTGGACATTATCCACTGGACATGTCAGTGATTTATTCACACAAGAGATGGCTGCGTCCACTGTAGGGACCCTCCATTTTTTGATGAACTTATCCTCCATGGGATAGACCACCGGAAATCTCTTGGGGGGAGTAAATATTTTATCAGGATGTTCCCAATCCTGGTAAATGAGCCCTTCCAGTAAAGGGTGAAGTGGAAAGGAACAGACAGTCTGGGGAGCTTTTAGCGACCCCAGCGAGGAGACAGTAGTGGTTGATGGTTCCGCAAGGTGCATTTTAAATGCTGATCGTACCATGTTAGTCAGAGACTGAACCCATAATCTTTCAGCTTGAGATGCTGAGAAAGGTTCCTCCACTGTTGATTCCTCTATAACAGAATCAACCTCATCCTGATCCCCTTCAGGCAGGTCGATCCCTGTATGGGACTGTTGCTCCGCTAACAGGTACTCTGAAGGAGGAGACGGAGATCGGGCGTGCTTTCCCTGTGACAGGGAGGCAGCGATCAATGTTGAAATCTCTCTTCTAATCCTCCCAGAGCTGAGGAAAAAACCTCCTCTGTTACATACACAGGAGCAGGTGAACTGAGGACAGCCACAGTACCAGGTACTCCTGCGGGGTCTCTACGGTCACTAACCTCTGAATTTTCAGGGGAGACTGGTGCAGCAGAAGCATGCCCAAGATCCTCAGAGCCCGATGGAGACCCCCTTCGCTTCCTGGAAGATTTAGTTCTGGAGCTTCTGGACGGCATATTCCTAAGCCCAAAGCTGAGGTATTCCAGCCGTAATACACCACTTTTACTGATAATAGTCTAGCACAATTGCTGCTATATAACAGTTGGTGTCTACTAAAGTGCCTTTCTAGGGGATGCCTGCATCAACCGCCTCTGTGTGCCTTATTTACTGTTGCTAGCTCTGTCTGTGCACTTCAATAGCCAGCTGTGATTGTGCCTTTAAACACGCTGGACGCCCGCACATGCGCAGTAGCGCCGCGGCGCACACCGAGCGTCATCCACCAGCTCCGCCCCTTTTTCCAGATCGCCTCTATATATAGAGGCGCGTGCACGCGCACGCGCGCGGGCACGTGCGCCTTCGGCGCTCTTTTTAAAAAAAATAAGGAGCTAGATGGGAGCCATGGTCCCTGCCGCAGGGCCCGGGGATGGATGAGCGCAGCAACAGGGCAGAGGAGACAGCTTTCCAGCAGAGAACTTACCAACTGCCTGGATTTGACTTTGGAAGAAAAAAATCCACATTACAAGAAAAAAAGATTTTTATAACAGCTTACCTGTAAAATCCTTTTCTTGGAGTACATCACGGGACACAGAGCGACATAGTCATTACTATGTGGGTTATATAGATACCTTCAGGTGCTGGCACTGGCAACTTCCAAAACCGGAAGTACCCTCCCCTATATAAGCCCCTCCCATCCGGGAGTACCTCAGTTTTGTAGCAAAGCAATAAGTGTCCCCAAAAGAGGGGTGGGAGCTCTGTGTCCCGTGATGTACTCCAAGAAAAGGATTTTACAGGTAAGCTGTTATAAAAATCCTATTTTCTTTCTCGTACATCACGGGACACAGAGCGACATAGTCATTACTATGTGGGACGCCCCAAAGCAATGCCCAATGAGGGGGGGGATACACCATACATAAGCTGAGCGCTATCAGACATGAGGATCTTTTGCGGCCTGCAACACACTGCGCCCAAAGGCGACATCCTCCTGACTTCTAACGTCCACCTGGTAGAACCTAGTAAACGTGTGTACTGAAGACCATGTTGTGGCCTTACAGATCTGAGCCAGGGAGGCCTGGTGATGCACTGCCCATGAAGTTCCAACTGCTCTCGTGGAGTGCGCCCTAACTGTGAACGGAGGCGGTCTCCTTCTCAAGCCATAGGCTTGCATTATGACCTGTCGAATCCACTTGGCTAAAGTGAATTTTGACGCTGCCTGACCCTTTCTGGGGCCTTCCGGCAGAATAAACAAAGTATCCGTTCTGCGAATCTGAGCAGTGGCTTTAGATAAGCTTTAACTGCTCTTACTACATCCAAAGAATGTAATCACTTTTCCTCTACCGAGCTTGGTTTGGGGAAAAAGAAGGAAGAACCACATCTTGGTTCAAATGAAACCTCGATACCACCTTAGGAAGAAAGGCTGGATGAGGACGTAACACTACTCTGTCCTTATGGACAACCAGATATGGCTCTTTTCAGGACATAGCTGCTAATTCCGACACTCTTTTAGCCGAACAAATGGCTACTAGAATAATCAATTTCCTGGTGAGCAGAACCAAGGAAATATGCTGTAATGGTTCAATGGTTGTTTCTGTAGAACCGACAGAACCAGGTTTAAGTCCCATGGATATATGGGAATATTAACCGGGGGGCTAATACGCATCACTCCTTGTATAAAAGCTTTGACTAGTGAATGCGAAGCCAAGGGCCTTTGAACAAATATTGACAAGGCCGAAATCTGACCCTTGATAGTACTCAAGGCAAGCTTCCTATCTACAGCCCACTGTAGGAAGTCCAGAATCCTACCTATTACGTACTTACGTGGATGCCATTTCTTGGCCTCACACCACGCGATGTACGCCTTCCAGATTCTATAGTAGATCTGCCTGGATACCGGCTTCCTGGCATTGATCATGGTAGATACCACAGGATTAGAGAGCCCTCTCTTTTTTAGAATGTGGGCTTCAATAGCCAGGCCGTCAAACCTAGGGTTGGTAAGGAAGGGTGGTATATCGGTCCTTGCGAAAGCAGGTCCGGACGATGTGGGAGAGTCCAAGGACTCCCCACAGACATTTTTACAATCACCGCGTACCATGCTCTTCTGGGCCACGCTGGAGCCACCAGAATCACTGGTTTCTTTTCTACCCTGATTCTGCGGAGTAATCGAGGTAACATTGTAGCGGTGGGAATGCATAAATCAGCTTGAACTGATCCCAAGGGTACACTAGAGCATCCGAGCCGCAAGCTAGGGGATCCCTTGTCCGAGAGACAAACCTGTCTACCTTTGCGTTGAATCTGGATGCTAGCAGATCTACATCCGGTGTTCCCCACCGCTGACATATTGTCCGGAAAACCTCGGGGTGAAGGGACCATTCCCCTGGGCATAATTGCTGGCGACTTAGAAAGTCCGCCTTCCAATTCTCCACTCCTGGAATGAATACCGCGGATATGGCTGGGACATATCTTCCTGCCCATTTCAGGATGTAATTTACTTCCCTCTGGGCTGCACGACTCCTGGTGCCACCCTGATGATTGATATATGCCACTGCCGTGGCATTGTCTGATAGAATTCTGACAGGGGACCCTTGGAGTTTGGATGTCCATGCTACTAGGGCATACCGGGCTGCTCGTATCTCTAAGAGATTGATGGGCAGGGCCTTTTCTGCATCCGACCATCTGCCCTGGAGAGACCATTGCTCCAGTACTGCTCCCCAGCCTATAAGGCTGGCATCTGTAGTGACCACCTTCCAAGAAATCGGACTGAAGGATTTCCCTTTTTCCAGATTCTGGAGAACCAACCACCAACGGAGGCTCTTGCGAATGGAAGGGGACAAGGACATTGGTAAGTCTAGGGCCTGAACTTTTTTGTTCCAGGCTGACAGTATAGCCCTTTGCAAATTCCTTGAATGGAATTGACTGTAGGGTACTGCTTCGAATGATGCCACCATTTTTCCCAGCAGCCTCATGCACAGGCGTATGGACGGCTGTCTTTTTGCACCCACTAGGTGGATCAAATCTCTCAAAGACAACACCTTTTCTCGAGGCAAGAACATTTTTCTCTGGCCTGAATCCAGCCTTAGCCCCAAGTATTCCAGACTTTTGACTGGTTTTAGGGCTGACTTGTCTCGGTTGATAATCCAACCGTGAGATTCCAGATACTTGATTGTCTTGTGAACGACCACTTCTAGTTTTTTCACTGAGTGGTCTATCAGCAACAAGTCATCTAGATATGCCATTATCATTACACCTTGTGTTCTTAGATTGGCCAATAAAGGGCCAGAATTTTTGTAAACACTCGTGGTGCTGTGGCCAGACCGACGGTAAGGCTCTGAACTGAAAATGGCGCCCTTCTACTGCAAAGCGTAGAAATTTTTGGTGGACTGGAAAGATGGGAATGTGCAAATAAGCATCTTTGATGTCGATCGCGGCTAACCATTCCTCCCCTTGTAGGGCAGTGGCCACCGATCGGATCGACTCCATCCGGAAAGTCCTGATATACAGGAATTTGTTTAGCCCTTTTAGAATTAATATGGGCCTCACGTCCCCGTTTGCTTCGGGACTGTAAAGAGGTTTGAGTAAAACCCGAACCTCCATTCTTCCAGGGGAACCTCCATAATTACTCCTTGGAGCAATAGTTGTTCTAGTGCCAACAGGAGGGATTCTCTCTTCCGGGGATCCCTTGGCACGTTTGACCTCAAAAAATGGGAAGGAGGAGAGTCTTTTAACTTCAATCTGTATCCCAAACATACTGCGGAGAGCACCTATCTGTTCTGATCGTGTCCCGCCAGGTCTCTGCGAACAACTGGAGTCTTCCCCCCACCCGACTGAGTGGGGGCAACCCTTCAATGAATTTAACTTTGGGGGTAGGGATGAGCTTCGTGTTCGAGTCGAACATACGTTCGACTCGAACATTGGCTGTTCGATCGTTCGACGAAGATCGAACGATTTGGGCCGTTCGCGCCAAATTCGAGTGACGCGAACGGCCCACAATGCACTACGCCATCGCAGTGTCATCCAGGCGCTGTGATTGGCCAAGCATGCACTGTGACCCCGCATGCTTGGCCAATCACAGCGCCGGCAGCGAGGAGAGCAATGATTGGCCACAGGCAGGATGCCTGTGGCCAATTATTGCTGAGGGTGTTTAGTACACGCCCCACACTATAAAAGGCCGCCAGCACGGCGGCCTAGTGTAGTGTGTTCCGGAGCAGGGATAGAGTAGCATAGGCAGGGACAGTGACTGTTATTTCTTTCTTGCTTAACCTGGATTCCTTTAGTTTAGGGAAAGAGAAGGATAGGTAGGGAGAGTGTCAGTGTGTTTTGTGCTTCTGCTATAGTGTGCTTAAAAAAAACATTTATTCTAGGGACAGAAAACTCTAGGTAGGGACAGTGTCAGTTTCTTTCACTCTGCAAGTCCTTGTTTCCAGGGACCTGTAAGGACAGTGAGTTAATTGTCCTTGTGCTATATTGTGCTTAAAAAAAACATTTATTCTAGGGACAGAAAACTCTAGGTAGGGACAGTGTCAGTTTCTTTCACTCTGCAAGTCCTTGTTTCCAGGGACCTGTAAGGACAGTGAGTTAATTGTCCTTGTGCTATATTGTGATTAAAAAAAACATTTATTCTAGGGACAGAAAACTCTAGGTAGGGACAGTGTCAGTTTCTTTCACTCTGCAAGTCCTTGTTTCCAGGGACCTGTAAGGACAGTGAGTTAATTTTCCTTGTGCTATATTGTGATTAAAAAAAACATTTTTTCTAGGGACAGAAAACTGTAGGTAGGGAGAGTGTTTTTTTTCTTTCACTCTGCAAGTCCTTGTTTCCAGGGACCTGTAAGGACAGTGAGTTAATTGTCCTTGTGCTATATTGTGCTTAAAAAAAACATTTATTCTAGGGACAGAAAACTCTAGGTAGGGACAGTGTCAGTTTCTTTCACTCTGCAAGTCCTTGTTTCCAGGGACCTGTAAGGACAGTGAGTTAATTGTCCTTGTGCTATATTGTGATTAAAAAAAACATTTATTCTAGGGACAGAAAACTCTAGGTAGGGACAGTGTCAGTTTCTTTCACTCTGCAAGTCCTTGTTTCCAGGGACCTGTAAGGACAGTGAGTTAATTTTCCTTGTGCTATATTGTGATTAAAAAAAACATTTTTTCTAGGGACAGAAAACTGTAGGTAGGGAGAGTGTTTTTTTTCTTTCACTCTGCAAGTCCTTGTTTCCAGGGACCTGTAAGGACAGTGAGTTAATTGTCCTTGTGCTATATTGTGCTTAAAAAAAAACATTTATTCTAGGGACAGAAAACTCTAGGTAGGGACAGTGTCAGTTTCTTTCACTCTGCAAGTCCTTGTTTCCAGGGACCTGTAAGGACAGTGAGTTAATTTTCCTTGTGCTATATTGTGATTAAAAAAAACATTTATTCTAGGGACAGAAAACTCTAGGTAGGGACAGTGTCAGTTTCTTTCACTCTGCAAGTCCTTGTTTCCAGGGACCTGTAAGGACAGTGAGTTAATTTTCCTTGTGCTATATTGTGATTAAAAAAAACATTTTTTCTAGGGACAGAAAACTGTAGGTAGGGAGAGTGTTTTTTTTCTTTCACTCTGCAAGTCCTTGTTTCCAGGGACCTGTAAGGACAGTGAGTTAATTGTCCTTGTGCTATATTGTGCTTAAAAAAAACATTTATTCTAGGGACAGAAAACTCTAGGTAGGGACAGTGTCAGTTTCTTTCACTCTGCAAGTCCTTGTTTCCAGGGACCTGTAAGGACAGTGAGTTAATTTTCCTTGTGCTATATTGTGATTAAAAAAAACATTTATTCTAGGGACAGAAAACTCTAGGTAGGGACAGTGTCAGTTTCTTTCACTCTGCAAGTCCTTGTTTCCAGGGACCTGTAAGGACAGTGAGTTAATTTTCCTTGTGCTATATTGTGATTAAAAAAAACATTTTTTCTAGGGACAGAAAACTGTAGGTAGGGAGAGTGTTTTTTTTCTTTCACTCTGCAAGTCCTTGTTTCCAGGGACCTGTAAGGACAGTGAGTTAATTTTCCTTGTGCTATATTGTGATTAAAAAAAACATTTATTCTAGGGACAGAAAACTCTAGGTAGGGACAGTGTCAGTTTCTTTCACTCTGCAAGTCCTTGTTTCCAGGGACCTGTAAGGACAGTGAGTTAATTTTCCTTGTGCTATATTGTGATTAAAAAAAACATTTTTTCTAGGGACAGAAAACTGTAGGTAGGGAGAGTGTTTTTTTTCTTTCACTCTGCAAGTCCTTGTTTCCAGGGACCTGTAAGGACAGTGAGTTAATTGTCCTTGTGCTATATTGTGCTTAAAAAAAACATTTATTCTAGGGACAGAAAACTCTAGGTAGGGACAGTGTCAGTTTCTTTCACTCTGCAAGTCCTTGTTTCCAGGGACCTGTAAGGACAGTGAGTTAATTTTCCTTGTGCTATATTGTGATTAAAAAAAACATTTATTCTAGGGACAGAAAACTCTAGGTAGGGACAGTGTCAGTTTCTTTCACTCTGCAAGTCCTTGTTTCCAGGGACCTGTAAGGACAGTGAGTTAATTTTCCTTGTGCTATATTGTGATTAAAAAAAACATTTTTTCTAGGGACAGAAAACTGTAGGTAGGGAGAGTGTTTTTTTTTCTTTCACTCTGCAAGTCCTTGTTTCCAGGGACCTGTAAGGACAGTGAGTTAATTTTACTTGTGCTATATTGTGCTTAAAAAAAACATTTTTTCTAGGGACAGAAAACTGTAGGTAGGGAGAGTGTTTTTTTTCTTTCACTCTGCAAGTCCTTGTTTCCAGGGACCTGTAAGGACAGTGAGTTAATTGTCCTTGTGCTATATTGTGCTTAAAAAAAACATTTATTCTAGGGACAGAAAACTCTAGGTAGGGACAGTGTCAGTTTCTTTCACTCTGCAAGTCCTTGTTTCCAGGGACCTGTAAGGACAGTGAGTTAATTTTCCTTGTGCTATATTGTGATTAAAAAAAACATTTTTTCTAGGGACAGAAAACTGTAGGTAGGGAGAGTGTTTTTTTTCTTTCACTCTGCAAGTCCTTGTTTCCAGGGACCTGTAAGGACAGTGAGTTAATTGTCCTTGTGCTATATTGTGCTTAAAAAAAACATTTATTCTAGGGACAGAAAACTCTAGGTAGGGACAGTGTCAGTTTCTTTCACTCTGCAAGTCCTTGTTTCCAGGGACCTGTAAGGACAGTGAGTTAATTTTCCTTGTGCTATATTGTGATTAAAAAAAACATTTATTCTAGGGACAGAAAACTCTAGGTAGGGAGAGTGTTTTTTTTCTTTCACTCTGCAAGTCCTTGTTTCCAGGGACCTGTAAGGACAGTGAGTTAATTGTCCTTGTGCTATATTGTGCTTAAAAAAAACATTTTTTCTAGGGACAGAAAACTGTAGGTAGGGAGAGTGTTTTTTTTTTTTCACTCTGCAAGTCCTTGTTTCCAGGGACCTGTAAGGACAGTGAGTTAATTGTCCTTGTGCTATATTGTGCTTAAAAAAAACATTTATTCTAGGGACAGAAAACTCTAGGTAGGGACAGTGTCAGTTTCTTTCACTCTGCAAGTCCTTGTTTCCAGGGACCTGTAAGGACAGTGAGTTAATTTTCCTTGTGCTATATTGTGATTAAAAAAAACATTTATTCTAGGGACAGAAAACTCTAGGTAGGGAGAGTGTTTTTTTTCTTTCACTCTGCAAGTCCTTGTTTCCAGGGACCTGTAAGGACAGTGAGTTAATTGTCCTTGTGCTATATTGTGCTTAAAAAAAACATTTTTTCTAGGGACAGAAAACTGTAGGTAGGGAGAGTGTTTTTTTTTTTTCACTCTGCAAGTCCTTGTTTCCAGGGACCTGTAAGGACAGTGAGTTAATTGTCCTTGTGCTATATTGTGCTTAAAAAAAACATTTATTCTAGGGACAGAAAACTCTAGGTAGGGACAGTGTCAGTTTCTTTCACTCTGCAAGTCCTTGTTTCCAGGGACCTGTAAGGACAGTGAGTTAATTTTTCCTTGTGCTATATTGTGATTAAAAAAAACATTTATTCTAGGGACAGAAAACTCTAGGTAGGGACAGTGTCAGTTTCTTTCACTCTGCAAGTCCTTGTTTCCAGGGACCTGTAAGGACAGTGAGTTAATTTTCCTTGTGCTATATTGTGATTAAAAAAAACATTTTTTCTAGGGACAGAAAACTGTAGGTAGGGAGAGTGTTTTTTTTCTTTCACTCTGCAAGTCCTTGTTTCCAGGGACCTGTAAGGACAGTGAGTTAATTTTACTTGTGCTATATTGTGCTTAAAAAAAACATTTTTTCTAGGGACAGAAAACTGTAGGTAGGGAGAGTGTTTTTTTTCTTTCACTCTGCAAGTCCTTGTTTCCAGGGACCTGTAAGGACAGTGAGTTAATTGTCCTTGTGCTATATTGTGCTTAAAAAAAAACATTTATTCTAGGGACAGAAAACTCTAGGTAGGGACAGTGTCAGTTTCTTTCACTCTGCAAGTCCTTGTTTCCAGGGACCTGTAAGGACAGTGAGTTAATTTTCCTTGTGCTATATTGTGATTAAAAAAAACATTTTTTCTAGGGACAGAAAACTGTAGGTAGGGAGAGTGTTTTTTTTCTTTCACTCTGCAAGTCCTTGTTTCCAGGGACCTGTAAGGACAGTGAGTTAATTGTCCTTGTGCTATATTGTGCTTAAAAAAAACATTTATTCTAGGGACAGAAAACTCTAGGTAGGGACAGTGTCAGTTTCTTTCACTCTGCAAGTCCTTGTTTCCAGGGACCTGTAAGGACAGTGAGTTAATTTTCCTTGTGCTATATTGTGATTAAAAAAAACATTTATTCTAGGGACAGAAAACTCTAGGTAGGGAGAGTGTTTTTTTTCTTTCACTCTGCAAGTCCTTGTTTCCAGGGACCTGTAAGGACAGTGAGTTAATTGTCCTTGTGCTATATTGTGCTTAAAAAAAACATTTTTTCTAGGGACAGAAAACTGTAGGTAGGGAGAGTGTTTTTTTTTTTTCACTCTGCAAGTCCTTGTTTCCAGGGACCTGTAAGGACAGTGAGTTAATTGTCCTTGTGCTATATTGTGCTTAAAAAAAACATTTATTCTAGGGACAGAAAACTCTAGGTAGGGACAGTGTCAGTTTCTTTCACTCTGCAAGTCCTTGTTTCCAGGGACCTGTAAGGACAGTGAGTTAATTTTCCTTGTGCTATATTGTGATTAAAAAAAACATTTATTCTAGGGACAGAAAACTCTAGGTAGGGAGAGTGTTTTTTTTCTTTCACTCTGCAAGTCCTTGTTTCCAGGGACCTGTAAGGACAGTGAGTTAATTGTCCTTGTGCTATATTGTGCTTAAAAAAAACATTTTTTCTAGGGACAGAAAACTGTAGGTAGGGAGAGTGTTTTTTTTTTTTCACTCTGCAAGTCCTTGTTTCCAGGGACCTGTAAGGACAGTGAGTTAATTGTCCTTGTGCTATATTGTGCTTAAAAAAAACATTTATTCTAGGGACAGAAAACTCTAGGTAGGGACAGTGTCAGTTTCTTTCACTCTGCAAGTCCTTGTTTCCAGGGACCTGTAAGGACAGTGAGTTAATTTTCCTTGTGCTATATTGTGATTAAAAAAAACATTTTTTCTAGGGACAGAAAACTGTAGGTAGGGAGAGTGTTTTTTTTCTTTCACTCTGCAAGTCCTTGTTTCCAGGGACCTGTAAGGACAGTGAGTTAATTGTCCTTGTGCTATATTGTGCTTAAAAAAAACATTTATTCTAGGGACAGAAAACTCTAGGTAGGGACAGTGTCAGTTTCTTTCACTCTGCAAGTCCTTGTTTCCAGGGACCTGTAAGGACAGTGAGTTAATTTTCCTTGTGCTATATTGTGATTAAAAAAAACATTTTTTCTAGGGACAGAAAACTGTAGGTAGGGAGAGTGTTTTTTTTCTTTCACTCTGCAAGTCCTTGTTTCCAGGGACCTGTAAGGACAGTGAGTTAATTTTCCCTTGTGCTATATTGTGATTAAAAAAAACATTTTTTCTAGGGACAGAAAACTGTAGGTAGGAGAGTGTTTTTTTTCTTTCACTCTGCAAGTCCTTGTTTCCAGGGACCTGTAAGGACAGTGAGTTAATTGTCCTTGTGCTATATTGTGCTTAAAAAAAACTTTTTTTCTAGGGACAGAAAACTCTAGGTAGGGACAGTGTCAGTTTCTTTCACTCTGCAAGTCCTTGTTTCCAGGGACCTGGAGAGACATTGAGTGAATTGTCCTTGTGCTATATTGTGATTAAAAAAAACATTTATTCTAGGGACAGAAAACTCTAGGTAGGGACAGTGTCAGTTTCTTTCACTGTGAAAGTCCTTGTTTCAAGGGACAGAGAAGGACACCTGAAGGTAGCCCTTATTGCTTTTTTCCCATCTCCCTGCAGGCCATCTATTAGAATGTCTGGAAGGCAAACAAGGAGAGGCAGACAGTCAGGAGGCAATAAAAGAGGGCAAGCAGGCTCTGTGTCTGGGGGCAACAGTGCTGGTCGTGGACGCGGTGCATTGTCATCAGCACATGGCCATGGGACACGCTTGTCCTTCTTTTCGGCAGCTGGACATGTTGAGCCACATCATGCCGAAGACTTGGTAGAGTGGATGACCAAGCCCTCCTCCTCCTCCTCATCCTCTCTCACCCAGGCTCAGGGTACTGGAAAAGCAGCTGCCAAAGCGTCGTCTTCCCTGGTATCAATGTCAGACAAATCATCAGTCACTCCTTCCCTAGACCCACCATGTCCTCCTCCTGAGGAGTCCCCCGAACTGTTTCAGCACAGTGTTGGGTACATGCTCCAGGAGGATGCCCAGCGTTTCGAAGGGTCTGATGATGAAACCCAGCTAGAGGAAGGCAGTAGCGTGAGAGCAGACAGAGGGGATGCTCAAGAAGGACACCAATCTGGCAGTCATGTTCCAGCAGCTGCAGCATACTGCCAGATTGGCTCCAGTGATGAGGAGGGAGGGGATGATGAGGTCAATGACTCCACGTGGGTGCCTAATAGGAGAGAGGAGGAGGAGGAGGATGAGGAGGAGGCACATCTCCAACGAGGCAGGATGCCCTTTGGTGGCCAGCGTAAGGGCAGTACACCGACGGAATCACACCGCAGAGCTCCGCCTGTGCAGGGCGCTGCCTCTGCCCGTCATTCAAAAAGTTCTTTGGTGTGGGCCTTTTTTGAGGCTAGTGCATCAGATCGCACAGCTGCTGTTTGCAACATATGTCTCAAGCGTATATCGCGTGGCCAAAACATCAGCCGCTTGGGTACCACATGCCTGACCAGACATATGTTGACCTGCCATGCAGCTCGTTGGCAAGCCTACCTCAAAGACCCACACCAAAGAACCAAGCGGACCTCTCCTTGCACCGCATCAGCTGGGATCTCCAACCCCACTATAACTTCAGTCCTCTCTGAAACATGCACTGAGAGGAATGAAGGTGTAGAATTAGGTGTGTCACAGCCAAGTACTTGCGCCCACTCTGCTAGCAGTACACCGACGTCCGATTCTAGCAGGCAAATTTCCCTGCCCCAGCTGCTGGACCGTCGAAAGAAGTTCACTCCCAGCCATCCACATGCCCAGCGGTTGAATGCTAGCTTGGCTAAATTGCTAGCGCTTCAACTGCTGCCTTTTCAGTTGGTAGACTCGGCCCCCTTCCGTGAGTTTGTGCAATGTGCGGTTCCTCAGTGGCAGGTTCCCAAACGCCACTTTTTCTCACGGAAGGCTATTCCGGCTCTCTACCGGCATGTGGAAGGCAATGTCTTGGCCTCGCTGGACAGGGCGGTCAGCGGTAAGGTGCATATTACCGCTGACTCATGGTCCAGCAGGCATGGACAGGGACGTTACCTTTCTTTCACGGCCCATTGGGTCACTCTTTTGGCAGCTGGGAAGGATTCAGGACAAGGTGCAGTAGTGTTGGAGGTTGTCCCACCGCCACGCCTCCAAAATGCTACTACTGGTTGTGACACACCTCTCTCCTCCACCCCCTCCTCTTCTTCTTCCTCCATGGCCTCTTCCTGTGGTTTGTCCTATGAACCAGCGGTGCTCCGTAGCCGTTCACGGGGCTACGCAAGTACGCAGGCAAAAAGATGCCATGCCGTGCTTGCGCTGGTGTGTTTGGGGGACAGAAGCCACACTGGGGCAGAGGTCCTGTCTGCTCTGCAGGGCCAGGCCGAGAGGTGGTTGACGCCACGCCAGCTTAAGCCAGGAATGGTGGTTTGCGACAATGGCACCAACCTCCTCTCCGCCCTCCGACAGGGACAACTGACCCATGTGCCCTCTGTGTGGCTCACGTCCTTAACCTGGTGGTGCAGCGCTTCTTGGGCAGGTACCCGGGCTTACAGGATGTCCTGAGGCAGGCCAGGAAAGTCTGTGTGCATTTCCGCAGATCTTATAATGCCAGTGCTCGCCTGGCTGAGCTGCAAAAGGAGTTGAACCTGCCCAAGAACCGCCTTATATGTGACATGCCCACCAGGTGGAACTCAACGTTGGCCATGCTGCAGCGGCTGCACACGCAGCAGAGGGCCATCAATGAGTACCTGTGCGACTACGGCACCAGGACAGGGTCAGGGGAGCTTGGTTTTTTTTCTCCACGCCAGTGGGGCATGATCAGGGATGCATGCACTGTCCTGGCACCATTTGAGGAGGCCACGAGGATGGTGAGCAGTGACAGTGCATGCATCAGTGACACTGTACCTCTTGTCCACCTGTTGGAGCACACGCTGCGTGGAATAATGGACAGGGCACTTGAGGCAGAACAGAGGCAGGAAGAGGAGGGACTTCCTTGCCTCTCAAGGCCCCCTTTACCCAGACAGTGTTCCTTCTGTCCCACCCATCGCACAGGAAGAGGAGGAGGAGGAGGAGGAGGAGGAGGAGGAGGAGGAGGATTGTGTCAGCATGGAGGTGGAGGCTGGCACTCAGCATCATCAGCAGCAGTCTTTTAGGGATGATTTACAGTCCCAAGAAACCAGTGGACTTGTACATCGAGGAGGTGGCTGCGGATCATGTCGTCCTTAGTGACCCAGAGGACTCCGGAGCGAATGCCTCAGCAAACCTACGCTGCATGGCCTCCCTGATCCTGCAAAGTCTGCGGAAGGATCCTCGTATTCTTCGGATCAAGGAGAGGGACCATTACTGGCTGGCCACTCTCCTTGATCCACGGTACAAGGGTAAGGTTGCGGACCTTATGTTACCGTCGCAGAGGGAGCAGAGGATGAGACAACTCCGGGAGGCCTTGCAGAAAGGTCTGTGCAACGCGTTCCCAGAGACTGGGAGGTTGCAAACTCCTGGTCCTGGACAACGAGTTGCTGAGGCTTCGGCCAGTCAAAGAAGGAGCGGTGGGGAAGGTGGCCGTCTGACCGATGCGTTCAGACAATTCTTTAGTCCGCAGCCCCAAAGTATGATCGGTTCCAGCAACCATCGCCAGCGTCTGATAAACATGGTGCAGGAATATCTAGGGGCAAGGTCAGACTTGGACACCTTCCCCACCGAAAATCCTCTGGCTTACTGGGTCTTGAGGATGGATCACTGGCCAGAGCTTGCACAGTATGCAATTGAGCTACTGGCCTGTCCTGCATCCAGCGTTCTTTCGGAACGCACATTCAGTGCTGCTGGAGGATTTGTCACGGATCACAGGGTGCGCCTGTCCACCGACTCGGTTGATCGACTGACTTTCATCAAGATGAACCAGTCTTGGATCACCACCAGCTACCACACACCTGATGCTGATATAACAGACTAATTGATTTTAAAATGTCACATCCCTTCAAGACTGATGCTGATGCTGAGTGCCTGTGCTGTTATGTTGACTGGCTATCCTCCTCCTCCGAGTCCTCAATGATACGATTGATGATGATAGCTTGGAAGATCATTTTTGTTTATGGGTGCCGCCACCAGTGCCTAACGCCCAATTTTTCAGCCCCTGTTTAACAGGGGCGTGTAATTACAATTTTTGAAGCAATACTTTGCAACAGGGCTCATTGCTGTGCTCCAAGTACAGTATCTGTGAGGAGTTGCAGTGTTGTGCCACCAGTGCCTAAGGCCCAATTTTTCAGCCCCTGTTTAACAGGGGCGTGTCATTACAATTTTTGAAGCAATACTTTGCAACAGGGCTCATTGCTGTGCTCCAAGTACAGTATCTGTGAAGGGTTGCAGTGTTGTGCCACCAGTGCCTAAGGCCCAATTTTTCAGCCCCTGTTCAACAGGGGCATGTAATTACAATTCTTGATCTAATAATTCACAGCAGGGCCCATTGCTGCACCCACCAAGAGTAACTGTCAGGGCTTACAGTGTTGTGGCACCAGCACCACCATCAAAGGCCCAATTTTTACTACCACTGTTCAACAATTATATGTAATTAAAATTCCTGATATAATAGTTGACAGCAGGGCGTTCCAGCACCAACCAAGAGTAACTGTGAGTGCTTACAGTGTTGTGCCAACACCAACAACTAAGGGGCCTATTTCTGCAGAGTATATACGGCAGGTCCCTACTTTCAAACATCCAACTTACAAACGACTCCTACTTGCAAACGCAAGAAGACAACAGGAAGTGAGAGGAAATCTACCACTAGGAAGGAAAATTCTCTCCTGTAAGAATAAATATGGGAGAAAGGTGTCTCCTCTGTACTGATGCTTTATCAGCAATCCTTGTTTCAAGAAAAACACCACATTTCAAAAACAGTTGTCATTAGGACGGAAAGTGAGGTGAAATGTTCTGAACAGGGGCACAGACAGCAAAACAAATGTTACAGGGGTGATAACCCTTACCTATGTTTTCCAAAAAGTTTAAAAATAGATTTTTGGTCTGGAGCTACACTTCAACAATGTACCTGTTCAAAATTACAAACAGATTCTACATAAGAACAAACCTACAGTCCCTGTCTTGTATGCACCGCCTGTATACGGCTGTTCAGAGTATATAGGGCCTTTTTTATTTTATGTGCGGGGTTCCCCTTAATATCCATACAAGACCCAAAGGGGCTGGTAATGGGCTGGGGTAGGGGGGGGGTCATGGGGTAGCTATGCCATTTTTCTTAAAGATTTTCATCCATATTACCGGGACCAGACATTACATTAAAGCCGCAAGCAGTTTTAAATGGCTTTTTTTTCCTTTAGAAGTGTCATTTTGTGCAGGGACAGTTCTAAACACGGGAAACACGTGGCACTTCACAGGCATACTTTAGACACCCCCCAGGTACGATATTTAAAGGAATATTTGACTTTTTTTTTTTCACTTTATGCATCATTAAAATGACTGCTCCCGGAAAACGACCGTTTTTAAAACTTATTTTTGCATTGATACATGTCCCCTGGTGCAGAACCCGGGTTCCCAAACCCTTTTTAGGACAATAACATGCATAATAGTTTTTATAATTAGCACTTTAGAATTCGAACGTTCGCATCCATTGTATTTAATAGGGTTCTAATGTTCGTTCGAACTTTCGGTCCGTTCGCGGGTTCTGGTGCGAACCGAACCCGGGGGTGTTCGGCTCATCACTATTTGGGGGAGGTTTTGTACCTCTCCTGACCCAGGGTTTCTCATTACCCTGCGATTGTCCCTGATTTTTACCCCCGGGATTTGACCGAGGAGGCCGTCTGAACTGTTTCACAGCCGATGCCCCAGGGACTGGAGAAGCAGGCCTCTTAAAAGAGGGACCTCTAACTCTGTTTTTAACCGGCAAGAGTGTATTTTTACCGCTGGAAATTTTCTGGATATATTTGTCCAGGTCTTCCCTGAATAAGCGTTCACCATGAAATGGGACGCTAACCAGCCATTTTTTACAGGGAGCTTCAGCAGACCAGTTTTTGAGCCATAGAAGCCTACGCATATGTACTACAGACAGCGTAAGGCGGGAGGCCTGATGGATTGAATCCTTTATGGCGTCAACCGCAAAGCATAAGGCCCTAGGTAGATCAGCTAGGGCAAGGGCCTGCTGATCTGGCAAGTCCCTTAAGACCTGTTTCAACTGATCCTTCACTGCTTGGCAGACCCCACTGCTGGTTGTGTCACCAAGCTTGCTGTAGAAAAAAGCAGATTTTCATAAGGACTCCAATTTCTTATCTATTGGGTTCTTGAACATTTGGACATTATCCACTGGACATGTCAGTGATTTATACACACAAGAGATGGCTGTGTCCACTGTAGGGACCTTCCATTTTTTGATGAACTTATCCTCCATGGGATAGACCACCGGAAATCTCTTGGGGGGAGTAAATATTTTCTCAGGATGTTCCCAATCCTGGTAAATGAGCCCTTCCAGTAAAGGGTGAAGTGGAAAAGAACAGACAGTCTGGGGGCTTTTAGCGACCCCAACGAGGAGACAGTAGTGGTTGATGGTTCCGCAAGGGGCATTTTAAATGCTGATCGGACCATGTTAGTCAGAGACTGAACCCATAATCTTTCAGCTTGAGATGCTGAGAAAGGTTCTTCCACTGTTGATTCCTCTATAACAGAATCAACCTCATCCTGATCCCCTTCAGGCAGGTCGATCCCTGTATGGGACTGTTGCTCTGCTAACAGGCACTCTGAAGGAGGAGACGGAGATCGGGCGTGCTTTCCCTGTGACAGGGAGGCAGCGATCAATGTTGACAATCTCTCTCTAATCCTCCCAGAGCTGAGGAAAAAAACCTCCTCTGTTACATACACAGGAGCAGGTGAACTGAGGACAGCCACAGTACCAAGTACCCCTGCGGGGTCTCTACGGTCACTTACCTCTGAATTTTCAGGGGAGACTGGTGCAGCAGAAGCATGCCCAAGATCCTCAGAGCCCGATGAGACCCCCTTCGCTTCCTGGAAGATTCAGTTCCGGAGCTTCTGGACGGCATATTCCTAAGCCCAAAGCTGAGGTATTCCAGCCGTAATACACCACTTTTACTGAGAATAGTCTAGCACAATTGCTGCTATATAACAGTTGGTGTCTACTAAAGTGCCTTTCTAGGGGATGCCTGCATCAACCGCCTCTGTGTGCCTTTTTACTGTTGCTAGCTCTGTCTGTGCATTTCAATAGCCAGCTGTGATTGTGCTTTTAAACACGCTGGACGCCCGCACATGCGCAGTAGCGCCGCGGCGCACACCGAGCGTCATCCACCTGCTCCGCCCCTTTTTCCAGATCGCCTCTATATATAGAGGCGCGTGCACGCCCTCGCGCGCGGGCACGTGCGCCTTCGGCGCTCTTTTTTGAAAAAAATAAGGAGCTAGATGGGAGCCAGGGTCCCTGCCGCAGGGCCCGGGGATGGATGAGCGCAGCAACAGGGCAGAGGAGACAGCTTCCCAGCAGAGAACTTACCAACTGCCTGGATTTGATTTTGGAAGAAAAAAATCCACATTACAAGAAAAAATAGGATTTTTATAACAGCTTACCTGTAAAATCCTTTTCTTGGAGTACATCACGGGACACAGAGCGACATAGTCATTACTAATGGGTTATATAGATACCGTCAGGTGCTGGCACTGGCAACTTCCAAAACAGGAAGTACCCTCCCCTATATAAGCCCCTCCCATCCGGGAGCACCTCAGTTTTGTAGCAAAGCAATAAGTGTCCCCAAGAGGGGCGGGAGCTCTGTGTCCCGTGATGTACTCCAAGAAAAGGATTTTACAGGTAAGCTGTTATAAAAATCCTATTTTCTTTCTCGTACATCACGGGACACAGAGCGACATAGTCATTACTAATGGGATGTCCTAAAGCAATGCCAAATGAGGGGGGGGATACACCATATATAAGCTGAGCGCTATCAGACATGAGGATCTTTTGCGGCCTGCAACACACTGCGCCCAAAGGCGACATCCTCCTGACTTCTAACGTCCACCTGGTAGAACCTAGTAAACGTGTGAACTGAAGACCATGTTGCGGCCTTACAGATTTGAGCCAGGGAGGCCTGGTGATGCACTGCCCATGAAGTTCCAACTGCTCTCGTGGAGTGCGCTCTAACTTTGAACGGAGGCGGTCTCCTTCTCAAGCCATAAGCTTGCATAATGACCTGTCGAATCCACTTGGCTAAAGTAGATTTTGACGCTGCCTGACCCTTTCTGGGGCCTTCCGGCAGAATAAACAAAGTATCCGTTCTGCGAATCTGAGCAGTGGCTTTTAGATAAGCTTTAACTGCTCTTACTACATCCAAAGAATGCAATAACTTTTCCTCTACCGAAGTAGGTTTGGGGAAAAAAGAAGGAAGAACCACATCTTGATTCAAATGAAACCTCGATACCACCTTAGGAAGAAAGGCTGGATGAGGACGTAATACTACTCTGTCCTTATGGATAACCAGATATGGCTCCTTACAGGACATAGCTGCTAATTCCGATACTCTTCTAGCCGAACAAATGGCTACTAGAAAAATCAATTTCCTGGTGAGAAGCACCAAGGAAATATGCTGTAATGGTTCAAATGGTTGTTTCTGTAGAACCGACAGAACCAAGTTTAGATCCCATGGACATATGGGAATATTAACCGGAGGACTAATACGCATCACTCCTTGTATAAAGGCTTTGACTAGTGAATGCGAAGCCAAGGGCCTTTGAAAAAATATTGACAAGGCCGAAATCTGACCCTTGATAGTACTCAAGGCAAGCTTCCTATCTACAGCCCATTGTAGGCCTACCTATTACGTATTTACGTGGATGCCATTTCTTGGCCTCACACCAGGCGATGTACGCCTTCCAGATTCTATAGTAGATCTGCCTGGATACCGGCTTCCTGGCATTGATCATGGTAGATACCACAGCATTAGAGAGCCCTCTCTTTTTTAGAATGTGGGCTTCAATAGCCAGGCCGTCAAACCTAGGGCTGGTAAGGAAGGGTGGTATATCGGTCCTTGCGAAAGCAGGTCCGGACGATGTGGGAGGGTCCAAGGACTCCCCACAGACATTTTTACAATCTCCGCGTACCATGCTCTTCGGGGCCACGCTGGAGCCACCAGAATCACTGGTTTCTTTTCTACCCTGATTCTGCGGAGTAATCGAGGTAACAATTGTGGCGGTGGGAATGCATATATCAGCTTGAACTGATCCCAAGGGAACACTAGGGCATCCGAGCCGCACGCTAGGGGATCCCTTGTCCAAGAGACAAACCTGTCCACTTTTGTGTTGAATCTGGATGCTAGCAGATCTACATCCGGTGTTCCCCACCGCTGACATATTGTTCAGAAAACCTCGGGGTGAAGGGACCCTTCCTCTGGACCTAATTGCTGGCGACTTAGAAAGTCCGCCTTCCAATTCTCCACTCCTGGAATGAATACCGCCCTTAGACACTGGCAAAAAACTGAGGTGCTCCCGGATGGGAGGGGCTTATATAGGGGAGGGTACTTCCGGTTTTGGAAGTTGCCAGTGCCAGCACCTGACGGTATCTATATAACCCATTAGTAATGACTATGTCGCTCTGTGTCCCGTGATGTACGAGAAAGAAAGAACCATAGCGGCCTCTAGTGTTTAACACAGGTACCGCGGTCTTACATTTTTATTTTTTTTCTTGCCTACTATTAAAATTTTTACATTTTCTCAGTAGTAACAGGCATGCACAGAATATTAGCGGGAATACCTTAGGTAACAGGCAGAAAGACAAAATAGGCTTGGGGGTCCCCCAATAGAACCAAGTTCCTGAGGGCACCCACTTACCTTTTCCTCGCCGCAGGACTCTGTTTGGTCCACAGAAGCCCAAACTTCACCTATCACGGCAGGCATTGTAATTAAACCTTCAGGGACCGGGTTACCAAGGATTCCACTCCCCTGGACCTGTATAGCACCCTGCACAGAAAACATCTTGGTCGTGGGTATGACCAGAGCTCTGGATCCCAGGGTCCAGCCCTCCTAAGAGAGGCATTACAGGCAAAACCTTACTCTTCTCTTTGCAAGGCCCGGGTACCGACCGTTTAGCTATGAAGCTTTTTTGGTCGGATCCGGAATAGCTTACTGAGGCCCAAAAGAACCTGTACGCAAGCCCAGTGAAAAACACATGTTACTTCTTGGCCAACACCTTAGACACTGGCAAAAAACTGAGGTACTCCCGGATGGGAGGGGCTTATATAGGGGAGGGTACTTCCGGTTTTGGAAGTTGCCAGTGCCAGCACCTGAAGGTATCTATATAACCCACATAGTAATGACTATGTCGCTCTGTGTCCCGTGATGTACGAGAAAGAAAGATAGTTTTTGCATTGTATGCAAATTTTATGATACTCTGTATGTTGTGTATTTTCATAAAATTGTATATAGTGTGTGAGTACAGCATTTCATTAAAGCACAGTAAAGTGTTTGTAAAGTCTATCTTTTTTCCCTATAAAAACAATAAACGTTATACTTACCTGCTCTGTTGCAGTGGATTAGCACAGAGCAGCCCAGATCCTCCTCTTCTCAGGTCCCTCTTCAGTGATCCTGGCCCCTTCCTCCTGTCGAGTGCCCCCACAGCAAGCAGCTTGCTATGGGGGCACCCGAGCTGAGTCACAGCTCCCTGTGTTCATTCAGACACGAAGCCCCGACCCGGCCCCAACCCCTCTCCCCTGATTGGCTAGCTGACCGATTGACAGCAGCAGGAGCCAATGGCGCCGCTGCTGTGTCTCAGCTAATCAGGAAGGAGACTCTCGGATTGGTTGAGACACTCGTGGACATCGCTGGACAGAGGGGGACCTCAGGTAAGTGCAAGAGGGGCTGCTACACACAGGCGGCTTTTTATCTTAATGCATAGAATGCATTAAGATAAAAAAAACTTCTGCCTTAGCATCCCCTTTAATATACTACAGAGGGGTTTTTGCTTCCTTGCTTTACTGCAAATTAACTTTAAAAAAGAAAATCGCTTGCAGTAGAGCCTCGGGTCCTTGTTGCCTACGGCGATTATAAAGCTACTATAACCTGATCTAACAAGTATTGTACACAGACCACTGTTCATACTAATTCGCTAGGAAGTTTAGGTAGCGTGTGCATTTGTATGTATATCTTGCAGTCTTTATCGTTTTCATCTAATTGTAGATAGTTTATATGTACAGCATTTGTTTAGTAAAGCTCATTACTACATTACAGATGTTTTATGCTTCCTTGCTTTAACCGCAAAGTAATTTTAAAAGACAAAGCAAAACAGTCCTAGGGTGACGAGGCTCACTGTATTGCATCTGGTGGAGCTGCGTTGTTACCATAGGACAGGACTACAATAACCTTTCTCTCATCTTACAGGGGATAAGTTGTGTAGCACAAAGCTTGAAGCAAAGCGATTAGAGTCGCAGGCAAAGCATAGAAAGTCATTGTTGCTGAACAGATAACTTTGTATATTTATCAGACCACAATGGAGAAAACACACTGATGTTTGGGTTTACATGATATGTTCTGAGACTATTAAAGCCGACCATACACTATAGAGTCTGATCGTACAATCTCCTACATGGTAACCATACAAGCTTCAATGATCAGTTTCTTCCAATAGGAATAATTGATCTGTAGTCAACCTATTCAATCCAATTGCCACACATAGAAGGGCAGGGGGTTAAAATCAATATTTAAGATTGATTTTATCGATCGCATTTGCCCCCCCTCCATGTAATCTTACAATCTGATCAATTAAAATACAGTTGTATTCATGAAGTCTCAGTGCTGCCAATCAATGCAACAGTCAATATTCTGCCCTGGTTGATAGAGAGTTTTATTCAGTGTTGTCTAAAACAGGAATGGAAGTTATGACCATTCAATTGTTTGCGAATGTGATCAATTTGATAACAAAACTTCCAAGCATGTGGCCACCATTAGATCCACCATCAAGTTTTGAAGTGCAAGGGCTTGTCTGCTTTGATACGAGACAGGCACGGAGACAGGCACAGAGACAGGCACGGAGACAGGCACAGAGACAGGCACAGAGACAGGCACAGAGACAGACACAGAGACAGGCACAGAGACAGGCACAGAGACAGGCACAGAGACAGACACAGAGACAGACACAGAGACAGACACAGAGACAGGCACAGAGACAGACACAGAGACAGGCACGGAGACAGACACGGAGACAGACACGGAGACAGACACGGAGACAGACACGGAGACAGACACGGAGACAGACACGGAGACAGACACGGAGACAGACACGGAGACAGGCACGGAGACAGACACGGAGACAGACACGGAGACAGACACGGAGACAGACACGGAGACAGGCACGGAGACAGGCACAGAGACAGGCACAGAGACAGGCACAGAGACAGGCACAGAGACAGGCACCTTAACTTTGCTTGCTATCTAATTTGTCCCACAGATAAGCTGCATGTGATCAATTTGATAAAAAAACTTCCAAGCATGTGGCCACCATTAGATCCACCATCAAGTTTTGAAGTGCAAGGGCTTGTTTTCTTTGATACGAGACAGGCATAGAGACAGGCACGGAGACAGGCACGGAGACAGGCACGGAGACAGGCACAGAGACAGGCACAGAGACAGGCACAGAGACAGGCACAGAGACAGGCACAGAGACAGGCACAGAGACAAGCACAGAGACAGGCACAGAGACAAGCACCTTAACTTTGCTTGCCATCTAATTTGTCCAACAGATAAGCTGCACATTTGCACTTACCCATCAAATAAACGGCGCTGCTGCTTCTCAATGGACTTTGTAGAGACTCGTGTCGGACTTCGCAGATCAGAAAAACACCGGCATCATCTTCAGAAAATTCTGCAGAGATCTGGCTGCTGACCCTAAAGGTCCCGTTGTCCTCCAGAACAGGAAGCCCCGTGCAGATGTTTTCGGACAGACCCAATTCTCCATCTTGGCTCCTCTTAAACCAATAAATTTCCAGATCTTCCGGATAAAAGCCGGTCAGGTCACACAGAAAAGTCTTTGACTCTCCAAACGTCAGCGATGGATTCATTGGGGAGAGCAACATCACGGGCTGGGCTGGACAGAGAACACAATATCCAACAAATCATTATAAAAAATGAATACTTCCTTCCTCTAGACAAGTAATGGAAATCTTCATACAGAGTTGTCACGAAAAAGTCTTGGCAGACAGATTTTGCCTCCTCTGTTCAGGTGATAACTTTTCTGAGGGGAGGGGATGATACATCTTGTGAAAATAAAATTAAATGCAAAATAAAGGACTATGTGAAAACTATAGATAACAGCAGAAACAGGAGATAAAATACTGTCCAGTAAAGCTATAGTAATGGAAGTGGTGTGACCAAAATATAAAATAAATATGCAAGACCACAGATTCATAGAATGTAGTAGATAAGGTTTGCCCAAAACAATTTTCAAGGCTGGAGAAACCAAAGCGTTAAGGCGAATAAGCGACAAATTTGGGAATATTGGAATAAAGTGCACCCAATTACCTTTATAGGTAAACATGACTAAAAAAGTGTTACTATAATACCCTTGTCCCAAGGACATAATGGTTTTATAGCCATGCAAGTGAAAAGACCGACAAGTAAAAATGTATACAGTAAAACCTTGGTTTGAGAGCGTTTTGCAAGACAAGCAACATTTTTTAATAAATTTTGACTTGATATACAAGCAATGTCTTGATATACAAGTAGCGTGCATGTGACAACTGTATATAAAAGAGAAGAAAGGCGCCTCTAAGTGTAGCAATATGGCTACATTTAATGAAGGTACAACATTTAGCAACTCAAATGGTTGATGATTAATACAGGCACATCTAAGTATGCAGGCAACCGGTTAAAGTTGTCCACATAGCCCATCCCCCGCACCACCATCGACGTCATCCCTTCCATGCTGCGCTCCTTGAGCGCTTCAAGCCTCTCTTTCAGATCGCAATACTGCAGGGTAGTCTGCCCAGTCATGATTGCAGACTGACAGCAGTGAGAGCCAGCGGTGCGGAGGATGGTCTATGTGTATCGCTTTCAGGGCCGCCATCAGGAGTTTTGGGGCCCCTTACACAGCTTCAGGCATGGGCCCCCTGGAACAGAGGAGAAGCGGGGGGGGGGGGCGCTGGCGCGAATTGAGAAGCGGGGGGGGTGCCATCCTCCGGGTCGGGGGGGCTTTAGGTGCTGACGAACAAGAAAAAAAACAAAAGAACAAAAAAAAAAAAAAAGGGGAAGGGGTTGCCATCTGGGGCCCTGGTGACCTCTGGGCCCCTTACAAAAAAAAAAAAAGGGTGGGTTGCCATTTGGGGCCCTGGGGACCTCTGGGCCCCTTACATAAAAAAAAAAGAAAAAATGTATTTTATTTAAGAAAAAGGGGGGGGGGGGGTTTCCATCCGGAGCCCTGGGGACCTCTGGGCCCTTTACAAAAAAAAGAATTTAATAAAAATAAAAAATTAAAATTAACAAAAAAAAAGGGGGGGTTGCTATCTGGGCCCCTGGGGACCTCCGGGCCCCCTACAGGTATACTGCCTGTACCCCCCTGATGGTGGCCCTGATCGCTTTACCCCGGATGCCTGCATACTTAGATGTGCCAGTTTTAATCATCAACCATGTGAGTTACTAAATGTTGTACCTTCATTAAATATAACCATATTACTACATTTAGAGGCACCTCTCTTCTCTTTTATTCTCTGTAGCTCCTGCTGGATTTTGCTTCTTATGCCGCGTACACACGACCGCTTTTCTCGACGAGAAAAACTGCATTTTTTTTTTTCGCCGAGAAAAACGATCGTCTGTGGGCTTTATGTCGTTTTTCTCGTTGAGAAAAACGGCATAAAAAACGACGAGAAAAATTAGAACATGTTCTAAATTTTCTCATCGTTTTTTCCAGCATTTTTTTCCGCGGCAGTTTTCCCATAGGGAGACACTGCCGCGGAGCCCACAGACGGTCGTTTTTCTCGTCAAGAGAAAAAAAGACGGGAAAAACGACCGTGTGTAGGGAACCAAGCGGTTCCCTCGTTTTTCCTGTCATTATTCACAGCGTTTTTTTAACCGCCGTGAATAATGATCGTGTGTACGCGGCATAATCCCCTTGTGGAGGCTTCCATTTGTGGATGGACATTTTATGGTTACACAACCAATCACATTGCTATAATCTTTTTATATGGACTATAAACTGAAAGACCTATGAGTGAATCATCTGAGTTTCCATTATTTCTTATGAGGAAATTCGCTTTGATATACAAGTGCTTTGGATTACAGGCGTGTTTCCGGAACGAATTATGCTCGCAATCCAAGGTTTTACTGTAATACCTAAACTGTTACTCCTTTGTGGCAGTATTCTGATCTACACTGGCACCTGCTTCTGATGGGGTAAGAAAGCAGCAGAGTAAAAACCTCAGGCTATAGGAAATCCTGAAAATAGATTGAGGGGTGTTAGTTCAGGAACACGAAAAAAACAACCCACGTACAAGTTCATGGTTTCTTGTACCGTGGCCCTAAAGGTTCTAGTTACACCACTGTTAGATCATTATGCTGTAGCATAGTATACACTTTTACCAGCCACATGATCTCAAATCCAGTGACGGCTGGTGCTAAACTTTTTTGGGGGGCAGCAAACAAACCCCCCTAGGTCCGCACTCACCACTCCACGCTGCGGCTTCCTCTGGTTCTCCTTCTGGCCAACCCGACCCCGACCTTTGCTTGCCTTTATCCGGCCCTTGGGGCACTATTCATCCCACTGATACAAGATATTATTCTGCCCTCTGACACCAAAAATGGGGGATCATTTCTGCCACTGACAACAATAGGGTACTATACCAAAGACGGGGCACTGTTTACTCCCACTAATGGCAGAAAACTTTTCTATTTCTGCTGGCCACGGTCTGGCCCTCCTAAAGTCTGAAGGACATTAAACACTGGCCTAAGTGATCGCAACAGAAGTTCAACCCCCCCGCCACCCCTCTTTGCCTGTAGCCTCCTGGGGCACATCACAGGTCCCAGAAAACTGCAGGATGATTCACTAAGCATCGTGGCTTGCACATGTGCAGTGGTAAGCCGACTGTGAAGCCGCAAGGCTTCACAGCCATTTTCCCTTGGTTGAGATGCCAGTGCTTGGACCCAAAGTCCATTGAAGAATCAGTTCAGGTGAGGAGAGTGCTGGATCCCTGGACAGGTAAGTCTCCTTGTATTTAAATTGGAGCTCCACCCAAAAGCAGAAGCTCCACTTGTTCGCACCCTCTCCCTGCCACATTTGGCACTTTTGGGGGGGGGGGGGAGCGGATACCTGTCAAAACCAGGTACCTGCCCCCACTTCCAGGAAAGATCGCCGCACTGCGTTTGTGGCGATCTACAATCCCACAATCTCCAGTATTTGTAACTGCTGACTTAATTTTTTGGGGGCAGACTGGAGCTCCTCTTTAAGGTAGTCAAAACGTAAAAAGCTGTAAGCTTAAAGTGGTTGTAAAGGCAGAAGGTTTTTACTTTACTGCATACTATGCAGTAAGATCAAAAACCTTCTGCATGCAGCTTCTGCCCCTACCCCCCTACCTGAGCCCCTGTCTCGATTCTGCGATATGCAAAAAGCTGGGGCTCTCTCGGCTCTCTTGCTCCTCATTGGTTTAGATACAGCAGCAGGAGCCATTGGTGCCTGTCAATTAGAGCCAGTGAGGAGGGGTAGGGGATGAGCCCCACTGTCTTATGGACACAGAGCAGGACTTGGGAGCGAGCCTGCACGAGTGCCCCGTATAGCGAGTGAGTTGCTATGGGGGCACTCAGTGGGGGGAGGAGCCAGGAGCACCAGAACCCAGTGGGGGACCTGAGAAGAGGAGGATCGGGGCTTTTCTGTGCAAAACCATTACACAGAGCAGGTAAGTATAACCTGTTTTAAAAAAACAAAACAAAAAAACAAGCCTTTAACTCCCTTATGTGAAACAAGTTGGGTTTTAGTTAAATATCGATCATGATTTTGTTGTCCACTTCTCCAGTACTGAAGGTACCTCAGCCTTCATACCCCTGATCATCTCCATACTTTTGCATATTTCCCTGGTTTTGCTTAGAACTCCATGCATTAACCTGAGCCACTCCCTATTTAACTCAAACTCCCTTCCACACTTTATGGGCGTTCCTCTTATGGCCTGTTTGTAACGGTTGGGCTTCAATTTTCTGCATGCTGCTTCTGTTTTTTTTTTACTATGATTAACTTTAATTTCTAATAGTAGATTTAATTTGAGTGATACGTGGATATTCAAGTAGTTAAACCTATAAAAGCAGTAGGGCGAATCCTTATTGACCTCTGTAGCTACATGCACTGTGGTGCTGTTCTTAAAGTTAAGAGACACTAAAACTCAGCTCATTCCCCTTGTATTCTATGGCAGTTTGCCAGCCTTGTGTAATGGCATGCGCTAAGCTGTTCAGGAACCATGCAAACCCAACTTCAGGGTTGTCAACTTTGAGAATGCTTCACAGTGCCAGCAGCTCCAGAGGTCAGTGATGGTATGTTTTAGTTTACTGTGTTGAAAATATGAAAACCTGAACTGCATGCTGGAATAAAAACCAGTGGAGTCCCCCCACGCCAAAGGCTAAACACGAGACGGAGGAGGCGCCTGGGTATGAGGTCAGCAGAGGGGGCGGGTACAGCTGGGGAGGCGGAGGAGGCACCGGGCATGAGGTCAGCGGAGGAGGCGGCGGGAATAACTGGGGAGGTGGAGACGTAGCTGCAGTCCGGTGAGTCCGCTCTCTGATCCTGTCACCTGTGTGGCCCTAGGCAAGACCAGGGCTTTTTTTTTCAGCTGGAATGCGGGGGAACGCAGTTCCGGCAGCTCCAGCACTGAATGTATATAATATGGGTGCTGGGGTGTTCTGGAAGGTCTAGTGATGCTGGGGAATCTATTGTTGTTGGAGGGGATCTATTTTTTGGGAGGAAGGAGGTCTATTGTTGCTTGGGAGGTCTTCTGTTGCTTGTGGGGGATCTATTATGGCTGGGGTGGGTCTTATGTTGCTGAGGGGGGGGGTCAATCGTTGTGGGGAGAGATCTACTATTAAGGGAGGGGTCTTTGTTGCTGACTGCTTGAGGGTCTATTGATGCTGGCTGCTGGGAAATCTATTGTTGCTGGAGGGGATCTATTTTTGCAGAGGGGTCAACTGTTGCTGGTGGAGGATCTATTGTCACTGGGGTGGGTCTTATGTTGCAGGGGGTCAATCAGTGCTGGGAGGGATCTACTGTTGAGGTTAGGGTCTAATGTTCCTGGCTGTTGGAGGGTCTATTGATGCTGGCTTTTTGGGAGCCCATTGTTGCTAGGCTGGATCTATTGTCGCTGGGGTGTCCATTATTGCTAGATTTATTTTACTGCCTTTCTTGTTACCATTAAAAAATTCCATACAAAATACTTGGCACCACAAAATGATACTTGGTTCTATATTCTTTAAAGGGGTAAGGGGTGGACAAAGAAATGGTTGCTTGGAGGTGGGTAGGGGGCGGAGTCAAGGGGTGACTCGGAAGGGAGGAGTTCCTGCACCTATTCTCTGAGAAAAAAAACCCTGGGCAAGACTAACGGCCACCACCCAACGGGGGGGGGGAGGGAGTTAGTTTTGCCTAGGGCGCAAAATAGTTAAGCACCGCCCTGTTTCTAGGGGGTGTACAAGGACAGGCAGTTCTACTTGCCCTGTTCCATCAGGCTCCAGTGCAGTCTTCTCCTCCATGAAGCTGTGGGCAGTCCCTCTGCATCATTAGATGCAGTGCAGGAGTCGCAGGACTGTCAACACTGCATCATATGTGGAAGAGGTGAGCGTTGGACTGTGGCCTAGACAGCAGGTCACATTGGGAGCTTGCTGGAGTGTAGTTAAGGGAAGCATTTCTTCTTGTTCTGGCCCCCCTAAACATACTTTCTTCTAAATGACTATTGTACTACTTTGCCCCCCCCCCCCCTGTTGGCACTACTGTCTGGCCTCTTTGCTCCCTGTCTGATTTCTGATCTGACATTTTTATCAGGCCAATTGCTTCAATTTGCTTAACCACTTCAGCCCCCCGGACCATTTTGTAGCTAAAAGGACCAGGCCACTTTTTGCGATTCGGCACTGCGTCGCTTTAACTGACAATTGCGCGGTCGTGCGATGTGGCTCCCTAACACAATTGGCGTCCTTTTTTTCCCACAAATAGAGCTTTCTTTGGTGGTATTTGATCACCTCTGTGGTTTTTATTTTTTGCGCTATAAACAAAAATAGAGCGACAATTCAATATTTTTTACTTTTTGCTACAATAAATATCCCCAAAAAAATATAAAAAAACATTTTTTCCCTCAGTTTAGTCCGATACGTATTCTTCTACATATTTTTGGTAAAAAAAAAAAAAATCGCAATAGGCGTTTATTGATTGGTTTGCGCAAAAGTGACAGCGTCTACAAAGTAGGGGATAGTTTTATGGCATTTTTATTACTAATTTTTTTTTTTTACTAGTAATGGCGGCGGTCAGCGATTTTTATCACGACTGCGACATTATGGCGGACACATCGGACACTATTTTGGGACCATTGTCATTTTTACAGCAATCAGTGCTATAAATATGCACTGATTACTGTAAAAATGACAC
Organism: Rana muscosa; assembly: GCA_029206835.1. NCBI lineage: Eukaryota > Metazoa > Chordata > Amphibia > Anura > Ranidae > Rana > Rana muscosa. The sequence continues at coordinate 322,322,759 of CM055128.1, forward strand.
TGGCAGTGAAGGGGTTAACCTGTAGGGGGCGCTGAAGGGGTTAAGTGTGACCTAATGTGTGATTCTTACTGTGTGGGGGCGTGGCTTGGCGTGTGACATCACTGATCGTCGTTCCCTATGACAGGGAACAGACGATCAGTGACAGGCTCACTAGGAAGCACGGGGAGAGGTTTGTTTACACTTACCTCTCCCCGTTCTTCAGCTCCGTGACCCGAATGCGGGACACTGGGGGCGATCGGGTCCGCGGGTCCCGCGGTCACGAGCTCAGGACCGGGTCACGAGCATGCCACGCACGCGACCCACGGCTGGGCATCTTAAAGAGGACGTACCTGTACGTGCCTGTGCCCAGCCGTGCCATTCTGCCAGCGTATATGTACAGGCGGCGGTCCTTAAGTGGTTAACTTGCAGGATGAGGATTACAAACTTTTCTGTTACCTGCCACTTTCAGAACAAGCGTCGCTTTGCCGGCATGTGTGGAGACAAATACAGTACAGGTGTATTCTCCCGCATCCTCCAGGGTCAGGTTGGGCAGGTGCAGAGATGCGTTCCCCATTGGCAGTGAGGTGAAATCTATGGAACTTCCTGATCTCTCAGCGGTGGCATTGTGCCCATCGAACTTGTAAACCGGTTGTTGTCCTGAACTGCCACGTTTCACGTTCCATATCACTCCGATATCGCTCAGGGCGATGGCTTCAGGATGGGAGAACTCGCAGCACAATAATACATCATGGTGCAGCAGCGATGCAGCTTGCGGTGCATATGAGGTCACTGCCAGGGAATCTGGGGGGGGGGGGGCAAAAAAATTGCATTAACCTTGTTCAATAATGCATTAATACATAACAAGTCCCAGGTAAAAAGATCTTCACATGGGTGGGTGATGGGTATCGGGCATGGCGGCCAACAGCATATCTTATTTTTAAAATAAATGTTTCTGTGATGTATCTAAAGTTATTGTAATGTTCCTAATTGTATTTTGTTTTATGCAGTATTACATCTTATTGTTTTCAAAAACATCCCTTGAGGAAGCCCTAAGCGGCAAAACATGTCGGGATAAGTCACTCCAATGCTACTGTCGAGTGACCAATTCTTCCATCTTGATTTCTAGATGTTCTCTTGTACCTGCGCACCTTACGCATAGCCAATTTTTTTAACTACCGTATATACTCGAGTATAAGCCGACCCGAATATAAGCCGAGGCACCTAATTTTACCACAAAAAAATGGGAAAACGTATTGACTCGAGTATAAGCCTAGGGTGTCCATCTGCATGCCTCACTGTGCCTCACTTTGCCTCCATTTGTCCATGTGCATGCCTCACTGTGCCCATGCCTCACTGTGCCCATGCCTCACTGTGTCCATGACTAGACTGACGTTTAACATGGGAGTCTATGGAAGGGGTGCCCAGCTTTGAAAAATCGGTGCTCCCCGGCCGTAGGTTTTCCAGACAACAAACTTTGCACACTTTTAGAGGAGAAATAGGGCTATATATGTGTGCCAAGATTCGGGTCCAGGGAACCTACGACCGGCCAGTACCGGGTCCCCAAAATCTCTGGAGAAATGACCGTTTAACATGGGAGTCTATGGAAGGGGTGTCCGGCTTTGAAAAAACGCTGCTCCCCGGCCAATAAACTTTGCACACGTGTAGAGGTAGAGTGGGGCTACATGTGTGCCAAGTTTGGGGTCCAAGAGACCTACGGCCGGCCAGTACCGGGTCCCCAAAGTCCGGGAGATCAGGCGCAAAAAGTGCTGAAAAACTCGGCTTATACTCGAGTATATACGGTATGTCATTTATGTAATAAAATCTTTGTTATACCTTTTATATATTGGAGTATTGAAGGTACTTTTTTTGCCAGCACCCCAAAAATCCCCCCAAAAAACCTTCCCTTGTCTATATATATCTACAGGGATGTTGGTGCCATTTTTCTGACACATTGTCTCCTATCCATACAACCACTTTCTATCATTCATACACAACCTCATAAGGACTATACAGTACAGTATATGGTATGGGAAGGTGCCTGAGGCGGGTCTTTAATTAATGGGAACCATGACCCATGGATTTACTGCTCATGCATTCCTAGGTATTTAGGATCCCCTCCCTGCCCCTGGGCCCCCTAAGACGTCTGGTACAGGAGGGCCAACTCTACCCCCAACTGGCAGCCCTGACGACTGCCATTTATGGATGACAACACTGCTTGGAATTTCAGTGCAGCATTGTCAGCCCACTGCAGGAAGTTAGTAACTCACTGGATTTCTGGCAGATATTGTCTATACTTTAGGATCCTAAAGAGATAAAAACTATTGTAGAGATGTACTAAATGTTGGGCCCTGACATGCCTTACATGTGTATGCTTAGGTTTTCATTCTTTTCCCCCCAGGAATGAAGGCTTTCTGTAAATCTGTATATGTAGAATTATGATTGCACACCTAGTAGACCAGCCAAGTTCCTGATCTCTCCATTCTCTGTGATGTCCTACAAGAACTGGTGAAGTCAGTTGGATACTGGGTGGTGGATTCCAGGTTGGTGAAGGTTCCCTCCCTTGTAATGTTTGATGGTTTTGGACCGAAGCAGCACAAATCCCACTTGTCCATCATTGGGAAGGACAGTCCCTCTTAAGGAACCAGATGCCCCATCTCTTTTCTCGGTTGTCTTTCTGCCCTGGAGTGTAGATCTATATAAAATTATTATAAAAGTGTTTAATTGCACTACACCTTTTATCTATCCTTTAAATTATTCTATTTGTTGTGAAAAAGTCCATGTAAAAGCTATTTTTGAATAATTTTTTTGCTCAACTTACTGGAGCACCATGATTGGTTTAGAACAGTGGTCTCCAAACTGCAGCCCGTGGGCCAGATGTGGCCCCTTGCTTGCTTTTATTTGGCCCAAGATCAAGTGTAATATCTGTTCTTATCAGTGATCCAGTGGAGGCGCTGTGCTACTATCCTGACCTGACCGGGGGTTGGGGTGGTGGCTATGTAAACCCTCTGGAGTGATGAAGACCTGGAAGGTTAGTATCGGCAGGAACCGAAACCGGAGCACCTGAACCTAATTGGGGGGCCTCCGAGAAAGCTGGAAGGGTCCATTACCTCCTGGTTTAAGCGGTCTACCTTGTCTGTCCATGGGCTGGGAAGGCAGATGATCTGCGGTGTCTGTACCCCCTGGGAGTGGTCGCCCTAGGGGAGCTCTTGGTAACACTTGGGTGTGGGACCCCACTGTGTGAAAAAAACTCACGGTCAGTCACCAAAGCTTTTTCTGCACTGCGCCTTTTAGGGCATGGCCTTTTGGCTAAGTCCGGAGGGGAAATTTTTGCTTACCAGGCCTCAGGGCCTAGGCCATGGGTGCTCAACTTATGGCCCTCCAGCTGTTGCAGAACTACAAGTCCCCTCATGCCTCAGCCTTTGGGAGTCATGCTTGTAACTGTCAGCCTTGCAATGCCTCATGGAACTTGTAGTTCCGCAACAGCTGGAGGGCCACAGGTTAAGCACCCATGGCCTAGGCCAGGGGTGTCCAAACTTTTTTCAAAGAGGGCCAGATTTGATGAAGTGAACATGCGTGAGGGCCGAACATTTTGTCTGACATTCTTTGAACCATTAAAATGAAATGCAAATTAACTAATACACTGCCCAACAATAATTGTCTTTCCTTTGTGACTGTGTGTGGTGAAGAGTCTAAGGATGAGCTCGGGCGTGTTATTTTGATATACCGTATTTATCGGCGTATAACACGCACCTTCACTTTAAGAGGGAAGTTTCAGGAAAAACTTACATTTTAAATAAAGAACTGTGAAGCAAAATTAGGGGAAGCGCCCATCAATGCAGCCTAATCAGTGCCCATCTGCAACCTCACCATTGCCATGAATGCAGCCTCACCATTGCCATGAATGCAGCCTCACCATTGCCATGAATGCAGCCTCACCAGTGCCATGAATGCAGCCTCACCAGTGCCATAAATGCAGCCTCACCAGTGCCATAAATGCAGCCTCACCAGTGCCATGAATGCAGCCTCACCATTGCCATGAATGCAGCCTCACCATTGACATGAATGCAGCCTCACCATTGACATGAATGCAGCCTCACCATTGACATGAATGCAGCCTCTGAATGTGCGGCGCTCAGGGATTCGTTGGGGGCTACAAAAGAGATATATATCCAAATTACCAGTGGGGCCGCATTAAACCATAATGCGGGCCACAATTGGCCCCCGGGCCGGATTTTGGACATGCCTGGCCTAGGCCAATGCACAATTTGGCACAGCCACTTTTTTATTTTTATTTATTTTCTCCTCACTGTTTGTCACTTTCAACTTTTGTGTGTGGTTTTTCACTGGATGAAGTGTGTGTCCTCAAGCTTACCCTGACATCTGGGGTGAGAATGTGTGGCCTTCTGGTTCCTTCCTCCCCTGCCTCTGGGGAGGGGGGGGGGGGGGTCTCTGCCTTCGGGAGAGCTCCCCTGACCTAGTATGCGGGGATGGCTTTGGCTGTCCTAGGAGAAAAGTTGTCTGCCAGGCCTTCTGGCTAGGCAGACCATGTTGAACCTATGTACCCGTCAGGAGCCTTGCATCCCGGGGGTCAGGGTATGAGTCCTACCCCTTCAGGGTGGGTGTGGCGTGAAGAAACGCACACCCTTAAGTGCACTTTAAGGTTACCCTCTTCTGCACATTTCTCCAATAAAATGGTGGTCATTGCAACTTTCTATCTAGCACGGTATTTGCACAATCATTTTTCAAACGCCTTTTTTTGGGGAAAAAAAACTGTTTCATGAATAAAAAAAATAACAAAACAGTAAAGTTAGGCCAATTTTTTTGTATAATGTGAAAGACGATGTTACGCCGAGTAAATAGATACCCAACATGTCACACTTCAAAATTGCGCACACTCATGGAATGGCGCCAAACTTCGGTACCTAAAAATCGACATAGGCGGCGCTTTACATTTTCTTACAGGTTACCAGTTTAGAGTTACAGAGGAGGTCTAGTGCTAGAATTATTGCTCTCACTTCAACGTGGCGATACCTCACATGTGTGGTTTGAACGGCGTTTACATATGTGGGCGAGACTTACGGGTGTGTTCGCTTTGAGCGCATGCTACCGGGGACAGGGGCATTTTAATTTATTTTTTACTTTATTTTTTTTAATTTTTACACTTTCTTTTACATTTTTTTTTTTTTTTTGATCACTTTATTCCTATTACCGTATATACCCGAGTATAAGCCCAGGACCTAATTTTACCACAAAAAAACTGGGAAAACGTATTGACTCGAGTATAAGCCTAGGGTGAGAATGCAGCAGCTACTGTAAGCGGAAAAGAGGGTCAACAATGCCCATTTGCACGCCTCACTGTGCCCATTTGCAACCTCACTGTGCCCATTGCAGTCTCACTGTGCCCATTGCAGCCTCACTGTGCCATACCTCACTCTGTGCCATACCTCACTGTGCCCATTGCAACCTCACTGTGCCATACCTCACTCTGTGCCATACCTCACTCTGTGCCCATTGCAGTCTCACTGTGCCCATTGCAACCTCACTGTGCCATACCTCACTCTGTGCCATACCTCACTGTGCCCATTGCAGTCTCACTGTGCCCAAATACCTGAATTCTTGACAGGTGTCCATTTTTTTCAAAGTCGCGGCTTCCTCCTGGCGTTTGACACTGTGTTCCGCCAATCACTGGGGTCCTCTCATCCTCGGACTCAGTTTCCCAGCAGACACTGTGTTCAGTGTTCCGCCAATCACGGACATTCTTTCATCCTCGGACAAGAGGACGTCTGTGATTGGCGGAACACTGAACACAGTGTCTGCTGGGAAACTGAGTCCGAGGATGAGAGGACCTCCGTGATAGGCGGAACACAGTGTCAAATGCCTATCACGGAACAGGAACGCCAGGAGGAGGCCTCAACTTTTTTTTAAATGGACGCCTGTCAAGAATTCAGGTACAAAAAAAAAAACACTGACTCGGGTATAAACCGAGGGGGGCATTTTCAGCCCCCCAAAAAAAGGGCTGAAAAACTTGGCTTATACTCGAGTATATACGAAAGGAATGTAAACATCCCTTGTAATAGGAATCTATCGTGACAGGTCCTCTTTATGGAGAGATGCGGGGTCAATAAGACCCCGCCTCCACATCTCTCCTCCAGACTGGAAAGCATGAAATCGAAAAAAAAAAAAAAAATTAACCAATCTCATGCCTACCTTTGTTTACATCCGTGGCCCGGACGTGACGTCATAACGTTGCGCCCGGGCCTCCGACGGTCAGGTCACCGGAAATCTCTATGGTTGTCATCCGGCGGCGGCCGATTCTTTCTCAGGGTCCCCGATGGCACGGGAGAGCCCGGAGAAGCACCGGATGGTGGTGGGAGGGGGGGGGGGGGACACATCCCCTCCCGTCGCCTGTTAGAACGATCAAGCGGCGGAACTGCCGCTAGGATCATTCTTATGGTGCACAGAATCGCCCGCAGAAAATACAAGGACGTCATATGACGTACTGCGGGCGGGAAGTGGTTAAAACTGAAAACAATTGCATTCTAAACTGTATTTGTGTTTTCCCACAATCATAGGTGTTCTGTGAATGGAGTAAAGTGGACTTGTCATTCGTTCACAGTGCTCTCTGGGAAATGAGTACAGGGCAAGTTGTAAATAGTTGAGAGAACCGGAATGCAATCCTTCAGCGTCCGACTGATTGTGGCGGGGAGGATTAAAAAGCAAAATGCGGTATCTGAATTGGGATCCCTAAAAACTTTCTTTTTTTTTTATTTATTTTTTAAGTCTGTCAGACCTGTAATACATTGGGGGGGGGGGGGGGGGGGGTTGATTTACTAAAGGCAAACCCACTCTGCACCACAAGTGCATTGCAAGTGCAGTCGCTGTAAATCTGAAGGGTAGATCTGAAATGAGGGGAAGCTCTGCTGATTTTATCATCCAATCACGTACAAGCAAAAATGCTCTTTTTTTATCTTCCTTGCATGTCCCCCTCAGATCTACAGCGACTGCACTTCCAAGTGTACTTGTGGTGGAAAGTGGATTTGCCTTTAGTTAATACCCCCCCCCCCCCCCCACCCCCTGTCTATTAGCCTTTGGTAATGTGTTTTCCCCCCGGCTGCTGGGGACGTATTATTCCCTGTAAGGCTTGTCACACATTATAAAACATTGGTGTGAATAGAAAGGATAAAAGCAAAAATTCTACGCACCCGCCACAGTGAGCACGGCACAGATCACAGCAAGCCTGCCCATAGCATGCAATCCTCTTCTCAGTCTCTGCTCTATACTCACCTACCGGGAGAAATGGACTTTGAGATGCCATGATAAACGTAGAGGGGAGAACGCCCAGATCTTAAAGGGACACAGACCTTTTTTAGTAACTCTAATCAATGCAATTTCACACATTGGTAATTAAGACGACTGTCAATGAAATACACGCTATATTACCAAAAGTATTGGGACACCTGCCTTCACACGCACATGAACTTTAATGGCACCCCAGTCTCAAGCCCTGTTCACACGGCCAGTTTTCTCGTCAAGAAACGACAAGAAAACTGCTGGCAGAGCTTTCTTGCCCGAGAAAACCGGCTGTGTGTTACGAGGCTTTCAGGTTTCTCGTCAGGAAAACTGGCCAGAACCTCGACGAGAAAAATAGAGAACCTGCTCTCTATTTTCTCGTTGGGATTCTCGTCGGCCTGTTTCCCGACGAGAAACCCGAGAGTGTGTACGCTTACCTGTCGCCGTGGAAACCCGCGCATGCTCGAAATGACTTTGACGCATGCGCGTTAGCTTCCTAGGCATAGGTAGGGTGTAGCAAGATGGCGGCGACGGCATCGAATGTGACGAGCGCACGCTCGTCGTAGTCGATGACGTCACCGCGTTCGTGCCATTAAAAAAAACGGCGGTTCTTTTGAATGGAGTGTGTGTACACTCGGCCGGGACAAGATTCTTGTCAAGAATGTCGTTAGGAAAAACGACGTGTTTTTTCCTGATGAGATTCTCGGCCGTGTGTACGAGGCTATAGTCCGTAGGGTTCAATATTGAGTTGGCCCCGCCCTTTGCAGCTAAAACAGCTTCAACTCTTCTGGGAAGGCCGTCCACAAGGTTTAGGAGGGTGTCTATGGGAAGGTTTGACCATTCTTCCAGAAGGGCATTTGTGAGGTCAGGCACTGATGTTGGACGAGAAGGCCTGGCTCGCAGTCTCCGCTAATTCATCCCAAATGTGTTCTATCGGGTTGAGGTCAGGACTCTGTGCAGGCCAGTCAAGTTCCTCCACCCCAAACTCGCTCATCCATGTCTTTATGGACCTTGCTTTGTGCACTGTCCTTATCATTTGGTGGAGGGTGGATTATGGTGTGGGGTTGTTTTTCAGGGGTTGGGCTTGGCCCCTTAGGGGTTGGGTTTGGCCCCTTAGATCCAGTGAAGGGAACTCTTAAGGCGTCAGCATACCAAGACATTTTGAACAATTTCATGTTTCCAACTTTGTGGGAACAGTTTGGGGATGGTCCCTTCCTGTTCCAACATGACTGCACACCAGTGTACAAAGCAAGGTCCAAAAAGACATGGATGAGCCAGTTTGGGGTGGAGGAATTTGACTGGCCTGCACAGAGTCCTGACCTCAATCCGATAGAACACCTTTGGGATGAATTAGAGCGAAGAGCCTTCTTGTCCAACACCAGTGCCTGACCTCACAAATGTACTTCTGGAAGAATGGTCAAACATTCCCATAGACACACTCCTAAACCTTGTGGACAGCTTTCCCAGAAAAGTTGAAGCTGTTATAGCTGCAAAGGGTGGTCCAATATTGAACCCTACGGGCCAAGACTGGGGATGCCATTAAAGTTCATGGGCGTGTAAAGGCAGGCGCCCCAATACTTTTGGTAATATAGTGTACCTACCTGTTGGACAACAGACTTGCATTGAGAGAGCAGCGACAGCATGTACTAAGCAAGTATAGCTCAACGGTTTTCGAGAGAAAATACACTTTAACCACATACCGCCCAGCCTATAGCACAATGACGGGCGAGCGGGGGATCAGTTATCCTGACTGGGCGTCATATGACATCCAGCAACATAAGCCGCTCCTGGGTGCGCAGAGCGGCGATCGGTGGTGCAGTGTGTCGGTAAAGAGCTCTTTACCATGTGATCAGCTGTGACCAATCACATGGTAACCAGGAACTGCCGGTAATCGGCTTTCCTCAGTCTGAGCTGACAAGGCCAGAGCAGAGGAGAGCCGATCAGTGGGGGGGGGGGGGGTATGGCATACTGTTTGTCACCCCCCCCCCCCCAAAAAAAATTTCAATGGCCGCCACTGCTCTCCCGACGCTTGTGGAATGAGGTGCCAAACTACGGTACTTCAAAATCTCCATAGGCGACGCTTTAAAAAAATTCTACAGGTTACCTGTTTGGAGTTAGAGGAGGTCTAGTGCTAGAATTATTGCTCTCGCTGTAACGTTCATGTCAATACCTCACATGTGTGGTGCGAACATAGTTTACATACGTGGGCATGACCTACGTATGCGTTCACTACTGCACATATGGATGGGGGCGCTTTAAAATAATTGTTTACATTTATTTATTATATATTTTTTAATTTTTTCACTGTCCCTTTCAATTTTTTTTATTCACTTTTATTGCAAGGAATGTAAATGTGACAGGAGTCGCTTTGGGCGGAGGGCTTGTGGAACTCGGCTTACCTTGGAGAGCTCTGAAAACTCCTTGTCCAGCTCCCCCGGCCCCTCCTATGTGTAAGTCTATTATGTGTCTATTAGGGGCACAGGGTGTCCAAGAACCCCAGTCATGTCTGCCTAACCCGACTCCCAGTACAACCACACCGGACTCAGCATTTCCTTTTACCCCCGTTATCCTGGATTCTATATGTGCGGTTTGTGTTGAAAGAATGAAGGGGCTCTTTCACTTGGGACATTAATATTTCTGAACAATATCCCTCAAGAAAATATGAAGATAAATAATTTCACCTTTCAGACTGCTAGATTATTTGAGGTGTGGCTGTATCCCATTGTTCTATTGTTTCTGTCTGCCTTGGGAGCAACCTATTATGGGATGTATATGTGGATTAGCTGGGAGAGGGGAGTGGGGATTATTCCAGAAGCCCCTCCTGTCTGTGTGTCTCTGTTGTTACTGAATGTAGTTTACCCCACCCTGTGTCATTATGTAAAGGAGGGGGGAATTCCTCCAACAGCCCTCCCTGCTGATAGGACGGTCTACTGTTGGAAAGTTGAATACGCCTGTGTGTCTTGTTACTGGAGGAGGTAAAGTTTATCTTTATGCAAAGAAGGGTGGGGGGTTGTTCTGAGTGTATATCTCTTTGTACCTGTGTTTGAATAAACAGTCTTATGTTTTCACCCTACACTGATGCCACGACAAGTGACCGGGTGGGCTAAGGGATCTTGGATCGTGCTGCAACCAGACAAAAGAAAGCTTTTATGGTGGACAGACTCTTCTTGAGTATGGGGGTTCGTGACAGTAAACATCCCTTGCGATAATACAGCATGACATGACAGGTCCTCTTTATGGAGAGATTTGGGGTCTAAAAGACCTTAAAAAAGCGTCTGTCTTCACCTCTCCCCCTGCTTCTAAAAGTGATCTTGTGACATCCAATTGCAGCCATAACCCCGGTATTAAACTGTAAAGTAATTATGTACATTTACAGTTAGGTGGTTGGCAAGTGGTTTATTATAGCAGTGGTCTCCAAATGGTGGTTTATAGGCTGGATTTGACCCTTTGCTTGCCTTTGGGCCATTATTCCTTGCACTGTTACCAAGGAAGGGGCACAATTTCAATTTATGAGTGAGTGAGTGAGTGAGTGAATAACTTGTATAGCTCTACAAATGCGAACTAAATCGCCTAAACCTTCAGAAGAGGTGGGTCTTAAGTTTTTTCCTGAAGGCCCGATGGTTTTCTTCCATGTGGATGTCCGTGGGTAGAGCGTTCCATAGCCGTGGTCCTTGGACTGCAAATCTTCGTTCTCCCTTCAATTTGTAGCGGGACTTGGGGATGTAGAGGAGGTTTTGGTTGTTTGAATGCCATTGGGGGTGTAGTGTTTTATCTTCTCGCATAAATATTGAGGAGCGTTTCCTTGTGTGCACTTGTGGGTGAGACAGAGGGTCTTGAATGTGACCCGATCCTTTACGGTTAGCCAATGCAGGGTCCTCAGTGAAGGGGTGATGGACTACCAAGGTTTTTTTCCCTGTTATTAGTCTGGCTGCCGTGTTCTGGATGACTTGTAGGCGCAAAATCTGGTATTTAGGTAGTCCTATGTAGAGGGAGTTTGCGTAGTCGAGTCGGGAGTTGATGATTGTTCCAACTACTACTGCTGTGTCCTCTTCTGGGATGAAGGGGATGAGTCTACGCAGCAGGCGGAGGAGATGGTGCGATCCGCTGACTACTGATCCTATTTGTGCATCCATCGACATCTCCGAGTCAAAGATGACTCCGAGACTTTTGACTTTGGTGCTTAGGGTAATGGTCTGTCCAAGAATGGTGGGTGGTGTCCAAGAAGTTTTCGTTTTTGTCTTTCGGTTTGCGTGGAGGAGAAGAAGTTCTGTTTTGGATCCATTAAAGCGGAAGTAAACCCATCCATAAAACAGTTTCATTGCCGGCAAGTGCCGGAAAAGTAACACTCCCATTGGTTGTGCTCTCAACCAAACTGTCAAACCATCCAATGGCTGGTGTCATAACTGATCACATGTGCAGCATCATGGCAGTTTTAGATTAAACAGAGGCAAATATGGCAGCTCCCTTGGCTGAAAACGATAGGGGGGTTTACTTCCACTTTAAGTTTGAGGGAACTCTCAGTCATCCGATCATTGATCAATGTGAGGCAATTTTCCATATTGGTCTTTTTTTCCGGTGATACGAAAGTAGAGTTGGGTGTCGCCAGCATATGAGTGGTAGCACAGGTCCTGTTTGCTGATGATTTTGAGGAATGGGCAAAGGTAGATGTTAAAGAGCATGGGTGACAGGGGTGATCCTTGAGGGACTCCGCAAGAAATTGCGCGAGTTTCAGAGGTGAAGGCTCTTAGTTTCACTCTAATTTATAGGTATGAAAACTTTTTGATCAAACAATGGCTAAATCAATTGGACGATGTGTCCATATATGTACACTTTTTCATTTAGAATGCCATAACCTTGATATGTTTTGTGATATTAGATGTGTTCATCCCCCCCTGAGGAAGATCAGAACACTATACGATCAAAACGCATTGGGCTCTTCTCTGAGCAATAGCATTTAGTGTTAAGAAACTCTTTTTTGCTATTTGTAATATTGACATCTCATGTTTGGATATCATGCATACCAGAGCTCATGCAGTTTTTTATTCATGTGTTATTTCATATATTTGTTCGTAATAAAGAACTTTTTTTGATATATTGTTGTTGGAAGGCAACATGTTTTATTTCATAATACAAGATGTGTTTGAATATGAAATCTGGATACACCGAGCCTCCACACTCTTGGGGGCTGGCTGGAATGTAACAAGTTGCACATCAAAGCTTTGTAGCATATCAGAATCTTCCTCTGAAAGAAGTCATGCCCCCTAGAAAGAATGGGAACAAAAAATTGGCTCCTGACCAACTGGTGTGATAAGACTGAAATCCTTGATTAACACTCTTCAAAGAGGGCCATTGCTGAAGGTGGGCTACAAAAGATCAAAGGGCCAACAGTCACTGAAGCTGACCCGGGTCACATAGCGATGATACATGGACGAATGCTGCCCCTAGAGGCCAATACAGCAGGATGGACAGAAATACAATATATTGAGAAGGACTGCCTCTTAACTACTTTGATTCGTCAGAAATCTAGATGGGCTGGTAATGGGGTTGGGTCTGGACGGTGTATGCCACTTTTGTCATTTTGAGCCCAGCTGACGACACAATATCTAGAGCAGTGTTTCTCAACTCCAGTCCTCAAGGCGCCCCAACAGGTTATGTTTTCAGACTTTCTGTTATTTTGCAAAGGTGATTTGATTAGTTTCACTGCCTTAGTAGTATTTACCACAGCCGTCTCATCTGAGGGAAATCCTGAAAACATGACCTGTTGGGGCACCTTGAGGACTGGAGATGAGAAACACTGATCTAGAGGACTGCCTTGCGATAAGTATCATCGATGATCTTTGTTATATGCTTTTTAATATTTTCCTTTAGTGTTTTTATGTTAGCATTGCCTATTTTCTTGGGAAAAAAATAAGACGTTGTTTTACTAAGCAGTGTGTTTATTTTCATAGCTAACTTTATATCATTGTACTATCAACAGTAACATTATCAGAGTTGTAATAGACTAGCTAACTATAGGAATAGACAAGTTAATACGTATATGGAATAAATAGAGGGAATCCATAGCCACCACCCGGGAAATATTTAGTTCAATCGTTTATTTCAATTCTATTCAGTAAAAAATAATTTCTAGCTGCCCATAGGCCCTTGGGAGCAATGTTTCAAATGAATCACTGTTTATATACTGCCTATGCTGGTCTCTTTTGTTTACTTTGTTTACTTACAATGTTCTATTACTATTTGAAATCTTAATAAAAAGATTGAAACAGAAAAACTAGAGTTATAATTCATGGGGACATTATAGTATGTACAGTATATATATTTTTAAATGGAGGTGCAGCCAGTTTTTTTTTCTTAAAGTCAGCAGCTACTAACAGTGTAGCTGCTGACTTTTAATAAGGACACTTACCTGTCCTACTCGCCCGCGATGTCGGTCCCCCGACGGCGATCGGATCGCTGCTGGCAGGTCCCAGCTCCTTCATCCTGACTAAGGGAAACCGGCAGTGAAGCCTTCACTGCCCGTTTCCTACTGCGCATGCGCCACTCGCACAGCGCTTTGTGAATGGGCGGCTTGCCTCCTGGGATACACACAGTTCCCAGAAGGCAGCGCGCCCCATTCACAAGAAGAGGAAGCGGAAGGAGACCCACCGCGGATGAGAAGAGGCACATTAGAGGCAGATTAGGGGACTTCCGCATAGCAACAGGCATTTCGGGTGAGTATAAAAATGTTTTTTTTTTCTATAAATTTTTTTCTTTTTTTTTTAGGATTTTTAATGTAAAAAAAAATTCTGGGTGGACCTCCGCTTTAATGCCTAAACATTTTTATTTATTTAATAATTTGGATGTAACTCACTTTTTTTTTTTACATTTCTCCGACTGTAGGGTGAGCTCCAGTCCGATATTACTTCTCACAAAGATGAACCTGAAATTACATACAGAACATTTTACAAGAGTACATATTTTACACATTAATTGTTTTTTGGTGACAAATCACAGATGATGTTGAAAATGTCAATGGACCGGTGGAACCGCAATTTCACAGCAAGAGAAACCGGGCACTTGATCCAATGTTACTCTAGCAAGCATGTAAATACACGGCAGGCATGGAGCAGGCTGCAATGTTAGGACCACTTGCAGAGGAGGAGGAGAGGGGGATTCGAACGCTCAGACTCCCAGATGAAAGGCAGAGACTGTAACCACTACACTGTGTGATGAGGGAACCTGCCTCCGCCTGCAATTCACACCATCTGCCTGCATCCAACAAAAATCACTTCCTCAGTATTACAATATTTTCTCTGTGATACATAAACAGCAACTGTATATGATCAATACAGTATATAAGTGATCTATTCTAAGTTTATGTATCATTTATATTTCCCATTTCACTTTTATGACCTACATATGTAGGTCAGATAAAAGTGATATAAAAGCTTAGAATATGGGAAATTTAAATGATACAAAAAAACGTATATATCCTATCACATATACTGTATACTGTATTTATCATGTATATTTGTGGTTTATGTATCAGAAAATATTGTAATACTGAGGAAGTGATTTTTGTTAGCTGCAACTGATGCTGTGAAAATTTTTTTTGCATAAAGTGAAGCGCTGCAAATACTTTCCAGATGCACTGTATTTATCTATTTATTCTAAATATTAGGTATCGCTTACATAAACTTAGAATATATACTATACCTAAAATTAAAATATATATAATAAATACAGTATCTGTAATATAGAAGTGATACATAAACCTAAAACACAAATATATGTACACACACAGTGGGTGTAGAAAATAATCATCCCACTTTTAAAATCACATTTTGTTACTGAAGGGGGTGATCCTTTTTCCAACTCTGTGATTCTGTTTATTGTGACAGCAGGAAGGTAAAGTCACCTGGTTGCATCCAGGGGGGTAGATATATTTCGCCCAGATTCAGGCTTTACGCCGACTTATACAACTAGGTGGAGAGTTGTATAAGGCTAGTGGGCTCATGGATGACTCATACCTCTAGGGAGAGTGTGGGGCGTCGTGCAGACAGGGAGTTGATGAGACCAGCTGAACCTTGTCAGCTCATTTAGGCCTCTATAAGAACTCCCAGCTTCATTAGATGTTAGCTCATGCCTGGAACCAGACCTGTGTGGACTGTCTAGGGAGAGTGAACCCCTGTGCGGTGAGACAAAGCCTGTGTGGCTATTTGCTTGGACATTTAAAACCAGGGACTTAGGGACTAGGACAGCACTAGGCTGATCCCAGTTGTTAGTTAGGAAACCTGTATGTTTAGTCAGAGGTCAAGTTGACCAGGATTTATTTTGTTTATGTTTCTTTTGCTTTGCTGTGTTTTGTCACTGTAAATAGAAAATAAACCGCACCTTTTTGATTTTGAAAACCACAACCTCCGTTTGCTGGGCCTGTTTTTGTGTGGGGAGCCCATCTCGGGGGTCACACACACCCGCTGCCGAGCTAACCCCCTCACAGTTGGTGGAGAACCAGTGGCAGTTTTTTTTTTTTTAAGCCAGCATGGAGGAGATACTGAAGCAGCTGGCTCTAGCAAATGCCAATCAACAGCAGACAAATGCAGGTTTGCAAAAGAACTTCGCAGCCCAGCAGCAAGCTCATCAACAGAGCCTTGCAGCCCAGCAGCAGACAAACGCAACTTTGCAACAGAGTCTGGAGGCTCAGCAACAAGCCCAGCAGCAATCTGAGGCCCGCTTCATAGACCTGTTGCAGAAGCAAGAGCAGAGACTACAACAACAGATGGAAGCAGTAATGCAGCAACGTCCGCAGACCAGTGAGGAAAGCCGTCCCACTAATACCGCGTCCTTTGGGGTGAGTCGTTTATTGACAAAAATGACTGGAGAGGATGATCCAGAGGTATTTTTGACCACATTTGAAAGGACCGCTGAAAGAGAAAAGTGGCCTGAGGAGCAGTGGGCTGGACTGGTGGCTCCTCTGTTAACTGGTGAATCGCAGAAAGCTTACTATGACCTAGAGCCTAACCAAGCAAAAGACTATGTGATGCTAAAAGCTGAAATATTGGCAAGGCTGGGTGTCACCCAGGCTGTCCGGGCTCAGCGTGTGCATAACTGGACTTTCCAGCTTGGAAAACCCCCCAGGTCTCAAATGTATGATCTCATTCACCTGAGCAGAAAGTGGCTACAGCCAGAGACTTTGTCCGCACCAAAGATTGTGGAACGTGTTGTAATGGATCGGTTTTTGAGAGCTCTTCCTACTGCCATCCAAAAGTGGGTAAGCCATGGAGACCCAGAGACGGCCGATGGTCTTGTGGATCGTGTGGAGAAATACTTGGCTACAGAGAACCTGACGGCCTCTTCCAGAGACACTCGGACTTTCCACCCTAAGACCAGACCATCCCCAGGGGCGGATAAGAGGATTCCAAGGGGTGAGGGTGGAGAGAGTGAGAGGGTGGGAGCTCTACCCCAAGTTTGGCGAGAACAGCCTGGGAAATCAGCGGCTCAAGAGGCCGCAAGAAGGATCGTTTGCTACCGCTGCCGGCAAGCGGGACATATTGCAGCCAATTTCCCGGTTGTGGAGGAACCCATGCAGTGTGACTTTCTGACGGGCAGACGTCAGTCGCTGTGTGCGACAGTCGCATGCACTGCCATTCGAGGAACTGAGAAACATTTATGCAAAATGTGTGTTAATGGTAGAAATGTTGTGGTATTGTTGGATTCAGGTAGCCTTGTGACCCTGATAAAGGCTGAGTTAGTTAAAACAGAGGTCTCTGGGAATAGCAAGGTAGCTGTTATTTGTGTGCATGGGGACACCCGAGAGTATCCAGTGACTACAGTGTGTTTCGAGACCCCCAAAGGTACCCTCTCTCATCCAGTGGGCTTAGTATCTCAGTTACCGCATGACGCCATTGTGGGAAGGGATTTTCCGAAGTTCTGGGAACTGTGGGATGATCCTGAGCCCCCCACTGGTGCCCCTATGTGCCAGGAATGTGATAGCCAGAACTCCCCTGAGAGTGGTGAGGACTCTCCGGAATTTCCCTTATCAGTATTGGCAGGGGAGACTCAAGAAACTGGAGAGGAGCCCACCTCCTCAGACGAAAACCTACCGTCTGTGGAGTTTTCTGATCTTGAGGTTCACAGGGAAAACTTTGCCACAGAACAGTTGAAAGACCCCGCCCTAATAAAGGCACGGGAAAACGTAGTGAAAATAGATGGCGAGTTAGTGAACCCAGATAATACCTGCACTTACCCATACTTCAGCGTAGAGAAGGACCTACTGTATCGGGTGGCAAAAAGGGCAGAAGAAACCGTTGAGCAGCTTGTGGTGCCCAAACCTTACAGGAAGTTGGTGTTGGAGTTGGCCCATGGGCACATTCTTGGAGGTCATCTGGGGACAGAGAAAACCCGAGAGAGGGTATTACAGAGATTCTATTGGCCGGGGGTGATGAAGGACATAGAAAATTATTGTTCCTCCTGCCCTGTGTGTCAGAGGTCGGCCCCGATGCCACATTTCCGTAGCCCGCTGGTCCCTCTACCCATCATTGAGGTCCCGTTTGAGAGGATCGCCATGGATTTGGTAGGTCCTATAATCAAGTCCGCTAGGGGGCACCAGTACATATTAGTTATAATGGACTATGCCACCCGTTATCCAGAAGCGATCCCTCTCCGAAATACCTCGGCCAAAACCATAGCCAAAGAGCTATCTCTTGTGTTTAGCCGGGTGGGTATTTGTAAAGAACTGCTTACGGACCAAGGTACACCCTTTATGTCCCGGGTTATGAAGGAGCTGTGTAAATTGTTCAAAGTGACGCAATTACGTACATCTGTGTATCACCCCCAAACCGATGGGCTGGTTGAAAGGTTCAACAAAACCCTAAAACAAATGTTGAAGAAAGTGGTGGATAGAGATGGAAAGGATTGGGACTGTCTACTTCCTTATCTGATGTTTGCTATTAGGGAGGTGCCCCAATCCTCTACGGGATTCTCCCCCTTTGAGTTACTGTATGGGAGACACCCAAGTGGGCTGTTGGATATTGCCAAGGAAACTTGGGAAAGTGAGAGTTCTCCCCACAGGAGTGTGATTGAGCATGTCGCCCTGATGCAAGACCGAATTGCACAGGTAATGCCCATCGTGAAGGAACATTTGGCCCAAGCGCAGTTAGCACAGCAGAGAGTGTACAACCGTGGAGCCAAGACCCGTACCTTTTCCCCGGGGGATAGGATACTGGTACTTGTCCCTACGGTTGAAAGTAAATTCCTTGCCAAATGGCAAGGCCCCTACGAGATAATGGAAAAAGTGAGCGAAGTGAATTACAAGGTCAGACAACCAGGAAGGCGAAATCCCGAACAGATCTATCACGTTAATCTGTTGAAAGCCTGGAGGGATAGAGAGTCCCTAGTCGCAGACACTTGGTCACCAGCTCAAACTGGTTGCGTGATTCCTGAGGTTGGAATAGCAGCCACCTTGTCACAACCCCAACAACAGGAGGTTAAGGAGTTTGTGCTTCGCAACAAGGAGGTATTCTCTGAGCTGCCGGGACAAACATCTGGGGTAGAGCATGACATCATTACCCCGCCCGGTGAAAGGGTGAAGTTAAAACCCTATCGGATCCCAGAGGCCCGACGGGAGGCAATACGGGAGGAAGTACAGAAAATGCTGAACTTAGGGGTGATAGAGGAGTCCCAAAGTGATTGGTCTAGTCCCATTGTGTTGGTGCCTAAACCGGATGGGAGCTGGCGATTTTGTAACGATTTTCGTCAGTTGAACAAAGTTACAAAATTTGACACCTACCCCATGCCACGTATAGATGAGTTGATCGACCGGCTGGGAACAGCCCGATACATGACGACTCTTGACCTCACAAAAGGGTATTGGCAAATCCCCCTGGCCAAGTCGGCCAAAGAGAAAACCGCATTTGTAACCCCAGACGGGGCGTTCCAATATAAAAGAATGCCGTTCGGGTTACAGAATGCGCCGGCCACATTCCAGCGGAAAATGGACCAGATGCTGAGGCCCCATCGGAAGTATGCTGCGGCTTACCTGGATGACATAATTGTCCATAGCACAGATTGGGCCTCACATCTGCCAAAAGTGCAAGCAGTCCTGGACTCTGTTCGGGAAGCGGGGTTTACGGCTAACCCCAAGAAGTGTACCATTGGGCAGGAGGAGGCCAAATATCTTGGGTACACCATTGGGAGGGGAGTAATAAAACCCCAACTCAACAAAGTCGAGGCCATCCAGAGTTGGCCACGTCCCAACAGCAAGAAGCAGGTACGAGCCTTTCTGGGAATCGCTGGGTATTATCGGCGATTCATTCCCCACTTTGCTTCTAAGGCTGTGCCCCTAACCAACCTGACGAAGGGGAAAGGGTCGGTCATGATTAAATGGACCCCCGAGGCTGAGGCAGCATTCCAATTCTTGAAACAAGCCTTATGTAGCCAGCCAGTGTTGTACTCACCCGACTTCTCTAAAGACTTTGTCGTACAAAGTGATGCGTCAGATGTGGGGTTAGGAGCAGTATTGTCCCAGGTCTGGAACGGGGAAGAGCACCCAGTCATTTACCTCAGCAGGAAGGTGAAGTCCCATGAGGTAAATTACGCCACCGTTGAAAAGGAGTGTTTAGCGGTGAAGTGGGCTCTAGATTCCCTTCGGTACTACCTGCTAGGTAGGCACTTTGACATGGTTACGGATCACGCTCCGTTAAAGTGGATGGCTCAAAACAAGGAAACAAATAGAAGAGTGAATAGGTGGTTCCTGGCCCTCCAGGAATTCAACTTCACAGTAAAGCATCGCCCTGGCGTTCAAATGGGGAATGTGGATGCTTTGTCTCGAGTACATGAATGCCTGATTGCTGGTGTTCCAACCCCGAGGTTAAAACAAGAGGGGGGGGGGTATGTGACAGCAGGAAGGTAAAGTCACCTGGTTGCATCCAGGGGGGTAGATATATTTCGCCCAGATTCAGGCTTTACGCCGACTTATACAACTAGGTGGAGAGTTGTATAAGCCCAGCTGAGGCTAGTGGGCTCATGGATGACTCATACCTCTAGGGAGAGTGTGGGGCGTCGTGCAGACAGAGATGAGGAGACCAGCTGAACCTTGTCAGCTCATTTAGGCCTCTATAAGAACTCCCAGCTTCATTAGATGTTAGCTCATGCCTGGAACCAGACCTGTGTGGACTGTCTAGGGAGAGTGAACCCCTGTGCGGTGAGACAAAGCCTGTGTGGCTATTTGCTTGGACATTTAAAACCAGGGACTTAGGGACTAGGACAGCACTAGGCTGATCCCAGTTGTTAGTTAGGAAACCTGTATGTTTAGTCAGAGGTCAAGTTGACCAGGATTTATTTTGTTTATGTTTCTTTTGCTTTGCTGTGTTTTGTCACTGTAAATAGAAAATAAACCGCACCTTTTTGATTTTGAAAACCACAACCTCCGTTTGCTGGGCCTGTTTTTGTGTGGGGAGCCCATCTCGGGGGTCACACACACCCGCTGCCGAGCTAACCCCCTCACATTATGTTTTTTTTTCTGACATGTTGGTGAAAAAAAAAAATATCTGCAAAAAGTGAAGCGCTGCGAATACTTTCCAGATGCACTGTACTTATCTATGTATTTATTCTATTTATTTATTTATTCCATTTATTCTAAATATTAGGTATCGCTAACATAAACTTAGAATATATACTATACCTAAAATTAAAATATATATAATAAATGCAGTATCTGTAATATAGAAGTGATACATAAACCTAAAACACAAATATATGTACACACACAGTGGGTGTAGAAAATAATCACCCCACTTTTAAAATCACATTTTGTTACTGAAGGGGGTGATCCTTTTTTCCAACTCGGTGATTCTGTTTTTGAATTATTATTTTTTTCCCGACGTGTTGGTGAAAAAAAAATGTGCAAAAAGTGAAGCGCTGTGAATACTTTCCAGATGCACTGTATTTATCTATTTATTTATTCTATTTATTTATTCTAAATATTAGGTATCACTTACATAAACTTAGAATATATACTATACCTAAAATTTGTATATATATTAGGGCTGTGGAAATTAACTATTAATTCCTCGATTAATTTTTTTGATCGATCAAAATTCTTTTGATCGGTACTCACCTCTCCGCCGGCTTCCGGGTCTTCAGGGAGTTCTGTCAGAGATCCGGTGACGTCACGGACACCGGCGGGGCTTGCCGTGTCCATCTGAAGGGCTCCTTTGCTGTGCCCTTATATCTGCATGCCGGCAGGACCTTACTATCTGCCACACGCAAGGGCTGTGGCACTTCCCTCTATCAACCTGGGATTCTACAGCCATCCACTGGGAGTTGTGATAGTTCCCTTCACAGGACATCTACATGCCGACGGACTGATGTTAACCCCTCCTCATCTGGATTCAGCAGTGGTATCGTTGTACACATTTTTATACCAGTATCATACTTAGCTACATGTTTTTATAACTGCTCTTGCTACCGTTTGGTATTACTCGCACCATTTTTACAGTTTATGTAGCTACATTGATTTTATCTCCAGTGCAATATTTATTTTGTTACCTACTTGAAGACTATAAAAGTTTTAATGCTTTTCCCATCGAGCGCTGCCTTTGTGTGTTTTTTGTATCCTGCTATCCATTTTTCCAGTGGTTGGGAGCTGCACTGGGAATCGGCCTGCAAGGAGATCAGCTAAAAGTAGTTGGATCTGTATGTGCGTTATAATTAATCGAAATTAGTTGATTAATCGATTAAATAAAAATCGATTAATCAAACATCAAAATTTTAATCAGTAACAGCCCTAATTATATATATATATATATATATATATATATATATATTGTGACAGCAGGAAGGTAAAGTCACCTGGTTGCATCCAGGGGGGTAGATATATTTCGCCCAGATTCAGGCTTTACGCCGACTTATACAACTAGGTGGAGAGTTGTATAAGGCTAGTGGGCTCATGGATGACTCATACCTCTAGGGAGAGTGTGGGGCGTCGTGCAGACAGGGAGTTGATGAGACCAGCTGAAGCTTGTCAGCTCATTTAGGCCTCTATAAGAACTCCCAGCTTCATTAGATGTTAGCTCATGCCTGGAACCAGACCTGTGTGGACTGTCTAGGGAGAGTGAACCCCTGTGCGGTGAGACAAAGCCTGTGTGGCTATTTGCTTGGACATTTAAAACCAGGGACTTAGGGACTAGGACAGCACTAGGCTGATCCCAGTTGTTAGTTAGGAAACCTGTATGTTTAGTCAGAGGTCAAGTTGACCAGGATTTATTTTGTTTATGTTTCTTTTGCTTTGCTGTGTTTTGTCACTGTAAATAGAAAATAAACCGCACCTTTTTGATTTTGAAAACCACAACCTCCGTTTGCTGGGCCTGTTTTTGTGTGGGGAGCCCATCTCGGGGGTCACACACACCCGCTGCCGAGCTAACCCCCTCACAATATATATATATATATACATACATACATACATATAAAATAAATACAGTATCTGTGATATAGAAGTGTTACATAAAACTTAAAAACACAAATAAAAACACAAATATTTGTACACACACAGTGGGTATAGAAAATAATCGCCCAACTTTTAAAATCACATTTTGTTAAAGTGGTTGTATACCCAAATTTTGTACAAGCACCTACAGGTAAGCCTACATTAAGGCTTACCTGTAGGTGCTTGTAATATCTCCGAGACCTACACAGTCTCGGAGATATTTGCAAAAAAAACTGTACCGCTATCTACGGCGCATGCGCGCCGTAGATAACGGCGCAGGCGCACTGAGCGCGGCGGCTCTTGAATGGGAGCCTGCCGGACACTGTCGGAAATTCACGCATGCGCGGGGATCGTGCCGTTCCCCGCGCATGTGCGGGAGTGACGTCATCGCCGCTCCGGCCAATCACAGCGCCGGAGCGGCGATACCCGGAAGTCACTCCGGGTATCATGGATTCGATGGAGGACGCGTCCGAGGACCGCTGCGGGCGCTTCGATCTAAGGTAAGTGATTGATAATGAGCTAGTATGCTAGTCATACTAGCTCATTATACCTTTGCCTTGCAGGTTAACCAAAAAAAAAAAAAAAAGTTTTGCGGTATACAACCGCTTTAATGAAGGGGGTGATCCTTTTTCCAACTCGGTGATACCGTTTTTTATTTTTTTTTATATATTTTTTCTGATGTGTTGGTGTTCTATCTTTTACTTGCATTGTATAAGTTGCACAGTAAATACAGCTGGATAAAACAAAAACTGTGTCTTCATTTCAGGTTGCAAAGCAACAAAATGTGATTATTTTAAAAAGGGGGGAGGATGGTGGAAAATAAGTATTTGGTGAATATGAAAAGTTCCTCTCAATACTTTGTTTTATATCCTTTGTTGGCAATGACAGAGGTCAAACGTTTTCTGTAAGTCTTCACAAGGGTGTCACACACTGTTGCTGGTATGTTGGCCCCATTCCTCCATGCAGATCTCCTCTAGAGCAGTGATGTTTTGGGGCTGTCGCTGGGCCACACGGACTTTCAACTCCCTCCAAAGGTTTTCTATGGGGTTGAGATCTGGAGACTGGCTAGGCCACTGCAGGACCTTGAAATGCTTCTTACGAAGCCACTCCTTCGTTGCCCAGGCGGTGTGTTTGGGATCATTGTCATGCTGAAAGACCCAGCCACGTTTCATCTTCAATGTCCTTGCTGATGGGAGGAGGTTTGCACTCAAAATCTCACGATACATTGCCCTATTCATTCTTTCATGTACACGGATCAGTCGTCCTGTTCCCTTTGCAGAGAAACAGCCCCAAAGCATGATGTTGCCACCCCCATGCTTCACAGTAGGTATGGTGTTCTTTGGTTTCAACTCAGCATTCTCTCTCCTCCAAACACGACGAGTTGTGTTTCTACCAAACAGTTCTACTTTGGTTTCATCTGACCATATGACATTCTCCCAATCCTCTTCTGGATCATCCAAATGCTCTCTAGCAAACCTCAGATGGGCCCGGACATGTACTGGCTTAAGCAGGGGGACACGTCTGGCACTGTAGGATCTGAGTCCCTGGCGGCGTAGTGTGTTACTGATGGTAGCCTTTGTTACGTTGGTCCCAGCTCTCTGCAGGTCATTCACTAGGTCCCCTTGTGTGGTTCTGGGATTTTTGCTCACCGTTCTTGTGATCATTTTGACCCCACGGGGTGAGATCTTGCGTGGAGCCCCAGATCGAGGGAGATTATCAGTGGTCTTGTATGTCTTCCATTTTCTAATTATTGCTCCCACAGGTGATTTCTTCACACCAAGCTGCTTGCCTATTGCAGATTCAGTCTTCCCAGCCTGGTGCAGGTCTACAATTTTGTTTTCTGGTGTCCTTCGACAGCTCTTTGGTCTTCACCATAGTGGAGTTTGGATTGTGACTGTTTGAGGTTGTGGACAGGTGTCTTTTATACTGATAACAAGTTCAAACAGGTGCCATTAATACAGGTAATGAGTGGAGGACAGAGAAGCCTCCTAAAGAAGAAGATACAGGTCTGTGAGAGACAGAAATCTTGCTTGTTTGTAGGTGACCCGGTGACCCCGCCCCCTATGATGTCACAGCCGGGGCATTATGGGACTGTGACTTCATAAGGGGGCGGGGTCACATCACCCGATGACCACGCCCCATGCCTATATAAATGATTGCATGCTGCTCACACTGCATTACAGCGGGAGACCTCGTCGTGTCAACATCTCCAGGAGAGAAGAGGGATGGAGACGACGATGAAGACCGGGCCCCCGCTAGCAAAAGAGCTGTAAGAAGATAGCAGAGGGTCCGGCAGAAGGCAAAAAGCCCTGGAGAGCAGGAGAAGAACCTGGAGAGCGCGGAGAAGGCACTGGAGAGTCGGAAGAGACCCCCGAAGTCGGAAGAAGACCCCCGGAGCTGCCTAATAAATGACTTTAAAAAGCTGTCTAGTGTGTTTTTTTTTTTATTGACACTTTTCCCCCAGGTGAATGGGTAGGGGTACGATGTACCCCATACTCATTCACATAGGGTGGGGGGGCCGGGATCTGGGGGCCCCCTTATTAAAGGAGGCTCCCGGATTCCGATAAGCCCCCCGCCCGCAGACCCCGACAACCAACGGCCAGGGTTGTCGGGAAGAGGCCCTGTCCTCGTCAACATGGGGGCAGGGTGCTTTGGGGTGGGGGGACGGCAGGGCGCCCCCCTGCCCCAAAGCACCCACCCCCCCATGTTGAGGGTATGCGGCCTGGTATAGTTCAGGAGCGGGGGGGGGGCGCTCCCTCTTCCCCACTCCCTTTCCTGACCGGCCAGGCTGCGTGCTCGGATAAGGGTCTGGTATGGATTTTTGGGGGACCCCCACGCCGTTTTTTTTGGCGTAGGGGGTTCTCCTTAAGGGCCTGGTATGCTCTTGGAGGGGAACCCATGGCGGTTTTTTATTTAAAATTTGGCGTGGAGTTCCCCCTCATGATTCATACCAAACACAGGGGGCAGCCTGTCCTGGAGGCGACTTCAAGTCGCGCTGTGGTTCAGGCTCAAGTCGTGTCCAAGTTGCCTTGCAGAGTCGTGCTCAAAGTCTTGTTGCCCCTGTGTGAACCGGCTCTAAGAATATATACATATAACATACAAGAAATACATCAATTTAGAATATAATATATCAAATATACTGTGTATCATATATTTTAAGTTTACGTTTCACTTTTATATCATATATCTATATATAACTGTAATGATCATACAGTATATATTCCAAGTTTAAGTGATACATAAACTTAAAATATGCTTTGTGACATTTTTTGAATAGTTATATGTAATATACAAGTGATACATAAACTTAGTGTGCGTGTGTATACAGTGCCTTGAAAAAGTATTCATACCCCTTGAAGTTTTTCACATTTTGTCATGTTGTTACAACCAAAAACGTAAATGTATTTTATTGGGATTTTATGTGATAGACCAACACAAAGTGTCACATAATTGTGAAGTGGAAGAAAAATTATAAATGATACAAATAAATATGTGAAAAGTGTGGGGGGGGGGGGCATTTGTATGGCGCCCCCCAGAGTCAATAATTTGAAGAACCTCCTTTCTCTACAATTACAGCTGCAAGTCTTTCTGGGGATGTCTCTACCAGCTTTGCACATCTAGAGAGGGACTTTTCTGCCCATTCTTCTTTGTAAAATATCTCAAGCTCTGTCAGATTGGATGGGGAGCGTCTGTGATTAGCAATTTTCAAGTCTTGCCACAGATTCTCAATGTGATTTAGGTCTGGACTGTGACTGGGCCATTCTAACACATGAATATGCTTTGATCTAAACCATTCCATTGTAGCTCTGGCTGTATGTATCGGGTTGTTGTCCTGCTGGAAGGTGAACCTCCCCCCCAGTCTCAAGTCTTTTGCAGACTCTAATACCATGTACACACGATCGGGATTTCCGACGGGAAAAAGTCAGTCGGGAATCCGGGAGGGAGCATACACACGGCCGGAATTCCCGGCCAAAATCTCTCCTCGCAGTTTTCCCGTCGGGAAACGCGGTCGTGTGTATGAGGCATAACAGGTTTTCTTCTAAGATTGCCCTGTATTTGACTCAATCCATCTTCCTATCAACTCTGACCAGCTTCCCTGTCCCTGCTGAAGAAAAGCATCCCCACCACATGATGCTGCCACCACCATGTTTCACGGTGGGGATGGTGTAATCAGAGTGATGTGCAGTGTTAGTTTTCCGCCACACGTAGCATTTTGCTTTTAGAAAAAAATGTTGAATTTTGGTGTCATGTGACCAGAGCACCTTCTTCCACATGATTGCTGTGTCCCCCACATGTTTGCTGTGTCCCCCACATGGCTTCTCACAAACTGCAAACGGGACTTCTTATGACTTTCTTTAACCAATGTCTTTCTTCTTGTCACTCTTCCATAAAGGGCAGATTTGTGGAGAAGCACGACTAATAGTTGTCCTGTGGACAGATTCTCCCACCTGAGCTGTGGATCTCTGCAGCTCCTCCAGAGTTATCATGGGCCTCTTGGCTGCTTCTCTGATAAATGCTCTCCTTGCTCGGCCCGGTCAGTTTAGGTGGACGGCCGTGTCTTGGTAGGTTTGCAGTTGTGCCATACTCTTTCCATTTTCCGATGATGGATTGAACAGAGCTCCGTGAGATGTTCAAAGCTTGGGATATTTTTTTTTTATATCCTAACCCTGCTTTATACTTCTCCACAACTTTATCCCTGACCTGTCTGGTGTGTTCCTTGGCCTTTATGATGCTGTTTGTTCACTAAGGTTCCCTAACAAACCTTTGAGGGCTTCACAGAACAGCTGTATTTATACTGAGAATAAATGACACACAGGTGGACCCTATTTACTAATTAGGTGACTTTTGAAGGCAATTGGTTCCCCTAGATTTTAGTTAGGGGTATCAGAGTAAAGGGGGCTGAACACAAATGACCCCCCCACACTTTTCACATATTTATTTGTAAAAAAAAAAATTGTAAAGCATTTATCATTTTCCTTCCACTTCACAATTATGTGACACTTTGTGTTGGTCTGTCACATAAAATCCCAATAAAATACATTTACGTTTTTGGTTGTAACATGACAAAATATGGAAAATTTCAAGGGGTATAAATACTTTTTAAAGGCACTGTACATAGAGTATGATGGATGTATTATATATTCATGTATCACTTGTATATTATATGTATGTATTCTAAACGTATGTATTACATATATAATAGGCAAGTGATACATAAATGTAGAATTTATATTTACTGACTTTTTAAATCCTGAGATTTCGGTGATGGATGGATGGATGGATGGATGGTTCACGGACTCCTTTGGCATTGCTGGGGAAAAAATACCAGATCTGTATAACAGCCAACAAGAAGGTGCTAATCTCTCCCTGCCGGAATTTGTACATGATGGAGACTGGCAGAGGCACAGCGGAAACACCCTAAGATAACAGAACAGGAACAATGGAAACCTCAGAAGCTGTAAGAATCCATATCTGAAGTACAATACAGTGGAACCTTGGATTACGAGCAAAATCCGGTCCAGGAGAATGCTCGTAATCCGAAGTACTCGCATATTAAAGCGAGTTTCCCCATTGAAGTCAATGGAAACTAAAATAATTTGTTCCGCATTGACTTCAATGGCATGCAATACCACATGTGGCCAGAGGTGGATGGGGCGCCGGAGAGTCTCGGAAACGGCCGTAAAGACCCGAGGACAGTTCGGCTGACCTCGACAAACCTCAGAAAGACTCCGTTCCCGAGCCTTTCCGAGGTCAGTTGAGCTATCCTCGGGCCTTTCCGTGCATTTCGGCGCCCCCCCCCCCACCTCAGGCCAAACGCGATACTGTATTGCACACCGCTTTGACCTGAATCCTGCTCATTTTGTGAGGCAACACTCGCAAACCAAGTTAGGATATTTTAAAATACAGTGCTCGTATTTCCAAACGCTCGTTAACCGCATTACTCGCAATCCGAGGTTCCACTGTAGGTAGAATGTTCCTTATCAATATAAATGTGCAGAATTGCATTTTTACCAACAAAAAACACAATCACCTATTGGGGTGAATCACAGAACATTATTTATTTCTAAGGCTACCCTATGGCTTGCTTCAACGCATGCTAATACAGTGTACACCACCTTGTGCCATGATGGTGCTCCACCACACCGATACGACAAGGGTGTTGCATTACCAAAATGCTTTGCCAGGGCAGTCTTAATAGCTTCAAGGGCCCCTGGGCAAACGTAATGCACTGGGGCCCCTACCAGCCTGTCCACATTTACCCACTGTGAGGGGGTTAGCTCGGCAGCGGGTGTGTGACCCCCGGGATGGGCTCCCCACACAAAACAGGCCCAGCAAACGGAGGTTGTGGTTTTCAAAATCAAAAAGGTGCGGTTTATTTTCTATTTACAGTGACAAAACACAGCAAAGCAAAAGAAACATAACCAAAATAAATCCTGGTCAAGTTGACCTCTGACTAAACATACAGGTTTCCTAACTAACAACTGGGATCAGCCTAGTGCTGTCCTAGTCCCTAAGTCCCTGGTTTTAAATGTCCAAGCAAATAGCCACACAGGCTTTGTCTCACCGCACAGGGGTTCACTCTCCCTAGACAGTCCACACAGGTCTGGTTCCAGGCATGAGCTAACACCTAATGAATCTGGGAGTTCTTATAGAGGCCTAAATGAGCTGACAAGCTTCAGCTGGTCTCATCAACTCCCTGTCTGCACGACGCCCAGCCCTCTCCCTAGAGGTATGAGTCATCCATGAGCCCACTAGCCTTATACAACTCTCCACCTAGTTGTATAAGTCGGCGTAAAGCCTGAATCTGGGCGAAATATATCTACCCCCCTGGATGCAACCAGGTGACTTTACCTTCCTGCTGTCACATACCCCCCCTCTTGTTTTAACCTCGGGGTTGGAACACCAGCAATCAGGCATTCATGTACTCGAGACAAAGCATCCACATTCCCCATTTGAACGCCAGGGCGATGCTTTACTGTGAAGTTGAATTCCTGGAGGGCCAGGAACCACCTATTCACTCTTCTATTTGTTTCCTTGTTTTGAGCCATCCACTTTAACGGAGCGTGATCCGTAACCATGTCAAAGTGCCTACCTAGCAGGTAGTACCGAAGGGAATCTAGAGCCCACTTCACCGCTAAACACTCCTTTTCAACGGTGGCGTAATTTACCTCATGGGACTTCAACTTCCTGCTGAGGTAAATGACTGGGTGCTCTTCCCCGTTCCAGACCTGGGACAATACTGCTCCTAACCCCACATCTGACGCATCACTTTGTACGACAAAGTCTTTAGAGAAGTCGGGTGAGTACAACACTGGCTGGCTACATAAGGCTTGTTTCAAGAATTGGAATGCTGCCTCAGCCTCGGGGGTCCATTTAATCATGACCGACCCTTTCCCCTTCGTCAGGTTGGTTAGGGGCACAGCCTTAGAAGCAAAGTGGGGAATGAATCGCCGATAATACCCAGCGATTCCCAGAAAGGCTCGTACCTGCTTCTTGCTGTTGGGACGTGGCCAACTCTGGATGGCCTCGACTTTGTTGAGTTGGGGTTTTATTACTCCCCTCCCAATGGTGTACCCAAGATATTTGGCCTCCTCCTGCCCAATGGTACACTTCTTGGGGTTAGCCGTAAACCCCGCTTCCCGAACAGAGTCCAGGACTGCTTGCACTTTTGGCAGATGTGAGGCCCAATCTGTGCTATGGACAATTACGTCATCCAGGTAAGCCGCAGCATACTTCCGATGGGGCCTCAGCATCTGGTCCATTTTCCGCTGGAATGTGGCCGGCGCATTCTGTAACCCGAACGGCATTCTTTTATATTGGAACGCCCCGTCTGGGGTTACAAATGCGGTTTTCTCTTTGGCCGACTTGGCCAGGGGGATTTGCCAATACCCTTTTGTGAGGTCAAGAGTCGTCATGTATCGGGCTGTTCCCAGCCGGTCGATCAACTCATCTATACGTGGCATGGGGTAGGTGTCAAATTTTGTAACTTTGTTCAACTGACGAAAATCGTTACAAAATCGCCAGCTCCCATCCGGTTTAGGCACCAACACGATGGGACTAGACCAATCACTTTGGGACTCCTCTATCACCCCTAAGTTCAGCATTTTCTGTACTTCCTCCCGTATTGCCTCCCGTCGAGCCTCTGGGATCCGATAGGGTTTTAACTTCACCCTTTCACCGGGCGGGGTAATGATGTCATGCTCTACCCCAGATGTTTGTCCCGGCAGCTCAGAGAATACCTCCTTGTTGCGAAGCACAAACTCCTTAACCTCCTGTTGTTGGGGTTGTGACAAGGTGGCTGCTATTCCAACCTCAGGAATCACGCAACCAGTTTGAGCTGGTGACCAAGTGTCTGCGACTAGGGACTCTCTATCCCTCCAGGCTTTCAACAGATTAACGTGATAGATCTGCTCGGGCTTTCGCCTTCCTGGTTGTCTGACCTTGTAATTCACTTCGCTCACTTTTTCCATTATCTCGTAGGGGCCTTGCCATTTGGCAAGGAATTTACTTTCAACCGTAGGGACAAGTACCAATATCCTATCCCCCGGGGAAAAGGTACGGGTCTTGGCTCCACGGTTGTACACTCTCTGCTGTGCCAACTGCGCTTGGGCCAAATGTTCCTTCACGATGGGCATTACCTGTGCAATTCGATCTTGCATCAGGGCGACATGCTCAATCACACTCCTGTGGGGAGAACTCTCACTTTCCCAAGTTTCCTTGGCAATATCCAACAGCCCTCTTGGGTGTCTCCCATACAGTAACTCAAAGGGGGAGAATCCCGTAGAGGATTGGGGCACCTCCCTAATAGCAAACATCAAATAAGGAAGTAAACAGTCCCAATCCTTTCCATCTCTATCCACCACTTTCTTCAACATTTGTTTTAGGGTTTTGTTGAATCTTTCAACCAGCCCATCGGTTTGGGGGTGATACACAGACGTACGCAATTGCGTCACTTTGAACAATTTACACAGCTCTTTCATAACCCGGGACATAAAGGGTGTACCTTGGTCCGTAAGCAGTTCTTTACAAATACCCACCCGGCTAAAAACAAGAGATAGCTCTTTGGCTATGGTTTTGGCCGAGGTATTTCGGAGAGGGATCGCTTCTGGATAACGGGTGGCATAGTCCATTATAACTAATATGTACTGGTGCCCCCTAGCGGACTTGATTATAGGACCTACCAAATCCATGGCGATCCTCTCAAACGGGACCTCAATGATGGGTAGAGGGACCAGCGGGCTACGGAAATGTGGCATCGGGGCCAACCTCTGACACACAGGGCAGGAGGAACAATAATTTTCTACGTCCTTCATCACCCCCGGCCAATAGAATCTCTGTAATACCCTCTCTCGGGTTTTCTCTGTCCCCAGATGAGCTCCAAGAATGTGCCCATGGGCCAACTCCAACACCAACTTCCTGTAAGGTTTGGGCACCACAAGCTGCTCAACGGTTTCTTCTGCCCTTTTTGCCACCCGATACAGTAGGTCCTTCTCTACGCTGAAGTATGGGTAAGTGCAGGTATTATCTGGGTTCACTAACTCGCCATCTATTTTCACTACGTTTTCCCGTGCCTTTATTAGGGCGGGGTCTTTCAACTGTTCTGTGGCAAAGTTTTCCCTGTGAACCTCAAGATCAGAAAACTCCACAGACGGTAGGTTTTCGTCTGAGGAGGTGGGCTCCTCTCCAGTTTCTTGAGTCTCCCCTGCCAATACTGATAAGGGAAATTCCGGAGAGTCCTCACCACTCTCAGGGGAGTTCTGGCTATCACATTCCTGGTACATAGGGGCACCAGTGAGGGGCTCAGGATCATCCCACAGTTCCCAGAACTTCGGAAAATCCCTTCCCACAATGGCGTCATGCGGTAACTGAGATACTAAGCCCACTGGATGAGAGAGGGTACCTTTGGGGGTCTCGAAACACACTGTAGTCACTGGATACTCTCGGGTGTCCCCATGCACACAAATAACAGCTACCTTGCTATTCCCAGAGACCTCTGTTTTAACTAACTCAGCCTTTATCAGGGTCACAAGGCTACCTGAATCCAGCAATACCACAACATTTCTACCATTAAACACACATTTTGCATAAATGTTTCTCAGTTCCTCGAATGGCAGTGCATGAGACTGTCGCACACAGCGACTGACGTCTGCCCGTCAGAAAGTCACACTGCATGGGTTCCTCCACAACCGGGCAATTGGCTGCAATATGTCCCGCTTGCCGGCAGCGGTAGCAAACAATCCTTCTTGCCGCCTCTTGAGCCGCTGATTTCCCAGGCTGTTCTCGCCAAACTTGGGGTAGAGCTCCCACCCTCTCACTCTCTCCACCCTCACCCCTTGGAATCCTCTTATCCGCCCCTGGGGATGGTCTGGTCTTAGGGTGGAAAGTCCGAGTGTCTCTGGAAGAGGCCGTCAGGTTCTCTGTAGCCAAGTATTTCTCCACACGATCCACAAGACCATCGGCCGTCTCTGGGTCTCCATGGCTTACCCACTTTTGGATGGCAGTAGGAAGAGCTCTCAAAAACCGATCCATTACAACACGTTCCACAATCTTTGGTGCGGACAAAGTCTCTGGCTGTAGCCACTTTCTGCTCAGGTGAATGAGATCATACATTTGAGACCTGGGGGGTTTTCCAAGCTGGAAAGTCCAGTTATGCACACGCTGAGCCCGGACAGCCTGGGTGACACCCAGCCTTGCCAAAATTTCAGCTTTTAGCATCACATAGTCTTTTGCTTGGTTAGGCTCTAGGTCATAGTAAGCCTTCTGCGATTCACCAGTTAACAGAGGAGCCACCAGTCCAGCCCACTGCTCCTCAGGCCACTTTTCTCTTTCAGCGGTCCTTTCAAATGTGGTCAAAAATACCTCTGGATCATCCTCTCCAGTCATTTTTGTCAATAAACGACTCACCCCAAAGGACGCGGTATTAGTGGGACGGCTTTCCTCACTGGTCTGCGGACGTTGCTGCATTACTGCTTCCATTTGTTGTAGTCTCTGCTCTTGCTTCTGTAACAGGTCTATGAAGCGGGCCTCAGATTGCTGTTGGGCTTGTTGCTGAGCTTCCAGACTCTGTTGGTGAGCTTGCTGCTGGGCTGCAAGGCTCTGTTGATGAGCTTGCTGCTGGGCTGCAAGGCTCCTTTGCAAACCTGCATTTGTCTGCTGTTGATTGGCATTTGCTAGAGCCAGCTGTTTCAGTATCTCCTCCATGATGGCTTAAAAAAAAACTGCCACTGGTTCTCCACCAACTGTGAGGGGGTTAGCTCGGCAGCGGGTGTGTGTGACCCCCGGGATGGGCTCCCCACACAAAACAGGCCCAGCAAACGGAGGTTGTGGTTTTCAAAATCAAAAAGGTGCGGTTTATTTTCTATTTACAGTGACAAAACACAGCAAAGCAAAAGAAACATAACCAAAATAAATCCTGGTCAAGTTGACCTCTGACTAAACATACAGGTTTCCTAACTAACAACTGGGATCAGCCTAGTGCTGTCCTAGTCCCTAAGTCCCTGGTTTTAAATGTCCAAGCAAATAGCCACACAGGCTTTGTCTCACCGCACAGGGGTTCACTCTCCCTAGACAGTCCACACAGGTCTGGTTCCAGGCATGAGCTAACACCTAATGAATCTGGGAGTTCTTATAGAGGCCTAAATGAGCTGACAAGCTTCAGCTGGTCTCATCAACTCCCTGTCTGCACGACGCCCAGCCCTCTCCCTAGAGGTATGAGTCATCCATGAGCCCACTAGCCTTATACAACTCTCCACCTAGTTGTATAAGTCGGCGTAAAGCCTGAATCTGGGCGAAATATATCTACCCCCCTGGATGCAACCAGGTGACTTTACCTTCCTGCTGTCACACCACCTACTCTCAGGAATCAAAGTATAAATAACATATTTATAGGTACATTCAATAAAATTGATTTTAAACAATATGAAAACATGGTATAAATCACCATAAAGGGCACAAGTACATAGAGGGAGGCAGCAGGGCACAATACTGGGGACAGAAGGCACAGTGTTGGGTGTAGGAGGACACAGGAGAGGAGGGCACAGTGTTGGGTGTAGGAGGACACAGGAGAGGAGGGCACAGTGTTGGATGTAGGAGGACACAGGAGAGGAGGGCACAGTGTTGGGTGTAGGAGGACACATGAGAAGAGTGCAGTGTTGGGTGTAGGAGGGCACAGTGTTGGGTGTAGGAGGACACAGGAGAGGAGGGCACAGTGTTGGGTGTAGGAGGACACAGGAGAGGAGGGCGCAGTGTTGGGTGTAGGAGGACACAGGAGAGGAGGGCGCAGTGTTGGGTATAGGAGGACACAGGAGAGGAGGGCGCGGTGTAGGAGGACACAGGAGAGGAGGGCGCGGTGTAGGAGGACACAGGAGAGGAGGGCACGGTGTAGGAGGACACAGGAGAGGAGGGCACGGTGTAGGAGGAGGACACAGGAGAGGAGGGCGCGGTGTAGGAGGACACAGGAGAGGAGTGCACAGTGTTGGGTGTAGGAGGACACAGGAGAGGAGGGCACAGTGTTGGGTGTAGGAGGACACAGGACAGGAGTGCGCAGTGTTGGGTGTAGGAGGACACAGGACAGGAGTGCACAGTGTTGGGTGTAGGAGGACACAGGAGAGGAGTGCACAGTGTTGGGTGTAGGAGGACACAGGAGAGGAGTGCACAGTGTTGGGTGTAGGAGGACACAGGACAGGAGGGCACAGTGTTGGGTGTAGGAGGACACAGGACAGGAGGGCACAGTGTTGGGTGTAGGAGGACACAGGAGAGGAGTGCACAGTGTTGGGTGTAGGAGGACACAGGACAGGAGTGCAGTGTTGGGTGTAGGAGGACACAGGACAGGTGGGCGCAGTGTTGGGTGTAGGAGGACACAGGACAGGAGGGCACAGTGTTGGGTGTAGGAGGACACAGGACAGGAGGGCACAGTGTTGGGTGTAGGAGGACACAGGACAGGAGGGCATAGTGTTGGGTGTAGGAGGACACAGTGTTGGGTGTAGGAGGACACAGGACAGGAGTGCACAGTGTTGGGTGTAGGAGGACACAGGACAGGAGGGCGCAGTGTTGGGTGTAGGAGGACACAGGACAGGAGGGCGCAGTGTTGGGTGTAGGAGGACACAGGACAGGAGGGCGCAGTGTTGGGTGTAGGAGGACACAGGACAGGAGGGCGCAGTGTTGGGTGTAGGAGGACACAGGACAGGAGGGCGCAGTGTTGGGTGTAGGAGGACACAGGACAGGAGGGCGCAGTGTTGGGTGTAGGAGGACACAGGAGAGGAGGGCACAGTGTTGGGTGTAGGAGGACACAGGACAGGAGGGTGCAGTGTTGGGTGTAGGAGGACACAGGACAGGAGGGCACAGTGTTGGGTGTAGGAGGACACAGGACAGGAAGACACAGTGTTGGGTGTAGGAGGACACAGGACAGGAGGGCGCAGTGTTGGGTGTAGGAGGACACAGGACAGGAGGGCACAG
Organism: Rana muscosa; assembly: GCA_029206835.1. Lineage (NCBI taxonomy): Eukaryota > Metazoa > Chordata > Amphibia > Anura > Ranidae > Rana > Rana muscosa. The sequence continues at coordinate 322,358,946 of CM055128.1, forward strand.
TGTTGGGTGTAGGAGGACACAGGACAGGAGGGCGCAGTGTTGGGTGTAGGAGGACACAGGAGAGGAGGGCACAGTGTTGGGTGTAGGAGGACACAGGACAGGAGGGCACAGTGTTGGGTGTAGGAGGGCACAGGACAGGAGGGCGCAGTGTTGGGTGTAGGAGGACACAGGAGAGGAGTGCACAGTGTTGGGTGTAGGAGGACACAGGAGAGGAGTGCACAGTGTTGGGTGTAGGAGGACACAGGACAGGAGGGCACAGTGTTGGATGTAGGAGGGCACAGGAGAGGAGTGCACAGTGTTGGATGTAGGAGGACACAGGAGAGGAGGGCACAGTGTTGGGTGTAGGAGGACACAGGAGAGGAGGGCACAGTGTTGGGTGTAGGAGGACACAGGAGAGGAGGGCACAGTGTTGGGTGTAGGAGGACACAGGAGAGGAGGGAACAGTGTTGGGTGTAGGAGGACACAGGAGAGGAGGGCACAGTGTTGGGTGTAGGAGGACACAGGAGAGGAGGGCACAGTGTTGGGTGTAGGAGGACACAGGAGAGGAGGGCACAGTGTTGGGTGTAGGAGAAGACAGGACAGGAAGGCACAGTGTTGGGTGTAGGAGGACACAGGACAAGAGGGCACAGTGTTGGGTGTAGGGCACAGGAGAGGAGGGCACAGTGTTGGGTGTAGGAGGACACAGGAGAGGAGTGCACAGTGTTGGGTGTAGGAGGACACAGGACAAGAGGGCACAGTGTTGGGTGTAGGGCACAGGAGAGGAGGGCACAGTGTTGGGTGTAGGAGGACACAGGAGAGGAGTGCACAGTGTTGGGTGTAGGAGGGCACAGGAGAGGAGTGCACAATGTTGGGTGTAGGACACAGGAGAGGAGTGCACAGTGTTGGGTGTAGGAGGACACATGAGAAGAGTGCAGTGTTGGGTGTAGGAGGGCACAGTGTTGGGTGTAGGAGGACACAGGAGAGGAGGGCACAGTGTTGGGTGTAGGAGGACACAGGAGAGGAGGGCGCAGTGTTGGGTGTAGGAGGACACAGGAGAGGAGGGCGCAGTGTTGGGTATAGGAGGACACAGGAGAGGAGGGCGCGGTGTAGGAGGACACAGGAGAGGAGGGCGCGGTGTAGGAGGACACAGGAGAGGAGGGCACGGTGTAGGAGGACACAGGAGAGGAGGGCACGGTGTAGGAGGACACAGGAGAGGAGGGCACGGTGTAGGAGGACACAGGAGAGGAGGGCGCGGTGTAGGAGGACACAGGAGAGGAGTGCACAGTGTTGGGTGTAGGAGGACACAGGAGAGGAGGGCACAGTGTTGGGTGTAGGAGGACACAGGACAGGAGTGCGCAGTGTTGGGTGTAGGAGGACACAGGAGAGGAGTGCACAGTGTTGGGTGTAGGAGGACACAGGACAGGAGGGCACAGTGTTGGGTGTAGGAGGACACAGGACAGGAGGGCACAGTGTTGGGTGTAGGAGGACACAGGAGAGGAGTGCACAGTGTTGGGTGTAGGAGGACACAGGACAGGAGTGCAGTGTTGGGTGTAGGAGGACACAGGACAGGTGGGCGCAGTGTTGGGTGTAGGAGGACACAGGACAGGAGGGCACAGTGTTGGGTGTAGGAGGACACAGGACAGGAGGGCACAGTGTTGGGTGTAGGAGGACACAGGACAGGAGGGCATAGTGTTGGGTGTAGGAGGACACAGTGTTGGGTGTAGGAGGACACAGGACAGGAGTGCACAGTGTTGGGTGTAGGAGGACACAGGACAGGAGGGCGCAGTGTTGGGTGTAGGAGGACACAGGACAGGAGGGCGCAGTGTTGGGTGTAGGAGGACACAGGACAGGAGGGCGCAGTGTTGGGTGTAGGAGGACACAGGACAGGAGGGCGCAGTGTTGGGTGTAGGAGGACACAGGACAGGAGGGCGCAGTGTTGGGTGTAGGAGGACACAGGACAGGAGGGCGCAGTGTTGGGTGTAGGAGGACACAGGAGAGGAGGGCACAGTGTTGGGTGTAGGAGGACACAGGACAGGAGGGTGCAGTGTTGGGTGTAGGAGGACACAGGACAGGAGGGCACAGTGTTGGGTGTAGGAGGACACAGGACAGGAAGACACAGTGTTGGGTGTAGGAGGACACAGGACAGGAGGGCGCAGTGTTGGGTGTAGGAGGACACAGGACAGGAGGGCGCAGTGTTGGGTGTAGGAGGACACAGGACAGGAGGGCGCAGTGTTGGGTGTAGGAGGACACAGGACAGGAGGGCGCAGTGTTGGGTGTAGGAGGACACAGGAGAGGAGGGCACAGTGTTGGGTGTAGGAGGACACAGGACAGGAGGGCGCAGTGTTGGGTGTAGGAGGACACAGGACAGGAGGGCGCAGTGTTGGGTGTAGGAGGACACAGGACAGGAGGGCGCAGTGTTGGGTGTAGGAGGACACAGGAGAGGAGTGCACAGTGTTGGGTGTAGGAGGACACAGGACAGGAGGGCACAGTGTTGGATGTAGGAGGGCACAGGAGAGGAGTGCACAGTGTTGGATGTAGGAGGACACAGGAGAGGAGGGCACAGTGTTGGGTGTAGGAGGACACAGGACAGGAGTGCACAGTGTTGGGTGTAGGAGGACACAGGACAGGAGGGCGCGGTGTAGGAAGACACAGGAGAGGAGGGCGCGGTGTAGGAGGACACAGGAGAGGAGGGCGCGGTGTAGGAGGACACAGGAGAGGAGGGCGCGGTGTAGGAGGACACAGGAGAGGAGGGCGCGGTGTAGGAGGACACAGGAGAGGAGGGCGCGGTGTAGGAGGACACAGGAGAGGAGGGCACAGTGTTGGGTGTAGGAGGACACAGGAGAGGAGGGCACAGTGTTGGATGTAGGAGGACACAGGACAGGAGGGCGCAGTGTTGGGTGTAGGAGGACACAGGACAGGAGGGCGCAGTGTTGGGTGTAGGAGGACACAGGACAGGAGGGCGCAGTGTTGGGTGTAGGAGGACACAGGACAGGAGGGCGCAGTGTTGGGTGTAGGAGGACACAGGACAGGAGGGCGCAGTGTTGGGTGTAGGAGGACACAGGACAGGAGGGCGCAGTGTTGGGTGTAGGAGGACACAGGAGAGGAGGGCACAGTGTTGGGTGTAGGAGGACACAGGACAGGAGGGTGCAGTGTTGGGTGTAGGAGGACACAGGACAGGAGGGCACAGTGTTGGGTGTAGGAGGACACAGGACAGGAAGACACAGTGTTGGGTGTAGGAGGACACAGGACAGGAGGGCGCAGTGTTGGGTGTAGGAGGACACAGGACAGGAGGGCACAGTGTTGGGTGTAGGAGGACACAGGACAGGAGGGCGCAGTGTTGGGTGTAGGAGGACACAGGAGAGGAGGGCACAGTGTTGGGTGTAGGAGGACACAGGACAGGAGGGCACAGTGTTGGGTGTAGGAGGGCACAGGACAGGAGGGCGCAGTGTTGGGTGTAGGAGGACACAGGAGAGGAGTGCACAGTGTTGGGTGTAGGAGGACACAGGAGAGGAGTGCACAGTGTTGGGTGTAGGAGGACACAGGACAGGAGGGCACAGTGTTGGATGTAGGAGGGCACAGGAGAGGAGTGCACAGTGTTGGATGTAGGAGGACACAGGAGAGGAGGGCACAGTGTTGGGTGTAGGAGGACACAGGAGAGGAGGGCACAGTGTTGGGTGTAGGAGGACACAGGAGAGGAGGGCACAGTGTTGGGTGTAGGAGGACACAGGAGAGGAGGGAACAGTGTTGGGTGTAGGAGGACACAGGAGAGGAGGGCACAGTGTTGGGTGTAGGAGGACACAGGAGAGGAGGGCACAGTGTTGGGTGTAGGAGGACACAGGAGAGGAGGGCACAGTGTTGGGTGTAGGAGAAGACAGGACAGGAAGGCACAGTGTTGGGTGTAGGAGGACACAGGACAAGAGGGCACAGTGTTGGGTGTAGGGCACAGGAGAGGAGGGCACAGTGTTGGGTGTAGGAGGACACAGGAGAGGAGTGCACAGTGTTGGGTGTAGGAGGACACAGGACAAGAGGGCACAGTGTTGGGTGTAGGGCACAGGAGAGGAGGGCACAGTGTTGGGTGTAGGAGGACACAGGAGAGGAGTGCACAGTGTTGGGTGTAGGAGGGCACAGGAGAGGAGTGCACAATGTTGGGTGTAGGACACAGGAGAGGAGTGCACAGTGTTGGGTGTAGGAGGACACATGAGAAGAGTGCAGTGTTGGGTGTAGGAGGGCACAGTGTTGGGTGTAGGAGGACACAGGAGAGGAGGGCACAGTGTTGGGTGTAGGAGGACACAGGAGAGGAGGGCGCAGTGTTGGGTGTAGGAGGACACAGGAGAGGAGGGCGCAGTGTTGGGTATAGGAGGACACAGGAGAGGAGGGCGCGGTGTAGGAGGACACAGGAGAGGAGGGCGCGGTGTAGGAGGACACAGGAGAGGAGGGCACGGTGTAGGAGGACACAGGAGAGGAGGGCACGGTGTAGGAGGACACAGGAGAGGAGGGCGCGGTGTAGGAGGACACAGGAGAGGAGTGCACAGTGTTGGGTGTAGGAGGACACAGGAGAGGAGGGCACAGTGTTGGGTGTAGGAGGACACAGGACAGGAGTGCGCAGTGTTGGGTGTAGGAGGACACAGGAGAGGAGTGCACAGTGTTGGGTGTAGGAGGACACAGGACAGGAGGGCACAGTGTTGGGTGTAGGAGGACACAGGACAGGAGGGCACAGTGTTGGGTGTAGGAGGACACAGGAGAGGAGTGCACAGTGTTGGGTGTAGGAGGACACAGGACAGGAGTGCAGTGTTGGGTGTAGGAGGACACAGGACAGGTGGGCGCAGTGTTGGGTGTAGGAGGACACAGGACAGGAGGGCACAGTGTTGGGTGTAGGAGGACACAGGACAGGAGGGCACAGTGTTGGGTGTAGGAGGACACAGGACAGGAGGGCATAGTGTTGGGTGTAGGAGGACACAGTGTTGGGTGTAGGAGGACACAGGACAGGAGTGCACAGTGTTGGGTGTAGGAGGACACAGGACAGGAGGGCGCAGTGTTGGGTGTAGGAGGACACAGGACAGGAGGGCGCAGTGTTGGGTGTAGGAGGACACAGGACAGGAGGGCGCAGTGTTGGGTGTAGGAGGACACAGGACAGGAGGGCGCAGTGTTGGGTGTAGGAGGACACAGGACAGGAGGGCGCAGTGTTGGGTGTAGGAGGACACAGGACAGGAGGGCGCAGTGTTGGGTGTAGGAGGACACAGGAGAGGAGGGCACAGTGTTGGGTGTAGGAGGACACAGGACAGGAGGGTGCAGTGTTGGGTGTAGGAGGACACAGGACAGGAGGGCACAGTGTTGGGTGTAGGAGGACACAGGACAGGAAGACACAGTGTTGGGTGTAGGAGGACACAGGACAGGAGGGCGCAGTGTTGGGTGTAGGAGGACACAGGACAGGAGGGCGCAGTGTTGGGTGTAGGAGGACACAGGACAGGAGGGCGCAGTGTTGGGTGTAGGAGGACACAGGACAGGAGGGCGCAGTGTTGGGTGTAGGAGGACACAGGAGAGGAGGGCACAGTGTTGGGTGTAGGAGGACACAGGACAGGAGGGCGCAGTGTTGGGTGTAGGAGGACACAGGACAGGAGGGCGCAGTGTTGGGTGTAGGAGGACACAGGACAGGAGGGCGCAGTGTTGGGTGTAGGAGGACACAGGAGAGGAGTGCACAGTGTTGGGTGTAGGAGGACACAGGACAGGAGGGCACAGTGTTGGATGTAGGAGGGCACAGGAGAGGAGTGCACAGTGTTGGATGTAGGAGGACACAGGAGAGGAGGGCACAGTGTTGGGTGTAGGAGGACACAGGACAGGAGTGCACAGTGTTGGGTGTAGGAGGACACAGGACAGGAGGGCGCGGTGTAGGAAGACACAGGAGAGGAGGGCGCGGTGTAGGAGGACACAGGAGAGGAGGGCGCGGTGTAGGAGGACACAGGAGAGGAGGGCGCGGTGTAGGAGGACACAGGAGAGGAGGGCGCGGTGTAGGAGGACACAGGAGAGGAGGGCGCGGTGTAGGAGGACACAGGAGAGGAGGGCACAGTGTTGGGTGTAGGAGGACACAGGAGAGGAGGGCACAGTGTTGGATGTAGGAGGACACAGGAGAGGAGGGCACAGTGTTGGGTGTAGGAGGACACAGGACAGGAGGGCGCAGTGTTGGGTGTAGGAGGACACAGGACAGGAGGGCACAGTAATGCTTACCCATTTACTGACCAGGCCTTTTCTGGCACTTTTTGTTTACATGCAACAACCAGTATTTTTTGCTAGAAAATCACTTAGAACCCCAAACATTATATATATATTTTAGCAGAGACCCTATAGGAATAAAATGGCGATCATGGCAATATTTTATGCCGCATAGTATTTGCACAGCAGTCTTTCAAATGCAATTGTTTTTATAAAAAAAAAAAAAAAACCTTTAACCCCTTCAGCCCCGGAAGCATTTACCCCCTTAATGCCCAGAGCATTTTTTGCGATACGGCACTGCGTCGCTTTAACTGACAATTGCGCGGTCGTGCGACGATGTACCCAAACAAAATGTAGGTCCCTTTTTTCCCAACAAATAGAGCTTTCTTTTGGTGGTATTTGATCAGCTCTGCGGTTTTTATTTTTTGTGCTATAAACAAAAGAAGACAATTTTGAAAAAAAATAAAACATTTTACTTTTTGCTATAATAAATATCCCCAAACAATATATAAAAAAAAAATAAATTCTTCCCCTGTTTTAGCCGATATGTATTCTTCTACATATTTTTTGTAAAAAAAAAAAAAAGTTTGATTGGTTTGCGCAAAAGTTATAGCCTCTACAAAATAGACGATAGATTTATGGCATTTTTATTATTACCAGTATTTTTTTTTACTAGTAACGGCGGTGATTTCTATCGGGACTGCGACATTATGGCGGAAAGATCGGACACTTTTTTGGGACCAGTGACATTTACACAGCGATCAGAGCTAAAAATAGCCACGGATTACTGTATAAATGTCACTGGCAGGGAAGGGGTTAACACTAGGGGGGCGATCAAGGGGTTAAGCGTGTTCCCTCAGTGTGTTCTAACTGTAGGGGGGGGGGGGGGATGGGCTCACTAGGACATGACAGAGATCACTGGGAGTAGTATATCTCTGTCCTGTCACTAGGCAGAACAAGGAAATGCTCCCCGTTCTGCCTCTCCGTGACACGATCTCAAGCCACTGGGAGGACATCGAGTCCCGCTAGCCTGCGATGACGGAGGAACGTACGGGTACGCCGATTTGCGCACCCGTGCCATTCTGCCGACGTACATCGGTCGGCAAGTGGTTATGGAATTAACCACTTTCCGGCTACAGCACGGTTGTCCAGTGATATGGGGGGGGTGCTCTGTGAATGTTGAGTCCTTCGAACTCGGCTGATCACAGAACAGGGTAAAGGGGCCAATCAGAGTGGGCCCTTTACCAACGTGATCAGTTGTCAGCCAATGACAGCTGATCACGGAGGTAAACAGAAGCCGGTTATCGGCTTTTTTCTCATCACAATCAGCGTGAAGAGTAAAGAATAAAGCCAGTAAACCGGCTTCTGTTACAGGGACAATCGGTCCAGCCTCTGTGACTACCAGTGCTGCTAATTAGTGCCACCTATCAGTGCTGCCAATCAGTGCCGCCTCATCATTGTCACCTCATCAGTGCAGCTTCATCAGCGCCGCCTCATCAGCGCACATCAGTGAAGGAGAAAAATTCCCTGTTTGCTAAATTTTATAACAAACTATATTTATTATAGCAAAAAGTAAAAAAAATATTGAATTTTTTTTCAAAATTGTCGCTCTATTTTTGTTTATAGCGCAAAAAATAAAAACCACAGGAGGTGATCAAATACCACCAAAAGAAAGCTCCATTTGTGGGAAAAAAAGGACGCCAATTTTGTTTGGGAGCCGCGTCACACGACCGCGCAATTGTCAGTTGAAATGACGCAGTGCTGAACCACCAAAAGAAAGCTCTATTTGTGTGAAAAAATCTAAAAATTAATATCAATAAAAATGGAGTTTGGGTATAGGGTAGCATGACCGCACAATTGTCATTCACAGTGCAGAGCGCTGAAAGCTGAAAATTGGCCAGGGCAGAAAGGGGGTATAAATAAATACCGTATTTATCGGCGTATAACGCGCACTTTTTCCCCCTTAAAATCAGGGGGAAATCGTGGGTGCGTGTTATACGCCGATCCCCACCGTTTCTGAAGGGGAAGAGGAGCGAGCGCCGCCGAAATAGCCTGAGCCGAGTGTACTCGGCTCCGCTCGCAGTCACGCTCAGTCCTGCCTCTTAGCCTTTACGTCCCGCCATTGGACCGGTGTTGTGTACATCATAGGAGCCGGGCCAAGGGGCGGGACTGTGAAACGAGCCGAATACACATGACATCCGACTCTGTGTATCTCGGCGGCGCTAAAATTTAAAAACCCATCATGCTGCAATTTTGGGCAAGGCTGCAGATGGACGCTGGGCAAGGCTGCAGATGGAGACACTGGTAAGGCTGCATTGTAAGTTTTTTTCCTTAAACTTCCCTCCTAAACTTGAGGGGGGGCGTGTTAGGTATCTACCGTATTTATCTGCGTATAACACGCGCCCCAAGTTTAGGAGGGAAGTTTAAGGAAAAAAAACTTACAATGCAGCCTTGCCCAGCGTCCATCTGCACCCTTGCCCAAAATTTTCGGATGTCCTGTGTATTCGGCTCGTCTCACAGTCCCGCCCCGGCTCCTATGATGTACACAACACCGGTCCAATGGCGGGACGTAAAGGCTAGGAGGCGGGACTGGGCATGACTGCGAGTGGAGCCGAGTACACAGTACACTTGGCTTGGTCTATTTCGGCGGCGCTCACTCCTCTTCGCCTCAGAAACGGCGCATAACACGCACCCACGATTTTCCCCTGATTTTAAGGGGGCAAAAAGTGCGTGTTATAAGCCGATAAATACAGTAAATACCTAACATGTCACGCTTTAAAATTGCGCACACTCATGGAACGGCGCCAAACTTTGGTACTTAAAAATCTCCATAGGCGACGCTTAAATTTTTTTTTTTACAATACATGTTTAGAGGTCTAGTGCTAGAATTATTGCTCTCGCTCTAACGCACGCGGCGATACCTCACATGTGTGGTTTAAACCGCCTTTACATATGTGGGTGGGACTTACGTGTGCGTTTGCTTCTGTGTGCGCGCGAGCACACGGGGTCCGATGGCGCTTTAAAAAAATAAAAAAATTGTTCTTATTTATTTTACTTAAATTTTTTTTATTATTTTTACACTTTCTCTTTAAAAAAAAAAAAACTCAATTGCCGCAATCGTCTCCCCGCTCGCCTACTGACACTGTCACCAATCTCCGCTCTGTGTAATAAGGAGCCACGCCCCCTAACAGTGAGAATCACGCCCCTAGGACACACTTAACCCCTTTAGCGCCACCTAGTGGTTAACCCCTTCACTGCCAGTGTCATTTTTACAGTAACCAGTGCATTTTTATAGCACTGATCGCTGTAAAAATGACAATGGTCCCAAAAATGTGTCAAAAGTGTCCGATGTGTCCGTCATAATGTCGCAGTCACGAAAAAAAGAAAAATAAAAAAAAGCCATAAAACTATCCCCTATTTTGTAAACGCTATAATTTTTGCGCAAACCAATCAATAAACGCCGATTGTGATTTTTTTTTTTACCAAAAATATGTAGAAGAATACGTTTTGGCCTAAACATTTTTTTTTTTTTTTTTTTTTATATATTTTTGGGGGATATTTATTTATAGCAAAAAGTAAAAAAAAATATTGATTTTTTTTCAAAATTGTCGCTCTATTTTTGTTTATAGCGCAAAAAATAACCGCAGAGGTGATCAAATACCACAAAAAGAAAGCTCTATTTGTGGGGAAAAAAAAAAGGACGCCAATTTTGTCTAGGAGCCGCGTCGCACGACCGCGCAATTGTCAGTTGAAATCACGCCGTGCTGAATCGCAAAAAGTGGCCTGGTCTTTTTAGCTACAAAATGGTCCGGGGGCTGAAGTGGGTAAAACAAACAGTTTCAATGGAGTGTTGAGGGAAAAATCCAGACTGAAGGTTTTTTTTTTTTTTACCAAAAATATGTAGAAGAATACGTACCGGCCTAAAGTGAGAAAGAAATGTATTTATTTTTTATATATTTTGGGGGATATTTATTATAGCAAAAAGTTAAAAAAATATTGCTTTTATTTCAAATTTGTCGCTCTTTTTTTGTTTATAGCGCAAAGAATAAAACCCGCAGAGGTGATCAAATACCAACAAAAGAAAGCTCTATTTGTGGGGGGGGGGAAAAAGGACGTCAATTTTGTTTGGGAGCCACGTCGCCCGACCGCGCAATTGTCAGTTAAAGCGACGAAGTGCCGAATCGCAAAAAGGGGCCTGGTCATTATGCTGCGTATTGGTCCGGGGCTGAAGTGGTTAAAGAAACAGAAAAGCAACAAAGTAATTGTACATAAATATCTTTATTGAACAATAAAGCTTGAGAAAAAAAAAAAAACACACAATACAAAATTCATCCAACCATGGAGCGCTTTCTGCCCCTCAGTCTGACCTCATCCAGTTTTTTGATGACCGCACCAGATTTTTTGGATGAGGCGGAGTAACTCTTTAGCAGAGCGCTGAAGACGTCCTCTGTGTTGGGATGAGTACTCAGGAAGGCCTTCTCCAGGACGTACAGGTCCACCCCCTTGTCCTCCGGGAGGGCCGAGATGAAGCTCAGGCCGAAGTCAATGAGGACCAGGGCCAGGTCCCGGTGGGGGGGACGCAGAAGCATGTTGGAGGTGGTCAGGTCCCCGTGGACGACGTCCTCGTCATGCATACGGGCCAGAACCTGACCGATGTTCTCCGCCAGGTCATAGAGATTTCCGCCGTTCTCCTGGACAGTCACGATATAATCCCGCACCATCAGCGAGCCTTCCATGTCCTCCATGTAGATGCAGTTTGAGACGTGGTCCACAAAATAGATCGCCGGAGTGGGGATACCTGAGAGCAGGAAGAGGAGGAGAAGTCATGGCCGCATCTCCAAATACAACAGACAGAGAGACAAAGAGGAACAGGCACATCCGAGCTTCTACCTCCTGTGCAATGCCTGGTGAGCCTCAAGAACACAGCCTGGAAAGTCTCTGCAAACCTCCATGTAAGCCATGCAAAAAAAGAGAAAGGCTGGTGCCATGGAAGTCAGCTAAAACATTGTTTTATTATAGCATGTGACCTACAGTAAAAAAAAAAAAAAAAACGCGTTTCAACCAGCGGCCTGATGGCCGAAACGCGCTGTTTTTTTTTTGACTGTTGTTCACATGCTATAATAAAACAAGGTTTTAGCCGACTTCTATGGCACCAGCCTTTCTCCCTTTTTTGCAGAGAGAAACAAAAATTGAAAGACAGACATGATACAAATAAATACAGCAGACAGCTATAAAGATGGAGGGCATGGGAGCTTTAAATGATAACAGAAAAGGCAAAAAAAAAAAGAAGAAGACAAATGTAATATAGAAACACACACAAAAAAGAGAGGGAAAAAAAAAAGAAAAAAAAAAAATAGAGAGAGAAAAACAGAAAAGAAAAAGGAGAGAGAGAGAGAGAGAACAAAAAAAAAGAAGAGGAAGAAGGAGGGAGAGAAAAGAGAAAAAAAAGGAAAGAGAAAAAGAAAAAAGGGAAAAAAATGCAGAAAGAAAGAAAAAAGTAAGAGAGAAAAGGAAGGGGGGGGGGGGGGGAAGAAAAAAAAAGGAAAAAGGGAAAGAGAAAAAGGCAAAGGCAAAAAAGGAAAGGAGACAAATAGAAAAAAAAAGGAGAGAGAAAAAGAAAAAAAAAAAGGAAAAAAAAAAAAAAAAGAGAAAAAGGAAAACACAGAAAAAAGGAAAAAACACAGAAAAAAGGAAAACACAGAAAAAAGGAAAACACAGAAAAAAGGAAAACACAGAAAAAAGGAAAACACAGAAAAAAAGGAAAACACAGAAAAAAGGAAAACACAGAAAAAAGGAAAACACAGAGAAAAGGAAAACACAGAAAAAAGGAAAAAAAGAGAAAAAAGGAAAGAGAAAAGGAAAAACACAGAAAAAAAGAGAAAAAAGGAAAGAGAAAAGGAAAAACACAGAAAAAAGGAGGAGAGAGAAAGAGGGGGGAAAGAAAAAAGAAAGAGAGAGAGAGAGAGAGAGAGAGAGAGAGAGAGAGAGAGAGAGAGAGAGAGAGAGAGAGAGAGAGAGAGAGAGAGAGAAAAAAAAAAAAAAAAAAAAAAAAAAAAAAAAAAAAAAAAAAGAAGAAGAAAGAAAATTAGAAAAGGAAGAGAAGAAAGAGAAAAGAAAAGGAAGAAAAAAAAAAAAAAAAAAGAGAAGAAAATAATTGCGATGGAGAAACCATCTCATTGGGACCCCTGGTAAGCAGCCTCTTCAAAGGAATGAATGTGATGCAAGTACAAGCCTGGCCAGGAGAGTATTTATTAAGTAATATTTTTTTTATTTACTTTATATATTTTAAATAATATTAAAATAAAATAGTTTTTTTATTCATTTATTTGATTTAAAAAAAAATTACTAGTTACCTCATTTATTTAAAATTACTATTTTATTTAATTAATATCACTTTTCTTTTAAATATTTTATTATAATTATTTGCATGTATTTAAATTATTTCTATTTACGTAATTTTTATTTAAGTGACTATTTACCTGATTTTTTTTATGTAAATATCATTATCTTTTTTTTTTTTAAATGTTATTATAATGTTTTTAAACAATATTTTTTGGTGCTTATTATTTATATTTACTTTAAATAATTATATATTTATTTTTAAATGATCATTTTTATTACAATGATTACAAACTTCTTAGTATTAAATAGGGCGCAGCGCCCTCTGGCGGCTCACCTGCCTTCCTGCACCCTCTACAGGTCTCTCCAATACACACAATGACCACAGATAGGCTTGTATGGGGCGCAGCGCCCTCTGGTGGCTCACCTGCCTTCCTGCACCTGAGTATGGCGCGCCCCTCCTGAGCCGTCCTCCGGTGTGTGAGCTTCTCGTCCAGCGCGGGGTGTCGGTAGGTTTTGTGGAACCTCTCCTTCACCACCACCGCCTTCCCCAGGAACTTCCCCCGGTACACCCGGGCCTCGGCGCCCTGCTTCATAAGCTGCAGCCCCTCCAGATACTCCCGGCTCCTCCGCCGGCTCTCACACACCGCCTGAGCGGCCATGGCTCCTTCTCTGACAGCTCTCCGCAAACAGCGTAAGAGTGGCCTCTCAGCGAGCGCGTCGCGCCACCTTCCAACGTAACTTTCGTGAAGAATAGCGGCTGGCGCAGCTCTGCGTATAACTTGTGCACCATAAAAGGCGTTCCGGCCGGAAACTGAAGCCGCGAAATAAAGTTCCGGGAGCAGATTAATGTGCGGCTCTCCTGCATACAGCAGCGCTATAAGAGTCCTCAAATTCACATTACACCCTCCTACAACACACACACACACACACACATATATATATATATATATATATATATATATCACCAATAATATAAATAAATAATCATATAGAGATATGTTCCTTAGTTACCCATGGCAACCAGTGTTCATAAGTATATACAACAAATTAAAGCGTATCTAAAGCCAGTGTTGGGTGGAGCAGCGAGGGGTTTGAACCCTGTCAGGTTTTTACTGTTGTCGGTGTACCCACTGGGGGAGCTTCACCCTTTCTGGTGTCACCAAAACTTTACACAGTGGTCACCGGAACAGGAAGTGAGAGGAATTTTTCTCACCTTAGGGCGATTTCCTCTCACTTCCTGCCCTGGGGTCAGTCACACTGGTGTCTAAAGCACCGCATTTAGGTCTCGTTCGCACCGGCATCGTCTGACCGGCGTTTCTGTGCGTTTAGATGACATTTCTCAGTTCAGGTAATAGCCGTGGCTCTGTGTCTGAATGGACACACGGAGCTGCGGCTCGGGTAAGCCCATAGCAAGCTGCGAGGGGGGGGGGACTCAGCAGGAGGGAGGGACCAGGAGCGTCAGCGAGGGACCCAAGAAGAGGAGGATATGGGCTACTCTGTGCAAAACCATTACACAGAGCAGGTAGGTAACATGTTTATTATTTTTAACGAATTCCCGCAAATCGCCGTCATTGTACGTCGGTACTTTGATGTAAAATACCGGGGTTATGGCAGCAGATAGCTGCCAACCTTGGTATTTTCTTCAACGGCGGGCGGTCCGCTTTCAGATAAAAGTGGTCTCTGCGGCGGATCCGCCGCAAGATCACTTTTATCGGGGGCGGGAGAGGGTCCTGCCACGCTTCGGTCGTGTCTCCACCGCTTACCGGAGCCGCCAGTAGCAGTGGAGACGATCCGATCCTTTCCCCTCAGTAGCATGGAGCCGAGTGAGGGAAAGATGGCCCCCACTCGGCTCCAAAACATTGTCAAAGGTTTCTTCCGCCCAATGGTCTTAAGGGGGAATTTTTTTTATTGCATTTTAGTGTAAATATGAGATGTGAGGTCTTTTTGACCCCCAGATCTCACATTAACGAGGTCCTGTCATGCTTTTTTTTTCTATTACAAGGGAGTTTTACATTTAATAGGAATAAAAGTGACCTAATTTTTTTTTTAAAAGGACAGTGTAAAAAATAAAAAGTAAAAAGAATATTTATTTTTTTATTTTACTTTTTATTTTTTACACTGTCCTTTTAAAAAATAAAATAAAAATTAGGGCACGTTTATTCCTATTTAAAGCGCCTCGTCCCGCCAATCTCGCGCGCAGAAGCGACGCATACGTGAGCCGCGCCCGCATATGAAAACGGTGTTACAACCGCACATGTGAGGTATCGCCGCAATTGTTAGAGCGAGAGCAATAATTCTAGCAAAAGACCATCTCTGTAACTCAAAACTGGTAACCTGTCAAATTTTTTAACCGTCGCCTATAGAGATTTTTAAGGGTCAAAGTCTGTCACCATTCCAACAAGCGGGCGCAATTTTAAAGCATGACACAATATAGAAAAAAAAAATGGGCTAACTTTACTGTTTTCTCATTTTTTTAAACAAAAAAGTGTATCTTTTCCAAAAAAGTTGCACCTGTAAGACCCGCTGCGCAAATACGGTGTGATATTAAGTATTGCAACGACCGCCATTTTATTCTCTAGGGTGTCTGAAGAAAAATATATAATGTTTGGGGGTTCTAAGTAATTTTCTAGCAAAAAAACAAAATGATTTTAACTTTCTAAACAACAAGTTTGAAAAATAGACCTGGTTCTTAAAGTGGTTGTAAATAAAACAGTGTAAAAAATAAAAATAAAAGGTAAAATAAATAAGAAAAAAAAAAGTTTTTTTTTTTAACGCGCCTTGTCCCATCGAGCTCGCGCACAGAAGCGAACGCATACGTGAGTAGCGCCCGCATATGAAAGCGGTGTTCAAACCACACATGTGAGATATCGCCGTGATCGGTAGAGCGAGAGCAATAATTCAACTCCTCTGTAACTCAAAACATACAACCTGTAGAATTTTTTAAACGTCACATATGGAG
The DNA here is from genome assembly GCA_029206835.1 of Rana muscosa. NCBI lineage: Eukaryota > Metazoa > Chordata > Amphibia > Anura > Ranidae > Rana > Rana muscosa. The sequence continues at coordinate 322,374,433 of CM055128.1, forward strand.
ATTTTTAAGGGTAAATGTTTGTCGCCATTCCACCAGCGGGCGCAATTTTGAAGCGTGACATATTGGGTATCAATTTACTCGGCGTAACATCATCTTTCATAATATAAAAAAAAAATTGTGATAACTTTACTGCTGTTTTTAATGTTTTCATTCAAAAAAGTGTATTTTTTTTCCAAAAAAGGTGCGCTCGTAAGACCGCTGCGCAAACACGATGTGACAGAAAGTATTGCAACGACCGCCATTTTATTCTCTAGGGTGATAGAAAAAAAATGTATAATGTTTGGGGGTTCTAAGTAATTTTCTAGCAAAAAGAAACTGATTCTAACTTGTAAACAACAAGTTTTAAAAATAGACTTTAGTATCACTTTAACCATTTAAGCCCCGGACCATTTTGGCTGGTTAAAGACCAGAGCCACTTTTTGCGATTCGACACTGCGTCGCTTTAACTGACAATTGCGCGGTCGTGTGACGTGGCTCCCAAACAAACTTGATGTCCTTTTTTTCTCACAAATAGAGCTTTCTTTTGGTGGTATTTGATCACCTCTGCGGTTTTTATTTTTTGCGCAGTAAACAAAAATAGAGCGACAATTTTGAAAAAAAAATTCAATATTTTTTACTTTTTGCTATAATAAATATCCCCAAAAAATATATAAAACTTTTTTTTTCCTCAGTTTAGGCCGATACGTATTCTTCTACATATTTTTGGTAAAAAAAAATCGCAATCAGCGTTTATTGATTGGTTTGTGCAAAAGTAATAGCGTTTACAAAATAGGTGATAGTTTTATGGCATTTTTATTATTATTTTTTTTTTATTAGTAATGGCGGCGATCAGCGGTTTTTTTCATGACTGCGACATTATGGCGGACACATCGGACACTTTTGACACATTTTTGGGACCATTGTCATTTTTACAGCGATCAGTGCTATAAGAATGCACTGGTTACTGAAAAATGACACTGGCAGTGAAGGGGTTAACCACTAGGGGCGCTGTAGGGGATTAAGTGTGACCTAAGGGAGTGATTCTAACTGTTAGGGGGCGTGGCTACGAGTGACACGTCACTGATCTCCGCTCTGATTACACAGAGCGGAGATCGGTGACAGTGTCAGTAGGTGAGCGGGGAGATGTTGTGTTTACACTAACATCTCCCCGCCTCCATGCCTCCGTGAGACGATCGCGGGGATCCCCGCGGCGATCGAGTCCGCGGGACCCGCGGTCCGACTCATGGGGATGGCGGCAGGTACGTTGATGTGCATGTCCGTGCCATTCTGCTGACGTATATCTACAGGAGGCGGTCGGCAAGTGGTTAATACGGTGAAGTGTATAACTTTTAAATGGCAACACTTTATTTTTTGATACAGAGTTATTTTTATAGGAGTCGTTTATATAATGTATCTACCTGTACACTGCATACAAAATACTATTTAGAACAGATGCCATCTCCATGAATTGTGACCTATTTAGATCTATACATTATTGTACAATGAGCTCAGGGTGATAGTGACATGATAAGTTACATACGTTGGTGACACACGGGCGGGTCTGTTGAATGCCGGCCAAATAATTTTTACCGTCACATTTCACAGGCCTAATAATTCCTAATTAGCACAGAGATTGTTCAAACACACATCGCAGTGCTGCACTTTTTACATTTGGTTTTTAGATTAGGGTTTCTCTTTATGAAATCATCTAGAAACACCTCATATTTGGTTGTCATGAAGAAATATTTTGGCTATTGTGAAAAGTATTTTGTTTGACAATCTTGTTAATTACACTGCATGGGGTCGGCAACCTTTGGGAGGTGGACATTTACCTGAACAACATAAAAGAGATAACAAAAAATTGAGTTCCCCTTTTCACACAGAATGCTTCCAAAGGTCTGTCTGTCATGTCAAAAGTTTTTTTTTTTTTTTTTTGTAAATTTCATTTTATTGAGATTTTTTAAACAGTATATATAACAGTAAACCGCACGCAGCGGAAATAATTAGTCCCGTCACAATACAATAAAAAAAAAAACAGAAACAAAAACAAAAGGAAATACAGTTGCCCCAACAAAATCTGCACACTGCATGAACCTCCAGCAGGAGGTAAGTTTATAGCTAGTCTGGCGTGATGACGCCTCCCTCAACTGTATGTGGTTTAACATTTGTTGCAACTCCCGAAGACCCCCCCCCCCCCCCCCCCCAGCAGGAAAATTTGATCCCAGAAAACACCCATCAGATTATATCCTTAAAATATAGCAGGCCAACAAAACCCCTCACCTCAGGAGCACCTTACACTGAGCCATTCAACCCATACCAAGGAACAGGTAATAGATAGTGTACATGGGGATTCAATCAGAAACTGTGTTTGTAGCAGTGGCAGCTGGAATTTTTTTTTCGGAGGGGGGGTGCAAACGAACTGAAAAGTTCTGAAAAAAAAACATCAATTGCAGCCTCACTGTGCCCATCAAATGCAGCCACTGTGCCCATCAAATGCAGCCACTGTCTCCATCAATTGCAGCCACTGTGCCCATCAAATGCAGCCACTGTGCCCATCAAATGCAGCCACCGTCTCCATCAAATGCAGCCACTGTGCCCATCAATTGCAGCCACTGTGCCCATCAAATGCAGCCACTATGCTATCAGTGGCAGCCTTACTGTTCCCATCAAATGCAGCCACTGTGCCCATCAAATGCAGCCACTATGCTATCAGTGGCAGCCTCACTGTTCCCATCAAATGCAGCCACTGTGCCCATCAAATGCAACCACTGTGCCATCAGATGCAACCACTGTGCCATGAAATGCAGCCACTGTGCTCATCACATGCAGCCACTATGCTATCAGTTGAAGCCTCACTGTTCCCATCAAATGCAGCCTCACTGTGCCATCAAATGCAACCAATGTGCCATCAATTGCAGCCACCGTGCCATCAATTGCAGCCACCGTGCCATCAATTTCAGCCACTGTGCCCATCAAATGCAGCCACTGTGCTATCAATGGCCAATGGCAGCCTCACTGTTCCCATCAAATGCAGCTTCACTGTTCCCATCAAATGCAGCCTCACTGTTCCCATCAAATGCAGCCACTGTGCCCATTAAATGCAACCACTGTGCCATCAAATGCAGCCACTGTGCCATCAATTGCAGCCACTGTGCCCATCAAATGCAGCCACTGTGCCATCAATTGCAGCCACTGTGCCCATCAAATGCAACCACTGTGCCATCAATTGCAGTCACTGTGCCCATCAAATGCAGCCACTGTGCCATCAATTGCAGCCACTGTGCCATCAAATGCAACCACTGTGCCATCAATTGCAGCCACTGTGCCCATCAATTGCAGCCACTGTGCCCATCAAATGCAGCCACTGTGCCCATCAAATGTAGCCACTGTGCCATCAATTGCAGCCACTGTGCCCATCAAATGCAACCACTGTGCCATCAATTGCAGTCACTGTGCCCATCAAATGCAGCCACTGTGCCATCAAGTGCAGCCACTGTGCCATCAATTGCAGCCACTTTGCCCATCAAATGCAGCCACTGTGCCATCAATTGCAGCCACTGTGCCATCAATTGCAGCCACTTTGCCCATCAAATGCAGCCATTGTATCTCAGTCCAGAAAGTAGATGGTGACCCTAGATGATGAAGTAACAAAAATGGCGCCCTCCTTCTGGAGAGAAAAGCAGATGAAGGCATTGTCTCCATAAGTTTCATTTATATTCATCATCATCATCATTTATACAGGACCACCAGAGAACCTTTGAGAAGACATAACATATAGTTCCCAACAGACAGGGGATTTAGCCACTATAGCAACCGGTTTTTCCATCCTATGAATATTCCCGGCAAACATCTGCCGTACATTACCGATCTTCAGTAATGAGAAAGTAAATTGTAAATGATCACCTGGTCTCTTTTAAGCCGAATTAGCATAAGAAAGGCTGTTGCTATAGCTGCAGAAACCTTGAAATCGTATTTAATAATCAGTTGGGAAGTTTCCTCTTTGTTGCACTGTTATAGATGGTAGGAAGTGTCTGGGGATCCCGGATACTAAAAAAAAAATATATATAGATTTTTGTTTGCAGTGTCTAGACAGGAGCCCGGGCTCTGTGAAGGCAGCCATGGAGGGTGAAGGCTCTTCGAATTTGGGGAGTAAAGGGGTTTGAAGTACTCAGAGCGTCACATCATAGGCCAAAGTAACGGCGCGCCATAGCGGGAAGCAAAACGCACAGAAGACAGATGCAAGAGCTTTGGTGAGTTTTCTGAATTTGGCATTTTCCGCAGATCTAAAGACTGTTCCTAAATAAAGGAAAACCATACAGGACAACAAAATACACCAAAAAACATCATTTAAGATAAAAAAAAAAAAAATCTTTGTACTTTTATTGTACATACACTCACTGGCCACTTTATTGGGCACCCCTGTTCAATTGCTTGGTAATACAAATGGCTAATCAGTCAATCACATGGGAGCAACTCAGTGCATTTGGGCATCTGAACGTGGTGACGATGACTTGCTGAAGTTCAAACTGAGCATCAGAATGGGGGAAGAAAAGGGATTTAAAGCGGAGCTCCACCCTAAAGTGGAACTTCTGCTCATCGGAACCCTCCCCCCCTCTGGTGTCATATTTGGCACCTTTCAGGGGGGGGGGTGCAGATACCTGTCTAAGACAGGTATTTGCACCCACTTCCGGGAGTCCTCTCTGCGGGTATTCTGCGGGTAGCACGTCACTTCCCGCAGAATACCCCTTGTGTTCTGGGAGACACTCGGCTCCCAGAACACAACAGGGACCAGTGAGAACGGCGCAGCGCGGCTCGCGCATGCGCCGTAGGGAACCCGGGCAGTGAAGCCGCAAGGCTTCACTTCCTGGTTCCCTCTCAGAGGATGGCGGTGGGGGCAGCAGAGTGACGAGCGATTGCTCGTCTTCTGCTGCCGACGTCGCTGGACTCCAGGACAGGTAAGTGTCCATTTCTTAAAAGTCAGCAGCTGCAGTATTTGTAGCTGCTGGCTTTTAATATTTTTTTTTTTCAGGGGAGCTCCACTTTAACTGACTTAGAACGTGGCATGGTTGTAGGTGCCAGACGGGCTGGTCTGAGTATTTCTGGGATTTTCACGCAGATGGGCAGATGCATTTGAGATGCATGATGAAAGGCAACATTAACTCAAATAACCCCTTGTTACACCCAAGGTATGCAGAATACCATCTCTGAACGCACAACACATCCAACCTTTGGATCAGTGCACTCAGTAAAGCCTTCCTCCATGTTTCCCTGTGCAGTGAGTTCCCCCCCAGGCGCCCCCCCCTCCTCCTCGGCCGAGTCAGATATGTTCAGGGACCCTGCCAGTTTCTGGGAATAGTATCTAATGTCTTTAGGGAGGGGGGTCACCGCTGGCATTCTTAGGGGTTTTTGGAGGTGTACTCACTGTATCTTTAGGTTTCTCCATGCCGCGCAGTCCGCGCTGCTGAGACCCTGCGACGGGAGCCATTTTTTGATCTCCGAGCGCTGTCCCTCTTCCTTGCTCTTTCCCCTCAGAACCATCATGAATTCCGCCAGCACAGGTACCACAACGGGTTCCCCCTCAGGTTCCCGAGTTGGTCTATGGCCGTTAGACAGGGTGAAGAAGCCGGGAACAGGATTATATCAGGGTAACAAGCGGGAGCTCTGTGAGGAATTCATTTGCCATTTTTGCATATTCTTTTTTTTATTTGGCTGATGTTCACCTTTCAGCTGATTTGTTCCCATATAGCTAAAAGTCTGCTCCTGGTGCTACTAAGGCCAGCCATAGCCAAGCATGGGTTGCAGGAACAAAAATTTGCTAGATTCTCCCGTCAACACAGGCAGTGTTGATAGAGGAATCCTTCAGGTCTCTCTTTTTCTACACTTAAGCACAATAGGGATGGTTCTGGGTGAAAACTTTCTGTATCTCCACTTTTGAGTTCTTGAACTTTTGCACCAATGCCCTTAGCTCTCTGGCCATCTATATCTGATGGCTTGGAAATTTCCAAAGGGGCATTAACAACTTGAGCGTGCCCAGACTCATTCTTCTGACTCTGTTTAAGTTCTGTCCTTTCTCTCTTCAGTCCCGACTTGAAGTTTCAGTCTCAACCCTCTGAAAGGCCAGATTTCATTAGGTACCCAGAGAACGCCTCATATGTCCCTTTCTTTTTTCCTTCAAGACTTTACTCACTGAAAACAAGATTTCCAACCATTGGAATCCACCTCTAGTAGTGGTAGTACTGGATTTTATGATCTCCTCTCCTAACCATTCTATTTTGAAGGCTCTCTATTAACCACTTAAGCCCCGGACCATTTGGTAGCTAAAGGACCAGAGGTGATTTCAGAATTTTGCACTGCGCTGCTTTAACTGTAAATTGTGCGGAGATGCAATGTTGTACCCAAACGAAATTTGCGTCCTTTTCTTCCCACAAATAGAGCTTTCTTTTAATGGTATTTGATTGCCTCTGCGATTTTTATTTTTTGCGATATAAACGGAAAAAGACCGAAAATTTTGAAAAAAAATGATATTTTCTACTTTTTGTTATAAGAAAAATCGAATAAACTCAATTTTAGTCATACATTTAGGCCAAAATGTATTCAGCCACATGTCTTTAGTAAAAAAAATGTCAATAAGCGTATATTTATTGGTTTGCGCAAAAGTTATAGCGTTTACAAACTAGGGTACATTTTCTGGAATTTACACAGCTTTAAATTTATGACTGCCTATCTCATTTCTTGAGGTGCTAAAATGGCAGGGCAGTACAAAACCCCCCAAATGACCCCATTTTAGAAAGTAGACACCCCAAGGAAATTGCCGAGAGGCATGTTGAGCCCATTGAATATTTTTTTTTTGTCCCAAGTGATTGAATAATGACAAAAAAATAAATAAATAAAAAAATTACAAAAAGTTGTCACTAAATGATATATTGCTCACACATGCCATGGTTATATGTGGAATTTCACCCCAAAATACATTTTGCTGCTTCTCCTGAGTACGGGGATACCACATGTGTGGGACTTTTTAGGAGCCTAGCCACGTACGGGACCCCGAAAACCAAGCACCGCCTTCAGGATTTCTAAGGGTGTAAATTTTTGATTTGACTCCTCACTACCTATCACAGTTTCAAAGGCCATAAAATGCCAAAATAGCACAAAACCCCCCCCCCCAAATGACCCCATTTTGGAAAGTAGACACCCCAAGCTGTTTGCTGAGAGGCATGGTGAGTATTTTACAGCTCTCATTTGTTTTTGAAAATGAAGAAAGAACATTTTTTTTCTTTTTTTTTTTAAATTTTCAAAACTTTGTGACAAAAAGCGAGATCTGCAAAATACTCACAATACCTCTCAGCAAATAGCTTGGGGTGTCTACTTTCCAAAATGGGGTCATTTGGGGGGGTTTTGTGCCATCTGGGCATTCCATGGCCTCCGAAACTGTGATAGGCAGTGAGAAGTGAAATCAAAAATTTACACCCTTAGAAAGCCTGAAGGCGGTGATTGGTTTTTGGGGTCCCGTACGCGGCTAGGCTCCCAAAAAGTCCCACACATGTGGTATCCCCGTACTCAGGAGAAGCAACAGAATGTATTTTGGGGTGTAATTCCACATATGCCCATGGCATGTTTGAGCAATATATCATTTAGTGACAACTTTGTGCAAAAAATAAATAAAAAAAATTGTCTTTTTTCCGCAACTTGTGTCAACATATAAAATATTCCATGGACTCGACATGCCTCTCAGTATATAGCTTGGGGTGTCTACTTTCCAAAATGGGGTCATTTGGGGGGGTTTTGAACTGTTCTGGCATTTTATACACAACATTAGGAAGCTTACATCCACTCTTCTAACCACTTGAAGACAAAGCCCTTTTTGACACTTTTTGTTTACATGAAAACATATTTTTTTTGGCAAGAAAATTATGTTGAACCCCCAAACATTATATATATTTTTAAAGCAAAGGCCCTACAGAATAAAATGGTGGGTGTTGCATTTTTTTTTCTACACAGTATTTGTGCAGCGATTTTTCAAACGCATTTTTTGGGGAAAAAATACACTTTTTTAATTTTAATGCACTAAAACACACTATATTGCCCAAATGTTTGATGAAATAAAAAAGATGATCTTAGGCCGAGTACATAGATACCAAACACGACATGCTTTAAAATTTCGCACAAACGCGCATTGGCGACAAACTACATACATTTTTAAAAGCCTTTAAAAGCCTTTACAGGTTACCCCGTTAGATTTACAGAGGAGGTCTACTGCTAAAATTACTGCCCTCGATCTGACCTTCGCGGTGATACCTCACATGCATGGTGCAATTGCTGTTTACATATGACGCCAGACCGACGCTTGCGTTCGCCATTGGGCAAGAGCAGGGCAGGACAGGGGTGCTTTTTTTTTTTTTTTTTTTTTTATTATTAATTTTGCTTTTTTATTTTATTTTTAAACTGTTGCTTCCATATTTTTTTTTTTTTTTATCATTTTTATTGTTATCTCAGGGAATGTAAATATCCCCTATGATAGCTATAGGTAATGACAGGTACTCTTTTTTGAAAAAACTGGGGTCTATTGGACCCTAGATCTTTCCTCTGCCCTCAAAGCATCTGACCACACCAAGATCGGTGTGATAAAATGCTTTCCCAATTTCCCAATGGCGCTTTTTATATCCGGGGGGGGGGGTCATTCCCTCCCACTGCTTGTAAAAGCAGTCCAGAGGCTAATTAGCCACTAGGATTGCTTTTACATGAAAGCCGGCCGCTGGCTGAAAAGAATGATACCAAGATGATACCTAAACCCGCAGGCATCATTCTGGTATAAACATTCAAAGTCCAGCAACATACCAGTACGTTGCTGGTCCTTGTTGGACATGTATTGTAATCTTTTTTTTCATGCATCCTGTTGGCTGAACGAAAAAAGAGAATGATCGGTGGGTATGCCCACCATTAGAATACCGCCCTTCATCCACCCACTTCTAATGATGGGCATACATGCACCATTTATATATGCCGAAGCATGGGGGCATCTTCCCACAAAAGTTATGCCGCGTACACATGGTCAGACTTTTCCACGGGCAAGCCTCCGTCGAAATTTCGACTGTATGTACGCGGCATTAGGAGCAAAATCGCTCCTCCACCCCTGCTGCCCCAATGCTTCGGCATATATGCTTTTTTTTTTTTAACTGTGGTGGTGAAATCACCTCCTACAGCACTGGAGTCGCAGGGATCAGGCCTGTCTCTGCGAACGCTGCAGTTATGTGTGTTGTGTTTTGCAAGTGACAGTGATCGATCGATACTGCACTTGGGTGGCCTGGGCTGGACGGAGGGGCAAAACGCAGGTGCTAGCAGGTATCTGGGCTGATTCCGCTAACACTGCGTTTTTGGGAACCCTAAACTGCTGGGGACGCTAGTATAGATCTGATCAGATCAGATATTGATCTGTTCAGATACTATACCACTAAGGGCGGTGTATGCTTCACGCGTGGGTGTTAGCGTTACTGGCACTAACCTGACGCTGCCTGGGGTGTGACGCAGACCCTCTCTGATGCTAAAACCTAATTGATATCACCCGCCGGGCGATCAGGGGGTTAAACCTTTATTGGGTTATATACGGCGGGTGCCCTGACACTATAAAAAGCAAACTAACTAACCAGCGTCACCCGTAACACTTATATGATGATCACTGGTGAAAGGGTTAACTAGGGGCAATTAGGGGGTTAAAACCTTTATTAGGTAATATATGGGGGTACCTGACGCTATATAAAAACCTGACGGCGAACCTAAAAAAATTACTGCCTACCGATCTGCATCACCGACACTAAGACAACGATCATAAAAACGATCGCTTAGCGACAGTGGTGATAGGGGGTGAAAGGGTTACCTGGGGGGCGATCAGGGGGTTAAACCTTTATTAGATAATATATTGGGGTACCTGACGCTATAAAAACCTGCGGCGAACCTAAAAAAAATTACTGGCTACCGATCTGCATCACCGACGCTAAGACAGCGATCAGAAAAATGATCGCTTAGCGACAGTGGTGATAGGGGGTGAAAGGGTTACCTGGGGGGTGATCAAGGGGGTTAAACCTTTATTAGGTAATATATGGGGGTACCCGACGCTATAAAAACCTGCGGCGAACCTAAAAAAAATTACTGGCTACCGATCAGCATCACCGACGCTAAGACATCGATCAGAAAAATGATCGCTTAGTGACGGCGGTGCTAGGGGGTGAAAGGGTTACCTGGGGGGTGATCAAGGGGGTTAAACCTTTATTAGGTAATATATGGGGGTACCCGACGCTATAAAAACCTGCGGCGAACCTAAAAAAAATTACTGGCTACCGATCAGCATCACCGACGCTAAAACATCGATCAGAAAAATTATCGCTTAGTGACCGTGGTGATAGGGGGTGAAAGGGTTACCTGGGGGGCGATCAAGGGGGTTAAACCTTTATTAGGTAATATATGGGGGTACCCGACGCTATAAAAACCTGCGGCGAACCTAAAAAAAATTACTGGCTACCGATCAGCATCACCGACGCTAAGACATCGATCAGAAAAATGATCGCATAGCGACGGCGGTGCTAGGGGGTGAAAGGGTTATCTGGGGGGTGATCAGGGGGTTAAACCTTTATTAGGGGGGGGGGGGGTTAGGGGGCTACACTGGACCTAAAACTAAATGTAGTGACACTTTTACAGTCACAAATGTCACTGATTGCAGTGATCAGTAAATAAATGGTCACTGCAATCAGTGACACTGTGACTGGGGGCTGGGGGGTGATCTGGGGGGTGATCTGGGGGGGCCTGGGGGGGCGATTTATGTACCTATGTGTCCTGGTGTCAGTGTAGTGTTGTGTGCACTGACCTGCATCTTCTCCTGTACGGCGCTCGGTATATGTGAGCGCCGCAGGAGAGATGACATCACTTCCTCCAGCCTGTGTAAACAAGTACACAGGCAGGGGAAGCTCTCATTCGCCGGGAGCGATCGAGAGGGGGTGGCCGGAATCGAACGGCCGTCCCCTCATGCCGGATCGCTCCCGAAGGTAAAACGACCGCTCACTGTAAAGAAGGGGGGTCCGATCGGACCCCCCAACTATACAAAGGCAATCACGTACATATACGTGATTCTGCCTGTCGGTGCCATTCTGCCTACGTATATTTACAGTGGGCGGTCGTTAAGTGGTTAAAAGTAACTCTTAAGATTATGTTTTAGGTCTCAACTCAACTCCCTCTCAACTTGGCTAGGAAAGTCTTCTTGAATATCAGTTTGTTTGTCTGAGGTTTATCCAAGTCTTCTCTCACCGTTAGGGAAGAGCCGAACACCCCCCTGGTTCGGTTCGCACCAGAACCTGCGAACGGACCGAAAGTTTGCACGAACTATCGAACCCCGTTAAAGTCTATGGGACTCGAACGTTCGGAATCAAAAGTGCGAATTTTAAAGGCTAATATGCAAGTTATTGTCCTAAAAAGTGTTTGGGGACCCGGGTCCTGCCCCAGGGGACATGTATCAATGCAAAAAAAAAGTTTTAAAAACTGCTGTTTTTTCGGGAGCAGTGATTTTAATGATGCTTAAAGTGAAAAAAAAGTGAAATATTCCTTTAAATATCGTACCTGGGGGGTGTCTAAAGTATGCCTGTGAAGTGGCGCATGTTTCCCATGTTTAGAACTGTCCCTGCACAAAATTACATTTCTAAAGGTAAAAAAAAGTCATTTAAAACTACTTGCGGCTTTAATGTAATGTCTGGTCCCGGCAATATGGATGAAAATCATTGAGAAAATCGGCATGGGTACCCCCCCCCTTCCCAGCCCATTTGTCTTCAGGTAGCTTTAGGTGCACTAACTGAAAATACTGCAGCTACCACAATCACCTGCCTGCCTGTCAGTATATTAGGAAGAGAATAACAGGAACGGATCTAGCTAAACTGAATACAGTGTGTGTATTGTATATATATATATATTGTGACAGCAGGAAGGTAAAGTCACCTGGTTGCATCCAGGGGGGTAGATATATTTCGCCCAGATTCAGGCTTTACGCCGACTTATACAACTAGGTGGAGTGTTGTATAAGCCCAGCTGAGGCTAGTGGGCTCATGGATGACTCATACCTCTAGGGAGAGTGTGGGGCGTCGTGCAGACAGGGAGTTGATGAGACCAGCTGAAGCTTGTCAGCTCATTTAGGCCTCTATAAGAACTCCCAGATTCATTAGGTGTTTGCTCATGCCTGGACCCAGACCTGTGTGGACTGTCTAGGGAGAGTGAACCCCTGTGCGGTGAGACAAAGCCTGTGTGGCTATTTGCTTGGACATTTAAAACCAGGGACTTAGGGACTAGGACAGCACTAGGCTGATCCCAGTTGTTAGTTAGGAAACCTGTATGTTTAGTCAGAGGTCAAGTTGACCAGGATTTATTTTGTTTATGTTTCTTTTGGCTTTGCTGTGTTTTGTCACTGTAAATAGAAAATAAACCGCACCTTTTTTTGATTTTGAAAACCACAACCTCCGTTTGCTGGGCCTGTTTTTGTGTGGGGAGCCCATCCCGGGGGTCACACACACCCGCTGCCGAGCTAACCCCCTCACAGTTGGTGGAGAACCAGTGGCAGTTTTTTTTTAAGCCAGCATGGAGGAGATACTGAAGCAGCTGGCTCTAGCAAATGCCAATCAACAGCAGACAAATGCAGGTTTGCAAAAGAGCCTTGCAGCTCATCAACAGAGCCTTGCAGCTCAACAACAGAACTTCGCAGCCCAGCAGCAAGCTCATCAACAGAGCCTTGCAGCCCAGCAGCAAGCTCACCAACAGAGTCTGGAAGCTCAGCAACAAGCCCAGCAGCAATCTGAGGCCTGCTTCATAGACCTGTTACAGAAGCAAGAGCAGAGACTACAACAAATGGAAGCAGTAATGCAGCAACGTCCGCAGACCAGTGAGGAAAGCCGTCCCACTAATACCGCGTCCTTTGGGGTGAGTCGTTTATTGACAAAAATGACTGGAGAGGATGATCCAGAGGTATTTTTGACCACATTTGAAAGGACTGCTGAAAGAGAAAAGTGGCCTGAGGAGCAGTGGGCTGGACTGGTGGCTCCTCTGTTAACTGGTGAATCGCAGAAGGCTTACTATGACCTAGAGCCTGACCAAGCAAAAGACTATGTGATGCTAAAAGCTGAAATATTGGCAAGGCTGGGTGTCCCCCAGGCTGTCCGGGCTCAGCGTGTGCATAACTGGACTTTCCAGCTTGGAAAACCCCCCAGGTCTCAAATGTATGATCTCATTCACCTGAGCAGAAAGTGGCTACAGCCAGAGACTTTGTCCGCACCAAAGATTGTGGAACGTGTTGTAATGGATCGGTTTTTGAGAGCTCTTCCTACTGCCATCCAAAAGTGGGTAAGCCATGGAGACCCAGAGACGGCCGATGGTCTTGTGGATCGTGTGGAGAAATACTTGGCTACAGAGAACCTGACGGCCTCTTCCAGAGACACTCGGACTTTCCACCCTAAGACCAGACCATCCCCAGGGGCGGATAAGAGGATTCCAAGGGGTGAGGGTGGAGAGAGTGAGAGGGTGGGAGCTCTACCCCAAGTTTGGCGAGAACAGCCTGGGAAATCAGCGGCTCAAGAGGCGGCAAGAAGGATCGTTTGCTACCGCTGCCGGCAAGCGGGACATATTGCAGCCAATTGCCCGGTTGTGGAGGAACCCATGCAGTGTGACTTTCTGACGGGCAGACGTCAGTCGCTGTGTGTGACAGTCGCATGCACTGCCATTCGAGGAAATGAGAAACATTTATGCAAAATGTGTGTTAATGGTAGAAATGTTGTGGTATTGCTGGATTCAGGTAGCCTTGTGACCCTGATAAAGGCTGAGTTAGTTAAAAAAGAGGTCTCTGGGAATAGCAAGGTAGCTGTTATTTGTGTGCATGGGGACACCCGAGAGTATCCAGTGACTACAGTGTGTTTCGAGACCCCCAAAGGTACCCTCTCTCATCCAGTGGGCTTAGTATCTCAGTTACCGCATGACGCCATTGTGGGAAGGGATTTTCCGAAGTTCTGGGAACTGTGGGATGATCCTGAGCCCCCCACTGGTGCCCCTATGTACCAGGAATGGGATAGCCAGAACTCCCCTGAGAGTGGTGAGGACTCTCCGGAATTTCCCTTATCAGTATTGGCAGGGGAGACTCAAGAAACTGGAGAGGAGCCCACCTCCTCAGACGAAAACCTACCGTCTGTGGAGTTTTCTGATCTTGAGGTTCACAGGGAAAACTTTGCCACAGAACAGTTGAAAGACCCCGCCCTAATAAAGGCACGGGAAAACGTAGTGAAAATAGATGGCGAGTTAGTGAACCCAGATAATACCTGCACTTACCCATACTTCAGCGTAGAGAAGGACCTACTGTATTGGGTGGCAAAAAGGGCAGAAGAAACCGTTGAGCAGCTTGTGGTGCCCAAACCTTACAGGAAGTTGGTGTTGGAGTTGGCCCATGGGCACATTCTTGGAGGTCATCTGGGGACAGAGAAAACCCGAGAGAGGGTATTACAGAGATTCTATTGGCCGGGGGTGATGAAGGACATAGAAAATTATTGTTCCTCCTGCCCTGTGTGTCAGAGGTCGGCCCCGATGCCACATTTCCGTAGCCCGCTGGTCCCTCTACCCATCATTGAGGTCCCGTTTGAGAGGATCGCCATGGATTTGGTAGGTCCTATAATCAAGTCCGCTAGGGGGCACCAGTACATATTAGTTATAATGGACTATGCCACCCGTTATCCAGAAGCGATCCCTCTCCAAAATACCTCGGCCAAAACCATAGCCAAAGAGCTATCTCTTGTGTTTAGCCGGGTGGGTATTTGTAAAGAACTGCTTACGGACCAAGGTACACCCTTTATGTCCCGGGTTATGAAAGAGCTGTGTAAATTGTTCAAAGTGACGCAATTACGTACATCTGTGTATCACCCCCAAACCGATGGGCTGGTTGAAAGATTCAACAAAACCCTAAAACAAATGTTGAAGAAAGTGGTGGATAGAGATGGAAAGGACTGGGACTGTCTACTTCCTTATCTGATGTTTGCTATTAGGGAGGTGCCCCAATCCTCTACGGGATTCTCCCCCTTTGAGTTACTGTATGGGAGACACCCAAGAGGGCTGTTGGATATTGCCAAGGAAACTTGGGAAAGTGAGAGTTCTCCCCACAGGAGTGTGATTGAGCATGTCGCCCTGATGCAAGACCGAATTGCACAGGTAATGCCCATCGTGAAGGAACATTTGGCCCAAGCGCAGTTAGCACAGCAGAGAGTGTACAACCGTGGAGCCAAGACCCGTACCTTTTCCCCGGGGGATAGGATACTGGTACTTGTCCCTACGGTTGAAAGTAAATTCCTTGCCAAATGGCAAGGCCCCTACGAGATAATGGAAAAAGTGAGCGAAGTGAATTACAAGGTCAGACAACCAGGAAGGCGAAAGCCCGAACAGATCTATCACGTTAATCTGTTGAAAGCCTGGAGGGATAGAGAGTCCCTAGTCGCAGACACTTGGTCACCAGCTCAAACTGGTTGCGTGATTCCTGAGGTTGGAATAGCAGCCACCTTGTCACAACCCCAACAACAGGAGGTTAAGGAGTTTGTGCTTCGCAACAAGGAGGTATTCTCTGAGCTGCCGGGACAAACATCTGGGGTAGAGCATGACATCATTACCCCGCCCGGTGAAAGGGTGAAGTTAAAACCCTATCGGATCCCAGAGGCCCGACGGGAGGCAATACGGGAGGAAGTACAGAAAATGCTGAACTTAGGGGTGATAGAGGAGTCCCAAAGTGATTGGTCTAGTCCCATTGTGTTGGTGCCTAAACCGGATGGGAGCTGGCGATTTTGTAACGATTTTCGTCAGTTGAACAAAGTTACAAAATTTGACACCTACCCCATGCCACGTATAGATGAATTGATCGACCGGCTGGGAACAGCCCGATACATGACGACTCTTGACCTCACAAAAGGGTATTGGCAAATCCCCCTGGCCAAATTGGCCAAAGAGAAAACCGCATTTGTAACCCCAGACGGGGCGTTCCAATATAAAAGAATGCCGTTCGGGTTACAGAATGCGCCGGCCACATTCCAGCGGAAAATGGACCAGATGCTGAGGCCCCATCGGAAGTATGCTGCGGCTTACCTGGATGACGTAATTGTCCATAGCACAGATTGGGCCTCACATCTGCAAAAGTGCAAGCAGTCCTGGACTCTGTTCGGGAAGCGGGGTTTACGGCTAACCCCAAGAAGTGTACCATTGGGCAGGAGGAGGCCAAATATCTTGGGTACACCATTGGGAGGGGAGTAATAAAACCCCAACTCAACAAAGTCGAGGCCATCCAGAGTTGGCCACGTCCCAACAGCAAGAAGCAGGTACGAGCCTTTCTGGGAATCGCTGGGTATTATCGGCGATTCATTCCCCACTTTGCCTCTAAGGCTGTGCCCCTAACCAACCTAACGAAGGGGAAAGGGTCGGTCATGATTAAATGGACCCCCGAGGCTGAGGCAGCATTCCAATTCTTGAAACAAGCCTTATGTAGCCAGCCAGTGTTGTACTCACCCGACTTCTCTAAAGACTTTGTCGTACAAAGTGATGCGTCAGATGTGGGGTTAGGAGCAGTATTGTCCCAGGTCTGGAACGGGGAAGAGCACCCAGTCATTTACCTCAGCAGGAAGTTGAAGTCCCATGAGGTAAATTACGCCACCGTTGAAAAGGAGTGTTTAGCGGTGAAGTGGGCTCTAGATTCCCTTCGGTACTACCTGCTAGGTAGGCACTTTGACATGGTTACGGATCACGCTCCGTTAAAGTGGATGGCTCAAAACAAGGAAACAAATAGAAGAGTGAATAGGTGGTTCCTGGCCCTCCAGGAATTCAACTTCACAGTAAAGCATCGCCCTGGCGTTCAAATGGGGAATGTGGATGCTTTGTCTCGAGTACATGAATGCCTGATTGCTGGTGTTCCAACCCCGAGGTTAAAACAAGAGGGGGGGGGTATGTGACAGCAGGAAGGTAAAGTCACCTGGTTGCATCCAGGGGGGTAGATATATTTCGCCCAGATTCAGGCTTTACGCCGACTTATACAACTAGGTGGAGTGTTGTATAAGCCCAGCTGAGGCTAGTGGGCTCATGGATGACTCATACCTCTAGGGAGAGTGTGGGGCGTCGTGCAGACAGGGAGTTGATGAGACCAGCTGAAGCTTGTCAGCTCATTTAGGCCTCTATAAGAACTCCCAGATTCATTAGGTGTTTGCTCATGCCTGGACCCAGACCTGTGTGGACTGTCTAGGGAGAGTGAACCCCTGTGCGGTGAGACAAAGCCTGTGTGGCTATTTGCTTGGACATTTAAAACCAGGGACTTAGGGACTAGGACAGCACTAGGCTGATCCCAGTTGTTAGTTAGGAAACCTGTATGTTTAGTCAGAGGTCAAGTTGACCAGGATTTATTTTGTTTATGTTTCTTTTGGCTTTGCTGTGTTTTGTCACTGTAAATAGAAAATAAACCGCACCTTTTTTTGATTTTGAAAACCACAACCTCCGTTTACTGGGCCTGTTTTTGTGTGGGGAGCCCATCCCGGGGGTCACACACACCCGCTGCCGAGCTAAGCCCCTCACAATATATATATATATATATATATATATATACATACACACACAACACCTAGGATGCATATATATCCTCCACACACTGTAACTGCAGCTAACTGACTCGCCTGCCTGCTCTATCTAACTCAAATGAAATGACACTCTCTCTCTGTGTATCTTTCTCCGCCACAACACACTACACAAGGCCGCCACGCAGGCAGCCTTATATAGTGTGGGGCGTGTACTAAACCCCTTGAGACATAATTGGCCAAAGCCACCCTGGCTTTGGCCAATCATGGCTCTCCGTTCTTACCGCGCTGTGATTGGCCAAAGCATGCGGGTCATAGTGCATGCTTGGCCAATCATCAGCCAGCAATGCACTGCAATGCCGCAGTGAATTATGGGCCATGACGCGCCACTCGAATTTGGCGCAAACGGCCCATAATGTTCGAAATTAGGCGAACAGCATAACAGACGATGTTCGACTCAAAGCTCATCCCTACTCACCGTGTTGTGTTAAGTTATGCTCAAGCCAGCTCCCCATTTCACGCACTCAAGAGTGGCCTCATTCTTTGTACCCTTTTAGGAAGATTCATCATTTGTGTATGTTCAATATATTACCAGAGCCATGGGCGTCCGCTGAATTTTTTTCAGGGGGGGGGGGCATCATTTTATGGTCATCCATGCTCGGTCCCTTTTTGACAATGTCATGAAGGGGAGGGGCTTAGTCATTATGACATAAAGCGCAGGCATGCAAAGGTGTGAGAAACCTGATGCAAAAGCTTAATAGAAGGATCAAGCTGCCATTGTCTGATTAGCAATTTCTATTTTTTTTTTAAACCCCCCCCCCCCCCCTCTAGCGGCCGAATAGCACCACTAAAGCGATTGTAATCGCCGCTAAAACTAGCGGCGCTTTACCGATAACGTGGCCAGCTGGCAGTGTGAAATAGCTCTTGAGGATAATTCCGCTTCACTCCATGTCCATATAAATATAGTGCGTCTCCGGGGGGGGGGGGGGGGCAATTGACCCCCCTTGCCCTATGGAGCGGACGCCCATGACCAGAGCCTAAAGGCTTTCACAAAGCTTATTTCATCATTTGGGAAACCCAACTGTCTATTTGTCTTCTGTTCAAGGCCATGTTTCTTCTTCTTGCTCCATATCATCTAAGATTATAGACCAGTGATGGTGAACCTCGGCACCCCAGATGTTTTAGAACTACATTTCCCATGATGCTCATGCACTCATGCAGTGTAGTTGAGCATCATGGGAAATCTAGTTCCAAAACATCTGGGATGCCAAGGTTCGCCATCACTGTTATAGGGCAACCTCTCATGTGTTATCAGTATTCTAAATAGTATTTGCAAAGGTATCTTCAGAACCACTAGCTGAAATATATGCACACAGTCGGCCCTTAATTATTATTATTATTATACAGGATTTATATAGCGCCAACAGTTTACGCATCGCTTTCCAATATTAAAAGGGAGACAATACAGTTATAATACAAGAGGATTAAGAGGGCCCTGCTCAGATGAGCTTACAATCTAATAGGGTGGGGCAGGGGGTACAAAAAGTTGTAACTGTGGGGAATGAGCTGATGGAAGTGGTAAAAGATTAGTTGGAGACATGATAGGCTTCCCTGAAGAGATAAGTTTTCAGAGATCGCCTGAAGGTAGCAAGAGTAGGGGATAGTCGGACAGGTTGAGGTAGTGATTTCCAGAGGATGGGAGAGGCTCTGGAGAAATCCTGTTGACGAGCATGGGAGGAGGAGACGAGAGAGCTTGAGAGTAGGAGGTCTTGAGAAGAGCGGAGAGGACGGTTTGGGATATGTTTGGAGACAAGATTGGTGATGTAGCTCGGGGCAGAGTTGTGGATGGCTTTGTATGTTGTAGTTAGTATTTTGAGTTTAATTCGCTGGGCGATCGGGAGCCAGTGTAAGGATTGGATGAGAGGGGTGGCAGACATTGAGCAGTTGGTAAGGTGGATAAGTCTGGCAGCAGCATTCATGATAGACTAAAGAGGGGAAGAGCCTATGGAGAAGCAGGCCAATGAGAAGGGAGTTGCAATAGTCAAGGCAAGAGATAACAAGGGAGTGAATAAGGACCTTAATGACATGTTATGGGGATGGTTTGCCCTATTTTTGTTCAGGGAAAGTGTTTTCATCTATTTCCTCTGCCTGAATAAATAAATAAATAAATAAACATGTTCCTCTTTTTATCCATCTTTAAGTGTAGTTAGTTCCCATTTGTGTGGTACCTTGGAAACACCAAGGAATGTCAATTTTCTTAACTGAAATTTTACTTTAATGCTTTTATTCTATGGCAAATAAAACCTTACTCCTCGTTTTGTAAAATTGGCTGTGATAGGGTACAGAAATATCTATTAAGTTGCTATTGACATGAAATTCCCCCCCACATGTCGGTAACAACCCATGCATTCCATACATACAAAGACACCAAAACAAAAACGTTCAGAAATGAAGTTCTGGTAATAAAATGGAAGGACACAGAGAAAAAGTATTGAACCCGCTAACTGAAATGTATTGAATACTTGGTACAAAATCCTTTGTTGGTAATGACGGCATCAAGACGCCTCCTGTATGGTGAAACGAGTCGCATGCGTTGCTCAGGTGTGATTTTGGACCATTCTACCACACAGTCTTCAAATCTTCCCGTGGGCCTCTTCTATGAACAGAAAACAAAAATTGCCGCTCAAGGTAGATAGGATAAGGGAGGTGCTTCTCTCAGAGACCTTGGGTGCTGGCGATGCACGTAGCAAATGAAAAAAAAAAAAATAAATAGATGGGGACAGCCGCACTCCAATCCAACGTGTGTTTATTTAACAGGCACTACAAAGACCAGCTAGAACAGGATAGCTGACGCGTTTCACACAGAATTAGTGCTTACTCATAGCTTGAGTAAGCACTAATTCTGTGCGAAACGCGTCAGCTATCCTGTTCTAGCTGGTCTTTGTAGTGCCTGTTAAATAAACACACGTTGGATTGGAGTGCGGCTGTCCCCATCTATTTTTTTTTTCATTGGCCTCTTCTATGAACTCTGATCTTTAGTTCTTTCCATAAATTTTCTATTGGATTCAGGTCAGGTGATTGGCTGGGCCATTCTAGCAGCTTTATTTTCTTTCTTTGAAACCAATTGAGAGTTTCCTCGGCTTTGTGTTTGGGATGATTGTCTTGCTGACATGTCCTCCCTCCTTTCACCTTCATCATCCTGGTAGATGCGGGAGATTTTTTATCAAGCATGTCTTGGTACGTTTTTCCATTCATCCTTCTTTCAATGATATGAAGTTTGCCAGTACCGTATGCTGAAAAACAGCCCCGCCCACACCATGATGTTCCCGCCTCCAAACCTCACTGTTGGTATGCGTTTTTTTTTGGGGGTGATGTGGCTTTTGACCTCCAAACATGGGGTGTATTATGGTATCCAAAGAGTTCAATTTTGGTCTCATCTGACCAGACTATATTCTCCCCCCATATTTCACAGGCTTGTCATCAGGGGAGGGCTGGGAGCCTTAGGCTTTGGGGGCAAGTCCTGTCAAGTGGCCCACTGAACCGCTGAATCAGCTCACCATCCATGGCCCACCTGTTTTTTCAATGCAGCCTCACCAGTGCTTATCAGTGCAACCAACTCCAGTGCCCATCAATGAAGCCTGATCACTGGGGCAGGTTACATGGGGTGTATGGTGGGGGAGATGGGGGGTCAGTTAGGGGTGTCAGGGTCTCTCACCTCAGCGATATCAGCTCAGCAGGTCTTTGCATGCCACGGTCTCTTGGGGGGGTAACGCTCCTGATCCTGGGGTCAAGTTGCAGCCAGCGCTCAGCCCTGCACCCCTGCGTCCCGACTCCCTGGCACGCCCTGCCTCTGCCTGCTTCCAAAAATCCGGTCCCAGGGAGTTGTAGTTTCCTCTGCGCTGCTGTGTTTTCCACCCACCAAAAGCTTGAGCGCAGACTACAACTCCCGGAATGCAACAGCTAGTGGTCGGCCGCCATGGCCGTGCCCCCGGGCCCAACTTCCTAGACCAGAATAAAAGAAAAGGTAGCGGGCAGCGGCTGCCGGCCATTTTGAACATAAGTTAGGGCGGCCTGGGAGGCAATTGCCACCCTGCCCCCTGGCCCAGCCCTCCCCTGCTTGTCATGCTGCGCAGCAAACGTTAAACAAGCTTCACCGTGCTTTTTCTTCAGCAATGGAGACTTGCGTGTTGAGCGTGCATACAGGCCATGGCGGGGGAGTGCATTACTTATTGTTTTCTTTGAAACAGTTGTACCTGATAATTCCAGGTCTTTCTGAAGCTTTCCAAAAGTGGTCCTTGGCTCTTGAATAACTCTTCTGATAATTCTTTTCACTCCTGTCAGAAATCTTGCGAGGAGCACCTGGTGGTGGCCAGTTTACACTTCCTGTGTGATTCAATTTTATTACACATAACTTCATATCTGAACGTATTTATTTGGTGTTATGGTGACATGTTCAATACTTATTTTACCCGCTATATGTGTGATAGGGGCCTCTTTGAGGACAGAAACGGATGTAAAGGATCAGTATGTAAAGTGCTGCACAAATTGTTTTGGCACTTTGTAAATACCTGTAATAATAATAATAATAATAAAAAAAAATACAAAACTGGCAACCTTTTCTATTTTCTCTGGGACATTGCTACCTGTGTCAAATCCTGGCAAAAATACAATCATGGGAGCCTATGGGGAAAGAAGTAAGAGGGGCCTCCATTGCTGACCTCCTTTTAAAATGCTGCCTGTCTGGATATGTCCCGCTTCAGAACTTTCAGTCACTGACCCACAGCCATTGAATTTAGAACCCATGATATCCAATTGTGTTTCTGATCAGAGAGACAGTAAAGTAGCATTATCGGGAGGGTCAGATCTAACCTGTCTGATGTGGGGGTGCAGTAAAAAATGTCAGGGGGGCAGAAGATGGGAGGTCAGCAGGGCAGTGTACAGGGGTCAACAGGACAGAGGTCAGCAGGGTGGAGGACAGGGGTCACTGCTGTCAGGGCAGAGGACAGGGGGTTATCAGAGCAGAGAACAGGGTTAGCAGTTTGTAGGGAAGTGTATAGAGGTAAGCAGGGCATAGAACAGGAGTCAGCAGTGCAGAGTACAGGATCAACAGGGCAGTGTACAGGGGTCAGCAGGGCAGAGGACAGATGTCAGCAGGGGGGAGGACAGGGGTCACTGCTGGCAGGGCAGAGGACAGGGGGTTATCAGAGCAGAGGACAGGGTTAGCAGTTTGTAGGGAAGTGTATAGAGGTAAGCAGGGCATAGAACAGGAGTCAGCAGTGCAGAGTACAGGATCAACAGGGCAGTGTACAGGGGTCAGCAGGGCAGAGGACAGATGTCAGCAGGGGGGAGGACAGGGGTCACTGCTGGCAGGAGGGAGGACAGAGGTCACTGCTGGCAGGAGGGAGGACAGGGGTCACTGCTGGCAGGGCAGAGGACAGGAGTCACTGTTGGCAGGGGGGAGGACAGGGGTTACTGCTGGCAGGGGGAGGACAGGGGTCACTGCTGGCAGGGGGAGGACAGTGGTTCAGCAGAGGACAGGGGACAGTGGTTCAGCAGAGCACAGGGGTCACTGCTGGCAGGGCAGTACACAGGGGGTCAGCAGAACAGAAGACAGGGTTAGCAGTTTGTATAAAGTTTAGCAGGGCACAGAACAGGAGTCAGCAGTAGGGAGTACAGGATCAGCAGGGCAGTGTACAGGGGTCAACAGGGCTCAGGACAGAGGTCAGCAGGGTGGAGGGCAGGGGTCACTGGCGGCAGGGTGGAAAGCAGGGGTCACTGCTGGCAGGGTGGAGAGCAGGGGTCAATTTTGGCAAAGTGGAGGGCAGTGGTCAGTGCTGGCAGAGCAGAGAGCAGGGGTCAATGCTAGCAAAGCAGAGGACAGGGGCAGCGCTGACAGGGCAGAGGACAGGGGCGGTGCTGGCAGGGCAGAGGGCAGGGGTCTCTGCAGGCAGGGCAGAGGACAGGGGTCTCTGAAGGCAGGGGTCACTGCAGGCAGAGCAGAGTACAGGGGTCACTGCTGGCAGGGCAAAGGACAGGGGTAGAGAGCAGGGGTCAATGCTAGCAAATGGGAGGGCAGGGGTCATTGCTTGCAGGGCAGGGGACAGGGGTCACTGCTGGCAGGTCAGAGGACAGGGGTCACTGCAGGTAAGGCAGAGGACAGAGGTCACTGCAGGCAGGGCAAAGGACAGGGGTCACTGCTTGTAGGGCAGAGGACAGGGGTCACTGATTGTAGGGCAGAGAACAGGGGTCACTGCTTGTAGGGCAGAGGACAGGGGTCACTGCAGGCAGTGCAGAGGACAGGGGTCAATGCTGGTAGGGCAAAAGACAGGGGTCACTGCTTGTAGGGCAGAGGACAGGGGTCACTGCAGGCAGGGCAGAGGACACGGGTCAATGCTGGTAGGGCAGAGGACAGGGGTCACTGCAGGCAGGGCAGAGGTCACTGCAGGTAGGGCAGAGGACAGGGGTCACTGCAGGCAGGGCAGACGACAGGGGTCAATGCTGGTAGGGCATAGGAAAGGGGTCACTGCAGGCAGGGCAGAGGAAAGGGGTCACTGCAGGCAGGGCAAAGGACAGGGGTCACTGCAGGCAGGGCAGAGGACAGGGGTCACTGCAGGCAGTGCATAGGAAAGGGGTCACTGCAGGCAGGGCAGAGGACAGGGGTCACTGCAGGCAGGGCAGAGGACAGGGGTCACTGCAGGCAGTGTATAGGAAAGGGGTCACTGCAGGCAGGGCAGAGGACAGGGGTCAATGCTGGTAGGGCAGAGGACAGAGGACAGAGGTCACTACTGGCAGGACACTTGGCAGAGCTTCTCCCATCCCTGAACTGGTGTGCAACTAAAATCTGGAGGGCGCAGCTCACCCCAGCACCCCCCTAGATTGGAAAGGAACAATGTGCATGGCTCCTATAGTTGCTTTCAGAGACATACATTTTAAAACCTGTTAACTAAAACCAGCAACATAGAGACAGGATCTGAATAGCTGACATTGTCTGGGGCAGTGAATTTAAACTTTTGACAAGTTTGCACTGCAGTCTGCAGAAGTAGATAGAGTTAAAGCACACAATCCTCAGCAGGAATCTGGCGGAAGGGTCATTAATGCAGCCTATAAACAGCTGAAAGAATGCTGCTAGTACAGCTACCATCACACTCCCATCACACCAGGGAGGAGAAGGTTTTTTTTTTATTTTTCCTCCCTTCCCTGCCACGTCCTCCCAACTTCCTGCAACAAAGATCCTCCTCCAGCCTAATCCTGACACTGTGTGGGAATGTACCAGCCACCGAACACACCTCACCTGTATTTACAATGCAGATCATCCAGGTAACTGCCAAAAAAAAGTCCAAATCTTCTACATTTGCAATCACAAGTGCTGGATAAGAGAGGAGCTTCATTGCTCTATACTAAGTCACTTTGTTACTAGTTCATGTGACATAATCTGATACAATTGTATCTTTATTTTTTATTTTTATTACTCAATGTGAAAATTTGACAGATGAAGGACTTTTATTACTAGTTGATATGAAATTTTGAGACAGTTGTATTAATTTATTAGTTTGTGTGGAAATTTTGCATAACGGGATGATTCTTTTATCTAGTTTTTGTGAAAGTTGAAGATAATTTTATTGCTTTCTTTATTAGTGCATGGAACACTGTTACTTTACATTTACAAATCCTAATAATCTAATATGAGAGATTTGCTATCGTGTGATTTTTATTATGTATACTGAGGGGGTTATTTACTAAAACTGCACGGTGCAGCCCTGCAGAGAAACCAATCGGCTTCCAGGTCTTAAAGTGGTTGTAAACCCACTCTGACAACAAACACCTACAGGTGATCCTAGATTAAGACTCACCTGTAGGTGCATGAAATATCTCCTTAGCCTACACGGTTAAGGCGATATTTGCTTTTAAAAATAGCGCTGATGACGTCACGTGCATGCGCACTAGCAGGCCGGGGTCATTGCCGGTTTTATGAATGGGACCTTGCCGTCCTGCGTGTGATGTCATCGCCGCTCCGGCCAATCAGAGCGGCGATACCCCGAGACTAGCGACGAGGGGACATGGCGGTGGACGGACCGAGGCAGACTTCGGGGGCTTCGATCTCAGGTAAGTGACACATAATGTGTAGGGATGAGCTCAGGCGTGTTCGCATTGAACACGTACAGAGCCCGCCAAGGAAGTCGGCACGGTCGGAACCGCACTAAACTAATCACAGGCAGGGAGACATTGTCCCGATGCTCAGCTGCAGAGATCAGGACAATGTCTCCCTTGTCACCGACTTCCTTGGCGGGCTCTGCACGTGTTCAATGCGAACACGCCTGAGCTCATCCCTAATAATGAGCTAGTATGCCTTTCTCTTGCAGGTTAGTTTAAAAAAAAAAAAAAAATAATTACGAGGGTTTACTTCCTCTTTAAGCCTCGTACACACGGCCGGTTTTCTCGGCAAGAAAACTGCTGGAAGAGCTTTTTGGCGAGAAAACCAGTCGTGCATATCGTTTCTCGTCGGGAAAACTGCAGGGAATCTCGACGAGAAAAATGGAGAACCTGCTCTCTGTTTTCTCGTCGGCCTGTTTCTCGACGAGATGAGAAAACCGTGAGTGTGTATGCTTACCTGTCTATGGTAAACCCGCGCATGCTCAAAAAGACTTTGACGCATGCGCGGTAGCATACAAGGGTGAAGTAGGGTGTAGCAAGATGGCGGCGACGGCATCGAATGTGACAAGCGCAGGCTCGTCGATGACGTCACCGCGTTCTTGCCATTCAAAAGAACGGCGGTTCTTTTTAATGGCCGCGTGTACACTCAGTGAGCAAGGCAAGCTTGCTGGGAAAACCAACGTGTGTGTGTGTGTGTGTGTGTGTGTTTTTATTTTTTTCCCCTGACGACGAGATTCCCGCCCGTGTGTACGAGGCTTGATTGTCAAATAAGGATGAGCTGCGGCGTGTGCGCAGAGCCCGCCAGGAAGTCGGCACTGCACTGCGCTAATCCCAGTGAGACATTTCCCGATCTCTGCAACTGCGCATCGGGACAATGTCTCACTGCCTGTGATTAGCGCAGTGCCGACTTCCTGGCGGGCTCTGCACGTGGGCTGTGCGAACACGCCGGAGCTCATCCTTATTGTCAAAAGCTTAGTTGAACAAGCTGCAGTTTGAAGCTGATTGGTTACTATTAGGGATGAGCTCCGGCGTGTTCGCATTGAACACGTGCAGAGCCCGCCAGGAAGTCGGCACCCGCGCTGCGCTAATGACAGGCAGGGAGACCTTTCCCGATGCTCGGCTGCAGAGATCGGGAAATGTCTCCCTGGCTGTGATTAGCGCAGCGCGGTGCCGACTTCCTGGCGGGCTCTGCACGTGTTCAATGCGAACACGCCGCAGCTCATCCCTAGTTCCTATGCACAGCTGCACCAGATTCTGAGTGCACCCAGTTTAGTAACTCTCCCCCTATTAGATCCCTTTCACCCTGGGGCCACAGCTGCGTTCGTGGGAAAAGCGGCGCTTTTCAGTCGCTAGCGGGGCGCTTTTAACCCCAAAGAAGAGATTTAAAAAAAACTTCTGTGTTGTGGCGCTTTCGAAACGCTTTTCAGGCGCTCACTCCAATGGGCAGGGCTGTTTTGGGAGCGCTGTATACAATGCTCCCAAATCACTCCAAAAATGGTGCTTCCCGGACTTTTCGGAACGTCCCACAAGCGAACCGCCCCAGTGTGACAAGTCACACTTGAATGAATGGGAGGCGGTTTTCGGGCGCTTAGCCAGAGGCTTTTTCCAGCGCTAAAGCACCTGAAAACCGCCCCAGTGTGAAAGAAGTCATAAGCCCCGTACACACGATCGGCTTATCCGACGGGAATTGTGTGATGGCAGGCAGTTGTCGGCAAATCCGACCGTTTTGTACGCTCCATCGGACAATTGTTGTCGGATTTTCCGCCAACAAATGTGGGATAGCAGACTTTAAAATCGTCTAACAAATGTGCGTTGTCGGATTATCCGATCGTCTGTACACAAGTCCATCGGAGAAAAATCCAAAGTACAAACACGCATGCTCAGAAGCAATGCTCACCATAACGCAACATTAGCAGAAGTTGCCCAAAGGGTGGTGCTAAAGTGCTGGAAAAACCAGGTAGTTTCGTGTTTGTTGGCCGACATATCTTTGCCGTTTGTATGTTAAGCCTCGTACACGCGGTCGGACTTCAAACAAACTTTTCCGTGGATTTTTGTCCGAAGGGAGTTGGCCGGGCACACCCATAGCATACACACGGCAGGACTTTTCTGCAAACTTTCCCAACATCACGTGTTTTTTTTTTTCTCCTCCTTTTCTGCTGCTCTTTTCTGCTCTTTACCGCCACCCTTTGGTCAACTTCTGCTATTGTTGGTTGATTTTAACATTGGTTCTGGGCATGCGTATTTGTACTTCGGACAAAAGTCCGATGGATTTCTGTACACACGGTCGGACTTTGCGCCATCGGACTTTTGTTGCCGAAAAGTTTGTCTGTTTGCAAAGCGAACTTTTGTCCGATGAAAACCGAAAAAGTTTGTCCGGTGGAGCGTACACACGGTAGGATTTTTTGGAAAACTTGCTCATTTTGAAGTTTGTTGGCCAAAAGTCCGACCGTGTGTACGAGGCTTAAAGCCCTGTACACACGGTCAGACTTTTGGCCAACAAACTTCATTTTGAGTAAGTTGGACCAACAATCCGACCGTGTGTACGCTCCATCGGACAAACTTTTTTTGCTTTTTTTTTTTTTTTTTTTTTTTTTTTTTTCTTGTTTTCGTCGGCCAAAAGTTGGGTCTGCAAACGGACAAACTTTTGCCCAACAAAAGTCAGATGGAGCAAAGCCCGACCGTGTGTACAGAAATCCATCGGACTTTTGTCCGCTGGACAAAACAACTAATGTTAAAATCAACCAACAATAGCAGAAGTTGACCAAACGGTGGCGGTAAAGAGCAGAAAAACCACGTGATGTTGAAAAAAGTTTTGGGAAAGTTTGCAGAAAAGTCCTGTGGTGTGTATGCTATGGGTGTTCCCGACCAACTCCGTTCAGACAAAAATCCACGGAAAAGTCCGATGGAAGTCCGACCGTGTGTACGGGGCTTTAGACAAGTTCCTGGCCAACGCACTTTGGACAAAAGTCCTACGCTTTGTCCGAAGAAAATCAGATCGTGTTTGTGTATGAGGCTTAAGGCTCGGTTCACACCGTCGCCGCATGCAGCTCACAGCAGGGGTCCGGTGCGTGCTGGTTCACCGTTTTTCAGGTCCGATTTCAGCCCGAACTTTGGGCTGGAATCCAACCTGAAACGCACCAAAAAAGGCGCACGTTTTTCCTGCACACCACACCAGAACCGCCCCGGAGATATGTGAACCGGCTCCATAGAGAGCTGGTCACATTCTCCTGCTATGTGAATTGGATGCGGAGAAACGCCCATTCAATTCGCATTGGTGTAAACCCAGCCTAAGTGTTGCCATCTCATCCCTTTAAACCCGAACATATATGGATTACACGGGTTCTGAGGCTGATTTAATGCACATAAGGCACTAAGTGAGTTTAATTACCACCCCCCCCCCCCCATGCATCCATGTGTATTGCGGTGCGTAGAATAAATAATAAAAAATAAAAAAAAAATCTGTAAAAAACAAAATGTAAAACGCCCCTGTCCCCGGTAGCTCGCGCTCAGAAGCGAACACGCATGTAAGTCCCGCCCACATATGTAAACGCTGCTCAAACCCCACACGTGAGGTATTGCCGCGTGCGGTAGAGTGCGAGAAACAATTCTAGCACTAGACCTCCTCTGTAACTCGAAAATATTAACCTGTAAAAAAAAATTAAAGCGTCAACCTATGGAGATTTTTAAGTACCGAAGTTTGGCGCCATTCCATGTGTGCGCAATTTTCAAGCGTGACATGTTAGATGCTGCTACGCCGAGTAAATAGATGCCTTTTCACATTATACAAAAAAATTGGGCTAACTTTACTGGTGTGGTTTTTTTTTTTTTTTTTTTTTTTTAAATTCGTGAAACCGTTTTTTATTCCCAAAAAAAGACGTTTTAAAAATTATTGCGCAAATACCGTGCAAGAAAAAAAGTTGCAATGACCGCCATTTTATTCCCTAGGGTGTCTGCTAAAAAAAAACATATATAATGTTTGGGGGTTCTGATTAATTTTCTAGCAAAAAAAGATGATTTTTACATGAAGGAGAGAAGTGCCAGAATAGGGCTCGGTGGAGAAGTGGTTAATGACGCCCTCATGCATCTGCTGGGATGTGCGCTTTTCACATTGTTGTGGCATTGTGTGATACCCTTTTTAAAAAAAAAATAAGGGATTTTTTTTTCTGCATTTCTAGTGCATTCCATTGAAATGAATGGGCTGCCCTACACGTGACCTACATTTTTATCCACCCTGTTGGTACACCTTTTTGAATCCTAAAACTCCTGCTAACCTCTGCACCCCCACTTCCTTTAACTCTACCTGCCTCCATTGCTCATCTTTGCACCCACCTTCCTTCTTTACATCCCCCTCCTTGCTCACCTGTGCACCCCAAACTGTAATTCCTTCCTTCTTTGCCACCTCTGCACCCCCCTCCAATTTGCTTAGCTTTGCGGGACTTTCAAGCCCCTTTTACCTCCCCCAGTGGGCAGAATTCAGCAGAGGTGATGGTTGTTATGCCCTCGGGGGCATAATATAAATATGAATGCCACCTCTATTTACATAATAGACACGTGCACTGCCGAAAAATTTGTTTTCTTTTTCCTTTTTTCGGAAATTCGGGAAAATCAAAAAAATTTAGGTTTTTTTTGTTTTGTGCTTTTTTTTTTTTCGGAAATTCGAAATTCCGAATTCTCGAACGTCCAAAAAAAACGATTTTCGGAAATTCAAAAAATTCGGAAATTCAACTTTTCGAATTTTACAATTTCAGATTTTGAATTTTCGAAAATCCGAATTTCGGAAATTCCGAATTCGGAAATTGAAAAATTCGGAAATTTCGTAATTTAACGAATTTCTCTAAATTCGTGAAAAACTAATTAGAAACTGAATAAACTTCAAAGGACAAGGACATTTAAACTGGTATCGTTGGCAAGTATGAGGCAGCTGCTTTGGGCCCCGCAACAACGATGGGGCCCAGGGCAGCTGCCTTTTTTTGCCCTGCCCTAAAGACGACTCTGCTTTGCGGAACAAGCAAGAAGGAGCATTTAGTGATGAAAAGGTACAAGTTTCTTAGCCCCTAGGAAATGCCTTCTGGTTTTATTTTTTTTTTACTTCTAAAAACAATCGATAAATGGGGTCTCTTATTTTATTTTTTTATTTTATTTTTTCCAGCGACATGTAAAATAAGAGGAATCTGGAAGTGAGTGACTCTTCACTATGGGTAAGACACTTTTTTTTTTTTTGTTTAATATCATGATACTCCTTTACAGCTAAGCTAGTACAGTGGAACCTCGGATTACGTGCATAACCTGTTCCAGGAGAATGCTCGTAATCCAAAGTACTCGCATATCAAAGCGAGTTTCCCCATTGAAGTCAATGGAAACAAAAATGATTAGTTCCGCATTGACTTGCAATACCGCATGCGGCCAGGGGCGGGGGGAGGCGCCGGAGAGCCTCGGAAACGGGCGAAAAGGCCTGAGGACACCTCGGCAAACCTCAAAGACTTGCTTCCTAAATTTTTGCAGCTGCGCTGTCCTCGGGCCTTTCTGTGCATTTCCGAACGGCGCTGATTGGCGACGTTCGGCTTGGCTCCGGCGCCTCCCCCACCTCAGGCCTAACGCGGTACTGCACACCACTTTGTCCTAAATCGTGCTCGTTTTGGGAGACAACATTTGCAAACCGAGTTAAGATTTTTAAAAATACAGTGCTCGTATTGCGAAACGTTTGTTAACCGCGTTACTCGCAATCCGAGGTTCCACTGTAAATGCCTTTCAAAGTGATGAGATGACCAATCAACATATCTTGTATGCAAAGCATGTGGGACAAACATCCCATTACAAATAAAAAAAAAAAAAAAAAAAATATATATATTCTGGAAAGTACAACGCCTCTCATGATACCATCCACTTACTGGTGCATCATTTAGAGCAGTGGTCTCCAAACTGTGACCCGTTGCCCTTTGCTTGCCTTTATCTGGCCCTTTTAGGCACTAGTCCACCAACTGACACCAGTGATGGGGCACCATTCCCCCCTACTGGGAAGGTGGAAGCGCTTACACACCTGTGTTTATTCCCCTACTGACACCGTCAATGGGGCACTATTCCCCCAATAAAACCAACGATGGGGCACTGATGCCAGGGCATTTTCTTCTCCCAATGGCCACAGTTCGGCCCCCCTAAATCCTGAAGGACAATAAACCGGCCCCTTGCTTAGAAAGTTTGGAGACCCCTGACCTAGAGCAGTGGTTTCCAAACTGCGGCTCTTTGCTTGCCTTTTTATATGGTCCTTGTAGCCCTGTTCTTCTCACTGCTATAGGGCACCATTCCTTCCACTGACATCAATGATGGGGCACCATTTCTCCCACGGACACCAATGACCCCATCATCGGTGTCAGTGGGAGAAATGGTGTCCACTATTCCTCACACTGACACGAATGACAGGACACTATTTCTCCCACTGACCCTAATGATGGGGCGCCATTCCTCCCCCTGGCCCCCAGTGAGAGCGGGGCGCCATTCCTCCCCCTGGCCCCCAGTGAGAGCGGGGCGCCATTCCTCCCCCTGGCCCCCAGTGAGAGCGGGGCGCCATTCCTCCCCCTGGCCCCCAGTGAGAGCGGGGCGCCATTCCTCCCTCTGGCCCCCAGTGAGAGCGGGGCGCCATTACTGCAGCACAGGTCTTTTATACCGTGCAAAATGGAAATATATGTATGGTTATAAGAGCAACCCTAGTATCAGAAATGCGAAAACGTGACTTGCATACAAATTCGATTGTCCAGATTTATTTTTTTACTAAATGACACAAAAACCTCCATCCTGGAGGATTACTGCAACCAAATTCTACGGGTTTTCATTGCTCTGACATTCTGGTAATTTGATAGTCAAATCTATGTCATGAAGTGGATAATCTTTCCCATATTTTTTTATTTTATTTTTTTCAGGCCTCCGACCAGTTACACTCCTATTATCCGCTACGGTCTCCTTACTGGGCGGACTGATATTTGGGTACGAACTAGGAATAATTTCTGGAGCCTTACTTCAACTGAAGAATGATTTTCATCTTACCTGTTTCCAGCAAGAGGCGCTGGTGAGCGCAGTTTTAATTGGCGCCCTTTTTGCATCGCTGATAGGAGGAGTCCTGATTGACCGATCCGGACGGCGGACGTCTATACTGGCCAGCAATGTGGTGGTGTTGGCGGGGAGCACAGTTTTAATATTCTCATCATCCTTTTGGTCTTTGGTGGTTGGACGCCTCACCGTTGGGTTTGGCATATCTATATCCTCAATGGCGTGCTGCATATACGTTTCAGAAATTGTCAAACCGCATCAGCGAGGCACACTTGTGTCTCTTTATGAAACTGGGATTACTCTTGGAATTTTACTTTCCTATGGCATGAATTACTTCTTATCTGGTGCACACGGGGGATGGAAATACATGTTTGGGTTGGCAATTTCACCAGCCATCTTACAGTTCGTCAGCATCCTGTTTCTCCCATCAAGGCCCCCCAAAGTAAACGTTTTAGGCCAAGAATCTCCACATGGTCTCATCCCACTACAAAATATTCAGGAAGCTGAAGACCTCAAGTCCATATCCTCCCGTAGAGATTACTCTTTCCTTGACCTCTTTCGTTCAAAGGACAATATGCGGACAAGGACGTTGGTGGGTCTAGGTCTAGTTCTGTTCCAACAACTAACTGGCCAACCAAATGTGCTTTATTATGCGTCAACCATATTTCAGTCTCTGGGTTACCAAAACAACTCCTCGGCGGTCTTGGCTTCTATAGGTCTTGGCGTTGTGAAGGTCCTCTCGACGTTGGTTGCCATGAGTTGTGCTGACAAAGCAGGACGGAGAGCCTTGCTTCTGGCTGGATGTACTATGATGACCATCTCGGTGACCGGGATTGGGATTGCAAGTTTCACGATCAATCTGGATACTCACAAGGGCTGCGAATCCCTCGCACCAATAAATTCAACTCTTGACCCCTCAAACGCTTCTGTTAAATTAGAATCCCTTGGTGACATAACTGCTTCCTTTGAAGCCCAGCACAGTGTCCCAGTGACCAGGATGCAGGGCTCCACCACACTGCTCTTCACCAAGAATGCAACATGGCCGTCTCTTCGCTCTTCTGCGTTGACGGCGTACTCATCTGACTCCAGTGAGCTGGCAAAATACCCAGAATCCTTTACTAGAGACCAGACTCTCTCCAGTCACGCTGGGTTGACCTGGATTACTCTTTTGAGTTTAATGGCATTCGTAAGTGCTTTTTCTATTGGATTTGGACCAAGTAAGTGTGGAGCAAATAAGTACATAAGATTTAAGGTACTTTGTGGGTTGACACGGTTTGGCATGCAGGAATAATAAAAAAAAAAGCAAAAAAACTTAAACATTTAATAAAGAGAATTGTGGCTTGACTGTGAATAAAGATATGTTTAAATAATCTATAACAGCTTGGCACGCTTTCTACAGGGCAAGGGTTTACTGAGACCTATGCAGTCAGCCATTGTTACTCACCTTGTGTAATTTTGGTTCTCTTCTGACCAAGTGTTGGATAGAATTCGGTAAGGGTCGAACTCCTGTCAGGTTTTACAGCTCAGTGTAACTACTTCCTGTCCGCCGTACGTTTTTTTTATAAACGTCCTTGGATTGGATGGGTGCTATCTTGGTCATCACTGCTGCAATGATCGAGAGATATTGTCTTTTAGGGGCGGCGATTCCCTTCAAAGTACAAGTAATCCTAGCCGCTGGATTTCTTTTACAGGCGGCGGAAGGGAGTCCCACCCCCGCTCTCCCGCGACCCCCTTTACTAGACCTGTACACTGCCAAAAAGTTTGTTTTAGTTTCATTTTGTTTTTTTTTAGCTTTTTTTTTTCGGAATTCGAAAAATCCAGATTTTTGAATTTCCGAATTTTCAAATTTTGAATCTGAAAAAAAAGAGAAAATCAGTAAAATTTTAAATGACTAACTAAAAATTGTTACATTATAGGTATTGGAATTCTCCTTTCAAATTTGGCTGTTAGTAAATGTAACAAATACAAATTTATCTGTAGTTACGAAATAACGAATGCGGCATCTAAACAAATGGAATGGAACAAATGAATAATACATTTTTTTTTATTTATTATTATTATTATTATTATTATTAGATCGTTAAGTTCCATTCGTTTTTAGATGCGGCATTCGTTATTTTGGATAATTCGTAACTTCAGATGAATGGCCAAACAGCCAAATTTGAAAGGAAATTCCAATACCTAATTTTCGAATTTCTAAACCTCGAATTTTTCCGATTTTTTTTTTTTTTTTTTTTTTTTTTTTTTTTTTTTTTTTTTTTTTTTTTTTTTTTTTTTTTTCAAATTGTGATTGTTTTTATTTATTTTAAAATGTTCGAATTTAACGCTTTTCGAATTTACAGAAATTTGACGTTTCGGAAAACCTGAAGATTCGGAAATTTCGGAATTAGTAAGGGGAACCAATGTTGTTTCTCCCACTGTGTGACGTCATAAATGGGAAGCGACAAGGATTCAGTCACTTCTGGTTTTGACTCTTTGTTTACCTGGCCATTAATGGCCAGTAAAGCAGCCAATTAGAACAATCTCTGTCTGATTGGGGGCCAGAGGAGAGATCTGGGGTCTAATAGACCTGAGATCTCTCCGTAAAGAGGACTTATCACATCCCATGATTTTACAAGGGATGTTGTTCATGTTCATCCCTTGTAATAGCAATAAAATAGGTAAAATTAATATAGACCTCAGATGTCTTCATAAAGAGGACCTGTCATCCCTTTTTTCTATCACAAGGGATATTTATTCCTATCACAAGAAATGTAAAAGTGATGAAAAAATAAATGAGAGAGAGAGAGAGAGAGAGAGAGAGAGAGAATTTGTTGGCGCTATAGAAATCCTGAATAATATATTAATACAGTAAAACCTTGGTTTGAGAGTGTTTGTTTTGCAAGACAAGCAAAATGTTTTTAAAAATATATACAAGCGATGTCTTGATATACAAGTAGTGTCACAACTGAGTATAAAAGATAAGAGGCGCCTCTAAATCCCTGTACACACGATCGGTTTGACTGATGAAAACCGTCCGATGGATGGTTTTCATCAGACCAACCGATCGTGTATGGTACCCATCTGTCTTTTTTCCATCGGTTGTAAAAAATAGAACTTGTTTTAAAATTTTCCGATGGATAAAAAACCAATGGGAATTTCCGATCGTCTATGGGCAAGTCCATCGGTTAAAAAACCCACGCATGCTCAGAATCAAGTCGACGCATGCTCAGAAGCATTGAACTTAATTTTTCTCGGCCCATCGGAGTGTTTTACGTCACCGCGTTTGGAACGGTCGGTTTTTTGACTGATGGTGTGTGGCCAAGACTGATGAAAAACAGTTTAATCGGATTTCCAATGGACAAATCCATCGGACGAAAATCCATAGGTTATCCGATCGTGTGTACAGGGCTTCAGTGTAGCAATATGGTTACATTTATTGAAGGTGCAACATTTAGCAACTCACATGGTTGATAATTAAAAGAGGCACATCTAAGTATGAAGGCATCCGGGTAAAGCTGTCCACATAGACCGTCCTCCTCGCCGCCATTGATGTCGTCCCTTCCATGTTGCGCTTCAAGCCTTGCTTTCAGATCGCTCTACTGCAGGGTAGTCTTCCCGGTCACAATTGCAGACTGACAGTGGTGAGAGCCGGCGGTGCGGGGGATGGTCTATGTGGACAGCTTTACCCTCGGATGCCTTCATACTTAGATGTGCCTCTTTTATTCGTCAACCATGTGAGTTGCTAAATGTTGTACCTTCATTAAATGTAACCATATTGCTACACTTAGAGGCGCCTCTTTCTTATACTCTGTAGCTCCTGCTGGATTTTGCTTCTAATCCAATTGTGGAGGCTTCCATTTGTAGATGCACATTTTATGGTTACACAATTGCTATAATCTTTTTATATGGACTATAAACTGAAGGATTTATGAATAAATGATTGTGGAACGAATCATTGGAGTTTCCATTATTTCTTATGGGGAAATTTGTTTTTTGATATGCAAGTGCTTTGGATTACAAGCATGTTTCCGGAACCTTCTTGGTAAAAAAAAAAAAAAAAAAAAAGCATGTTTCCGGAACGCATTATGCTCGCAATCCAAAGTGTGTTTTTTTTTTTTCAAAAGTGTGTTTTGTTTATTTGCTTTTTTTTTTTAAATCTACATCCTTCAGTAGTAATTTCTTTCTTTCTTCCTCCAGTGACCTGGCTGGTCCTCAGTGAGATCTACCCTGCAGAAATACGAGGCAGGGCATTTGCCTTCTGTAACAGCTTAAACTGGGCAGCCAACCTGCTGATCACATCGACATTCCTGGAGGTTATCGGTAAGCAACACATTGGGGGGACATTTATAAAGTGGTGTGCAAGGAACATCTGGCCAAAGGCTTATGGGTAAGGTGGGCAGCTGCTGTCGCTGTGCAGAAGAGAAAAATTGCAATAAAATCTCAATTCCTAATGCTATGAAATGAACAAAGCACCAAAATGGCAAGGGAAAAAAATATAGTGTATGTGATGAAATAATAATATAAATATATATTCTATTCCTTAATTAGATGACATTGCTCATATGTTAGAATTGAAGGAAAGAAACATGTTACCTTTTTGACTATAATATTTAAATATTTCTGATTCAATTATCTAAGCTGTACTGCAGTGCAGCAGCTGGCATCTGATTGGTTGAACACTATGCAAGTTTTCTAAAATAATTTAAATTGCTTTAAATTTAATGCAGGGGGAATCAAAGGGTAAGGCCTCATGCCCACGGGCGTTTTTTCAGCCGCGTTTTTGAGCGTTTTTTACAGCTTAAAAACGCCTGTCCATGTTAGTCTATAGCTTCATGTCCACCTAGGCGTTTTTGAGCTGTAAAGAGCATAGGCGTTTGTAAGCTGTAAAAAAAACCCAGGGCCAGTGCGTTCCTCAGCGTCAGAATTAGGCAGAAAAAAACGCGAGCGTCAAAAAAACGCGCACTAACGCGCGGTCGCGTTTTTAGCTCCGACGTTTTTGTGATTTTTTTTTTTTTTGAAAAAAAAATAAATAAATATAAATAAATAAAAATAAAAAATATTTACAATAACATGGACAGGCGTTTTTAAGCTGCAAAAAACGCAGCTGTAAAAACGCCAGTGGGCATGAGGCCTAATACATATTTTATTGTATTTTTAATCTATTTGTATTTATTCTCCTGTACTTTTCAACTATTTCTTTATGGTTAAGAAAAGCGTAAAACTTATTGGACAGACCCTCAGTTATAGCTTTTTTTTTTTTATAAAGGACTTTGTTGCTATTTGTATCAATAACAAAAGTAGAATGTAACAATTTTAGAAGATGAGATTTAGTGCAGAGGATAAGAAAGTTACAAAGGTGTTTAAATATCTGATATACCAACTGTAATAGATGACTTGAATGGTTGGGATTTTTGACCTTCGCACCAGATAAAGCCAAGAGAAGGAACTTGGCCCTGGTTTAGCCTAACTTATTCCCCCGGCTATTCTACAACACATTTAACTTTATATTTCTTTATAGGTTCATTCAATTCTATTCTCTTCATAGATGACATAATTATAATATTTCAATCAACTTAAAGCGGTTGTATACCGCAAAACTTTTTTTTTTTTTTTTTTTGGTTAACCTGCAAGGCAAAGGTATAATGAGCTAGTATGACTAGCATACTAGCTCATTATCAATCACTTACCTTAGATCGAAGCCCCCGCAGCGGTCCTCGGACGCGTCCTCTGTCGAATCCATGATACCTGGAGTGACTTCCGGGTATCGGCGCTGTGATTGGCCGGAGCGGCGATGACGTCACTCCCGCACATGCGCGGGGAACGGCACAATCCCCGCGCATGCGCGAACTACCGGCATTGTACGGCAGGCTCCCATTCAAGAGCCGCCGCGCTCAGTGCGCATGCGCCGTAGATAGCGGTACAGTTTTTTTTGCAAATATCTCCAAGACTGTGTAGGTCTCGGAGATATTACAAGCACCTACAGGTAAGCCTTAATGTAGGCTTACCTGTAGGTGCTTGTACAAAATGTGGGTATACAACCACTTTAATTACTTGTCGTCCAATAGCTGCCATGAAGCTATGATTACGACACTTCATGTTACATAATCTTATCCTAGAATCCGCTAGGTTATCTATTTTTCATTGAATTTTATTTTTTTTTAAACAAAATATTAATTTACATTTATAATAGTTACTTTCCTGAATGATTACACCTATTTTTTTTTCTACTACTATTGTACATGTTTTGTTAATGAAATATCTATTTCTATTATATTATTGTATATGCTCTGTTAATGGAATTTTTGTTGATAATTATAAAATTCAAAAAAATATTTGAAACGAAGAAACCTACAAAAGTTGTGAATACTTTTGAGTGTTTTAATACTTTTTATCTTTTTTTTTTTTTTCTATACAGAATCTATAGGTCTGTCTTGGACCTTCCTCATGTATGGCTTGATGGGAGTGGTTGCAATAATATTTATTTACTACTTCATTCCGGAGACAAAAGGACGTTCTCTGGAAGAGATTGACAAAGAATTCTCTGATAAAAGGTATTTAGTGCTTGTAACACCTCCTGGGAACGGAAGGAGAGAAGATATGTAATCTGATTCACACCTCTAGAAAATGAAAGGGCTGAGATATCTAGGACTATAAAAACAAGGCGATGTTGTGTATCGGAAAGCCACACTTTTTTTATTTTTTTTATTATTGAAGGGTTAGAACCTCTGTTAAAAAAAAAAAAAAAAAAAAAAAAAAAAAAAAAAAATTCCTGTGTCCCTGCTGGGTCAATTCATCCTCTGTTTATCCTGGGGAACCATTGTCACTGAGACAGAAAATTATAGGAAAGCTAAACTGTTGTAAAAAATTTAGCAAAACCTCCCAATGGAGATACTGGTTCCAGTAACTGTCTACAAATATCCTCTTGTTTCTGTGAGATTTCCCCTATCTTGCTTTTTGGGTTTCTAAATCCCCCCCCCCCCCCCCCCCCCCCAAATGGAACACAGGCAACAATAACAAAAAAATAGATTTTAACCCCTTAAACCATAACCAAGTGGTCACACCCCAAGTATGAATGCCAACATTCCTCTATCTTTAACTACTTGCCTACCGGGCGCTTTTACTCCCTTCCTGCCCAGGCCAATTTTCAGCTTTCATGGCTGTCACATTTTGAATGACAATTGCGCAGTCATTCGATGCTGTACCCATATGAAATATTTATAATTTTTTTGAGACAGAGCTTTCTTTTGCGGGTATTCACTGCTGTGTTTTTTTTTTTTTTTTTTTTTTTTTGCCATTTTGGCCTTTTTTCTTATAGCAAAAAAAAAAAACTTAATTTTCTGTTATAAAATTTTGTTAAGTATTTTTTCTCCTTCACTGATGAGGTGGTACTGAAGGGCACTGATGAGGTGACATTGATGAGGAGGCACTAATATGCATCACTGATGGCACAGATGAGCAGACACTGCCTGGCATCACTGATGGGCACAGGTTTATGTCACTGATGGACACTGGCATCACTGTTGGGGCTGCACTGATGATCATTGCCCTGTGAGGAAATGCCGCTGATCAGGCTCTCCTCGCACGCTGTCAGTGTGAGGAGAGGAATGCTGATAACTGGCATTTCCTTTTGTTTACATGTGACTGGCTGTGGTTGGTGAGTTGAGCTATGGAATGTTCTGTTTGTCTTTTGTCCCGCTGCCTGACCCAACACTACGATGGGGTAAGTGCCGGGCACACAGCGGAGGGGGGAGGGGGTACAGGTGGCCGCATATAATGGGCACAGGTGGCTGCATATGAGGTCACAGTGAGGCTGCAATTGATGTGTTTGTTTCAGTATTTTTCAGTTCGTTTTTGTTTTTAGTTACGTTTGTTTAATTATTGTAATTTTGGAAATTCAGGTACGTCCGAATAACAATAAATTTGTCCAAATTTAGATTCGGAACGAAAGGAACTGCACATGTCTATTGTTCGTAACGTCTGTCGGAAGCAGTCCATATGGAGCGCAGGGGTGCTGCCCCCCCTAATCCATGCACCTGACCCCTAATCTACATGCAGAGCGTCGGATGCATGGATTCCAATGGGTTTTTTTATTTTTTATTTTTTTTTATTTATTTTTTTTAGCTGAAGCTCTAATTGGCTTCAAAAAAGTGTGGGCTTGGGGTGCAGTGAGCCGACCCAGTTGTGTGACAATAACAAATTAATATTCGCTATTGTCTTCCTGATTCTCCTCCCCGGCCAATCAGGAATCGTGTTCTGAGACCCCTCACCCGATTGGCCGAGAGGAGAAACTATTCTATTGGCCGCCGAGGAGGAGGAGACGCAGGGGAAGCTGCCAAGGAGGAGACTCAGGGTGAAGCTGCCACCCGAAGGAAGCACTGCCCGCAACATAGATGGGGTAAGTGCGGGGCTTGTTGACCGACCGACCTGGGGGGGGGGGTGCCTGTGACCTGACCAGGGGGGGGTCTGGTGAAGATAATGGAAAATAAATTGCCGCTCCAAGCCCCAGGCCTCTGGAGCACACGCCCTATTAAGAACTTACAGGTGTTGGCTCTGCAACAAATTAGGAAGAAAAGTCCTGGACTGCCACACACCGTAGAAGACATCTTTATTAATATCTAGAATGGCAAATTAGATCCAATACAGTTACTTCATGTTACAGAAAAGACAGGGTAGAATAACGCGTTTCACACCATGTAATGGTGCTTAATCACTGATTAAGCACCATTACATGGTGTGAAACGCGTCCGTTATTCTACCCTGTCTTTTCTGTAACATGAAGTAACTGTATTGGATCTCATCTACCATTCAAGATATTAATAAAGATGCCTTCTACGGTGTGTGGCCGTCCAGGACTTTTCTTTTCTTCCAGGGGGGGGTCTAGTGGCGGCGGGTGGATTGTTTGCCCCCCCCCCCCCAAAAAAAAATATATACCACTGTCTGCTTCTGGTCAAAAGCTCAAGCATTTGCACAGAAATGTTTTATAAATGGAACCCTCTTTCACCCCCATGTCGTCTCTCACCCCCATGTCGTCTCTCACCCCCATGTCGTCTCTCACCCCCATGTCGTCTCTCACCCCCATGTCGTCTCTCACCCCCATGTCGTCTCTCACCCCCATGTCGTCTCTCACCCCCATGTCGTCTCTCACCCCCATGTCGTCTCTCACCCCCATGTCGTCTCTCACCCCCATGTCGTCTCTCACCCCCATGTCGTCTCTCACCCCCATGTCGTCTCTCACCCCCATGTCGTCTCTCACCCCCATGTCGTCTCTCACCCCCATGTCGTCTCTCACCCCCATGTCGTCTCTCTCACCCCCATGTCGTCTCTCTCACCCCCGTACAATTTTTATGTGGTACCGGAAGGGTTAATGTGACTTATGTCAGCATTTTAATCCCTTTTCTGCAAGTAAGCATTGCCATTTCACAGTGGGTAAACCAAACAATGGAGCTCAGGATCTGCGTCTGATTATCTTGATCCTTCGGAACAATTAAATGTTAGATTTGCAGAGTTCTTTGTGTTCTGTTAATTTTCCCCTCCTTTTTGTTTTATTTCAACCTCATCACTGGAATATGCAGAGGTGAACCGCACTTAATTCAAACGCCGCCGTCGGTTTCACGTGGGGTCCCAGATGATTGCCGCATGAAGACTTCTAATAGACTTTCTGGTTTTTACTGTTCTCAAATCCAGAGCGATTATGGTTACTAAACTCCCCCCCCCCTTTTTCAAGGCCCTAAATCCCCCCCCCCCCCGCCCCCCTCGGATCTCAGTGATTTTTTTCCACTGTTTCTTGGTTTGGGTATTTGATGGCAGATGAGAGGCCAACCGCATATGCCTGCAGCTGATTGGCTTAGGGGCAGCCATGGAAAATATCTGTTAGACTCGAGGGCTTACGGGGTTTGGCAAAGCAATGAAGCCATCTGGAGAGCGAGCTCCGGCCTCCATCTTGTACACAGCAATGGCTTCAGCTGCCTCCGTTTTTCACCCTCGTTTCTTCAGCTTTCAGTAACTCCATGCTCTTTTATGAAGGACCTTTTGCTGGCAGTACTTGGCTTTGGTGCTTCCAAATTCATCTATTTTCAAAAATGCTTGCGTATACCGTAAATTTCATTGCAAGGACTGATATTGTACTGAACACTGTAAACTACTTTACTAAACTACTGTCCTTTTTAAGCCTTTGTTCACACTGCTGCAGCTTGCGACACGGAAACTTGAATTACAAGTCAAAACGCTTTAATTTCAATGTGTGCCATCTTAATTGTTGCGCCTCAAGTCGCAGTGGCAAAAAAAAAGTTCCTGCACTACTTTTATGCGTCTTCCTTGCAACATTAGTGCCATAGACTGCAATGATAACTGCTTCAGATCTATGCTATAGCCGAAAGATGGCTACAGCGTGGCTTTATTGTTCTGGGAGGGCGTCCATGGATGTCCTCCCGGAGCCACGCCCCTCTTCAGAGACAGCTGATCACAGTAAAAGGCCAATCAAAGTGGCCCTATACCATGTGATCAGCTCTGTTCAATCACAGCTGATCAGATGTAAACAAATATTATTGGCATTCATTTCCTCACCCGCTGTCAGTGTCAGGAGAAGAGATCTGGTAACCGGCAAGTGTGACAGGGGACATCTACACTAAGGTGACCAGATTTTTAAAATAAAATTATATTTATTATTATTATTATTATTATTATTATTATTATTATTATTATATATATATATATATATATATATATATATATATATATTTTTTACTAGTAATAGCGGCAATCAGCGACTCTCTGCCTGTCGCCTGCCTCCACAGCCTGTCAAGTCTTGCGCTCCGGGCCCCGACTACTACTGGGCGGGGAGCGGAGGAAGATCACTCCGCCAGGGAAGATAAGGAGGCAGGCAGCTAGCTGGCCGGGACTTGAGCCAAGGCATTAGAACATGTGAGCGGAGCTGAATGGGCATGTGCCCGTAACTGAAGAAATATTCCCTCCGCTCCGACCAGCACATGATCATCAGAAAGGGGCACAGATAATGGGGGGGGGGGGGAATACACCCCCCTAACCTAGTAGGAGCGGCGGGGGTGTAATTCAGATTTTAATTTTTTTTTTCTTTATTAATCCTGCACTGACTAACTTTGAAATTGCCCCAGCCCCTGTTCAAATCCAATCCGGGGACAAAACTGGGGACAGATTTGGTGCGGGGACAGTGTCCTCAATCCTGGGACTGTCCCCCGGAAACCGGGGATGTCTGGTCACCCTAATCTACACAACTATTATTGTGCAGCCTCATAATTTACCCCCCCCCCCCCTCCACCATCAGTGCCCATCAGAGCAGAGTTCCACCCAAAAATGCAACTTCTGCTTATCTGGTTCCTCCCCCACCCCCCCTCCGGTGTCACGTTTGGCACCTTTTCAGGGGGGAGCAGA
Source organism: Rana muscosa (assembly GCA_029206835.1). Taxonomy (NCBI): domain Eukaryota; kingdom Metazoa; phylum Chordata; class Amphibia; order Anura; family Ranidae; genus Rana; species Rana muscosa. The sequence continues at coordinate 322,418,592 of CM055128.1, forward strand.
TACCTGTCTAATTCAGGTATTTGCTCCCACTTCTGGCGAACAATCGCCACAGAATCCGCAGCGATCTACACCATGTCTGCCCCCCCCCCGCTGTTGTCTGGGAGACACACAGGTCCCAGAAGACAGCGGGGACCACTCAGAACGCTCAGCGCGACTCGCACATGCTCAGTAGGGAACCAGGCTGTGACGCCGCAAGGCTTCACTTCCTGATTCCCTTACTCAAGATACCCGCGCCTTCACCCGGAGCCGAGGGACAGGTCAGGGGAGGGCGCCCTGGGCAGGTACGTTTTTCTTATTTTAAAAGTCAGCAGCTGCAGTATTTGTAGCTGCTGACTTTGATTTTTTTTCGGCGGAACTCCGCTTTTAAGCAAAAAAATAAAAAAAACATATAGGAAGGTAAGAATCCCACTTTTCTATTCCTTTTAGATCAGGTGATAGATAGATCTATCTATCTATCTATCTATCTCTTATCAATCTCCTCTCAAAGTAGAGGAAAGCCACACCCAGTCTTAAGCTGCTGCAATGCGATCTGGTCATCCCACTGACCAAACATAAGAAAGTCCAGAGGATCGCTGCATTTAAAATTTCTTTATTTAACCAAAGTTAAAAAAAAAACGTATACCGTAATTAAGTTCGTATTAAGTTTCGGGCTCACAAGCTTACGCCCTTCTTCAGATCAAACACACATCTAAAGTCAAAAGTTACACACATGGCCTAAATACCATAATTTTACACATTTGGAATCAATCATGTAATTAGTAAATCGATCAAATACAAAATTAGATCCTTTTCTTATACATCCTTATATCACAGGTGGGGAAATGGTGAGCAAAGCGTAGAGCCCTCCCATATTTCTACAGAAGCCTTCAAATCGTTTTAATCTGTCAAAAAGAAACATGTACACAATGTATCACTATCTGGCTATCACATCGAATGATTTATCACCTAAAAAAATAAATTCTAAATCCAGATCTGTATTTAACCCCTTAGGGGTAATAGTGTCAAGAAAATGAATCCACTGTACCTCACATTTTTGTTAGAATGGATTCCCGGTTACCACCCCTCCTATTCTTATTAAATTCCCTCCAGTACCATGAATTTTAATTGGGAAATTTTAATGTCCTTTCTCCAAAAAGTGTCTTGCTAAGGGCAACTGTACCAGATTATCTCTGATAGGATATCAAGGCACAAATATTCAATCTTTAACTTTCTGAATGGTCTCTCCTATGTATAGTAATCCACATGGACATTTTATTGCATATATTACATATGACGTTTGGCAAGTGTAATAACCTTTTTGATTTTAACCGCTTGCCGACCGCTGCACGACGATATACGTCGGCAGAATGGCACAGCTGCACAAAGCAACGTACCTGTAGGTCGCCTTTAAATCGCGGCATAGTGGGCGCACGCCCGCCGTGTGCTACATGACCATGCCCGCGGGCTCTGTCTGCCGGGTGCCCACGATCGTGTCACGGAGCGGCAGAACGGGGAGATGCCTATGTAAACAAGGCATTTCCCTGTTCTGCCTAGCAACATGACAGAGATCTATTGCTCCCTGTGATCGGGAGCAGTGATCTCTGTCATGTTAGTGGTAGTCCATCTCCCCCCCCCCACAGTTAGAATCACTCCCTAGGACACACTTAACCCATTCCTTGCCCCCTAGTGTTTAATCCCTTCCCTGCCAGTGTAATTTACACATTAATCAGTGCATTTTTAAAGCACTGATCGCTGTATAAATGACAATGGTCCCAAAATGGTGTCAAAAGTGTCCGATGTGTCCGCCATAATGTCATAGTCACGATAAAGATCGCAGGTCGCTGCTATTACTAATAAAATATACATTTTACAATAAAATGCCATAAAACTATCTCCTAATTTGTAGACGCTATAACTTTTGCGCAAACCAATCAATATACGCTTATTGCGATATTCTTGGTAAAAAAAAAGTAGAAGAATACATATCGGCCTAAACTGAGAGAATTATATATATATATATATATATATATATATATATATATATATATATATATATATATATATATATATATATATATATATATATATATAATTATATAATTTCTTTTTTGGGAATATCTATTATAACAAAAAGTTAAAAATATTGCATTTTTTTTTTTTTTTTTTTTTGTTTATAGCGTAAAAAATAAAAATCGCAGTGGTGATCAAATACCACCAAAAGAAAGCTTATTTGTGGGGAAAAAAGGACATCAATTTTGTTTGGGTGCAACATCGCACGACTGCGTAATTGTCAGTTAAAGCGACGCAGGGCCGAATCGCAAAAAAGTGCTCTGGTTTGGAAGGGGGTAAATTCTTCCGGGGCTGAAGCGGTTAATATCATACCCCTTATGTGGATGGGATATACTCTTGCCTTTTTATCATGGAGTTACACTGTATACACGATAGACATGGGTATGACCCTGTATTTCAGGATCCTAAAAAAGTTACTAATGGGCTACGAGGGGTATATTGGTCAGATCTGACCAATCCTATTCCCTGAGGCCTCGTACACACGACCGATTTTCTCGGCAAGAACCAGCAAGAAACTTGCTGGCAGAGAGGTCTTGCCGAGTAAATCGGTCGTGTGTACGCTGCTAGCGTGTTTCTCGTCGAGAAAACCGACGAGAAAATAGAGAACCTGCTCTCTATTTTCTCGTCGAGATTCTCCTCGGCGTGTTTCTCGACGAGAAAAGTGAGTGTGTGTACACTTACCTGTCCGCCCGGAAGCCCGCGCATGTTCGAAATGAATTTGACGCATGCGCGGTAGCTTCCTAGGCATACGTAGGGTATACCAAGATGACGGCATCGAATGTGACGAGCGCATGCTCGACGTAGTCGATGACGTCACCGCGTACACTCCTTTCAAAGAACCGTGGGTTCTTTGAAACGAGCGTGTGTACACTCGGCCGGGACAAGTTTCTTGTCCAAGAATCTCGTCAAAAAACGACATGTTTTTCTCAACGAGAATCTCGGCCGTGTGTACGAGGCCTTAGTGTTGTTCCTTTTCTATGTGAGGATAAGGGGGGGGGGGGGGACTTGAAATTCTCTAATATTTGGATAATTCTCTCAATAAACCCCAATGTTTCTTAAGTATATTATGGATACAGAGTAAATATGGATGATACTATAACACAAATTGAATTCTTCCATTTCTATAGTGATGCCTATTCTCTGCTAAATGTACACGTTCCTTCTTAATTAATGAAACTGGATAACCTTGCTTGACAAGCCTAGTTTCTATTTAATTTAATCTTACACATAGCGGATCACTAACGATTCTTTTAACCCCATTTAGCTGGTTCCTAGGTATCGAATTGAACACCCCATGGGGGTGAAAACTCCTATAGTGTAATAATTGATTACAGTCAGTACTTTTTATAAACGGATCACTCTCTATGTTCGGACCATTTTATTTTCGGCAATGTGTCCAAAAATGAAGTCTCCCTATTGCTATACAAGACATTAAGTTTCAGACCTGGGACTAAATTATTGATATACTGATCAAACAATAAAAGGGTTCCAATGTCGCCATCCCACACTGCAAAAATATCATCAATAAATCTGAACCACCCCTTAGTGTTCGGTAAACATTTTATTATTATAAACAAATGAGGTCTCAATCATATTTATAAATATAATTGCGTATGGGGGTGCGACATTGGAGCCCATCGCTGCCCCTTTAAGCTCCAAATAATGTGTCTCTTTAAACAAAAAATAGTTATCTTCAAGAACAATTTTAAGCAATGGAAGCATAAAATCAATTTGTTTATCATTATAACACTGATTGTACCAGCAGCCCCCAGCAGGCTTCTATTACTAGATCATGTGGTATAACCGTGTATAGACTAGGGACGTCCCAAGTGACTAGAAAAGAGTCACTTCCCACTTGCATATTCTTAGTTTTCTACACATATTCATACAGGGGGCAACGTGTGTGTGTGTGTGTGTGTGTGTGTCTGTGTGTGTGTCTATATCAATTATGTGTAGCACACAGACCCTTTTTTCTCCTGCCTACCTTCACTTTACAGAGATAAAGGCACACCATGCCACATGCTCGTATCCTCCTGGTATAAGAGGTTGAGCGGTGTTCTTACAATTTTGGGTCCTGCAGAGAGTTGCCTCCCGTCCATTGGTTCTCGTCCCCAGAATATAAGGAAAAGTCTGTTCTTTTCCCTGAAAGAAGGTCAATGTCCAAACAATGTTTAAACTCCAAACAGACGAGTTTTATTTTATCTTGCTTGAAACAGATTTGGAAATAGGTTGAAGATGATAGTAACAAAAGCAGGTAGGGAGACAGGTTCAGGCATGCGGCACCCAGTTACCCTATTCTTCACTCAAGCCTGAGTGTGAATTACTCACCCGGATAGATCCCTCCTCACAGTTCTAGCAGCCGGAGTGAAGCACGAACAGTTCCTTTAAGTTGGTCCCCTTCACGGACAAGTCCAAAAGATCCTCTGCCACAGAATCCGGTAGTTACTGAATTGGAACTTTCAAACCCCCCATAGATTAGTAGAGACCTTAGGTGCCAATGGGACACACTACAGGAGCTATACTGTAACTCACGAATCCTTCCCTCTGATAGGTAACCAGGCCTCTCCTTCACGGTGACTTCCTTCACCGATCCATCGGACAGGTCCTCCCCCGGTTTCCTCTCTTTCAGAGCGGGCCACCCTCACACCGGTTCCCTGGGACTCCAGTGTGTTGGTTGTAGACCCAGTTGACGGTACTGGGCCTACCTGGAACTCTGTAGCCTCGGGCTAAAGGTGCCCGAGACTCCTCAACCAGTTCACGCACCCCAGGCCAACAAGGCCAACGGGCGCGACTTCAACACCAGGGGTCCTCCTTGGAATCCCCCCTGGCACACCACCCCAATGGGGCACACTCCTCCCTAGATCATGGCATCTGCCCTTTATGTACACTCTCCCGGCATGCACAGCAGGCCAAACCCACCCACCGCACGGTAGCCGAGAGAGGACACCCGTAGTTCAACCCGAGACCTGCGCAACAGCGCCCCCACAGGCCTAGGGGAACTATACACCAGGCAACAACAGAGCAGAGTCCATATTAAACAGAATTGTAGAATCTGAGCCATACTACTGCTCAGGCTGCCCCTAAATTTACAGCATAGCGCCCCTATTTTTGGGGGTCCCGCTATATATAATATTACGCCTACTTGATAGTGTTACCCCTCTGGTCCACACCCCCATAGTGACACCACTGTTAGCAGAAAAATATGCATTTTCAGAGCAAACGTATCCATAAACATAAGATGGAAGCCTCCCGTCTTTGTGCACAATCAGGAATCCCTAGTTTATGGATTCTAAAAACCTCCTCTGATCACTTTTCTTTCCCTGTAGATAAGACCTTGCTAGAAATGTATGTCTGGTTCTCTTTCCTTCTGTAGACCGTAACATGGCCAACAAGACAAACCCAGGTCTGAAAGATGGTCAACCAAGAGAAAACCTTGGTGTTTTACGCTCTCATTGATCTGTTGCCAACTCAAACAAAAAAAAAGTGACCCCACCAAATTCTGTATTGGAACCTCAGGAAGCCAATCATGAAATTTAACGTGTTTTTTGGGTTTGTGGTTTCAGGTTCCTCTCAGGAAGACCGGTCTGGAGTAATTGTTGCGGGGAAGACTTCTCTAGCCCTCGGTACCAAAGAATGGAGCAATCGACCACCTCTGACTCCAGCTCATCTAGCTGCTCCTGATTAAGTTATTGAAGGTAGCTGGAGAAGAGTGCCTCGTCCCATCCTGCAATCTGATAAAACTGTTAATGAGAAGAGGGCCTCAGATGCTGTCTGGAGACACATTTTATGATTTTTTTTTTCTACCTTTTTACTGCTGTTTTACAAATTTGGGCATTTTAAGGCTTAATTCTGCAGTGTATGTCTTGCCAACCTAGTGGTGCTCCATTTTTATACCCTTCTTCACAAGACGTTGAGAGCAAATCCTTGATCTTAAGATTTTGTGTGTTGCAAGGTACCCTACCAAGCCTAAAAGGCACCTGGCCAAATGGTGGGTATACACGTCCCTGGGATCCACACGCTCGTGACTTTCAAACCCTGAAAAAATGCCAACATACAACCCAATCTTAGAAAAACAAGCGTAAGAACTACAGTGGAACCTTGGTTTTTGAGTAACGCGGGTAACAAGCATTTTGAAAGACGAGCAACTTTTTTTTTTTTCTTTTAATTCTGACTCGGTTTGCGAGTGTGTCTCGCAAGACGAGCAAAATTTAGGCTAATAGGGCCTGCAGTACTGCATTTGGCCTGGGGTGCTGGAGCCGAGAAGAGCTGATCGGCGCTATTCGGCAATGCTCGGAAAGACACGGAAATACTCAGTTTCCGAGGTCAGCCGACGTGTCCTCGGGCCTTTCCGGCCGTTTCCAAGGCTCTCTGGTGCCCCCCACCTCTGGCCGCATGCTGTATTGCATGCTATTGAAGTCAATGCGGAACGAAATATTTTCGTTTTCCATTGACTTCAATGGGGAAACTCGCTTTGATATGCAAGTACTTTGGATTGGGAGCATTCTCCTGGAACGGATTATGCTCGTAACCCGAGGTTCCACTGTAATATGAATGGTTGCTGAATCTTTAGGGAATATAAAAAGAAAACAAATCACCAGTGCAATATAAATAACCCCTTTCTATAAAAGCTGCTGAACACCAAGGGTCAATAGTTCAAATCCCTGAGGCAAAAATATAAAAAGACAGTGCAGCGCTAAAAAAACACAAGTCCAGATATCAAAAACAAGCCAATCCGTGAGGTCTTCAGTGATGATCTACAGACAAAGCATGCAGGTGACTTAGTGGGAAAACTGAACCTCCACCAATTATAGAAATGACAGCTCACCTCAGAGTGGACCCTTTTAATTATAGAGGGTCTGATACACTTTCCCACATGGGGTAGAATGAGGATGAATCAAAGATGCATGCAGCAAACCAGTCCGAGAACTTCCCCTCTTTAATCGGTTCAAAAATGTGACCTGTAAGCACTTTCCACTCCAAAGTCACATGGATCATTTAAATATAAAACAATACATAGTGCTCTCCGCAGGTATAAATATTTAATGATAATAAAAAATAATAAAACTTACAAGTATGGCACCTGAAACCGAGTGCCTGGTAAACAGCGTGTGTGTAAACAAAGTCTGCGATGGCCGCGGGTGACGTCACGAGACTTCCGTCCCTCCTTATTTACCCACTGGGACGTAACGCGTATCATAAAATACTTTATACCTGCGGAGAGCACTATGTATTGTTTTTTATATTTGCATGATCCATGTGACTTTGGAGTGGAAAGTGCTTATAGGTCGCATTTTTGAACCGATCGAAGAGGGGGAAGTTCTCAGGACTGGCTTGCTGCATCTTTGATGCATCCTCATTCTACCCCGTGTGGGAAAGTGTATCAGGCCCTCTATAATTAAAGGGTCCACTCTGTGAGGTGAGCTGCCATTTCTATCATTGGTGGAGGTTCCGTTTTCCAACAAAAGTCACCTGCATGCTTTGTCTGAATCTTTAGGGAAGCCTGAAAGAATGCCTGATGCTCTGTGAATGTTTAAGACATGTAAATGCCCAATGGGACCAAAAGGGATGATTTGGAGATCTTGTGTATTACAATAAAACATTATTTAATGCAATAAATGTTGTTTCCACTGCACCAAGTCTGCAAGCCAAAGAGTTCTACTGAGAGGTTTTAGGACACAAAAAGGATCGTTTCAACAGCTTAAACTTCTAGCTCAGGATATAGAATATTTCCAATATACTGCCTTATAAATTTTCAATGACATTGGTGATTTTTTTTTTTCTGGGCAAAAATGTAATTCATTTTAGATTTTTTTTTGGTGGTATTAAAGCTTTGTTTTGTTTTTTAAATAAAAAAAAAAACAAACTACTTCCCTGTTCTGTGCAGTTGGTTTTGCGCAGAGCAGATCTGATCCTCTTCCCTTTTTTTTTTTTTTTTTTTTTGGTCCCCCTGCCGGTGCTCCAGGCTCCTCCCAAAGCGGAGTTCCACCCACAAATGGAACTTTCTGCTTTTTGGAATCATCCCCCCCAGGTGTTATATTTGGCACCTTTCAGGGGGGAGGAGGGAGCAGATACCTGTGTATTACAGGCAGGACACCTGCAAGGGGCCCGGATGGCAACCCCCCCTTTTTTTTTTTTTTTGTAAGGGTCCCCAGATGGCACGCCCCCCATCGCGGCGTCAGCACCCCCCCACTTCTCAATTCGTGGCACCCCCCCGATACTCAATTTGCGGCAGCCACCCCACACGCTTCTCAATTTGCGGTTCTCCTCTGCTCCAGGGGGCCCATGCCTGAAGCTGTGTAAGGGGCCCAAAAATTCCTGATGGCGGCCCTGATTACAGGTATTTGCTCCCACTTCCGGGCATAGATCACTGCAGGGATCACGGTGACCTACGCCACATCCGGTGACCACTTCGTATCCCCCCCCCGCTGTTTTCTGGGAGACACACAGGTCCCGTAAGACAAGCAGGGACCAGTGGGAACGCGCAGCGCGAGTCGCGCATGCGCAGTAGTGAACCAGGAAGTGAAGCCTCAAGGCTTCACTTCTCGGTTCCCTTACCAAATATGGCGGCGTCTCGATCCGCTTCGGGTGCCGACATTGCGGTCGCCCAGGACAGGTAAGTGTCCTAATATTAAAAGTCAGCAGCTGCAGTATTTGGCGGAACCTCCGCTTTAAGCAGTGCCCCCAGAGAAAGCCACTTGCCCCTGGGGGAGGGGGGGGGAGGGCAACCGCTGTGTGCTCGCTCCCGAGCCACTGCCCTACGTGTCCATAAGACTGCATTGGAATGCAGTGGAGGGAATTATGAGCAGCCAGGGGGAAGCAATTAAGTGATCCTGTTGCTTTGTTCTGCATAGGCAAAGAACAGCTTTACTTTAAGCAATATGGGGGGGCTGTTTTTTTTTTTTTACTCAGCAACTGCAATCCCCACAAGTGGGAAAACGGTGCAAAAATCATCAATCATGCAATGCAGTCCAGTACACCAAACATTTAAAAATTCTGCCTCTATAGAGGAGTTGTATATCAACATCTGAAATAAAATGGTATCCTTTTGTGATTGCAAGAATTGATGGCATTCGGTTTATAACTGTATTTATAAGTTGTTTTTATCATATTATCTTTAATAAATGTTTGTTTTTTGTAAAAAGGTTGCATTTGTTGTGTCGTAAAATGACTTGTCATATGACTCCTCCAAGAAGTAGAGAAATAAATGTGATTATGTACAAAAGGCGGGCATTAGGAGATTATACCTTTTTAAGATTTTGATATATTGTATCCTTAAAACTTAAAACATTTTTTTATTTTTTTTTTAAATTAAAGTGGTTCCTTTATAAAAAAATAATAATAAATTAAAACCTGTTATACTTGCCTGCTCTGTGTAATGGTTTTGCACAGAGCACCCCCCCAATCCCTCTTCTTCTGGGGTCCTCCGCCGGCGCTCCAGGCTTCTCCTCTTCATCGGGTGACCCCCTCGCGGAAAGCGATTTATCCTCTGGGGGCACCTGTGCATGCTCGCTCCCGAGTCCCGCTGCTGCAGCCATTGACACAGACAGCAGGACTCGGCCCCCGCCTCCCACGTCACCGGATTTGATTGACAGCAGCACATCGCTTGTTTGGATCGGGCTCGGATAAGGAAATAGGGTTGCCACCTGTCCAGGATTCACCCGGACAGTCCGGGTTTTGCATCATGTGTCCGGGTTTCAGACCACCTGAAACCCCCGGACACAATATTCATAATGGTGTGGCTCCCCTAAGTACCACAACTGCTGAGTGCATAGGTGTGCACATGGGCCCCACCCTCATACATGGACAGGAGAGGAGAGAGGGCTTCATCTGCTCCTCCTCCTCTCGCTCCTACCCCTCTGTCTGCCCACCCACACACCAACTCCCCGGCGCTCTGTGCCTCAGAAAAGGGATGCGTGGACTGGAAGTTTGAAGCTCAGCAAACCGGCAGATACATTGTGGATGAAAGGTGTTGATGCCTGAGCCCCTCCATCCTCTGATGAGTGAGCTCACCATCCAAAGTCTGTGACTGAAGTCTCCACCCTCCCTCCCTCCCTCCGCTCTCCCTCCCTCTCTCCTGCCTCCAAGCGAGTGAGTACACTAAGGTAAGGGGGATTCAGATGTAAGGGGTGCCTTGTGGACCCTAATTTAAAGGGGGAATGCTGAAAACTCTGTAAGTGAGAGGTTTGGTGAACAGAAACTCCTTTACATCAGAGTTTCCCTTTACACCAGTTACCACAGCGTTCCCCCTTAAAGCGGAGCTCCACCCAAATTTGGAACTTCCGCTAAATCCACTCCTTACATGCCACATTTGGCATGTAATTTTTTTTTGGGGGGGGAGTGGGGGCTTAAGTAGGAGTGGGACTTCCTGTCCCACTTCCTCTTTCCGCCCAGGGACTGCTTAGGCGACTCGTCATATCGTCTTTTGGCGGCCCCTCCCTGTAGGCGATCGCCTGGGACACGTGACAGGTCCCGGGCGATCGCCTGTCCACTCAGAGCGCTGCGCCATTCTCACATGTGCAGTGAGTGCCCGGCCGTGAAGCCAAAAGCTGTCACGGCTGGGTGCCCACACTATGAATGGAGGCACCGGCGGAGAAGGGGGGAGAGGAGCGAAGCTCCGGGTGGCACGTCGCTGGACAGTGGAACAGGTAAGTATCTGTTTATTAAAAGCCAGCAGCTAGACTTTTTGTAGCTGCTGACTTTTAATAAACATAAAAAAAGGCTGGAACTCCCCTTTTTAAAAACCAATATTTTTCCATGCACAGATAAAATGTTCAGGCAACCCTATAAGGAAATGGGGGGGGGGGGGGAGAGCTGCATCACAGAAGGTTTTTCACCATAGAGTGCATTAAGTTAAAAAAAAAACTTAAGGCTTTGAAACCACTTTTACCTCGTAACATATTACATTAGTTGTTTATTAATTAGGGCTGTGGAAATTAACGATTAATTGCTCGATTAATCGTTAATATCTTTGATCGATCAAAATAATTTTGATCGAGGACGATCCGCGGAGGGGGCTCCGCGGTCTCGTCCATAGGAAAGGCTGCGGCTTCGGCCTAGATCCGGAGAGGCGGCCATCTTGGTCCACCCGGCGGCAGCCTAGTAGCGGCGCGCTGACGTCATCATCAGCCGCCTGCTTGTGCCGTCTACTCTGCGAATCTGTGGACGGTTCTGCCTGGATTTTACGGTATGGGGGGAGATGTGGACATTACAGTATGTGGGGCAGATGTGGACATTACGGGGGAGATGTGAACATTACAGTATGGGGCAGATGTGGACATTACAGTTTTGGGCAGATGTGGACATTACAGTATGTGGTGCAGATGTGGACATTACAGTATGTGGGGCACATGTGGACATTACAGTATATGGGGCAGATGTGGGCCTTACAGTATATGGGGCAGATGTGGACATTACAGTATGGGGGCAGATGTGGACATTACAGTATGGGGGGGGGAGATGTGGACATTACAGTATGGGGGGGGGGAAGATGTGGACATTACAGTATGGGGGGGGGGGGAAGATGTGGACATTACAGTATGTGGGGAAGATGTGGACATTACAGTATGTGGGGCAGATGTGGACATTACAGTATGTGGGGCAGATGTGGACATTACAGTTTTGGGCAGATGTGGACATTACAGTATGTGGTGCAGATGTGGACATTACAGTATGGGGCAGATGTGGACATTACAGTATGTGGGGCAGATGTGGACATTACAGTATGGGGCAGATGTGGACATTACAGTATGTGGGGCAGATGTGGACATTACAGTATGTGGGGAAGATGTGGACATTACAGTATGGGGGGCAGATGTGGACATTACAGTATGGGGGGGGGGGGCAGATGTGGACATTACAGTATGGGGCAGATGTGGACATTACAGTATGTGGGGCAGATGTGGACATTACAGTATGTGGGGCAGATGTGGACATTACAGTATGTGGGGCAGAGGTAGACATTACAGTATATGGGGCACATGTGGACATTACAGTATGTGGGGCAGATGTGGACATTACAGTATGTGGGGCAGATGTGGACATTACAGTATGGGGGGCAGATGTGGACATTACAGTATGGGGGGGGCAGATGTGGACATTACAGTATGGGGCAGATGTGGACATTACAGTATGTGGGGCAGATGTGGACATTACAGTATGTGGGGCAGAGGTAGACATTACAGTATATGGGGCAGATGTGGACATTACAGTATGTGGGGCAGATGTGGACATTACAGTATATGGGGCACATGTGGACATTACAGTATGGGGCACATGTGGACATTACAGTATGTGGGGCACATGTGGACATTACAGTATGGGGGCAGATGTGGACATTACAGTATATGTGGCAGAGGTAGACATTACAGTATGGGGGGCAGATGTGGACATTACAGTATGTGGGGCAGATGTGGACATTACAGTATGTGGGGCAGATGTGGACATTACAGTATATGGGGCAGAGGTAGACATTACAGTATATGGGGCACATGTGGACATTACAGTATGTGGGGAGATGTGGACATTACAGTATATGTGGCAGAGGTAGACATTACAGTATGGGGGGCAGATGTGGACATTACAGTATGGGGGGCAGATGTGGATATTACGGTATGGGAGAGATGTGGATATTACGGTATGGGGGGAGATGTGGAAAATTGTAAAAACTGTGCGTTTATAATTAATCGATTAAAAAAAAAAGCGATTAATCGAACACCAAAATTTTAATCAGTAACAGCCCTATTATTAACGTACAGGATTTATATAATGCCAACAGTTTGCGCAGCGCTTTGCTTATTCCAAAATGACCACTAGATGGCGCCAGTGCACTCCTTTTGGAAGCAAATATCTTTTATTGCAAATCTGCAGATCTGTTTTGCTTCCGCAACAAGCAAAACAGAACTGACTGGCTGCACTATGAGGATAAATTTGCCCCTAAAACAGTGGGGGGTTGATTTATTAAAGGCATATAGACTCTGCATTTTTGGAAGTGCAGTTGCGCTCCGTAAAGGCATTTTCTCCAAAGCTTAGTAAATTGGGTAAAGCTTCGCTTTCCAAAGAATACCCAATCACATGCAAGAAAACAAACAAAAAACAAAACAAAAAACCCCAAAAAAACTTTTTTGCTAGCATGTGATTGGATAATGGAGGTCAGCGGAACTTCCCCCTCATTTACTAAGCCCTGGAGCAAATGCCCGTACCAAGTGCACAGTCTATTTGCTTTTAGGAAATCAACCCCATAATTTCAGGACATTATTTTTTAAAAGGTCCAGGAAAGTCCACATCTGACAAAGGACAAGTGTAGGATTGCCGAGCTGGATGGGAACAAATCATTTGAAAGGAATTGCACTCAAATTAAAGTTCATCTAAAGCAACATTATTCAATTATTATTATTTTTGGACAGAATGGAGAAGGATAAGCACCCTTTCTCAATTTTTTTTTTTTTTTTTTATTTGGTCACCAGGACTTCTTTTTATTTTATTTATTTTTTTACTCCCCTTTGTGCAGGTAATTGGCATCCCCCGCCCCTGTGTAAGGTTCAGGAATGCATATTGCAGTGTACAGGGCTTAGGGTGGCTTACTCCCCCAGTACAGAGCTCCCCCATCCCCACAGTACAAAGTGGCGCACAGGAGGGCACAGGAAGTGAGCAGTGCAGAAAAACGGTCTTCACCGGCTTCTGTGGTTACCAGTGACAGGTCATGGAGTACAGGGCAGTGCCAGAGGTGGCAAGAAAAAGCCCTGGTTGTCACTAGGATTGAAAATTAGATAAAAGATATTCATCGATTTTTTTTTAATTTTTTTGATCGATCAAAATTATTTTAATCGGTACTCACCTCTCCGCCGGCTTCAGGGTCTTCAGGGAGTTCCGTCGGAGATCCGGTGACGTCACGGACACCGGCGGGGCTTGCCGTGTCCATCTGAAGGGCCCCTTTGCTGTGCCTTCATATCTGCATGCCGGCGGGACCTTACTATCTGCCACAGGCAAGGGCTGTTACACTTCCCTCTATCACTTCCCTCTATCAACCTGGGATTCTACAGCCATCCACTGGGAGTTGTGATAGTTCCCTTCACGGGACATCTACATGCCGACGGACTGATGTTAGCCCCTCCTCATCTGGATTCAGCAGTGGTATCGTTGTACACATTTTTATACCAGTATCATACTTGGCTACATGTTTTTATGACTGCTTTTGCCGCCGTTTGGTATTCCTCGCACCATTTTTACAGTTTATGGAGCTACATCGATTTTATCTCCAGTGCAATATTTATTTTGTTACCTACTTGAAGACTATGAGAGAAAGTGTACCGCTCTAGGGTCCCAGGTTCCTCTGATTGCTCCTGCCCTGCTTCACTCACAGGTGCTGGCTCTGCTCTGATCCATGGAGAAAGAAAAATTTCCTGGACTGCCGCACTCTGTTTAAACGTTTATTTTTAAAAAAAAAATCAAACATGTCAAAATCCTTCAAAAGCAATCAAACATAAAAAAAGTGGACATGCAGGGAACAAGGCTAACACATTTCACATCAAGACATGATGCTTACTCATAGCAGCTATAAGTAAGCATCGTGTCTTGATGTGAAACGCGTTAGCCTTGTTCCCTGCATGTCCACTTTTTTATGTTTGATTGCTTTTGAAGGATTTTGAAATTTTGGAAATTCTTTTGAAAATAAACGTTTAAGCAGAGTGCGGCAGTCCAGGAAATTTTTCTTTCTACTTGAAGACTATAAAAGCTTTTTAATGCTATTCCCATCGAGCGCTGCCTTTGTGTGTTTTTTTGTATCCTGCTATCCATTTTTCCAGTGGTTGGGAGCTGCACTGGGACTCGGCCTGCAAGGAGATTAGCTAAAAGTAGTTGGATCTGTATGTGCATTATAATTAATTTGAAATTAGTCGATTAATCGATTAAAAAAAAAACAAAATGATTAACCGAACACGAAAATTTTAATCAGTAACAGCCCTAGTTTAGAGCCCACCCAGGTGTGTTAGAAAAGCGAATATTCTTTCGCTTTTCTAACACTGAACCGTCTCTCAGCCAATCAGGAGGCGTGGGTCTAATACCAGTCACCTGATTGGCTGAAGGCACAGGCCCTCCGATCTGTCACAGATAGCGCAATTAACAGGTAGAGCTTACACAGTGCAGTGAGATGGCTCTTGTGTAGGAGGGTCTACTGTGGTTCTCTAGATAATTCTGGGAGGTTGGCTACCTTATTGGGGGGAGCCGTGGTCTATAAAGAAAGAAGTAGTCGAGGAAAACTTGGAAAGTGGAGAGAAGGAAAGGGGAAGACTGGGTGGGAGGAGGGGGAGCCCCTGGTATCACCAGATGGAACCTAGTGGGGAATATCAATATCCCACTAGGCAGGGGTGGACTGACAACTCATGGGGCCCCTGGGCAATAGGAGATCATGGGGCCCCCGGGAAATAGATTATGGGGCAACACAGTACACACACACACACACACACACACACACACACTCACTATGCATACACAGTATACATACACAGTACACACACACACACAGTATGCATACACAGTACACACACACACACACATACACAGTATGCATACACAGTACACACAGTATGCATACACAGTATACATACACAGTACACACACACACACAGTATACATACACAGTACACACACACACACACACACTCACTATGCATACACAGTATACATACACAGTACACACACACACACAGTATGCATACACAGTACACACACACACACACACATACACAGTATGCATACACAGTACACACAGTATACACACACAGTATACATACACAGTACACACACACACACACAGTATGCATACACAGTACACACACACACACACACACACACACTCACTATGCATACACAGTATACATACACAGTACACACACACACACAGTATACATACACAGTACACACACACATACACAGTATACATACACAGCACACACAGTATACACACACAGTATGCATACACAGTACACACACACACACACATACACAGTATGCATACACAGTACACACAGTATGCATACACAGTATACATACACAGTACACACACACACACAGTATACATACACAGTACACACACACACACACACACACACTCACTATGCATACACAGTATACATACACAGTACACACACACACACAGTATGCATACACAGTACACACACACACACACATACACAGTATGCATACACAGTACACACAGTATACACACACAGTATGCATACACAGTATACATACACAGTATACATACACAGTACACACACACACACACAGTATGCATACACAGTACACACACACACACACACACTCACTATGCATACACAGTATACATACACAGTACACACACACAGTATACATACACAGTACACACACACATACACAGTATACATACACAGCACACACAGTATACACACACAGTATGCATACACAGTATACATACACAGTACACACACACACACACACAGTATGCATACACAGTACACACACACACACACACAGTATGCATACACAGTACACACACACACACACACACACACACACACACACAGTATGCATACACAGTACACACACACACACACACACACAGTATGCATACACAGTATACTCACACAGTACACACACACACAGTACACACACACAGTATACACACACACACACACACACACACACACAGTATGCATACACAGTATACGTACACACACACACACAGTATACACACACACAGTATGCATACACAGTACACACACACACAGTATACACACACACAGAATACACATACACACCCTGAAAAGGTACTGGAGAGGCGGGGCAGCTATAATCTTGGGATTTTTAGACCCAAAAGGATGTCGGTGAGGGACATTTCAGGGACAGATGTAAAAAAACACAGATTTTTACATACTGTCCCTGGTTTTACTGAGGCTGGCAACCCTGATGGGGCCCCCTAGTGGCATGGGGCTTTCGGGCAGTGCCCGAGAGCCCGAACGGTCAGTCCGCCCCTGCCACTAGGTGCTGATCTCTATTACGGGAGTAGAAGAGATTCGTCAAAGTTGGAAGGAAGGAAGTGAGTCACCCTCGCTGCCTATTCATTTCAATAGGCAAGGGGCATTTTTGGAGCGCTTTTTGCAGCGCCCCAAAGATGCTGCTTGCAGGACTTTCTCTACCGCCCCCAGTGTGAAAGCAACCATTCAAATGAATGGGGGGCAGTTTTCAGGCACATTTCAGATGCTATTTTTAGCCCTAAGATGCCTTAAAACTGCCTCAGCGGGAAAGGGGTCTAAACCAAGTATATCCCTCTATAGTGTGTACTTGTCTCAGTCCAGAGCACTAAGTGTAATTTCTGTCTGCTATCAGCATGAATCACTTCTGACAAGTTCTCCTGACACCAAGAGATAAAAAGGTGACAGGGGAGGGAGCTCCAGCACACAGCCTGTGATTGACAGCCTCGGCTCTGTTGCTTGTGTGAAGGGGGAGGTGTCCCTTCCCTCTAATAAGCTCTCATTGAGCTCTACATAGTTTTAAATTCAGCTCCTCACCTCCTGCTTTCTGGAAGCTCAGAAAAGCTGTGTAAAATCCTGCACTTTGTAGAGGAGAGACGGCTGCAGATAAACAGGTACAACTCATGCAGAAGGATTTGCTTCATCTCCGTCTATCAGCTGAGGGCCAGTCACTTCACTGGGGATATGAAAGGCTTTACAGCCACTTTAAATATAAATTTCTAATTGGGGGGTGGGGGGAGACAAGCTAGTAAGATCAGAAGTCAAGCAAGGCAGTCATCGTAGTAACACTTGGCCCGCTCTTCCACCTATAAGAGGAAATGTCAGGCCAGAATCACTCCTTCAATCACTTTAGCTGGCAGCTCTGTATTTTTCTTAAGCGTTTAATACAATAATCGCCCCTTTTTTTTTTTTCTTCAAGAAGGTGAAGCTAAAAGCCTTGGCAGAACGGCATTCAATGCGGCTGAAAACCCCACGACACTCCAGACTAATCCACTACAAAGAGCGAGCAGGTAATAATGACGCGGCCCTTTGTATTCCTGTCACCCTCTTCTTGTCAGATAATCCTAGTGGATAAGGAGGGTGACCCCAGTCGCTTGTGTGCTCGGTGAAGAGCTGTCTTGGGTAAAGGGTTGGCGCCTCGCTGGCTGGAGGACTGCGTGCCCCGACATGCCAACTTTCTTACCGTGCCTTGTGTATGTTATGTATTTTCAGAGAGTTATTCGTGTAAAGTCCTGAAAGCAGGTTCCCGTCAGATTGTTACCGTTCATTTATCTATATTTTTATTTATACTGTGTGTGTATATATATATATATATATACCCTCACCAGATACTTTATTAGGTCCCCCTTGCTAGTAGTGGGTTGGACCCCCTTTATTAGGTTCCCCTTGCTTGTAGCGGGTTGGACCCCCTTTATTAGGTACACCTTGCTTGTAGCGGGTTGGACCCCCTTTATTAGGTTCCCCTTGCTAGTAGCGGGTTGGACCCCCTTTATTAGGTACACCTTGCTTGTAGCGGGTTGGACCCCCTTTATTAGGTCTCCCTTGCTAGTAGCGGGTTGGACCCCCTTTATTAGGTACACCTTGCTAGTAGCGGGTTGGACCCCCTTTATTAGGTCCCCCTTGCTTGTAGCGGGTTGGACCCCATTTATTAGGTACAACTTGCTAGTAGTGGGTTGGACCCCCTTTATTAGGTACACCTTGCTAGTAGCAGGTTGGACCCCCTTTATTAGGTACACCTTACTAGTAGTGGGTTGGACCCCCTTTATTAGGTACACCTTGCTAGTAGCGGGTTGGACCCCCTTTATTAGGTCCACATTGCTAGTAGCGGGTTGGACCCCCTTTATTAGGTCTCCCTTGCTAGTAGCGGGTTGGACCCCCTTTATTAGGTCCACCTTGCTAGTAGCGGGTTGGACCCACTTTACTAGGTCCCCCTTGCTAGTAGCGGGTTGGGCCCCCTTTATTAGGTCCCCCTTGCTAGTAGCGGGTTGGACCCCCTTTAATAGGTACACCTTGCTAGTAGCAGGTTGGACCCCCTTTATTAGGTCCACATTGCTAGTAGCGGGTTGGACCCCCTTTATTAGGTCCCCCTTGCTAGTAGCGGGTTGGACCCACTTTATTAGGTCCCCCTTGCTAGTAGCGGGTTGGACCCACTTTATTAGGTCCCCCTTGCTAGTAGCGGGTTGGACCCACTTTATTAGGTCCCCCTTGCTAGTAGCGGGTTGGACCCCCTTTATTAGGTCCCCCTTGCTAGTAGTGGGTTGGACCCCCTTTATTAGGTCCCCCTTGCTAGTAGCGGGTTGGACCCACTTTATTAGGTCCCCCTTGCTAGTAGCGGGTTGGACCCACTTTATTAGGTCCCCCTTGCTAGTAGCGGGTTGGACCCCCTTTATTAGGTCCCCCTTGCTAGTAGTGGGTTGGACCCCCTTTATTAGGTCCCCCTTGCTAGTAGCGGGTTGGACCCCCTTTATTAGGTCCCCCTTGCTAGTAGCGGGTTGGACCCACTTTATTAGGTCCCCCTTGCTAGTAGCGGGTTGGACCCACTTTATTAGGTCCCCCTTGCTAGTAGTGGGTTGGACCCCCTTTATTAGGTCCCCCTTGCTAGTAGCGGGTTGGACCCACTTTATTAGGTCCCCCTTGCTAGTAGCGGGTTGGACCCACTTTATTAGGTCCCCCTTGCTAGTAGCGGGTTGGACCCCCTTTATTAGGTCCCCCTTGCTAGTAGTGGGTTGGACCCCCTTTATTAGGTCCCCCTTGCTAGTAGCGGGTTGGACCCCCTTTATTAGGTCCCCCTTGCTAGTAGCGGGTTGGACCCACTTTATTAGGTCCCCCTTGCTAGTAGCGGGTTGGACCCCCTTTATTAGGTCCCCCTTGCTAGTAGCGGGTTGGACCCCCTTTTGCCTTCATTCTTGGTGGAATAGATACAACAAGGTGTTGGAAACGTTCCTCAGAGATTTTGCTCCATAGTGACATGATGGCATCACGCAGTTGCTGCAGATTTGTCGGCTGCACATCAACCAAAGGGTCTCTATTGGATGAGATGAGGTGAGTGTGGAGGCCATTGGAGGACAGGGACCTCATTGTCCAGTGGTGAGATGATTGGAGCTTTGTGACATGGTGCATTATCCTGCTGGAAGGAGTCATTAGAAGATGGGGACACTGTAGTCATAAAGGGATGGACATAGTCAGCAACAATACTCAGGTAGGCCGTGGTGTTTAAACCATGGGGGGGCCCAAAGTGTGCCAAGAAAATATCCCCCCCACCATTACACCCCCACCACCAGCCTGAACCGGTGATTCCCCCTGCCCCCCCACCATTACACCCCCACCACCAGACTGAACCGGTGATACCCCATCCCCCACACCATTAAACCCCCACCACCACCCTGAACTGGTGATACCCCATCCCCCCACCATTACACCCCCACCATCAGCCTGAACCGGTGATAGAAGGCAGGATGGATCAATGCGCCAAATTCTGACCCCACCATCTGAATGTCGCAGCTGAAATCCAGACTCATCAGACCAGGCAACGTTTTTCCAATCTTCTATTGTCCAATTTTGGTGATCCTGTGCCAATTGTAGCCTCAGTTTCCTGTTCTTAGCTGACAGGAGTGGCACCCGGTGGGGTCTTCTGCTGCTGTAGCCCATCTGCTTCAAGGTTGGATGTGTTGTGCATTCAGAGATGGTATTCTGCATACCTTGGGTGTAACGAGTGGTTATTTGAGTTACTGTTGCCTTTCTATCATCTGGAACCAGTCTGCCCATTCTCCTCTGACATCAACAAGGCATTTTCCTCCACACAACTGCCGCTCACTGGATATTTTCTCTTTTCCAACCATTGTCTGTAAACCCGAGAGATGGTTATGTGTGAAAATCCCAGAAATACTCAGACCGGCCCGTCTGTAACCAACAACCATGCCACGTTCTAAGTCACTTAAAGCGGAGTTCCGGGCAAAATATGATTTTTAAGATAAAAATACCCCTAGAATACTCATGTCTCGTGCAATGTAACAAAGGTATGCTGTAAACTACGCCCAGTTTTCTATCTGTGCAGCATCGTTTTCTTACTGTGTGAAGTTTCTGCACAGCGCGGCTATCTCCAGTGTGGGCCACGAAAGCCACATTGTCCTTCTTCCTCAATTTCATGCATGCTGGCTACCCAGCATGCACCTGCCTATATCGCGCACGTGCAGTGCGGTGAAATCTTGGTCAGCTTGCCATGCCAAGCTGACCAAGATTTTCTATAGATGCCAATGTTAAATGCTACTGGAGCCGCACCATGCCAAGCTGACCAAGAATTTCCATAGACGTCAATGTTAAATGTTACTGGAGCCGCGCCATGCCAAGCTGACCAAGAATTTCCATAGACGCTAAAGTTAAATGTTACTGGAGCCGTGCCGTGCCAAATTGACCAAGAATTTTCATTGAGGCCAATGTTAAATGTTACTGGAGCCCCGCCATGCCAAGCTGACCAAGAATTTCCATAGACGCTAAAGTTAAATGTTACTGGAGCCGTGCCGTGCCAAATTGACCAAGAATTTTCATTGAGGCCAATGTTAAATGTTACTGGAGCCCCGCCATGCCAAGCTGACCAAGAATTTCCATAGACGCCAAAGTTAAATGTTACTGGAGCAGTGCCATACCAAGCTGACCAAGATCTCCCAGGAGCCAATGCAAAACCGGAAATAACGTAGGCAGCCGAGTGTCTCCGGCGCCCCCCACCTCTGGCCACATGCGGTACTGCATACAATAGAAGTCACTGTGGAACAAATAATCTGAGTTTCCATGGACTTCTATTGGGAAACTCGCTTTGATATAAGAGTGCTTTGGATTACAAGCATTCTTCTGGAACAAATAATGCTCTTTATCAAAGGTACCACTGTATAATACATAATACATTTACATATATATTTAAATTTTGTTTTAAACTGAATGGGTTGTTTTACAAGATGAGGATTTACATACTTTAATGCCAAGAAGCCATGTTTTAATTTTTTTATTTTATTTAGAAACTTACAGCCGCCTGTAGAACAGTGGCGGCTGGCGATGGAGGATTTGGGGGGGGGGTGTGCAGGTGGGGGGCCTGGTGTCCCACTACCGCGGCGGGGCCCTAGGATGGCAGGAAGGGGGCACAACACAGAACATGTGAAAGGGTCCTGCTGGGGAACTGTAAGGCTCTGTTCACACTGCTGCAACCCCCTTGCGATTTCTCCGAGACCTCCTTGCGCAGGAGCACCGCCTCCTCTCGCTCCCGCACCGCCACTGAAAAACAATACATAGATTCATGCATTGCATGATTCTATGTATTGTCGCCGCTGCCGCCCACTATTCAGATGGTCGGCCCCCTGGCGAGTGCCGGCCATCTGAATAACGGCAGCTGGTTGGCTGTGGAAGTGTCTATCAGAGCCTGAGAGCTGTAATCGGCTTCCAAATAGTTAACCAGGGGACGCACGGGGGGTGCGTTCCTTGGTTAACACTGACACGCATCTCAGCCAATCAGGTTCACCGGATCTGGTTGCCGGTAACCTGATTGGCTGAAGCGACATCGAGGGCGGGACTTCATCGAGGGATCGTGGAGGAGGATCCGAGAATGGCTGACTGAGAAAGGTAAGTGTCAGGCGGGGGGGGCAATCTGGCGGCATTTTAGGGGCAAACTGGCGGCAATTGATGGGCACAGTGGCGACAATGGCATGGCGCAGTGGCTGCATTTGGAATGGCACAGTTGCGACAATTGATGGGCACAGTGGCGACAATGGCATGGCACAGTGGCTGCATTTGGCATGGCACAGTGGCGACAATTGATGGGCACAGTGGTGACAATGGCATGGCACAGTGGCTGCATTTGGCATGGCACAGTGGCGACAATTGATGGGCACAGTGGCGACAATGGCATGGCACAGTGGCTGCATTTGGCATGGCACAGTGGCGACAATTGATGGCACAGTGGCTGCGTTTGGCATGGCACAGTGGCGACAGTTGATGGGCACAGTGGCAAAAATGGCATGGCACAGTGTCGACAATTGATGGCATGGCACAGTGGCTACAATTGATGACACAGTGGCTGCGTTTGATGGCATGGCACAGTGACGACAATATTATGGCACAGTGGCTGTGTTTGATGGGCACAATGGCGGCAATTGATGGGCACAGTGAGGCGGCAATTGATGTTTGTTTGTTTTTTCGTTTGTTTGCGCCCCCCAAAAATTTTGAGCACCAGCCGCCACTGTTGCAGTGTATGGCACTCAAATCGCACCTGGTCACATGCCTGATGAAGGGGTCCTGCGTGGCTCGGAAACTTTGCTTTTTGCTGTAATAATGTGATCGCTGATTAAAGTTTTGGACTCATTTTTGGAGATCTTGGTGTGCTGGTGACATTACTCTCTCAAATCGCACCAAAGTCGCAGAAAAGTAGCGCATGGACTTATTTTTTTTGTCTCTGTGACTTGAGTCACATTGATTAGGACAGCACCCATTGAAATGAATGTGTTTTGACTTGCCATGCGACTTTGTGTGTCGCAAGTCACATGATAAGTCGCAGCAGTGTGAACTGGGGCTTATAAAGGCCCCCCGGGATTAGTGGGAGGGGCCCTGGTCTCAGAAGGAAGGGCCCCTGGCTTGGAGGGAAGGATCAGGGGAGCCGTGGAAAGGGCCCAGGCAGACAGGAGGACCCTTCATGGTTTCTTGCGCCGGGGGCACCTGAAGGTTCTAGTTACACCTCTGGCTCATGTATTTTTTCAAGTGACAAGCTTCAAGCGATGGTATGCTTAGGTGTTAGCCGGCGCCACTGAACGTAAAGGAAGTCTTGGTGCTGAGCACTTCTGGTGAAGCTGCAAAGCACCCTTCAAATTGCAGGAAAGGTTCAGGTGGCAACAGGACCTGCATTGTTCTTAGTGATCTAACGTGATAAAATGTGATAAAATGTGGAATCCAGACACTACAATTTATACTGGCTACAGTATATACACATCACATTTCAGGCAATTCCAACCACTCTTGGAGCTTTGTGCATTACTGTACATTATCCCACTTTGCACATGCTAATGTGTACACAGCCAGCAGGTGGCGATGTGTGCAAAGGCTTCTTCTACTCCTCCAGTACTGAAGATTTGTCAAAAGTGAGAGTAACTTTGTATATTTTATGTATCACCAGTGCTGTGTTTTTAATTCAGATTTAATTCAGATGCATATTAGTCCTTCTCAGGGCTGTCTTAAAGCATGGGCAACCCTGGGCAGTGCCCAGGGGCCC
Organism: Rana muscosa; assembly: GCA_029206835.1. NCBI lineage: Eukaryota > Metazoa > Chordata > Amphibia > Anura > Ranidae > Rana > Rana muscosa. The sequence continues at coordinate 322,442,892 of CM055128.1, forward strand.
CAGGTGCATGGGGGGCCCATAATAATCTTGAATTATATCATAATTCCCAACTGTCCCAAATTTGCCAGGACAGTTACGCTTTTTACTAAGCTGTCATGGGATGTGTCCCAGAACCTGTATTGTGCCCTCCTGACTACCCCTGTACTTTGCCTTTCTGCCCCCCCCTTTCTGCGCCCTTTTTGTTGATTAGTCTTTGATTCATGGCATGTTTTCTTAGACCCGGTTCACACCAGGGCGGCGCGACGCGGCACGACTTGTGGGGGCGACCTCGGCGGCGCGATCTCAAGACGACTTGAGACGCCCGCCGAGGCGATTTGCATAAGACTTCTGTATAGAAGTCAATGCAGGTCGCCTTGGGTCGCCCCCAAAAGTAGTACAGGAACCTTTTTCTAAGTCGGAGCGACCTGAGTCGCTCTTACTTAGAACGGTTCCATTGAAAAGCGCGGGACGCGACTTGTCAGGCGACTGAGTCGCCTGACGAGTCGCCCTGGTGTGAACCGGCACTTACTGTTTAACAACTTCCCTACCGGGCACGAAAACCCCCTTCCTGCCCAAGCCATTTTTCAGCTTTCAGCGCTGTCACACTTTGAATGACAATTGCGCAATCATGCGACGTGGCTCCCAAACGAAATTTGCGTCCTTTTTTTCCCACAAGTAGAGCTTTCTTTTGGTGGTATTTGATCACCTCTGCGGTTTTTATTTTTTGCGCTATAAACAAAAGAATAGCGTCCAGTTTGAAAAAAAAACACAATATTTTTTACTTTTTGCTACAATAAATATCCATTTTTTTTTCAATTAAAATTTTCTTACGTTTAGGCCGATACGTATTCTTCTACATATTTTTGGTAAAAAAAAAAATCGCAATAAGCGCGTATTGATTGGTTTGCGCAAAAGTTATAGCGTCTACAAAATGGGGGATAGATTTATAGCTTTTTTTTTTTTTTTTTTTTTACTAGTAATGGCGGTGATCTGTGATTTTTATTGTGACTGCGATATTGCGGCGGACACATCGGACACTTTTGACACATTTTTGGGACCATTCACAATTATACAGCGATCCCTGCTATAAAAATGCATTGATTACTGTATAAATGTGACTGGCAGGGAAGGGGTTAACACTAGGGGGCGAGGAAGGGGTTAAATGTGTTTCCTCAATGTGTTTTAACTGTGGGGGGGAGGGGACTGACTGGGGGAGGAGACCGATGGTTGTCCCTATGTACAAGGGACACACCATCGGTCCCCTCTCCCTCACAGGACGTGGATTTGTGTGTTTACACACACAGATCCACTTTCCTGCTCGGTTACTGGGCAATCGTGGGTGCCCGGCGGCCATCGTGGCCGCCGGGCACGCGCATCAGGTCCCCAACAATGCGGCGGGCGCACGCGTGCCCCCTAGCTCGTTTTAAAGGCAGGACGTCATATGACGTCCTGTCAGAACGAGAGTGTCTTCCGCCCGCCGTCATTTGACGGTGGGCGGTGGACAACAGATTAAAATCGATTTTAAAGCAGAGTTCCACCCAAGAATGGAACTTCCGCTTTTTGGATTCCCCCCCCCCCCTCCGGTGTCACATTTGGCACCTTTTAGGGGGGAGGAGGGAGCAGATACCTGTGTAATCCAGGTATTTTCTCCCACTTCCGGGCATAGATCACTGCAGTGATCACAGTGACCTACGCCACGTCTGGCGCCTACTCTGTCCCCCCCCCCCTCGCTGTCTTCTGGGAGACACACAGGTCCCAGATGACAGCAGGGACCAGAGGGAACGCGCAGCGCGAGTCGCGCATGCACAGTAGCGAACCAGGAAGTAAAGCTCCAAGGCTTCACTTCCTGATTCCCTTACCGAAGATGGCATCTGAGAGCCGACGGACGGATCAGATCGGCTGCCGACATCGAGGGGCGCCCAGGACAGGTAAGTGTCCATATATTAAAAGTCAGCAGCTGCAGTATTTGTAGCTGCTGACTTTTAATTTTTGATTTTTTGGGGGCAGAACTCCGCTTTAACCACTTGCTTACTGGGCACATAAACCCTCTTCCTGCCCAGGTGAAATTTCAGCTTTCGGCACTGTCACGCTTTGAATGACAATTACGCGGTCGTGCGACGTGGCTCCCAAACCAAATTGGCGTCCTTTTTTTCCCACAAATAGAGCTTTCTTTTGGTGGTATTCGATCAACTCTGCGGTTTTTATTCCGAAGACCCGGCGCGGTATCGCTGGTGACGGTGGGGCCTCTGGTAACTCTCCGGATGTCCTTTCCCTGACAGGGGTCAATACTTTTAGAAGGTAATCCACGTTCTCATGGTCTGTGGCAGAGACCCATTGTGAATTCGGTCAGGGGTAGAGACCCAACAACCGGGCCTGTGGCAGAGGCCCTATTCACCTGGTCTGTGGCAGAGACCCCTCATGGTCGGTGGTAGCGACCATGCGCCAAATTAGTGCTATCCAGAACAGGAGAAACCCAAATCTAAGTTTGTGCCTGGACCTCCTCCCACCTTATCTGACCCGTGTTTGTCTCAACCTGTCTGCCCTAAAAGAGACTGTTTATTGTGCAAGAAGGAATAAACAAGTGTTGGACCTTTCAGTTGGTGTGGACAGTTGCTTACTGGGGAAAGTTAAAGGACTTGTTCTGATTACTGCAGAAATGAGGTCAGCACTGGAGGCCTTTTTTTACACCAGCCGCAAGCAGGCCCGAGAAACTAACACCGCTCAACCCCCCTATTCAGAAGGGTACGGGCTTGTGGTGCGGTGTACCTCAGTCTTTTCCTGCGGAGGAGCCAAGCAGAAGAAAAGCAGGTAAAGTCTGGGGTTGGTGCGCTACACTAGTAATGGCGGTTATCTGCGATTTTTGTCAGGACTACGATATTACGGCGGACACATCGGACACTTTTGACAAATTTTTGGGACCATTCACAATGCACTGATTACTGTATAAAGGTGACTGTCAGGGAAGGGGTTAATCTGTAGGGGGCGAGGAAGGGGTTAAATGTGTGCCCTATGAGTGACTGTTACTGTGGGGGGAGGGGACTGACTGGGGGAGGTGACCGATCTGTGTCCCTATGTACAAGGGACACAGCGTCGGTCTCCTCTACCTGACAGGACGTGGATCTCTGTGTTTACACACACAGAGATCCATGTCCTTGTCTGTGTACCGGCCGATCGCGGGTACCCGGCAGACATCGCGGCCGACCAGGCACGCGCATCGGCATCTCAGTGACGCGCCGGGCGCGCGCCGGCGGCGGCTGCGCGCCCCCCAGTGGCCGGAGGAGCCGAGGCTGTATAATGACGGCCTCCCGGCATTTTAGAGCCACTTTGTGGCCGTCATTTGTTGTACGGCGGGCGCGAAGTGGTTAAAGTACTAATAAATATATGTTTAATTCTATCAACAATTTATACCTTAATTCTTGGGCCCCAGTGCATTACTTTGGGGCGGGCTGGTAGGGGCCCCAGTGCATTACTTTGGAGCGGGCTGGTAGGGGCCCCAGTGAATTACTTTGGGGTGGGCTGATAGGGGCCCCAGTGCATTACTTTGGGGTGGGCTGGTAGGGGCCCCAGGGCATTACTTTGGGGTGGGCTGATAGGGGCTCCAGTGCATTACTTTGGAGCGGGCTGGTAGGGGCCCCAGTGCATTACTTTGGGGTGGGCTAATTGGAGCCCCAGTGCATTACTTTGGGGTGGGCTGGTAGGGGCCCCAGTGCATTACTTTGGAGCGGGCTGGTAGGGGCCCCAGTGAATTACTTTGGGGTGGGCTGATAGGAGCCCCAGTGCATTACTTTGGAGCGGGCTGTTAGGGGCCCCAGTGCATTACTTTGGAGTAGGCTGGTAGGGGCCCCAGTGAATTACTTTGGGGTGGGCTCGTAGGGGCCCCAGTGCATTACTTTGGGGTGGGCTGGTAGGGGTCCCAGTGCATTACTTTCCTCAGGGACCCCTGATGCTGATAAGACAGCCCTGGTCATTCTTGTACAGGACGGCCCCTTAGTGGCTCTTTACACCCAATGAGATGCAATTGCACCTACAATGCACCATGCACAACTGCATTTTACAAAACTATTTTGAGCAACACTTTCCTGTTATAAAAGCAAAATGCTGCCAGAGAATTGTGCACTAAAATGTAACACAAGTCTGTTTACAACTACTTCTAATTCCTCTCTTTTATTTATAATTTACTGTTAATTAAAATGACCTATAAAATAGTTTTAAGGCTCCCCAAAAATATAAATAAATGCCAAGTCAATAGGCCCGATTTACAGACTACCCTGTATCTCTGTCAAACATATATTTACACCTGCAATGCAAAATGAGGTTTGCGGAATTAATTTAATAGGATTTTTAGGGTGACCGACCTGTATGGTAACTGAGTATCCCGCAAGCAGTGCCAGGACAAGGTCACCTAGAGCCCAGGGCAAAGCTGCCAAACTGCGTCCACCCCCCCCCCCCAAGAAGTATATGAGCATCAGGGCTTTTTTTAAGGGGGAACGCGGGGGAACGCAGTTCCGGCACCTCCAGAACTGAATATATGTAATTGCAAGGGGTGCTGGAGGATCTATTAATGCTGGTGCTAGGGAATCTGTTGTTGCTGGAGGGAATTTATTTGCTGAGGATGGGGGATCTATGGTTGCTGGGTGAGTCTTATGTTGCTGGGAGGGATTTACTGTTGAAGAAGGGGTCTTTGTTGCTGGCTGCTGGAGGGTCTATTAATGCTGGCTACTGGGGAATCTATTGTTGCTGGAGGGGACCTATTTTTGCGGGGGGGGTAGGTTGACCACGTGTCCCGGATTGCTCGGGTCAGTCCCGCATTTTGCAGGTCTGTCCCGGGGTACCTTTATTCCAGGACAATACAGTGTCCCGGAATTAAACTGACACAGCCCCCCCCCCCCCAATGGGCCAATCTGATGCCCACAAAAAAGTCCGCCACATCACCGCTTTACTCACTGACAGTACTTGTCCTGGCTGGGAATGCCTGGAGGAGCACAATCCCCGCCCCCTGCTTGCGATTGGAGAAATCATAAATCCCACCACTTGTGTCCAATCACTGTGCTGTGATTCGTTACAGCACAAGCTGATTTTTGGGAAGGAGGGGGTGTCCCTGATTGGTAGTTTGGAAATGTGGTCACCCTAAGGGGGGGGGGGGGTTATTGTTGCTGTGGAGGTCTGTTGTTGCCAGTGGGGGTTGTATTGTTGCTGGGGTGGGTCTTATGTTGCAGGGGGGTCAATCATTGCTGGAGGGATCTACTGTTGAGGGAGGGGTCTAGTATTGCTGGCTGCTGGAGGGTCTGTGGATGCTGGCTGTTGGGAGTGTATTGTCACATGGGGTGTCCATTGTTGCTAAATCCATTTTACTGCTTTTCTTGTTATTAACAAATTCCATACAAAATACTTGGCACTATAAAATGATACTTGGTTCTGTATTCTCTAAAAGGGGGGGGGGATACTGGGAGGTGGGTAGGAGGTGGAACCAAGGAACAGTGCTTGGAGGTGGGTAGGGGGCGGAGTCAATGGGGTGACTCAGAAAGGAGGAGTTTCTGCACCTATTCTCTGAGAAAAAAAGCCCCGATGAGCATTGTGTCGACCTAAATCTCCCCACAAAAACATTGAGCACTAATCTACATGCTTACCCCCCGAAGCATAATTTTTCCTTTCTCCCAGTACAAATCCACCCCCCCCCCCTGCTAAAATCCCCCTTCTCAGCACACAGAAGATAAGAGCCTTTGCACATCCCTTCTGCCAAAAGCACTCTACCCCTTTTTATATTTTGAGACTTTAGTTCTCCTTTAACCACTTAAGGACCGGCCCATGTAGATTTACGTCGACAGAATGGCACGGACAGCCAGGCATAATCATGTACTTTTATGTCCCCTTTAAATGGCTACCATGTGGTCGCGCGCTCGCGACCCTGCCGCCTTCCCCGTGAGTCGGACCGCGGCTCCCGCAGACTTGATCGCCGTAGGGGATCCCTGCGATCGTCTCACGGAGGTATAGAGCGGGGAGAGGCTTGTATAAACAAGCCTCTCCCCCCGCTCTGCCTAGTGACAATGACACGGATCTCGGCTCCGTGTACTCGGAGCGAAGGTCAGTGTCATGTGACACAGAGCCCATCCCCCCTACAGTAAGAAACACTCAATAGGGAACACTTAACCCCCCTACATCGCCACTTATTGGTTAACCCCTTCACTGCCAGTGTCATTTTCACAGTAATCAGTTCATTTTTATAGCACTGATCGCTGTAAAAATGACAATGGTCCCAAAAATGTGCAAAAAAGTGTCCGATGTGTCCGCCATAATGTCGCAGTCACGCTAAAAATTGCTGATCGCCGCCATTACTAGTAAAAAAAAAAATATTAATAAAAATGCCATAAAACTATCCCCTATTTTGTAGACGCTATAACTTTTGCGCAAACCAATCAATAAACGCTTATCGCAATTTTTTTTTTTTTTTACCAAAAATATGTAGAAGAATACGTATCGGTCTAAACTGAGGAAAAAAAAAAAATTTTTATATATTTTTTGGGGATATTTATTATCGCAAAAAGTAAAAAGTATTGCATTTTTTTCAAAATTTCGCTCTTTTTTTTTGTTTATAGCGCAAAAAATAAAAACCGCAGAGGTGATCAAATACCACCAAAAGAAAGCTCTATTTGTGGGGGAAAAAAAAGGTGGCAATTTTGTTTGGGAGCCACGTCGCCCGACCGCGCAATTGTCAGTTAAAGCGGCGCAGTGCCGAATCGCAAAAAGGGGCCTGGTCCTTTAGCTGCAAAATGGTCCGGGCGGCTGAAGTGGTTAAATGTTGTAGATTAATGAAGAGAGAAGCAACATTCCTGTATTGTTCTCATTGCAGCAGCACATTACAGGCTGTATTGTGGTTTATGATCTTATTTTAATTGGGGCCAATATTCCAGTGCCGGCAATACAACTTATTTTCATCTCCTGTTCCTCACCTATGGGATCTGGTAAACTCCAACCAGACGGAGGCTGACATGAATGATTAACGACGCGTAAAATAAAAGACTCAAGCCCGGCGTCACAAGCGGGAGGAACTGGGCCGAATCCTTCAAAACATCACAATACAAAACGGCGTTTCCTCTACCTGCTCAGCCCTCGCCAAACCTCTTTCTGCTTCGGCAAGCCTCCAGTCTGGCCTATCACACAACACCTGGATGTCGGACCAAAGAAAACAGTCTAGAGGATGTGGACAGCTCGTTCTCTCGTCGCTGGCCGGCCTGCCACCGGATTTGTGAAGTGGAAGGAAGACGCTTTGGTAGTCATTAATTATGGTGTCATCTGTACAGGAGTTGTGTGTGACTGGAACAAAGGAAACATTGTACCACTTCCCGCCCGGTCAATAGCAGATTGACTTCCGGGAAGTGGTTCAGTTATCCTGACTGGGCATCATATGACATCCAGCAGAATAACAGCCGCCGCCGCGCCCGTGGGGGCGCGCATCGCGGTGATCGGTGGTGCGTAGGGTGACCACGTGTCCCGGATTGCCCGGGACAGTCCCGCATTTTGCAGGTCTGTCCCGGGCACATTCATTCCAGGACAATACAGTGTCCCGGAATTAAACTGACACAGCCACCCCCCAGGCCAATCTGATGCCCCCAAAAAAGGGCACCACATCACCGCTTTACTCACTGACAGTACTTGTCCTGGCCGGGAATGCCTCGAGGAGCCCTGCTTGTGATTGGAGAAATCATAAATCCCGCCTCTTGTGTCCAATCACTGTGCAGTGATTCGTTACAGCACAAGCTGATTTTTGGGAAGGGAGGGTGTCCCTGAATGGTAGTGTAGCGGGTGTTTACTTTCCCGCCAGTAATTTTGAATTTTTCGGTGACACCAGTGATGTATCTCTGGCGGTCCACCAGGTGGCGCTGTCACTTTGGGCCGACGGACGAGTCATTGCTGGGTCGGATCCCTTTTTGTTTTTCTTCGGCAGCCGTGTGGTGGGGCGGGGAACCCGCTGCGCATGCCGGGGGAAGGTATAAAGGGGGCCGGCCATTTTGTCACGGGGTTCGTTGTCCCTGGCACCTTCAGCCTGCGGACGGAGTTCGTGTTTGTCCTCTAGGCGGACTGGGCCTAGAGGACCACCGGAGGTCGTGTTCCACCTCAGGCACCTTTAGCCTGGGGTGAGGTACTAGGTTGGCGGTCCGGAGCTCAGTGCCCAACACTGAGTTCCGCGAGGGAAGGATCCTAGGGTGCTCCGGAGATGGACGCCTGAATCCGAGGTGGACGTAATGGACCGGGAAAAGCTCCTCATCTGAAGACCCGGTGCAGCATACTGCCGGTGACGGGTGAGCCTCTTGTCGGAGACCGTCCGGAAGGTGAATTTCCCTCGTGCGGAGACCATTGCCCACTCTTTGGAGGAGAGTGGAGGAAAGAACTTGTGTATGGGCCTATATACACATTCACACCTCCTGTTCCGTTTTTGTAAAGCAAGTAAGTCCATGCTGTGTTCAAATAAAGGAGTGTTGGACTTGCAACGGTGTGAGACTCGTTTCCTGGCAGATGACTCCTGGAGGGAGGACCCGATACACAATGCAGGCCCGAAGGTAAAAAAACTTCTGCTAATACCACTTATACATCTGTGGTGGAGGCCTGGCGTAGCGGCCGCACTCCCTTTCCTATCATACCCCTAGACCAGAGACATTGCGAGCGAGAACTTTAATAGAGGGGATTGGGAGTGTGGTGGGGGTCTAGGCGACCCTGCCCGCTACACGTGGGGGCTCGTCCGGGATATGTATTGTGTATCACTTGGAAGAACGTATCTGCTGGAAACAGTCAAGTATATAGGCCAAAGTGCAGCCCTACTCGAAAGTCGTGGACATGACCTCGGAAGAGGAAAGGCCCGCGCAGGCAGAGTGGTGAAAGGACTACACGTGGGGGTTTTTAATTGCACTGCGCCATCAGACACAACCCCCACCGCTTAGTTCGTGGGCGTGTCTCAAACCAACCAAGTGGAAAAGCCCGCGAACTGGAGCAAAAGGGGAGGAGTCCAATTTGTGTGACGGACTACACGTGGGACGTTGGCGCGAAAACTCTGCAGTGTACGATGGAACAGCAACAGGTCGCCATGTTTGGAAACGCCTCGTGGATCCCGGTTCACCCGGCAACTACAACATTGACTGCTGCTGCTCCCATAACGGATACGGGGATCTGACTAAAGCCAAGGGGTCGATTCGCCCTATATTCCTGCATGGACGTGGAGGCTTTGGGCATGATTTGTCACGGATGCTCGGGACTGGTATGTCTGTTAAAGCCCTTCGGACGATGTGACGCCTGCGGGGAATTCATGTTCGAGGTGGATCCGGTGGTGGAGAGGCTGAAAACCATCTATCCAGGCCGGGCTTCAGGCATCGCCCCACAGAAGGCAGGAATCACGGCAGTAAGAGTCGCCCCTGCGTACACTGCAATGACCGCGGAGGAGGTCGTGAAACACCAACGGGAGAAATCCGAGGATGCTAACTCGTCACCACTGTCTCACAGCGTCCGCCACCGAGGAAGAGAACCAGCGTGGTAGCCCCGACCAGCGGTGGTGGTGGACCGTCTCGCATGCCCACGCCAGGCCCGGATGGATCCGTAGACGAGAGTTCCGGACATCCCAAGAAAGGCCAAGGTAAGCCGGCCGAGAAGACTTGGTGTGAGGGAGGATGTGTCAGGAAGGCATGGCATAGCAAGTCTCCGGAGTGTGGATGTTCTGTTTCCACACAGGGCTACCTACCCGCGGAGGAGTGTGACACTTCTGACTTGGAATCTCTCTCTAATATGGGAGATGATGTCCAAATTGACGATCTGTTTGCCGAGAAGGGCTGGGACAAGGCGCCGCTTGCTGCATTCCGTGGGATTCGGAATTCGCCTATGTCCGTGGGTGAGAGCACACCAAGGGTGGAGGCATCAGCGCCTGAAGGAGAATCTATCTCTCAAACTGTTCCCGCAATCCCTGCACCATCTGCATGTGATGCTGGGGTTAAAAGATTGTTGTTGAGGCCTCCAATGCCTAGATTAGAGGTGGCCAAGGTACCTCGCCATCCAGATGCGGTCGTTTTGCCTGGTGAAGGGGACAAATCAACCATGCCTCCTTTGGCGAGGTTACAGAGGCTGTTTGGTCAAAAAGTTGCAGCGGAATATGGATGGGAGTATCCCTACTTGCCGAAGGACCTGCTGTATGAGGTGGAGGTGTGCAGGGAGCGTTGGTACAATGATTTTGTTTGGACCCATCTCAAAGTCCCGCACGCTCGCAGATACCTAGCGTGTTCTCCAAAGGCTTCACAGCGTTTCAAAGACTGCAAGGCAGAATGGATGGTGGGAAGACACATCCACGCAGATAAAGTGGTGATAAAACGCAAAGAAGGCGAAGATGTGGAATATCATCTAGAGACTGTAGATCAGCACCTAAAGCCACTAACTCTGCCGCACCCACGTTTCTACCTCTAGGGAGAAAAAGACTCCATTGGTATCATGCTGCTGAACTTTCTGGGGAAATTGTGTTTTAGTGTGCCCAGAAAGAAAAAGAAAAGAACTGTTCCTGTTTGTTTCTTCCCGCAAAGAGATCACAGACTCTGGGGTAGATAGTGTTAGGAAAAAAGAAAAAGAGATGTTCAACGGGTGCAGTTACTGTGATGCTGTCACCAGGTGGCAGTGTTGCGCAACGTTACAAACACTTTTCACGCACCCACTCTTTGGAGAAAGAGGGATTTCTTTTAGGAGAAATTTCTTTTACTCACACACACGAATACATGTGTCAGGATTTTATGTGTTGGTTTCTTTTGTTTTTTTTCCCTCTGCAGGAGAACATCCCAGCAAGATTTTGGACTCTGGGGAGGTCTTTAGTCAGGATGGGGAGGGAAAAAGTAAATGTTAATATGCAACCTTGAAATGTTTGATGTTGTCTTTTGCTCCTATTTTTGTTGCAGGGGCTCAGACACAACTTCACAGTAGGAAAGTGTTTCCAAAAGTTTGTTGGTTTTTCAATTTGTTAACGGTTTCTGGCCCGAATCATGTCAGCCGTGGAGGATATGGTTTGCTCCAGACATTGGGGACCAGTGTCAAAAGACAGGGGGGAGTATGTAGCGGGTGTTTTACTTTCCCGCCAGTAATTTTTAATTTTTCGGTGACACCAGTGGTGTATCTCCGGCGGTCCACCGGGTGGCGCTGTCACTTTGGGCCGACGGACGAGTCATTGCTGGGTCGGATCCCTTTTTGTCTTTCTTCGGCAGCCGTGTGGTGGGGCGGGGGGAACCCGCTGCGCATGCCGGGGGAAGGTATAAAGGGGGCCGGCCATTTTGTCACGGGGCTCGTTGTCCGTGGCACCTTCAGCCTGCGGACGGAGTTCGTGTGTGTCCTCTAGATGGACTGGGCCTAGAGGACCATCGGAGGTCGTGTTCCACCTCAGGCACCTCTAGCCTGGGGTGAGGTACTCGGATGGCGGTCCGGAGCTCAGTGCCCAACACTGAGTTCCGCGAGGGAAGGATCCTAGGGTGCTCCGGAGATGGACGCCTGAATCCGAGGTGGACGTAATGGACCGGGAAGAGCTCCTCATCTGAAGACCCGGTGCAGCATACTGCCGGTGACGGGTGAGCCTCTTGTCGGAGACCGTCCGGAAGGTGAATTTCCCTCGTGCGGAGACCATTGCCCACTCTTTGGAGGAGAGTGGAGGAAAGAACTTGTGTATGGGCCTATATACACATTCACACCTCCTGTTCCGTTTTTGTAAAGTAAGTAAGTCCATGCTGTGTTCAAATAAAGGAGTGTTGGACTTGCAACGGTGTGAGACTCGTTTCCTGGCAGATGACTCCTGGAGGGAGGACCCGATACACAATGCAGGCCCGAAGGTAAAAAAACTTCTGCTAATACCACTTATACATCTGTGGTGGAGGCCTGGCGTAGCGGCCGCACTCCCTTTCCTATCATACCCCTAGACCAGAGACATTGCGAGCGAGAACCTTAATAGAGGGGATTGGGAGTGTGGTGGGGGTCTAGGCGACCCTGCCCGCTACAGTAGTTTGGAAATGTGGTCACCCTAGTGGTGCGGTGTGTCAGTCTGACACACCGCAACACCGATCTCGGTAAAGAGAGGCTCTTTACCACGTGATCAGCTGTGTCCAATCACGGCTGATCACGATGTAAACAGGAAGAGCCGATGGTCGGCTTTTCCTCACTCGCGTCTGACAGACACGAGTAGAGGAGAGCCGATCGGCAGCTCTTCTGACAGGGGGGGTTTGCGCTGATTGTTTATCAGCGCAGCCCCCACTCGGATGCCCACAATGGACCACCAGGATGCCGCCCAGGACCACCAGGGAAGCACCTAACATGTGGATGGCCAGGTAAGTCCCCCATGGCCATCCACATGTACAAATATATGCATAACATATGCCAATTAGTGCACTGACTGGCACCATCATGGCACGATCAAAATTTGTGATGCCCAGCAATGCCACCTACTAGTGTCCATCAGTGCCACCTACTAGTGTCCATCAGTGCCACCTATCAGTGCCCATCCATGCCCACCTATCAGTGCCCGTACGTGCCACCTATCAGTGCCACCCATAAGTACCCATCAGTGCTGCCTATGAGTGCCCATCAGTGCCACCTATCAGTACTCATCAGTGCCACCTCATTGGTGCCACCTCATTGGTGCACATCAGTGCCGCCTTATCAGTGCCCATCAGTGCAGCCATATCAGTGCCCGTCATTGAAGAAGAAAAGGTACTTATTTACATAAAAAATGAACAGAAACAAAGAACAACTTATTTATTTTTTTTCGCTCTTTTTTTATTTGTTGCACAAAAAATAAAAATCGCAGAGGTGGTCACCAAACAAAAGCTCTATTTGTGGGAACAAAATGATAAAAGATTTGTTTGGGTACAGTGCAGCATGACTGCGCAATTGTCATTCAAATTGCGACAGCGCTGAAAGTTGAAAATTGGCCTGGGCAGGAAGGTGTATAAGTGCCCGGTATTGAAGTGGTTAAAGAATATAAATTTGACAAATTGGACAATGTCTGGCAACACGACTTTTGTTTGTGGTTGAGAATCTGGTTGCTCTTTCCAAAGACCTGAAGGGAGTTATGTAAAAAAAAAAAAATATGTTTTACTTTTGTTTCCACGTTTTTCAAAAACTTGTGTTTAATATGTTGGGGAAATTATGTATGTGGTCACTTTGTTGGCGTTTCCATTGTCCAGGTACTCCAGGGCCTTCAAAAACATGATAGGTAGGTAGGAAACTAGATTTGAAATTTATGCTCCTTGAAAGCCCAAAAGTACTTTTTGGATTTTGGAACCATTACCACCACCAAAACTTCTAGCGGTATTTCCAACACAAAGCATGGACATACATGACTAGACTTGTCCGATTTTATTATTGGCAGTCGAAAGGGTCCCCGATTTTGAATGTGGGTCGCATAAAGATACACTATGTTGCCAAAAGTATTGGGACGCCTGCCTTTACACGCACATGAACTTTAATGGCATCCCAGTCTTAAGCCTCGTACACACGGGCGGGAATCTCGTCTGGGAAAAAAAATGTTGGTTTTCCCGACGAGATTCCCGGCAAGCTTGCCTTGCTCGCCGAGTGTACACACGGCCATTCAAAAGAACCGCCGTTATTTCGAATGGCAAGAATGCGGTGACATCATCGACTACGACGAGCATGCGCTCGTCACATTCGATGCCGTCGCCGCCATCTTGCTACACCCTACACTACCCTTGTAAGCTACCGCGCATGCGTCAAAGTCTCATTGAACATGCGCGGGCTTACCGGAGGACAGGTAAGCATACAAGCCTCGTACACACACACGCTTTTCTCGGCAGGAAACACTGCCGAGTATCCCGACGAGGAATATAGAGAGCAGGTTCTCTATTTTTCTCGTTGAGATTCCTGGCAGTTTTCCGGACAAGAAACCATACACACGAACGGTTTTCTCAGCAACAATCTCTACCAGCAGCTTTCTTGCCGAGAAAACCGGCTGTGTGTACGAGGCTTCAGTCCGTAGGGTTCAATATTGAGTTGGCCCACCCTTTGCAGCTACAACAGCTTCAACTCTTCTGGGAAGGCTGTATTTGGGGGGAAACTGGCTGCATTTGAGGGGGCAAACTGGTGGCGTTTGGGCACAGTGGCTGCATTTATTGGGCACAGTGGCGGCAATTGATGTTTTTTTTTTTTCAGTTTGCCCCCCCAAAAATTCTGAGCACCAGCCGCCACTAATGGTAACTGAGTATCAGTAGCAGTTCCGGCACCTCCAGAACTGAATATATGTAATTGCAAGGGATGCTGGAGGATCTATTTTTGTGGGGGGGGGGGGGTTGGGTGACCAAGTGTCCCGAGACAGTCCCGGAATTCCGAACTTCCCGAATTTCCGAAAAAAAGCAAAAAAACAAATGAAATGAAAACGAAAAAAAAGAATTTTCAGAAATTCGAAAATTCGAAAATTCAAATTTCCCATTTTCGAATTTTATATTTTCAAATTTAGAATTTTAGAATTTAGAATTTTCGAAATTTCCAATTTTCGAACTTTCGTATTTTCGAAATTCCGAATTTCCAAATTTCGAAAATCCGAATTTCCGAAATTAGAAAATTAGAAAATGAAAAAATTAGGAAATTCTGAAATTTCGTAATTAACGAATTTCTCAAAATTCGTTAAAAAACGAATTTGAAACGAAACAAATTGCACATCGTCTAGTCACTTCCATTTATCAACTCATTATTACCTAACATCTCTGGGTAAGGGATTAACCACTAAAACCACTAGATAGGTGGTAGGCAGCGCCACACACCCCACCACAGGATTTGGCAAATGTGGCACCAGAGAGGGGGGGGGGGAGAGACAAATGAGCGGAAGTTCCACTTTTGGGTGGAACCCTGCTTTAATTTTCGAGTGAAGGTCTGTTTTATGTGTGCCATAATGTACATGTATAATGATGTGCCAAGAGCCAATCCAAAAAAGTGCTAAACTTCCACTTTAAATTAATAAAGGTACAGTATATCTAAAACCATAACAGAGCAAACAGGAAGTAAGAAGAAATCTCTCCGGAATGGGGAGAATCCCGTCACCAGAACAGGTTAAAATGTTTCCCTTACCTCCTTTTCTGTAAAATGTTAAAACAGAAAGGGCGAATCTCCCCAGTAGGGCCACAGACAGTAAATAAAATTCTTTCACAATCTATACTGGGGGTCAGCAACCAGTAGATCGCAGACAGGTGACTGGTAGATCGCGGTCTAGGCTTGCTGACCCGCCATTTCAGAGCATCAAACAGAGTGCAATGCAGGGGGACTACTTGTAAAATAGTTCTGGCTCCTGTCCCATATGCGGAGTGATACCAACTGCACTCCATCTCTTATCCCGGCTAGTGGTCTCCAGAGTGGTGCCGGCAGACAGGAAAGAGGAGATCTTTAACTACTTGCCGACCAGCCGCCGTTTGTATTTACTGCGGCAATGTGGCGGATTGCGCAAAACGACTTACCCGTACGCAGTTTTGTTCAATAGCCACTAGATGGGGTGATCGTGCCGTAATTGGCTAGTAGGAATGTCAATCAATGGGTCAGACCCAATGTCTGCCGGTCACCCGTGATCATCCCCGGGAGAGGCAGAACGGCGTTATGCAAGGGGACAAGATAATAGTGTGTTACTGTGGGGGGGGGGGGACATTAGAGTGTAAGCTCCTCTGGTACAGAGACTGATGTGACTGGCTCAGTGTTCTCTGTACAGCACTGCGGTATATGTCAGCAGGGCCTGCCATCAGGGGGGTACAGGCAGTACACCTGTAAGGGGCCCAAAGGTCCCCAGGGGCCTGGGTGGCAACCCCCCTTTTTATATATATATATATATATATATATATTTTTTGTAAGGGGCCCGGATGGCAACCCCCCTTTTTTATTTTTTTATTAAAACATTTTTTGTAAGGGGCCCAGAGGCCCGAAGGTCCCCAGGGCCCCGGATGGCAACCCCCCTTTTTTAAAAACATTTTTATTTTTTTTATAATTTTTTTTTGTAAGGGGCCCATGGGTCCCCAGGGCTCCGGATGGCAACCCCCCTTTTTTATATATTTATTTTTTTATTTAATTTTTTTGTAATTGGCCCATAGGTCCCCAGAGGCCCGGAGGTCCCCAGGGCCCCGGATAGCAACCCCCTTTTTTTTTTTTATAAACATTGTTTTTTTTTTATAAAAAATGTTTTTGTAAGGGGCCCAGAGGTTCCCAGGGCCCCGGATGGCAACCCCCCCCTTTTCTTTTTTTTTGTTCTTTTGTTCAAATCGGGGCGGCAGCACCCCCCCGCTTCTCAATTTGCGGCGGCAGCACAACCCCCCGGTTCTCTGCTCCAGAGGGGGCCCATGCCTGAAGCTGTGTAAGGGGCCCCAAAATTCCTGATGGTGGCCCTGTATGTCAGAGCTATATAAATGTATAATAATAATAATAATAATAGTGTGTTACTGTGGGGGGACATTAGAGTGTAAGCTCCTCTGGTACAGAGACTAATGTGATTGGCTCAGTGTTCTCTTTACAGCGCTGCGGTATATGTCAGAGCTATAGAAATGTATATTAACTATAATGTATTACTGTGGGGGGGGGGCATTAGAGTGTAAGCTCATAGGTGTGCGCAGCCTTTGGCATTAGGATGTGCACCCCAAAGCTCAAACACACTCTACTGATCACTCACGGTGTTCATTCAGAAAGGGAAGGGGCCGGTAAATGGCATATTTACTGGCCCCTTCCCCCACTCATCCTAAAACATCCACAGGAACAACTGGTGGGAGAGGAGGGAAGCTGGCAGTGCTGTGGGGGGAAGGAGGGGGAGCCAGGTCAGTAGGGGGAATCTGTTCTGCACAGGGTGATTAGGGTGTGCCTGGGCACACCTGGCACACCCTGTGCGCACGCCTATGTGTAAGCTCCTCTGGTACAGAAACTGATGTGATTGGCTCAGTGTTCTCTGTACAGCGCTGCGGTATATGTCAGAGCTATATAAATGTATAATAATAATAGTGTGTGACTGTGGGGGGGTGGGACATTAGAGTGTAAGCTCTTCTGGTACAGAGACTGATGTGATTGGCTCAGTGTTCAGTGCTGCGGTATATGTCAGAGCTATATAAATGTATAACAAGAGTAATAATAGCAACACAGATATTTCCTGTCCTCCAGTTTTATAGGATATTTCTGTTATGTCATCATGCCTACAATAATTCTCCTAACATAAATGGGAATATCATGTGTTTTGTACGTTTTTCCAGCTGCTGGTTCTGTGAAGTCAGTCGGGGGGGAGAAGAGGTCTAGACTACAAAATGTAACAAGGAACATTTAAAAGGAAATAAAATGTATGAGTCGGGTGAGATCGGGGTGAGAGCTGCTGATTGGATTTGGGGTCATGTGATTGGTGACTAAAGAACCACAAATATTTTTACAGAAATCATCTGCTGGGCCTATAAGCTCATATCAGGGAGTCCGGGGACCATAACATCATCCTATAAGATGGCCAAACATGTGCCTGAGTCATCCATTATGTTTTACAATCGAGTGCAAAACCAGAGCCCTTCCTATATCCTCCCTGCACACAGCACATGGAACATTTCATCACCGACACAAATCCCTATATTATCTTTCATCTAATGAAATACTCTGATCTGCTGGAGGACTCCGCTCCCAACTCTATCTACAGTGCCTTGAAAAAGTATTCACACCCCTGGAAATTTCCCACATCTTCTCATGTTACAACCAAAAACGTAAATGTGTTTTATTGGGATTTTATGTGATAGAACAACACAAAGTGTCACATAATTGTGAAGTGGAAGGAAAATGATAAATGATACAAATAAATCTGTGAAAAGTGTGGGGGGGGGGCATTTGTATGGCGCCCCCCGGAGTCAATACTTTGTAGAACCCCCTTTCTCTGCAATTACAGCTGCAAGTTTTTTGGGGATGTCTCTACCAGCTTTGCACATCTAGAGAGGGACATTTTTTGCCCATTCTTCCTTGTAAAATATCTCAAGCTCTGTCAGATTGGATGGAGAGCGTCTTTGATCAGCAATTTTCAAGTCTTGCCACAGATTCTCAACGGAATTTAGGTCTGGACTGTGACCAGAGGCGGCTCTCTAATTAGGCAAGTTAGGCGGTCGCCTAAGGCCTCGCACTCACAGGGGCCTCGCGGCCGACTAATTTGCCTGTGATCAATACTAATGTCGGCATCATAGGATCTCTCTATTATCCCTCTCTCTTTTTCACCTCCCCCTCTCTCCCCCCTCTTGCATTGGCTGAATATTTCTGATGGGTGAGGAGGATGCCCTGGAAGTGGTGCTGATCACCTGTGTGCTAGATCCGTGCATTTTCTGCAGCCATTTTCCTTGTTTGAATTATTTTTCCCATTATGGGTGTGAGTGGGGCATTATGTCTAAGTTTTGCCTAAGGCCTCACTAAGCCTAGAGCCGCCTCTGACTGTGACTGGGCCATTCTAACACATGAATATGCTTTGATCTAAACCATTCCATTGTAGCTCTGGCTGTATGTTTCGGGTTGTTGTCCTGCTGGAAGGAGAACCTCCGCCCCGGTCTCAAGTCTTTTGTAGACTCTAAAGCCCCGTACACACGATCGGATTTCCTATGTATTCTAATCCGATGTTTTTATCCGATGAAACTGTCTTCCATCAGTCTTGCCTACACACCATCAGTCAAAAATCCAACCGTCCCAAACGCGTGATGTAAAACACTCCGACGAGCCGAGAAAAATTAAGTTCAATGCTTCTGAGCATGCGTCGACTTGATTCTGAGCATGTGTGGGTTTTTTCTCCGATGGAGTTCCACACAGACGATCGGATTTTGCTATCGTTTTTTTTTCCCCATCGGAAAAATTTAAAACATGTTCTATTTTTTCACACCGATGAAAAAAAGACCGATGGGGCCCATACACGTTTGGTTCGTCCGATGAAAACAGTCCATCAGACTGTTTTCATCGGTAAAACCGATCGTGTGTACACGGCTTAACAGGTTTTCTTCTAAGATTGTCCTGTATTTGGCTCCATCCATCTTCCCATCAACTCTGACCAGCTTCCCTGTCCCTGCTGAAGAAAAGCATCCCCACCACATGATACTGCCACCACCATGTTTCACGGTGAGGATGGTGTGTTCAGGGTGATGTGCAGTGTTAGTTTTCTGCCACACATAGCGTTTTGCTTTTAGGCCAAAAAGTTCAGTTTTGGTCTCATGTGACCAGAGCACCTTCTTCCACATGATTGCTGTGTCCCCCCCACATGATTGCTGTGTCCCCCACATGATTGCTGTGTCCCCCCACATGTTTGCTGTGTCCCCCACATGTTTGCTGTGTCCCCCACATGTTTGCTGTGTCCCCCACATGGCTTCTCACAAACTGCAAACAGGACTTCTTATGGATTTCTTTCACCAATGTCTTTCTTCTTGTCACTCTTCCATAAAGGGCAGATCTGAGGAGAAGCACGACTAATAGTTGTCCTGTGGACAGATTCTCCCCCCTGAGCTGTGGATCTCTGCAGCTCCTCCAGAGTTACCATGGACCTCTTGGCCGCTTCTCTGAATGCTCTCCTTGCCTGGCCCGGTCAGTTTAGGTGGACGGCCATGTCTTGGTAGGTTTGCAGTTGGGCCATACTCTTTCCATTTTCTGATGATGGATTGAACAGAGCTCCGTGAGATGGTCAAAGCTTGGGAGATTTTTTTTATAACCCAACCCTGCTTTATACTTCTCCACAACTTTATCCCTGACCTATCTGGTGTGTTCCTTGGCCTTCATGATGCTGTTTGTTCACTAAGGTTCTCTAACAGACCTCTGAGGGCTTCACAGAACAGCTGTAT
The DNA here is from genome assembly GCA_029206835.1 of Rana muscosa. Taxonomy (NCBI): domain Eukaryota; kingdom Metazoa; phylum Chordata; class Amphibia; order Anura; family Ranidae; genus Rana; species Rana muscosa. The sequence goes on from CM055128.1 coordinate 322,462,676, forward strand.
TTATACATAGATTAAAATACACACAGGTGGACTCTATTTACTAATTAGATTGGTTCCACTAGATTTTAGTTAGGGGTATCAGAGTAAAGGGGGCTGAATATAAATGCCCCCCACACTTTTCACATATTTATTTGTAAAATAATTGGAAAACCATTTATCGTTATTATTATTATTATTATAATACAGGGTTTATATAGCGCTAACAGTTTGTGCAGCGCTTAACAAAATAAAGGCAGACATTACAGTTACATTACAATTTGGTACAAGAGGAATCAGAGGGCCCTGCTCATTAGAGCTTACAATCTAAAAAGGGAGGGTCAATTGATACAAAAGGTAATAGCTGTGGGGGATGAGCTGATGGAGGAAGTAAAACAGTGTTAGTTAGAAGCAGGATAGGCTTCTTTAACCACTTAAGCCCCGGACCAATACGCAGCATAATGGCCAGGCCCCTTTTTGCGATTCGGCACTGCGTCGCTTTAACTGACAATTGCGCAGTCGTGCGACGTGGCTCCCAAACAAAATTGACGTCCTTTTTTTCCCACAAATAGAGCTTTCTTTTGGTGGTATTTGATCACCTCTGCAGTTTTTATTTTTTGCGCTATAAACAGAAATAAAGCGACAATTTGGAAAAAAATGCAATATTTTTTACTTTTTGCTATAATAAATATCCCCCAAAAATATATAAAAAAAACATTTATTTTCCTCAGTTTAGGCCGATACGTATTCTTCTACATATTTTTGGTAAAAAAAAAAATGCAATTGGCGTGTATTGATTGGTTTGCGCAAAAGTTATAGCGTTTACAAAGTAGGGGGTAGTTTTATGGCATTTTTATATATTTTTTTTTTTTACTAGTAATGGCAGCCATCAGCGATTTTTTTTCGTGACTGCGACATTATGGCGGACACAGCGGACACTTTTGACACATTTTTGGGACCATTGTCATTTTTACAGCGATCAGTGCAATAAAAATGCACTGGTTACTGTAAAAAATGGCACTGGCAGTGAAGGGGTTAACCACTAGGTGGCGCTGAAGGGGTTAAGTGTGGCCTAGGGGAGTGATTACTACTGTGTGGGGGCGTGGCTACGAGTGACACGTGACAGATCTCCGCTCTGATTACACAGAGCGGAGATCGGTGACAGTGTCAGTAGAGGAGCGGGGAGGTGTTGTGTTTTACACTAACATCTCCCCGCTCCATGCCTCTGTGAGACGATCGCGGGGATCCCCGCGGCGATCGAGTCCGTGGGACCCGCGGTCCGACTCGCGGGGAAGGCAGGGGGGTCGCGAGCGCGCGCCGGCGGCGCACGCGCGCGACCACGACGTCGGGCAGTTAAAGGGGACGTACAGGTACGTGATTGTGCCTGCACGAGCCATTCTGCCGACGTATATATACAGTGGCTGGTCCTTAAGTGGTTAAAGAGAAGGGTTTTCAGGGATCGTCTAAAGATCTATAGATTAGGGGACAGTCGGACAGATTGGGGTAGGGAGTTCCAAAAGGATGGGGGAAGCTCTGGAGAAATCCTGGAGGCGAGCATGGGAGTTGGTGACCAGGGAGCTAGAGAGCAGGAGGTCTTGGGAGGACCGAAGAGAGCGGCCTGGTTGGTATTTATAATTTTCCTTCCACTTCACAATTATGTGCCACTTTGTGTTGGTCTATCACATAAAATCCCAATAAAATACATTTACGTTTTTGGAAAAATTTCAAGGGGTACGAATACTTTTTCAAGGTGCTGTAACTCTCCTAAAATACTCTGCTGGAGGACTCTTCAAATATAACCAGGAACCAGCTTGCTGACATGGTAAAGCTACAACGTCATCATGCAAATGTTACATTTTAGCAGTTTTGATAATACCCCTCATTACAGTCAGTATCATAGAGAGGAGGACACTCCGATACGGCATGGGGTCTGAGATACATTATTTACCCCCCGTCAGAAATCCAAGCCTGTTTGCCCATCAGGCCTTATGGTGGGCCTAAAAGAAATGTCCCACTTTTATTACAATGCCCCTGGCACCGGCAGTAGTTGGCATTTGCCCAATGATGTCATTGAATTTTGTCCAGGATGACAGAAGTTAAGCCGGGGGGGTGTGGCTTAGCTGGTGGGAACCTGCAAAAAATTCTACGTCTACCGAATCTCTGTGAACCCCCCAAGTCTTTTCGCTTCCTCCTTCAGAAGATGAATCTCCCTGGAGGAAATTCCTCGCCCTTTGTGACGAGTCTATTCACACCTCGGGTGTGAGAAAACACGGGGCGGTAATGAAGATACGGATCAGTGTCAGGTGATATATTTATAGCAAGACCCTGCGGGCTCAGCATGTGAACAGAGACATCTGAGACTTGGAAAGAGGACCTGTCACCCTTACATGTCAATGAATTGCCCTCCTGTCTATAACATGTCAGATAAAGATTAGTCTAATTACTGCAAAAGATGCCAGAAAGACTCTTCTGATAGGATTCCCAATTAGAAATGTCTAACTTATACAGGCAAAGTCTGTGGACACCTGACTACCACACGGATATGAGGTTGTTGGCCATTAATATGGAGTAGCCCCCTTCCTCCCATGGCCATTAATATGGAGTAGCCCCCTTCCTCCCATGGCCATTAATATGGAGTAGCCCCCTTCCTCCCATGGCCATTAATATGGAGTAGCCCCCTTCCTCCCATGGCCATTAATATGGAGTAGCCCCCTTCCTCCCATGGCCATTAATATGGAGTAGCCCCCTTCCTCCCATGACCATTAATATGGAGTAGCCCCCTTCCTTCCATGGCCATTAATATGGAGTAGCCCCCTTCCTCCCATGGCCATTAATATGGAGTAGCCCCCTTCCTCCCATGACCATTAATATGGAGTAGCCCCCTTCCTCCCATGGCCATTAATATGGAGTAGCCCCCTTCCTCCCATGGCCATTAATATGGAGTAGCCCCCTTCCTCCCATGGCCATTAATATGGAGTAGCCCCCTTCCTCCCATGGCCATTAACATGCAGTAGCCCCTTCCTCCCATGGCCATTAATATGGAGTAGCCCCCTTCCTCCCATGACCATTAATATGGAGTAGCCCCCTTCCTCCCATGGCCATTAATATGGAGTAGCCCCCTTCCTTCCATGGCCATTAATATGGAGTAGCCCCCTTCCTTCCATGGCCATTAATATGGAGTAGCCCCCTTCCTCCCATGACCATTAATATGGAGTAGCCCCCTTCCTCCCATGACCATTAATATGGAGTAGCCCCCTTCCTCCCATGGCCATTAATATGGAGTAGCCCCCTTCCTCCCATGGCCATTAATATGGAGTAGCCCCCTTCCTTCCATGGCCATTAATATGGAGTAGCCCCCTTCCTCCCATGGCCAATAATATTGAGTAGCCCCCTCCCTCCCATGGCCATAATATTGAGTAGCCCCCTTCCTCCCATGGCCATTAATATTGAGTAGCCCCCTTCCTCCCATGGCCATTAATATGGAGTAGCCCCCTTCTTCCCATGGCTATTATTATGGAGTAGCCCCCTTCCTCCCATGGCCATTAACATGAAGTAGCCACTTCCTCCCATGGCCCATAACATGAAGTAGCCCTTCCTCCCATGGCCATTAATATGGAGTAGCCCCCCCTCCTCCCATGGCCATTAACATGGAGTAGCCCCTTCCTCCCATGACCATTAACATGAAGTAGCCCCCTCTCCTCCCATGGCCATAAATATGGAGTAGCCCCCTCCTACCATGGCCATTAATATGGAGTAGCCCCCCTCCTCCCATGGCCATTAATATGGAGTAGCCCCCCCTACCATGACCATTAATATGGAGTAGCCCCCTCCTACCATTGCCATTAATATGGAGTAGCCCCCTCCTACCATGGCCATTAATATGGAGTAGCCCCCCTCCTCCCATGGCCATTAATATGAAGTAGCCCCCCCCTACCATGACCATTAATATGGAGTAGCCCCCTCCTACCATTGCCATTAATATGGAGTAGCCCCCTCCTACCATGGCCATTAATATGGAGTAGCCCCCTCCTACCATGGCCATTAATATGGAGTAGCCCCCCTCCTCCCATGGCCATTAATATGGAGTAGCCCCCCTCCTCCCATGGCCATTAATATGGAGTAGCCCCCCCTACCATGACCATTAATATGGAGTAGCCCCCCCCTTTTCCCATGGCCATTAACCACTTCAACATCAGGCACTTTTAACCCCATCCTGCCCAGGCCAATTTTCAGCTTTCAGCGCTGTCGCACTTTGAATGACAATTGCACGGTCATGCAACACTGTACCCATGTGAAATTTTTATCATTTTTTGCACACAACTAGAGCTTTCTTTTAGTGGTATTTAATCGCCGCTGGGGTTTTTTATTTTTTGCTAAATCATTGAAAAAAATACCGAAATGTTTGAGAAAAAAAGTTTTTCTTAGTTTTGGGTTCGAAATTTAGATAAGTCATTTTTCTCCTTCACTGATGTGCACTCATGAGGCGGCACTGATAGGCTACAATGATGGGCACTCATGAGGCGGCACTGATGATGCTTTTTTGTTGGTAGCATTTAATCACCACTGGGTCTTTAATTTTTTACAAAATCAATGAAAAAAATACCAAAATGTTTGAGAACAAAACTTTTTTCTTAGTTTCGGTTCGAAATTTTGTAAATAAGTAAATTTTCTCCTTCACTGAGGTGTGCTGATGAGGCGGCACTGATGGGCACTTATGAGGTGGCACTGATGAGCTTTCTTTTTGGTGGAATTTAATTGCCACTGGATTTTTTTTTTTTTGCTAAATAAACAAAAAAAAGACCAAAACATTTGAAAAAAAATAAAACGTTTGTCTTTGTTTCTGTTATAAAAATTGCAAATAAATAATCTTTCTATATAAATTTAGGCCACCAATATAACCAATCTGCAATCACAGCTACAAGTCTTTTTGGGGATGTCTCTACCAGCTTTGCACATCTAGAGAGGGACATTTCTGCCCATTCTTCCCTGTAAAATATCTCACGTTCTGTCTGATTGGATGGAGAGCGTCTGTGATCAGCAATTTTCAAGTCTTGCCACAGATTCTCAATGTGATTTAGGTCTGGACTGTGACTGGGCCATTCTAACACATGAATAGGCTTTGATCTAAGCCATTCCATTGTAGCTCTGGCTGTATGTTAATGCCGAGTACACACGATCGGAATTTCCGTCGGAAAAACCTTGCATGGTTTTTCCGACGGAATTTCGCTCAAACTTGCCTTACATGCACACGGTCACACAAATCCTGTCGGAAATTCTGACCGTCAAGAACGCGGTGACGTACAACACATACGACGAGCCGAGATCAATGAAGTTCAATAGGCAGTTCGGCTTTTCTGCTTGATTCTGAGCATGCGTGTTTTTTTTCACGCGTCGGAATTGCATACAGACAATCGGAATTTCCGATGGGAACTTTTCCCGTCTGAAAATTTGAGAACCAGCTCTCTAATTTTTCTTGGCGAAAATTCTGACAGAAAAATTCCGATGGAGCATACACACGGTCGGAATTTCTGACCAAAAGCTCACATCGGACTTTTCTTGTCGGAATTTCCGATTGTGTGTACGCGGCATTACGGTCGTTGTCCTGCTGGAAGGTGAACCTCCCCCCAGTCTCAAGTCTTTTGCAGACTCTAACAGGTTTTCTTCTAAGATTGTCCTGTATTTGTCTCCATCCATCTTCCCATCAACTCTGACCAGCTTCCCTGTCCCTGCTGAAGAAAAGCATCCCCACCACATGATGCTGCCACCACCATGTTTCACGGTGGGGATGGTGTGTTCAGGGCGATGTCCAGTGTTAGTTTTCCCCCACACATTGCGTTTTGCTTTTAGGCCAAAAAATTCAATGTTGGTCTCATGTGACCAGAGCACCTTCTTCCACATGTTTGCTGTGTCCCCCACATGTTTGCTGTGTCCCCCACATGTTTGCTGTGTCCCCCACATGTTTGCTGTGTCCCCCACATGTTTGCTGTGTCCCCCACATGATTGCTGTGTCCTCCACGTGTTTGCTGTGTCCCCCACGTGTTTGCTGTGTCCCCCACATGATTGCTGTGTCCCCCACATGTTTGCTGTGTCCCCCACATGTTTGCTGTGTCCCCCACATGACTGCTGTGTCCCGCACATGTTTGCTGTGTCCCCCACATGTTTGCTGTGTCCCCCACATGGCTTCTCACAAACTGCAAACAGGACTTCTTATGACTTTCTTTCTCCAATGTCTTTCTTCTTGTCACTCTTCCATAAAGGGCAGATTTGTGGAGAAGCACGACTAATAGATGTCCTGTAGACAGATTCTCCCTCCTGAGCTGTGGATCTCTGCAGCTCCTCCAGAGTTACCATGAACCTCTTGGCTGCTTCTCTGATGAATGCTCTCCTTGCCCGGCCCGGTCAGTTTAGGTGGACGGCCATGTCTTGGTAGGTTTGCAGTTGTGCCATACTCTTTCCATTTTCCGATGATGGATTGAACAGAGCTCCGTGAGATGTTCAAAGCTTGGGATATTTGTTTTATAACCTAACCCTGCTTTATACTTCTCCACAACGTTATCCCTGACGGGTCTGGTGTGTTCCTTGGCCTTCATTATGCTGTTTGTTCACTAAGGTTCTCTAACAAACCTCTGAGGGCTTCACAGAACAGCTGTATGTATACTGAGATTAAATGACACACAGGTGGACTCTATTTACTAATTAGGTGACTTCTGAGGGCAATCGGTTCCTCTAGATTTTAGTTAAGGGTATCAGAGTAAAGGGGGCTGAATACAAATGTACCCCCCCCCCCCCCACACACACTTTTCACATATTTATTTGTAAAAAAATTGGAAAACCATTTATTACTTTCCTTCCACTTTACAATTATGTGCCAGATTTGTGGAGTGCACGACTAATAGTTGATAATATAGGCTAGGATCTCCATTTAAAGTTGGTGAAAGAGGTCAGGTCAGAAGGTCAATAATGGCAGCACCCCTAGCGTCCTCGTGGTTATCTCCCTTTAAATAATCACCGTGGTTCGGTAAGCTTTAGTCAGTAATTTAAGGATAACTTTTCCAAGTGCTGATCTGACACTTTAAAAATTAATTAAACAATAAAGATTACAATTACATTATGATTCACTCCGCTTAAGGGGCTGCTGAGCAATCTGTCAGCTGTGTCTTTATTAAATCACAATCCAATGAAAACATTTTAGGAGGATCGGCGTGAATCGAGAGCTCTGTGGCTGGCTCCCAAGTCAGAAGATAAAGTCCCATCTATAAAGTAAGCCCTACAATGGAATTGAATTAGTGGTAGCAAAGATCCCCCACGTCTCTGTCCTCCAGCCTCCAGCCACAGAGATCCTCCTTTTAGTACAGAATCCTACTTTGTCCCAGATAGTGTTTTCTTCACAGGAAGGGAATTTGATACATAGGATTAATATAGAATTATACTGTATATACAGAAGAGAATTCTATTAGAATAAGATCTTTCATGAAAGAACAAAGTTCATTTACCTGCCCAAAAACTTTATAAAGCAGAAAGATGGACTTTCACAAACTCTGCGGCAGTGGCGGCCCGTCCATTAGGGGTGCCGGAGCGCCGCCCCCCTCTATCCACGCCCGCCACCCGCATGCTCTATCCACGGACGCTATTTTCACAGGACACCGCCACCCCCTATTCATGCGTCCGGCCCCTTTCAGGACGCTGGGCGCGTGAATTACAGCGGCGGGGGGGGGTTTAAGCACCTGATTAGAGCCAGAGGCTCTAATAGGCTTTAAAATAGGGAGGGCTCGTGGCGCAGAGCATTGCGCCAGGAGCCCACCCAGGTGTTACAACAGCGAATGAATTTTCGCTATTGAAACACTGATCCTCATTCCGGTCAATCAGAAGCAGGCCTGAGACCCGATTTCCGATTGGACGAAAAGAGAAGAGTCCCAATTGGCCTGCCGAGAAGGAGGGAAGAAAACGGAGGCCGCCGCCGAGCAAGGGAAGCCGCCGGTGAAGCCTGGGAGAAGCACTGCCCACCATAGATGGGGTATGTGCACCAGACCCAACTGACCGCTGACCAACGGACCGGGGGGGGGGGTCAGTTGGTCGGCAGTCAGTTGGGTCTGGTGCACTTACCCCATCTATGGTGGGCAGCGCTTCTCTCGGGCTTCACCGGCGGCTTCCCTTGCTCGGCGGCAGCTTCCGTTTTCTTCCCTCCTTCTCGGCGGGCCAATTGGGACTCTTTTCAATCTTCTCTTCACTGTCTGGTGGAGAACCATCCAGGTCCATGCGTTTTAACTTGGAGGGATTGCTTCTCCACCACAGAATATTTCTGAACGTCACATTCTCTGGTTTATGAATATAGAAGCCCTAATAAACACTGAAAAAAATAATTTGAGATTGAAAATAATATTCTGCAGACAGGCCGACATCCGCTGTGGTTGTATATACAGTAGCAAAAGCCTGTCAGCAAGTCCCAGTTGGGACCTTTTAATCAGCTGTGTCCAATCACAGCCCAGAGCTCTGTGTTGATAATCAACACAGAGCTCTGTACAGAGGAAACAATCTCTCTGTTTCTCATCCCTACCAAGCAGGGATGAGAAACAAAGAGATCTAGTAGTAAAAGCAGCACACTGTACACACATCACACATTGTTAGTCACACATTTTAACCCCCTGATCGCTAGTTGTGAACCCCTTCCCAGCCAGTGTCATTAGTACAGTGACAGTGTATTTTATTATCACTAATCACTGTATTTAAATACAGGTCAAATATCACTGGTAATGTCAGTGGCAGTCAGTCAGGCCCCCCCCCCCGCCCCGTGTCAGATTGTCAGCCGCACTATCGCAGTCCCATTATAAGTTGCTGATTACCGCCATTACTTCACCTTCCACACATCAGCCACCAAGGAAGCCGTTCAAGACAGATAACATGTCTGAATTTCCAATAGTAAAGTCAATCAAAGCAAACAGAAAGGCGACTCTCCATAGCGTAGAAATCCTCTAAAACATTTATTCTAGTAAAGAAATCAACACAAAAGTTATCACCAAGCCGGCAAAGAAAATCATACTTCCGGAACGCAATGACGTCAGTAGGAGGCCCCGCCCGACACGTTTTGCCATTCAAGCAAGTCACAAGGAAGTGGCAATGAAATCTCAAGCAAGTCACAAAGAAGTGGCAATGAAATCTCAAGCAAGTCACAAAGAAGTGGCAATGAAATCTCAAGCAAGTCACAAAGAAGTGGCAATGAAATCGCAAGCAAGTCACAAGGAAGTGGCAATGAAATCTCAAAGTCACAAGGAAATGGCAATGAAATCTCAAGCAAGTAGCAAGGAAGTGGCAATGAAATCTCAAGAAAGTCACAAGATAGTGACAATGAAATCTCAAGCAAGTCACAAGAAAGTGGCAAGGAAATTTGATACAAGTCACAAAGAAGTGGCAAGGAAATCTCAAGCAAGTCACAAGGAAGTGGTAAGGAAATTGCAAGCAAGTCACAAGGAAGTGGCAAGGAAATCTCATGCAAGTTACAAGGAAGTGGCAAGGAAATCTCAAGCAAGTCACAAGGAAGTGGCAATGAAATCTTAAGCAAGTCACAAGGAACTGGCAATGAAATCTCAAGCAAGTCACAAGGAAGTGGCAATGAAATCTCAAGCAAGTAGCAAGGAAGTGGCAATGAAATCTCAAGAAAGTCACAAGATAGTGACAATGAAATCTCAAGCAAGTCACAAGAAAGTGGCAAGGAAATTTGATACAAGTCACAAAGAAGTGGCAAGGAAATCTCAAGCAAGTCACAAGGAAGTGGTAAGGAAATTGCAAGCAAGTCACAAGGAAGTGGCAAGGAAATCTCATGCAAGTTACAAGGAAGTGGCAAGGAAATCTCAAGCAAGTCACAAGGAAGTGGCAAAGAAATCTCAAGCAAGTCACAAGGAACTGGCAATGAAATCTCAAGCAAGTCACAAGGAAGTGGCAATGAAATCTCAAGCAAGTAGCAAGGAAGTGGCAATGAAATCTCAAGAAAGTCACAAGATAGTGACAATGAAATCTCAAGCAAGTCACAAGAAAGTGGCAAGGAAATCTCATACAAGTCACAAGGAAGTGGCAAGGAAATCTCAAGCAAGTCACAAGGAAGTGGTAAGGAAATTGCAAGCAAGTCACAAGGAAGTGGCATGGAAATCTCATACAAGTCACAAGGAAGTGGCAAGGAAATCTCAAGCAAGTCACAAGGAAGTGGTAAGGAAATTGCAAGCAAGTCACAAGGAAGTGGCATGGAAATCCCATGCAAGTTACAAGGATGTGGCAAGGAAATCTCAAGCAAATCACAGGGAAGTGGCAAGGAAATCTCAAGCAAGTCACAAGGAAGTGGTAAGGAAATTGCAAGCAAGTCACAAGGAAGTGGCAAGGAAATCTCATGCAAGTTACAAGGAAGTGGCAAGGAAATCTCCAAAATAAATATGTAAAACCTTTAGGTTTAGAAACACTTTCATTTATTATCATTTACAGAGGATGCAGTAGGGGGACTTTGGATGACCCTGCCTGGTCTACTAACCATCCCCAGAGCGAGGTGAGGGGTTCTCTAGAAGTCACCAGCACCGGCCAACAACCACTTATGAGTGGACTATCAAGTATTCCTCCATCACCCTTAAACAATCAAACAGGACAAGGTGTCTGCACCTATCCACTCGTCCACAAGAACATTTCTCTGATGGGATTATATTTACCGAACAAGTCGGCTGATTGGCACTCCAGGTGTTCGTGTTGTTATGTCTTTGATGATTCTTTTTTTTTTTTTTCTCTGTTTGTGGAAGAGATTATGAGCGCCGGTTTCTGCGAACGACAGCGTACGAGCCGGGCCGCCATTGGCTGACTCCTTCATCCACCCCCCCCCCCCCACCTCTGAATATCAGTGATCCCGACCACGCTGATACTTCAAGGTCACCTTTCAACAGACGACGTGTTTCGGTTTCACAATAGTTGGCTGACGAGCGGCTGGAATCTTACAAGTGTCGCGCTTCACTACTGTTCTGTCTCCGCGTAGGGATTAATAGGTAACGCCAAAGAAAGTCACTCTTGCCAAAGAGATTGCTAGTGATGCGGAAAGAGTTCAGGAAGAACTTCCATGTACTCTCTGCTTTGTGCCAAAACCGCCTTTCTACAGAATCGCCTGAAACTGTGCGAGGAGGAGGAGGAGGAGGAAGAAAAACAATTAAAGTGGAACGCCAGCCAAATGTTTGAAAGTGAGAGAAAGAATTGAATCCTCTGTCAGGTTTATATTGTCGTCTGCTGACAGATGGTGACTAGAAAACCTGCAGCCTTCCCTTCAGTCTTGCCCAGTTGTATTGGCTCCTATCCTGACATGGCTTGACTGCACACTGTGGGCTTCTCACAATGTGCATTAGTCCTGCCTCATTTCCTGCCTGCATCATCTAGCTCTTTTCTCCCTAGCCTGACTGTTCTTAGCCTGCCCCTTTCATTCATTGGATTTGGAACACACCTTAACCACTTAAAGGGGCTGTAAAGCCTCAAGTTTGTTCTCCTTTAATGCATCCTATGCATTAAGGTGAAAAAACACCTTGCTGTGCCCCCCCAGCCCCCCATTTTACTTACCTGAGCCCCGAATCTCCGTGGGCGCGCTCCCGCGTCGCTTTCCCCGCGGCTTCTCAGCTCTTCATTGGATAGATTGATAGCAGCGCAGCCAATGGCTCCCGCTGCTGTCAATCAAATCCAATGATGCGGCCACCGGGGGGCGGGGCCGAGTCATACACTCGGCGGCTATGGACGCTGATTGTATGACACAGGAGCGCACCCGAAAGGTAACCCCCTCGGGATAGAGCTTCCCAGAGGGGGTTAGATATTGCGGGGAGGAGCCGCGAGAGCCGCCGTGGAACCCCAGAAGAGAACGTTCAGGGCCACTCTGTGCAAAACAAACTTCACAGTGGAGGTAAGTATGACATGTTTGTTATTTTTTAAAAAAATGAACCCATAGTATCACTTGAAGGACCGTCCTATAGCACACTTACTGCTACAGGGTTGCCCTCCTGTGCAGAATCACAGATATTCGTATTGTGAGGGGGTTAGCTCGGCAGCGGGTGTGGGTGACCCCCGGGATGGGCTCCCCACACAAAAACAGGCCCAGCAAACGGAGGTTGTGGTTTTCAAAATCAAAAAGGTGCGGTTTATTTTCTATTTACAGTGACAAAACACAGCAAAGCAAAAGAAACATAAACAAAATAAATCCTGGTCAACTTGACCTCTAACTAAACATACAGGTTTCCTAACTAACAACTGGGATCAGCCTAGTGCTGTCCTAGTCCCTAAGTCCCTGGTTTTAAATGTCCAAGCAAATAGCCACACAGGCTTTGTCTCACCGCACAGGGGTTCACTCTCCCTAGACAGTCCACACAGGTCTGGTTCCAGGCATGAGCCAACACCTAATGAATCTGGGAGTTTTTATAGAGGCCTTAAATGAGCTGACAAGCTTCAGCTGGTCTCATCAACTCCCTGCCTGCACGACGCCCAGCCCTCTCCCTAGAGGTTTGAGTCATCCATGAGCCCACTAGCCCCAGCTGGGCTTATACAACTCTCCGCCTAGTTGTATAAGTCGGCGTAAAGCCTGAATCTGGGCGAAATATATCTACCCCCCTGGATGCAACCAGGTGACTTTACCTTCCTGCTGTCACATACCCCCCCCTCTTGTTTTAACCTCGGGGTTGGAACACCAGCAATCAGGCATTCATGTACTCGAGACAAAGCATCCACATTCCCCATTTGAACGCCAGGGCGATGCTTTACTGTGAAGTTGAATTCCTGGAGGGCCAGGAACCACCTATTCACTCTTCTATTTGTTTCCTTGTTTTGAGCCATCCACTTTAACGGAGCGTGATCCGTAACCAAGTCAAAGTGCCTACCTAGCAGGTAGTACCGAAGGGAATCTAGAGCCCACTTTACCGCTAAACACTCCTTTTCAACGGTGGCGTAATTTACCTCATGGGACTTCAACTTCCTGCTGAGGTAAATGACTGGGTGCTCTTCCCCGTTCCAGACCTGGGACAATACTGCTCCTAACCCCACATCTGACGCATCACTTTGTACGACAAAGTCTTTAGAGAAGTCGGGTGAGTACAACACTGGCTGGCTACATAAGGCTTGTTTCAAGAATTGGAATGCTGCCTCAGCCTCGGGGGTCCATTTAATCATGACCGACCCTTTCCCCTTCGTCAGGTTGGTTAGGGGCACAGCCTTAGAAGCAAAGTGGGGAATGAATCGCCGATAATACCCAGCGATTCCCAGAAAGGCTCGTACCTGCTTCTTGCTGTTGGGACGTGGCCAACTCTGGATGGCCTCGACTTTGTTGAGTTGGGGTTTTATTACTCCCCTCCCAATGGTGTACCCAAGATATTTGGCCTCTTCCTGCCCAATGGTACACTTCTTGGGGTTAGCCGTAAACCCCGCTTCCCGAACAGAGTCCAGGACTGCTTGTACTTTTGGCAGATGTGAGGCCCAATCTGTGCTATGGACAATTACGTCATCCAGGTAAGCCGCAGCATACTTCCGATGGGGCCTCAGCATCTGGTCCATTTTCCGCTGGAATGTGGCCGGCGCATTCTGTAACCCGAACGGCATTCTTTTATATTGGAACGCCCCGTCTGGGGTTACAAATGCGGTTTTCTCTTTGGCCGACTTGGCCAGGGGGATTTGCCAATACCCTTTTGAGAGGTCAAGAGTCGTCATGTATCGGGCTGTTCCCAGCCGGTCGATCAACTCATCTATACGTGGCATGGGGTAGGTGTCAAATTTTGTAACTTTGTTCAACTGATGAAAATCGTTACAAAATCGCCAGCTCCCATCCGGTTTAGGCACCAACACAATGGGACTAGACCAATCACTTTGGGACTCCTCTATCACCCCTAAGTTCAGCATTTTCTGTACTTCCTCCCGTATTGCCTCCCGTCGGGCCTCTGGGATCCGATAGGGTTTTAATTTCACCCTTTCACCGGGCGGGGTAATGATGTCATGCTCTACCCCAGATGTTTGTCCCGGCAGCTCAGAGAATACCTCCTTGTTGCGAAGCACAAACTCCTTAACCTCCTGTTGTTGGGGTTGTGACAAGGTGGCTGCTATTTCAACCTCAGGAATCACGCAACCAGTTTGAGCTGGTGACCAAGTGTCTGCGACTAGGGACTCTCTATCCCTCCAGGCTTTCAACAGATTAACGTGATAGATCTGTTCGGGCTTTCGCCTTCCTGGTTGTCTGACCTTGTAATTCACTTCGCTCACTTTTTCCATTATCTCGTAGGGGCCTTGCCATTTGGCAAGGAATTTACTTTCAACCGTAGGGACAAGTACCAGTATCCTATCCCCCGGGGAAAAGGTACGGGTCTTGGCTCCACGGTTGTACACTCTCTGCTGTGCTAACTGCGCTTGGGCCAAATGTTCCTTCACGATGGGCATTACCTGTGCAATTCGGTCTTGCGTCAGGGCGACATGCTCAATCACACTCCTGTGGGGAGAACTCTCACTTTCCCAAGTTTTCTTGGCAATATCCAACAGCCCTCTTGGGTGTCTCCCATACAGTAACTCAAAGGGGGAGAATCCCGTAGAGGATTGGGGCACCTCCCTAATAGCAAACATCAGATAAGGAAGTAGACAGTCCCAATCCTTTCCATCTCTATCCACCACTTTCTTCAACATTTGTTTTAGGGTTTTGTTGAATCTTTCAACCAGCCCATCGGTTTGGGGGTGATACACAGATGTACGTAATTGCGTCACTTTGAACAATTTACACAGCTCCTTCATAACCCGGGACATAAAGGGTGTACCTTGGTCCGTAAGCAGTTCTTTACAAATACCCACCCGGCTAAACACAAGAGATAGCTCTTTGGCTATGGTTTTGGCCGAGGTATTTCGGAGAGGGATCGCTTCTGGATAACGGGTGGCATAGTCCATTATAACTAATATGTACTGGTGCCCCCTAGCGGACTTGATTATAGGACCTACCAAATCCATGGCGATCCTCTCAAACGGGACCTCAATGATGGGTAGAGGGACCAGCGGGCTACGGAAATGTGGCATCGGGGCCGACCTCTGACACACAGGGCAGGAGGAACAATAATTTTCTATGTCCTTCATCACCCCCGGCCAATAGAATCTCTGTAATACCCTCTCTCGGGTTTTCTCTGTCCCCAGATGACCTCCAAGAATGTGCCCATGAGCCAACTCCAACACCAACTTCCTGTAAGGTTTGGGCACCACAAGCTGCTCAACGGTTTCTTCTGCCCTTTTTGCCACCCGATACAGTAGGTCCTTCTCTACGCTGAAGTATGGGTAAGTGCAGGTATTATCTGGGTTCACTAACTCGCCATCTATTTTCACTACGTTTTCCCGTGCCTTTATTAGGGCGGGGTCTTTCAACTGTTCTGTGGCAAAGTTTTCCCTGTGAACCTCAAGATCAGAAAACTCCACAGACGGTAGGTTTTCGTCTGAGGAGGTGGGCTCCTCTCCAGTTTCTTGAGTCTCCCCTGCAAATACTGATAAGGGAAATTCCGGAGAGTCCTCACCACTCTCAGGGGAGTTCTGGCTATCACATTCCTGGTACATAGGGGCACCAGTGGGGGGCTCAGGATCATCCCACAGTTCTCGCCAAACTTGGGGTAGAGCTCCCACCCTCTCACTCTCTCCACCCTCACCCCTTGGAATCCTCTTATCCGCCCCTGGGGATGGTCTGGTCTTAGGGTGGAAAGTCCGAGTGTCTCTGGAAGAGGCCGTCAGGTTCTCTGTAGCCAAGTATTTCTCCACACGATCCACAAGACCATCGGCCGTCTCTGGGTCTCCATGGCTTACCCACTTTTGGATGGCAGTAGGAAGAGCTCTCAAAAACCGATCCATTACAACACGTTCCACAATCTTTGGTGCGGACAAAGTCTCTGGCTGTAGCCACTTTCTGCTCAGGTGAATGAGATCATACATTTGAGACCTGGGGGGTTTTCCAAGCTGGAAAGTCCAGTTATGCACACGCTGAGCCCGGACAGCCAGGGTGACACCCAGCCTTGCCAATATTTCAGCTTTTAGCATCACATAGTCTTTTGCTTGGTTAGGCTCTAGGTCATAGTAAGCTTTCTGCGATTCACCAGTTAACAGAGGAGCCACCAGTCCAGCCCACTGCTCCTCAGGCCACTTTTCTCTTTCAGCGGTCCTTTCAAATGTGGTCAAAAATACCTCTGGATCATCCTCTCCAGTCATTTTTGTCAATAAACGACTGACCCCAAAGGACGCGGTATTAGTGGGACGGCTTTCCTCACTGGTCTGCGGACGTTGCTGCATTACTGCTTCCATCTGTTGTTGTAGTCTCTGCTCTTGCTTCTGCAACAGGTCTATGAAGCGGGCCTCAGATTGCTGCTGGGCTTGTTGCTGAGCCTCCAGACTCTGTTGCAAAGTTGCGTTTGTCTGCTGCTGGGCTGCAAGGCTCTGTTGATGAGCTTGCTGCTGGGCTGCAAGGCTCTGTTGATGAGCTTGCTGCTGGGCTGCAAGGCTCTGTTGATGAGCTGCAAGGCTCTGTTGATGAGCTGCAAGGCTCTTTTGCAAACCTGCATTTGTCTGCTGTTGATTGGCATTTGCTAGAGCCAGCTGTTTCAGTATCTCCTCCATGCTGGCTTAAAAAAAAACTGCCACTGGTTCTCCACCAACTGTGAGGGGGTTAGCTCGGCAGCGGGTGTGGGTGACCCCCGGGATGGGCTCCCCACACAAAAACAGGCCCAGCAAACGGAGGTTGTGGTTTTCAAAATCAAAAAGGTGCGGTTTATTTTCTATTTACAGTGACAAAACACAGCAAAGCAAAAGAAACATAAACAAAATAAATCCTGGTCAACTTGACCTCTAACTAAACATACAGGTTTCCTAACTAACAACTGGGATCAGCCTAGTGCTGTCCTAGTCCCTAAGTCCCTGGTTTTAAATGTCCAAGCAAATAGCCACACAGGCTTTGTCTCACCGCACAGGGGTTCACTCTCCCTAGACAGTCCACACAGGTCTGGTTCCAGGCATGAGCCAACACCTAATGAATCTGGGAGTTTTTATAGAGGCCTTAAACGAACTGACAGGCTTCAGCTGGTCTCATCAACTCCCTGCCTGCACGACGCCCAGCCCTCTCCCTAGAGGTATGAGTCATCCATGAGCCCACTAGCCCCAGCTGGGCTTATACAACTCTCCGCCTAGTTGTATAAGTCGGCGTAAAGCCTGAATCTGGGCGAAATATATCTACCCCCCTGGATGCAACCAGGTGACTTTACCTTCCTGCTGTCACAGTATATATATATATGTAGCGGGGGTATCCTTTATGGCCACAGAGACTACTGTACCCATAACCCGACTGGGCACCCAGGGTGCATTGCCCCGCGCAAGGACTTCTGGGGTGGACTTTATAAGAGGAAGGCGGAGCTGGGATTCGGTCTCTTTGGACACCGCCCTCCCAGCAAGAGGAACTCATTTCCGTGCCTGCGGTGATACAAGGCCTGAAACCTGGGCCTTTCTATAAAGAGCCTTCCGCTCTCACCGAGGAACCTGAGGGACGTCTCTCCACACTGTGGCTGCATCGTTGCCAGGAGGTTGAAAACTTGGATGTCGTGAGACCTGTGTACCAAGACACAGCAGCAGAAGATACGGACACGGACTGGTCCGGTTGGGTGAGAGAGCACCTGCTCAGAGAACTATATAGGATCTCTAGGCCCAATAACTGTTATCCGGAGTTATCAGTAGTGTTGCGCTGTGTACCGGAGAGACAGTGCATCGGAGCAGCTTTAGAGATTGCCTTAATTCACCAAGTTATCAAACCCCCTTTTACCCTGTGGATTACAGTTTGTTTCTTCAGAAAGTGCACCACCGTTTTTGCTAGCGAAGATTTTCCCCTACAGAGTACAGTCAGGCCTGACTTAGCGTAGACATTGCTGGGCGCCATTTTTTTTGCCCACGAGGGATAATAGCTGCAGTGGGGACCGTTAGATTTATGTACCATACTATATATCTGTCTGTTTATTGAGATACTCTTCTATTGCAGGGCTTTGCACATTATATGCACATTGTTGATTATATGCTTACCCAACAATCTGAGTAAAAGTGCAAAGGTTAAGTATACTGGTGTTGTGTCATTTACTTTGCAGAAGAGAGGGGTAAAGATAGCTATACTCTATGTGTTCTATTATAGGATTGTGTCTCCGTGAGTTGCAGGCTACACCATTCTATCATCCACTACTAACTGTGCCAAGGGAGGTTAGAGCCAATTGCCGGGGGTTGACAGGGTGCATTACAGGGGCCCAAAAACGATACCAGCAGCCCTCTTAACTGGGGGTACCGATAGACGTGTGTGTGTGTGTGTATATATATATATATATATATATACTGTGAGGGGGTTAGCTCGGTAGCGGGTGTGTGTGACCCCCTGGATGGGCTCCCCACACAAAAACAGGCCCAGCAGACGGAGGTTGTGGTTTTCAAGATCAAAAGGTGCGGTTTATTTCTCTATTTACAGTGACAAAAACACAGCAAAGCAAAAAGAAACATAAACAAAATAAATCCTGGTCAGCTTGACCTCTGACTAAACATGCAGGTTTCCCTAACTAACAACTGGGATCAGCCTGGTGCTGTCCTAGTCCCTAAGTCCCTGGTTTAGTAAATGTCCAAACAAATAGCCACACAGGCTTTGTCTCACCGCACAGGGGTTCACTCTCCCTAGACAGTCCACACAGGTCTGGGTCCAGGCATGAGCAAACACCTAATGAAGCTGGGAGTTTGTATAGAGGCCTTAAACGAGCTGACAAGCTTCAGCTGGTCTCATCAACTCCCTGCCTGCACGACGCCCAGCACTCTCCCTAGAGGTATGAATCATCCATGAGCCCACTAGCCTCAGCTGGGCTTCATCAACTCTCTCCCTAGTTGTATAAGTCGGCATAAAGCCTGAATCTGGGAGAAATATACCTACCCCCCTGGATGCAACCAGGTGACTTTACCTTCCTGCTGTCACATACCCCCCCTCTTGTTTTAACCTTGGGGTTGGAACACCAGAAATCAGGCATTCATGTACTCGAGACAAAGCATCCACATTCCCCATTTGAACGCCAGGGCGATGCTTTACTGTGAAGTTGAATTCCTGTAGGGCCAGGAACCACCTATTTACTCTTCTATTTGTCTCCTTGTTTTGAGCCATCCACTTTAACGGAGCGTGATCCGTAACCATGTCAAAGTGCCTACCTAGCAGATAGTACCGAAGGGAATCTAGAGCCCACTTCACCGCTAAACACTCCTTTTCAACCGTGGCGTAATTTACCTCATGGGACTTCAACTTCCTGCTGAGGTAAATGACTGGGTGCTCTTCCCCGTTCCAGACCTGGGACAATACTGCTCCTAACCCCACATCTGACGCATCACTTTGTACGACAAAGTCTTTAGAGAAGTCGGGTGAGTACAACACTGGCTGGCTACATAAGGCTTGTTTCAAGAATTGGAATGCTGCCTCAGCCTCGGGGGTCCATTTAATCATGACCGACCCTTTCCCTTTCGTCAGGTTGGTTAGGGGCACAGCCTTAGAAGCAAAGTGGGGAATGAAGCGCCGATAATAACCCGCGATTCCCAGAAAGGCTCGTACCTGCTTCTTGCTGTTGGGACGTGGCCAACTCTGGATGGCCTCGACTTTGTTGAGTTGGGGTTTTATTACTCCCCTGCCAATGGTGTACCCAAGATATTTGGCCTCCTCCTGCCCAATGGTACACTTCTTGGGGTTAGCCGTAAACCCCGCTTCCCGGATAGAGTCTAGGACTGCTTGCACTTTTGGCAGATGTGAGGCCCAATCTGTGCTATGGACAATTACGTCATCCAGGTAAGCCGCAGCATACTTCCGATGGGGCCTCAGTATCTGGTCCATTTTCCGCTGGAATGTGGCCGGCGCATTCTGTAACCCGAACGGCATTCTCTTATATTGGAACGCCCCGTCTGGGGTTACAAATGCGGTTTTCTCTTTGGCCGACTTGGCCAGGGGAATTTGCCAATACCCTTTTGTGAGGTCAAGAGTCGTCATGTATCGGGCTGTTCCCAGCCGGTCGATCAACTCATCTATACGTGGCATGGGGTAGGTGTCAAATTTTGTAACTTTGTTCAACTGACGAAAATCGTTACAAAATCGCCAGCTCCCATCCGGTTTAGGCACCAACACAATGGGACTAGACCAATCACTTTGGGACTCCTCTATCACCCCTAAGTTCAGCATTTTCTGTACTTCCTCCCGTATTGCCTCCCGTCGGGCCTCTGGGATCCGATAGGGTTTTAACTTCACCCTTTCACCGGGCGGGGTAATAATATCATGCTCTACCCCAGATGTTTGTCCCGGCAGCTCAGAGAACACCTCCTTGTTGCGAAGCACAAACTCCTTAACCTCCTGTTGTTGGGGTTGTGACAAGGTGGCTGCTATTCCAACCTCCGGAATCACGCAACCAGTTTGAGCTGGTGACCAAGTTTCTGCGACTAGGGACTCTCTATCCCTCCAGGCTTTCAACAGATTAACGTGATAGATCTGTTCGGGCTTTCGCCTTCCTGGTTGTCTGACCTTGTAATTCACTTCGCTCACTTTTTCCATTATCTCGTAGGGGCCTTGCCATTTGGCAAGGAATTTACTTTCAACCGTAGGGACAAGTACCAATATCCTATCCCCCGGGGAAAAGGTACGGGTCTTGGCTCCACGGTTGTACACTCTCTGCTGTGCCAACTGCGCTTGGGCCAAATGTTCCTTCACGATGGGCATTACCTGTGCAATTCGATCTTGCATCAGGGCGACATGCTCAATCACACTCCTGTGGGGAGAACTCTCACTTTCCCAAGTTTCCTTGGCAATATCCAACAGCCCTCTTGGGTGTCTCCCATACAGTAACTCAAAGGGGGAGAATCCCGTAGAGGATTGGGGCACCTCCCTAATAGCAAACATCAAATAAGGAAGTAGACAGTCCCAATCCTTTCCATCTCTATCCACCACTTTCTTCAACATTTGTTTTAGGGTTTTGTTGAATCTTTCAACCAGCCCATCGGTTTGGGGGTGATACACAGACGTACGCAATTGCGTCACTTTGAACAATTTACACAGCTCTTTCATAACCCGGGACATAAAGGGTGTACCTTGGTCCGTAAGCAGTTCTTTACAAATACCCACCCGGCTAAAAACAAGAGATAGCTCTTTGGCTATGGTTTTGGCCGAGGTATTTCGGAGAGGGATCGCTTCTGGATAACGGGTGGCATAGTCCATTATAACTAATATGTACTGGTGCCCCCTAGCGGACTTGATTATAGGACCTACCAAATCCATTGCGATCCTCTCAAGCGGGACCTCAATGATGGGTAGAGGGACCAGCGGGCTACGGAAATGTGGCATCGGGGCCGACCTCTGACACACAGGGCAGGAGGAACAATAATTTTCTATGTCCTTCATCACCCCAGGCCAATAGAATCTCTGTAATACCCTCTCTCGGGTTTTCTCTGTCCCCAGATGACCTCCAAGAATGTGCCCATGGGCCAACTCCAACACCAACTTCCTGTAAGGTTTGGGCACCACAAGCTGCTCAACGGTTTCTTCTGCCCTTTTTGCCACCCGATACAGTAGGTCCTTCTCTACGCTGAAGTATGGGTAAGTGCAGGTATTATCTGGGTTCACTAACTCGCCATCTATTTCCACTACGTTTTCCCGTGCCTTTATTAGGGCGGGGTCTTTTAACTGTTCTGTGGCAAAATTTTCCCTGTGAACCTCAAGATCAGAAAACTCCACAGACGGTAGGTTTTCGTCTGAGGAGGTGGGCTCCTCTCCAGTTTCTTGAGTCTCGCCTGCCAATACTGACAAGGGAAATTCTGGAGAGTCCTCACCACTCTCAGAGGAGTTCTGGCTATCACCTTCCTGGTACATAGGGGCACCAGTGGGGGGCTCAGGATCATCCCACAGTTCCCAGAACTTCGGAAAATCCCTTCCCACAATGGCATCATGCGGTAGTTGAGATACTAACCCCACTGGATGAGAGAGGGTACCTTTGGGGGTCTTGAAACACACTGTAGTCACTGGATACTCTCGGGTGTCCCCATGCACACAAATAACAGCTACCTTGTTATTCCCAGAGACCTCTGTTTTAACTAATTCAGCCTTTATCAGGGTCACAAGGCTACCTGAATCCAGTAATACCACAACATTTCTACCATTAATACACATTTTGCATAAATGTTTCTCAGTTCCCCGAATGGCAGTGCATGCGACTGTCGCACACAGCGACTGACGTCTGTCCGTCAGAAAGTCACATTGCATGGGTTCCTCCACAACCGGGCAATTTGCTGCAATATGTCCCGCTTGCCGGCAGCGGTAGCAAACAATCCTTTTGGCTGCCTCTTGAGCCCCCAACTTCCCAGGCTGTTCTCGCCAAACCCTGGGCAGAGCTCCCACCCTCTCACTCTCTCCACCCTCACCCCTTGGAATCATCTTATCCGCCCCTGGGGATGGTCTGGTCTTAGGGTGGAAAGTCCGAGAGTCTCTGGAAGAGGCCGTCAGGTTCTCTGCAGCCAAGTATCTCTCTACACGATCCACAAGTTTACCGGCCGTTTCTGGGTCTCCATGGCTTACCCACTTTTGAATGGCGGTAGGAAGAGCTCTCAAGAAACGATCCATCACAACACGTTCCACAATCTCCGGTGCGGACAAAGTCTCTGGCTGTAGCCACTTCCTGCTCAGGTGAATGAGATCATACATTTGAGACCTGGGGGGTTTTCCAAGCTGGAAAGTCCAGTTATGCACACGCTGAGCCCGGACAGCCAGGGTGACACCCAGCCTTGCCAATATTTCAGCTTTTAGCATCACATAGTCTTTTGCTTGGTCAGGCTCTAGGTCATAGTAAGCTTTCTGCGATTCACCAAGTAACAGAGGAGCCACCAGTCCAGCCCACTGCTCCTCAGGCCACTTTTCTCTTTCAGCAGTCCTTTCAAATGTGGTCAAAATACCTCTGGATCATCCTCTCCAGTCATTTTTGTCAATAAACGACTCACCCCAAAGGACGCGGTATTAGTGGGACGGCTTTCCTCACTGGTCTGCGGACGTTTCTGCATTACTGCTTCCATCTGTTGTTGTAGTCTCTGCTCTTGCTTCTGCAACAGGTCTATGAAGCGGGCCTCAGATTGCTGCTGGGCTTGTTGCTGGGCTGCGAAGCTCTTTTGCAAACCTGCATTTGTCTGCTGTTGATTGGCATTTGCTAGAGCCAGCTGTTTCAGTATCTCCTCCATGCTGGCTTAAAAAAAAACTGCCACTGGTTCTCCACCAACTGTGAGGGGGTTAGCTCGGTAGCGGGTGTGTGTGACCCCCTGGATGGGCTCCCCACACAAAAACAGGCCCAGCAGACGGAGGTTGTGGTTTTCAAGATCAAAAGGTGCGGTTTATTTCTCTATTTACAGTGACAAAAACACAGCAAAGCAAAAAGAAACATAAACAAAATAAATCCTGGTCAGCTTGACCTCTGACTAAACATGCAGGTTTCCCTAACTAACAACTGGGATCAGCCTGGTGCTGTCCTAGTCCCTAAGTCCCTGGTTTAGTAAATGTCCAAACAAATAGCCACACAGGCTTTGTCTCACCGCACAGGGGTTCACTCTCCCTAGACAGTCCACACAGGTCTGGGTCCAGGCATGAGCAAACACCTAATGAAGCTGGGAGTTTGTATAGAGGCCTTAAACGAGCTGACAAGCTTCAGCTGGTCTCATCAACTCCCTGCCTGCACGACGCCCAGCACTCTCCCTAGAGGTATGAATCATCCATGAGCCCACTAGCCTCAGCTGGGCTTCATCAACTCTCTCCCTAGTTGTACAAGTCGGCATAAAGCCTGAATCTGGGAGAAATATACCTACCCCCCTGGATGCAACCAGGTGACTTTACCTTCCTGCTGTCACAATATATATATACACATATATATATATATATATATATATATATATATATACACATATACACAGTATATACACATGATTCTGTGCTTCCACCTAGTGGGTGCGCGTTCTGACGGCACCAGTGACGGCTGGTGTTTTTTTGTTTGGGGGGGCAAACAACCACCTCCCCCCTGCAGCACCTCAGACCCACCTATTACACCCCCCCGCCGCTGTCTGCCGGTTGGTCCACTGGCACCTACCCCATCTAGGCGACGGGCATCTGAGGAGGGGCGGGGATCGGGGCACCAAGCAGCAGCGGGGAGTGGGCATCCGAGGAGGGGCGGGAATCGGGGCACCAAGCAGCGGCGGGGATCGGGTAGCCCGGGGAGCCACGGTGATTGGGCATCCAGGCATCAGCCAGCGGCTCTTCTCCTCCTTGCTTCCGCCAAATGCGTCTTCTCCCCTCCTCCTGGACGTCCAATAGGATCACACATGCGATTGAAATCTACAATCTGAGAGCTGTCATCCATTTGAATCTGAGGAGATCTGAGTGGAGATTGGGTTGATCATCTGCATGAAGCTTAAAGTGGTTTAATCACACATGCGATTGAAATCTACAATCTGGTGAGCCTCTTTCTCTATGGGTGTGGATTGGCACTTGTGCACTTTGGTGAAGGATCTACAGTGTTCAAAATTTTCCACTTTATGAAAAGTTGCACTATTTTCACAATTGATTATTTTTTGATATTTGAATTACTTTATTTATGATGGACAATTATATTTGAGGTTACTATGGACACTTTTGAATAATTTTTATTGTTCATTTGCACTACTATGATTGTGTAGATTGACACTACACTACTGTTTTTCACCCTTTGACAGAAGTGCAGTAAAAATCACACTATTTAATAAAATGGTAAAAT
The DNA here is from genome assembly GCA_029206835.1 of Rana muscosa. Lineage (NCBI taxonomy): Eukaryota > Metazoa > Chordata > Amphibia > Anura > Ranidae > Rana > Rana muscosa. Next base: position 322,487,458 of record CM055128.1, read on the forward strand.
GGTATAAACAGAGCAAATGTAGTTAAAACATAGCCAGGAGTTCGGTAACCAGGACGGGTAGTCAGAAAAGGCCAGAGAAACAGGAGTCCAGAGATCAGCGAAGTCGGGTGCAGCAAACAGGATCAGGAACCAGAAGGGAAGTCAGCCAAGCGAAAGTCTTTCACAGGAAAACACGGCAGAGAGAGCCCAGATATGTTGACCAAGACAAAGGCACAGAAGATCTGATCCAAGGAGTTTATATAACCAGCAGCTCTAGCTGATGAGCAGGAAATGAAGACCAGGTGAATCACTGTGGAAGGAAGAGTCTTTGGCAATTAACCGTCAGCTGAGCACAGAGCTCCGAGAAGGAAGGGCTGAGCCCAGCCCTGACACAAAGAAGTCACAAGGAAGTTCCGTAGACTGCATTGTTAAATCACAAAAGTTGCAAGGAAGTGGCAAGGAAGTGGCAATGAAATCTCAAGCAAATAACAAGGAAGTGGCAAGGAAATCTTAAGCAAGTCACAAGGAGGTGGCAAGGAAATATCAAGCAAGTCCCAAGGAAGTGGCAAGGAAATATCAAGCAAGTCCCAAGGAAGTGGCAAGGAAATATCAAGCAAGTCACAAGGAAGTGGCAAGGAAATCTCAAGCAAGTCACAAGGAAGTGGCAAGGAAATATCAAGCAAGTCACAAGGAAGTGGCAATGAAATCTCAAGCAAGTCACAAGGAAGTGGCAAGGAAATCTCAAGCAAGTCACAAGGAAGTGGCAAGGAAATATCAAGCAAGTCACAAGGAAGTGGCAATGAAATCTCAAGCAAGTCACAAGGAAGTGGCAAGGAAATCTCAAGCAAGTCACAAGGAAGTGGCAATGAAATCTCAAGCAAGTCACAAGGAAGTGGCAAGGAAATCTCAAGCAAGTAGCAAGGAAGTGGCAATGAAATCTCAAGAAAGTCACAAGGAAGTGGCAATGAAATCTCAAGCAAGTCACAAGGAAGTGGTAAGGAAATCTCAAGCAAGTCACAAGGAAGTGGCAATGAAATCTCAAGCAAGTCACAAGGAATTGGCAAGGAAATCTCAAGCAAGCCCCAAGGAAGTGGCAAGGAAATCTCAAGCAAGTCACAAGGAAGTGGCAATGAAATCTCAAGCAAGTCACAAGGAAGTGGTAAGGAAATCTCAAGCAAGTCACAAGGAAGTGGCAAGGAAATCTTAAGCAAGTCCCAAGGAAGTGGCAAGGAAATCTCAAGCAAGTCACAAGGAAGTGGTAAGGAAATTGCAAGCAAGTTACAATACTTTGGTGTCGCAGGAGTGTGAACAGAGTCAAACCCTTTCACATGTTCTACAGTGGGCCCCCTTCCTGCAATCTTGAGGGCCCCCTCATGGTTATATAGAACACCAGGGTCTAGTTGCAAGTGTTACATTTGCGACCTTGGTAGTTCCACCACTGGGTGGTAGCCATACACCACAGCAGGGTTGGGCAGACCACAACATTCTGTGCTTTATTTCACAAATCCTTTAGTAGGTTAAACTGTGCATTTAGCTTTTTTTGGCTGGAGCTATCCTCTAAGTGAGCATGTCCTTTTAATCTCCCCCACTCTCTCTCTCGCTCTATAAACTTTGACAATGGAACTCTATTATTCCCGGGAAGAGAGCGCCAGGTTCAGACTTGCACATGGACCGGTGAAAGCTTGGCGTCCTTTTTCCCCCCTCAGTTAATTCCCCTTCATTTCTAGATCACCGAAAAGGACGTCAAGCTCCTTACGAGTTCTGCGGTTGATTTTTTTAGTAATTTTTTTTTATTTTTTTTTGCAGATTAGCCTAACCCCTCGTATGAAAATCCGCTCATGGTATTTAAACTTCAGTCTCCCCACTCCCAGGAATGTGGCGTTAAAAGGTCCATTGCAAAAACGATTAGTTCTGACCGGATTTCTGCAGCCGCGGCCCTCGTCTACGGTCCTTGACAGCTCATGTGTTTGATTTGGGTCAGGCTGGAAAAGTTTTTTGATGAAGTTTAATCTCCTGACCTGCGTTTACTTTGGCTGAGTAAGATCCATAACATGGGCCTGCTTCCTACTTTTCCTAATCTTTCCCCTCTGCAGTACCGGGGAGAGAGGCTGCAAGAGCCGAGCCTGAAATGAAGGCGAAAAAAAACAAAAAGCAAACAAGCCAATGAGCTGTTGGGCAGATGGATGATGAAAATTTCTAGCGTTTAGGGAGGTTGCTGAAAGCTGAAAGGTGTAACTGCCGGTCATGACAGCTCATGCAGCTGCTATGGGGGGGGGGGGGCAGCCAGGGGGGCCCAAAACCCCAAGACAACCAAGCCTGCCTCTTGTATAAAGGTTTATCAATGTCTCCCTATGGCCTGCCTTACAACTCTTTTATAGCCACTGTGAGGTGTGCATTAGGCAGATCATGACCCGCTCTCTACATTTCGTCAGTATTTTATTGGGTATTTACGTGTCGTCCAAGACTGTGACAAGTGTATGGAATTATCTGTGAAATGTCCTACTTAACTCGGCAGGTAATAAGAAACAATAGAGGCTGCTGCTTTATTTATCTACCACATGCATGTTGTCATTGGCTATTTGCATGCTAACACGTGTTACACTACAGCATTGGTCTCCAATCTGCGGCCCTTTGCTTGTTTTTATCTGGCCCTTGGGGCACTATTCCTCCCACTGACACCAACGATGGGCCACTATCCCTCCCACTGGCACCAACGATGGGACATTATTCCTCCCACTGACACCAATGATGGGGCACTATTCCTTCCACTGACACCAATGATGGGACACTATTCCTCCCACTGACACCAGTAATGGGACACTATTCCTCCCACTGACACCAATAATGGGACACTATTCCTCCCACTGACACCAATGATGGGACACTATTCATTTCACTGATGCCAATGATGGGGCACTATTCCTCCCACTGATACCAATGATGGGGCACTATTCCTCCCACTGATACCAATGATGGGGCACTATTCATTTCACTGATGCCAATGATGGGGCACTATTCATTTCACTGACACCAATGATGGGACACTATTCATTTCACTGATGCCAATGATGGGGCACTATTCCTCCCACTGACACCAATGATGGGACACTATTCCTCCCACTGACACCAATGATGGGACACTATTCATTTCACTGATGCCAATGATGGGGCACTATTCCTCCCACTGACACCAATGATGGGACACTATTCCTCCCACTGACACCAATGATGGGGCATTATTCCTCCCACTGACACCAATGATGGGACACTATTCCTCCCACTGACGCCAATGATGGGACACTATTCCTCCCACTGACACCAATGATGGGGCATTATTCCTCCCACTGACACCAATGATGGGGCACTATTCTTTCCGCTGACACCAACGATAGGGCACTATTCCTCCCACTGACACCAAAGATGGGGTACTAACAATTCCCCTTATACTAAAGATAGGACATTTTTTACTGCCGCTATGTGGGAGGAGCAGTGCGGGGATCAGCAAGGAAGGGACACGATCTACCCATCACCTTCCTTGTGCAAGAGGACATGGTGCATCTGGGCACCATGGGTGTACTTTTCTTCTTCATGAGGTGGTCATGTGGACGTTTTTTTATAGTCATTTTATGTTTTCTAATACACTGACTCACGGGCGGCATATGAGGACTTTTGGTTGTTTATTTATTGAATTATTTTCACGTTTGATTTGATTTTGTCATCAATTGGTATAAGCGCCACTTTTTGTTCTTAAGCAATAACAAAGCGTTGTTACATAAACAAGAGCACTTAGACCCGGTTCACATAGGGGCGACTCGGTCGCCTGAGGAGTCGCGTCCCGCTCTGTTAAATGGAACCGTTCTAATAGGAGCGACTCAGGTCGCTCTGATTTAGAAAAAGGTTCCTGTACTTCTTTTGGGGGCGACTTCAGGGCGACCTCTGCATTGACTTCTATACAGAAGTCATTATGCAAATTGCCTGAACCGGGCGTCTCAAGTCGTCTTGAGATCGCGCCGCCGAGTCGCCCCCAAAGTCGTGCCGCCCCTGTGAGAACCGGGCTTTAATTGTATCATTCATAATGGAAGCAATGTTTTGCAACATCACTACATCCACCAAACTATATATATATATATATATATATATATTAGGGCTGTTACTGATTAAAATTTTCGTGTTCGATTAATCGATTTTTTTATTTAATCGATTAATCGACTAATTTCGATTAATTATAACGCACATACAGATCCAACTACTTTTAGCTGATCTCCTTGGCCGATTCCCAGTGCAGCTCCCAACCACTGGAAAAATGGATAGCAGGATACAAAAAAACACACAAAGGCGGCGCTCGCTGGGAATAGCATTACAACTTTTATAGTCTTCAAGTAGGTAACAAAATAAATATTGCACTGGAGATAAAATCGATGTAGCTACAAAAAATGTAAAAATGGTGCGAGTAATACCAAACGGTAGCAAGAGCAGTCCTAAAAACATGTAGCTAAGTATGATACTGGTATAAAAATGTGTACAACGATACCACTGCTGAATCCAGATGAGGAGGGGCTAACATCAGTCTGTCAGCATGTAGATGTCCCGTGAAGGGAACTATCACAACTCCCAGTGGATGGCTGTAGAGTCCCAGGTTGATAGAGGGAAGTGATAGACGGAAGTGTAACAGCCCTTGCGTGTGACAGATAGTAAGGTCCCGCCGGCATGCAGATATGAAGGCGCAGCAAAGGAGCCCTTCAGATGGACACGGCAAGCCCCGCCGGTGTCCGTGACGTCACCGGATCTCCGACGGAACTCCCTGAAGACCCGGAAGGCGGCGGAGAGGTGAGTACCGATCAAAAGAATTTTGATCGATCAAAAAAATTAATCGATTAATCGAGGAATTAATAGTTAATTTCCACAGCCCTAATATATATATATATACACAGTGCCTTGAAAAAGTATTCATACCCCTTGAAATGTTCCACATTTTGTCATGTTACAACCAAAAACATAAATGTATTTTTCTGGGATTTTATTTGATGGACCAACACAAAGTGGCACATAATTGTGAAGTGGAAGGAAAATGATAAATGGTTTTCAACATTTTTTTACAACTAAATCTGTGAAAAGTGTGGGGGGGGGGGGAACATTTGTATGGCGCCCCCCGGAGTCAATACTTTGTAGAACCGCCTTTCTCTGCAATTACAGCTGCAAGTCTTTTTGGGGATGTCTCTACCAGCTTTGCACATCTAGAAAGTGAAATTTTTTTAGATTGTAAGCTCTAATGCCGCGTACACCCGATCGTTTTTCACGTCGTTAAAAATGCAATTTTTTAAATTGGGCATTAAAAACGATCGTGTGTAGGCTCCAGAGCATTTTTAACGACGTGAAAAATGGGCTAAAAAAATGAGAACCTGCTCTATTTTTTCACGTCGTTTTTTTTAACAACGTGAAAAATGGCCGTGTGTGGGCTTTTACGAGGGGAAAAAAAAACGCGCATGCTCAGAATCAAGTATGAGACGGGAGCGCTCGTTCTGGTAAAACTAGCGTTCGTAATGGAGATAGCACATTCGTCACGCTGTAACCGACTGAAAAGCACGAGGCTGAAAAGCGCGAATCGTCGCTCAACAAACATTACTAACATGAAGGGTGGCGCCATTCGAACGGAACTTCCCCTTTATAGTGCCGTTGTACGTGTTGTACGTCACTGCGCTTTGCTTGAGCGTTTTTTTTTTTAATGAACGTGTGTATGCAAGGCAGGCTTGAGAGGAAACAAGAAAAATCACGTCGAGAAAAACGTCGTTTTTGAAAATGACATTAAAAACGATCGTGTGTACGCGGCATAAGGATCAGGGCCTTCTGATTCCTACTGTATTAAAGTCTATTGTATTTGTGCTGTCTACCCTCAAGTTGTAAAGCGCTGCGTAAACTGTTGGTGCTATATAAATCCTTTATAATAATAATAATTTTTGCCCATTCTTCTTTGTAAAATATCTCAAGCTCTGTCAGATTGGATGGAGAGCGTCTGTGATCAGCAATTTTCAATTCTTGCCACAGATTCTCAATGGGATTTAGGTCTGGACTGTGACTGGACCATTCTGACACATGAATATGCTAAACCATTCCATTGTAGCTCTGGCTGTATGTTTCGGGTCTTTGGTCTGCTGGAAGGTGAACCTCCGTCCAGGGCTGGCCCAAGACATTGTGCTGCCTGGGTCCAAGAATGAAATGCTGCCCCCCCCCCAAATCACGCCCACATCTATTATGTTATATTATAATAATTAAAACTAAAATTCTATTTAACAGGAAGTCAGATTTACATGCAACAGGACCTTGTCTATATGCAAAATTATATGACATACCACCATGTTAACGCCCCCCCCCCCATCTTGGCGCCCTAGAGCATCCATGGGTGAAGTGTGTGTCAGCACAGTGGCCCCACCCCCCCCACCCCCAGGGCCTGTGTGCAGTGAACACATTGCACCCATGGATGATATGCCACTGGGATAGGGCTGTATAGGGGTGTACTAGGGCAGTATATTGACAGTATATGGACAGGCTACGGTAGTATATGGACAGGCTAGTGTCCCTAGGTGCCCACCAGTGCAGCCTATCAATGTCCATAAGTGCCACCTCATCAGTCCCCATCAGTGCCACCTCATCAGTGCCCACCAGATCAGCCTATCAGTGTCCATCAGTGCCCACCAGTGCAGCCTCGTCAGTGTCCATCAGTGCCACCTCACCAGTGCCCTCTAGTGCAGCCTATCAGCGCCCATCAGTGTCCATAAGTGCCCATCAGTGCCACCTCATCAGTGCCCACCAGTGAAGCCTATCAGTGTCCATCAGCGCCACCTCATCAGCGCGTATCAGTGCAGCTTATCAGTGCCCACCAGTGCAGCCTATCAGTGCCCATTGTCCATCAGTGCCACCTCATCAATGCCCACCAGTGCAGCCTATCAGTGTCTATCAGTGCCACCTCATCAGTGCCCATCAGTGACACCTCATCAGTGCAGCCTATCAGTGCCCATCAGTGCCGCACTGCCGCCTCATCAGTGCCCACCAGTGCAGCCTATAAGTGCCCATTAGTGCAGCCTATCAGTGTCCATCAGTGCCACCTCATCAGTGCCCATCAGAGCAGTCTATCAGTGCCCATCAGTGCCACCCACCAGTGTCCATCAGTGCAGCTTATGAGTGCCCGTCAGTTTCCATCAGTGCCACTTCATTAGTACCCACCAGTGCAGCCTATCAGTGCCCATCAATGCCAGGTCATCATTGTCCACCAGTGCAGCCTATCAGTGTCCATCAGTGCCACCTTAGTGCCCACCAGTGCAGCCTCATCAGACAATCCACACAGGCAGCAAGTTTAAGTGCACATTGCATTGGGGAGAAGGACCTACCTGCCAGCCAGCTCACTCCCCATTCGATCTGCGCTCCGGGGATCTCAGCGCTGCCACTTCTATTCCGAACACCCTTACTTAGCTGCACCTGCAGCCTCCGCCTTCTCCCAACCATACAGGCTGTAACAGGGGGGGGGGGGTCTGAGAGTCAGTGGTGCTCCCGGCCCCGCCGCCTCCCCTGCTTCCTTGTTGACTACAGCTGCCTCAATGTCAGTGGCATAGTGTTGTCCGGGGCGGCCTCTATGTGCAGGCAGCATTTTCCCCGCATTAAAGACAGCCCTGGCGCCGCTGCTCCTAAACTGCCATCTGGGTCCCATGGACCCTACAGTACCCGTGCCCCTGCCCCAGTCTCAAGTCTTTTGCAGACTCTAACAGGTTTTCTTCCATGATTGCTCTGTATTTGGCTTCATCCATCTTTCCATCATCTCCGACCAGCTTCCCTGTCCCTGCTGAAGAAAAGCATCCCCACCACATGATGCTGCCACCACCATGTTTCACGGTGGGGATGGTGTGTTCAGGATGATGTGCAGTGTTAGCTTTCCCCACACATAGCGTTTTGCTTTAAGGCCAAAAAGTTCAATCTTGGTCTCATGTGACCAGAGCACCTTCTTTCACATGATTGCTGTGTCCCCCACATGATTGCTGTGTCCCCCACATGTTTGCTGTGTCCCCCACATGATTGCTGTATCCCCCACATGTTTGCTGTGTCCCCCACATGATTGCTGTGTCCCCCACATGATTGCTGTGTCCCCCACATGTTTGCTGTGTCCCCCACATGATTGCTGTGTCCCCCACATGATTGCTGTGTCCCCCACATGTTTGCTGTGTCCCCCAAATGTTTGCTGTGTCCCCCACATGGCTTCTCACAAACTACAAACAGGACTTCTTATGACTTTCTTTCACCAATGTCTTTCTTTTTGTCACTCTTCTATAAAGGGCAGATTTGTGGAGAAGCACGATTAATAGTTGTCCTGTGGACAGATTCTCCCCCCTGAGCTGTGGATCTCTGCAGCTCCTCTAGAGTTACCATGGGCCTCTTGGCTGCTTCTCTGATGAATGTTCTCCTTGCCCGGCCCGGTCAGTTTAGGTGGACGGCCATGTCTTGGTAGGTTTGCAGTTGTGCCACACTCTTTCCATTCTCCAATGATGGATTGAACAGAGCTCCGTGAGATCTTCAAAGCTTGGGAGATTTTTTTTATAACCTAACCCTGCTTTATACTTCTCCACAACTTCATCCCTGACCTGTCTGGTGTGTTCCTTGGCCTTCATGATGCTGTTTGTTCACTAAGGTTCTCTAACAAACCTATGAGGGCTTCACGGAACAGCTGTATTTACACTGAGATAAATGACACACAGGTAGACTCTATTTACTAATTGGGTGACTTCTGAAGGCAATAGGTTCCACTAGATTTTAGTTAGGGGTATCAGAGTAAAGGGGGCTAAATACAAATGCCCCCCCCCACTTTTCACATATTTATTTGTAAAAAAATTGTAAAATCATTTATCATTTTCCTTCCACTTCACAATTATGCGCCACTTTGTGTTGGTCTATCACAGTGGTCTCCAAACTGCGGCCCTGGGGCCGGATGTGGCCCTTGAGGCATTATTCCTGCCAATGACACCAACAATGGGGCATAATTCCTGCCACTCACACCAACATTGGGGCACTGTTCCTTCCAATGACACCAATGATGGGGCATAATTCCTTCCACTGACATAAAAAAAAGGGGCACTATTCCTCCCAACGACACCAGATCCGACATTGTTAACTCCCACTGGGCACAGTTCGGCCCCCCTGAAGTCTGAACGACAGTAAACTGGCCCTTTCTTTAGAGAGTTTGGAGACCCCCCCTGGTCTATCACATAAAATCCCAATAAAATACATTCACAATTTTGGTTGTAACATGACAAAATGTGGAAAATTCCAAGGGGTATGAATACTTTTATACTTATATCGGTCACAGAACGCAAAATAACAAATGATTTGAATCTTCAAAGAAGGCTTGTAAGTCGTAAGAACAATGCGTCAAGTGTTACTTGAAGGGGGTGATATGGGCCCTGGCTCATTATCTCAGCCACTTAGTGAAGCTATTGAAACCACAATCAGAGGGGGGATGAAATTTGAGGTCGCAGAGAGGAAAGTGTTGCTCTTAAAAGGCGAAGAGCCCTTTGCCTTGATATCGTCCCTCTTTACCGCGGCTGATAAAATATTACCTTTCCTGCACATCAAAAGGAAACGGGGACAGATTAATGGTCTATTAGTTCTTGCACTTGTTACAAGGTGAGCGGGACTCAGACAGCGCCATCTGTTTTCCGCGCCGCCACAAAACATTTCGCTGAAAGATTTGAAAAGAATGGGGGGGGGGGGGGGGGGGAACAGGCCACTGGCCAAACGGCTAAGTATTTCAAGTAATATTCATGGGAGTAAAGCAATCTGCCTACGAGAGGTGTGCTTCCGTAAACTCTGTTTCTGGAACGTGCTGGGAGAAGGGTCTAAAGACTACGAGGATCGGTTGATGGGGGACTGGTAGTACTATAGGGAACCATTCGCTAAAAACCCCGCTGCACCACTGGACGATAACTAGGCAGCCCCATGCATTAAAGGTCTAGTTGGTTCCAAAGAAGAAACATATTTCAGTAGGGTACAATGGTGGCTGGGTGGTGAACCCTTAGCCTTGCAGTCAGGGGCGGACTGACAACTCATGGGGCCCATGGGCAAAATGAGATTACAGGGCCCCTGGGCAATAGGAGATTATGGGGCCCCCAGGCAATAGATTATGGGGCCACACAGTATACACACACACATACAGTATACATACACACAGTATACACACACACAGTACAGTATACATACACAATATACACACACAGTACAGTATACATACACACAGTATACACACACACATACAGTATACATACACAGTATACACACACAGTACAGTATACAAACACACAGTATACACACACAGACACACAATATACACACACAGTACAGTATACATACACACAGTATACACACACATACAGTATACACACACAGTACAGTATACAAACACACAGTATACACACACAGACACACAATATACACACACAGTACAGTATACATACACACAGTATACACACACACATACAGTATACATACACAGTATACACACACAGACACATAATATACACACACAGTACAGTATACATACACACAGTATACACACACACATACAGTATACATACACAGTATACACACACAGTACAGTATACAAACACACAGTATACACACACAGACACACAATATACACACACAGTACAGTATACATACACACAGTATACACACACATACAGTATACATACACAGTATACACACACAGACACACAATATACACACAGTACAGTATACATACACACAGTATACACACACATACAGTATACATACACAGTATACACACACAGATACACAATATACACACAGTACAGTATACATACACACAGTATACACACACGCATACAGTATACATACACAGTATACACACACAGACACATAATATACACACACAGTACAGTATGTATACACACACACATACAGTATACATACACAGAATACACACACAGTACAGTATACATACACACAGTATACACACACACACATACAGTATACATACACAGTATACACACACAGACACACAATATACACACAGTACAGTATACATACACACAGTATACACACACACACATACAGTATACATACACAGTATATACACACACAGACACACTATATACACATACAGTACAGTATACATACACACAGAATACACACACTGAAAAGGTACTGGAGAGGCGGGGCAGCTATAATCTTGGGATTTTTTTTTTTAAAAACACAGATTTTTACATACTGTCCCTGGTTTTACTGAGGCTGGCAACCCTAATGGGGCCCCCTAGTGGCATGGGGCCCTCGGGCAGTGCCCAAGTGCCCGAATGGTCAGTCCACCCCTGCTTGCAGTACTGGGGTTGTGGGTTCATCTTCTCTAAGACACCTACCTCCATTATGGTATTTGTAGATGTATATATTCTCTGTGTTTATGTAGAACTCTTCTGAGAGCTCTGGCTTCCATTGTTTGGCAAAGAGGACAACCTGAGGTTATCCTAGTGGTGTTGTTATACAATTGTATTGTAATGATATTGATGATCAGGGGTCTCCAAACTTTCTAAACAAATGGCTGGATTACTGACCTTCAGACTTTAGAGGGGCTAGACCATGGCCAGTGGGAGTAAGAAATGTCCGAAATCAGTGGGAGTAAATAATGTCCTATCTTTGGTATTGGGAGAATTATTAGTGCCCCCCCTCGTTGGTGTCAGTGGGAGGAATAGTGCCCCATCGTTGGTGTCAGTGGGAGGAATAGTGCCCCATCATTGGTGTCAGCGGAAGGAATAGTGCCTCATCGTTGGTGTCAGTGGGAGGAATAGGGCACCATCATATTGGTGTCAGTGGGAGGAATAGTGCCCCATCTTTGGTGTCAGTAGAAGGAATAGTGCCCCATTACTGGTGTCAGTGGGAGGAATATTGCCCTATCCTTGGTGTGAGTGGAAGGAATAGTGCCCCATCATTGGTGTCAGTGGGAGGAATAGTGCCCCATCGTTGGTGTCAGTGGGAGGAATAGTGCCCCATCATTGGTATCAGTGGAAGGAATAGTGTCCCATCATTGGTGTCAGTGGGAGGAATTCTGCCCCATCATTGGTATCGGTGGAAGGAATAGTGCCCCATGTTCATTCTGTGTCTGCTTCACTGTATCAATATACTGATACTCATTGTCAGGTGATATCACAGGGCTGATACACCACTGTTAAAGGGGTTGTAAACCCTCAAGGTTTTTCAACTTAATGCATTCTATGCATTATGGCGAAAAACCTCCCGTGATGCAGCAGCCCCCCCCAGTGCCCCCCTTTTACTTACCTGAACCAGGTCTTTTCAATGACGGTGACGAGCACACCAGCTCCAGTCGGTGTCTCGGGTCCTGGTTTGATAGATTGATAGCAGCGCATCCATTGGCTCCCACTGCTGTCAATCAAATCCAATGACGCAGGACCTGGGGGGGTGGGGCCGAGTCCTGCTGTCTGTGTCAATGGATGCAGCAGCAGGACACGGGAGCGCACCCGCAGCAGGACACGGGAGCGCACCCGCAGCAGGACACGGGAGCGCACTCGCACGAGCCCCCCGAGGGAGAGCGGCTCTCCAACAGGGCACTCAAGAAGAGGAGGAGCCAGGAGCGCCACTGAGGGACCCCAGAAGAGGAGGATTGGGGCCACTCTGTGCAAAACCAACTGCACAGAGGAGGTAAGTATGACATGTTTTTTTTTTTTTTTAAACAAGATGTTAGAGATCTTTTAATAATGAGTGTCCTCCACTATACCTGCTCATTCCCTATTCTACAATGACAATCTCATTACAGAAAACAGAGTTTGCCAAGTAAAATATACAGTACTGTACAACAGTTTTAGGCAGGTGTGAAGAAATGCTGTAAAGTAAAAATGCTTTCAAAAATATTTATTTGAATTCTTTATTTTTATCAATTTACAAAATGCAAAGTGAGCGAACAGAAGAAAAACAAATTACCGTATATACTCGAGTATAAGCCAACCCGAATATAAGCCGAGGCACCTAATTTTACCACAAAAAACTGGGAAAACATATTGACTCGAGTATAAGCCTAGGGTGTCCATCTGCATGCCTCACTTTGCCTCACTTTGCCTCACTGTGTCCATGCCTCACTGTGTCCATGTGCATGCCTCACTGTGCCCATGCCTCACTGTGCCCATGCCTCACTGTGCCCATGCCCCACTGTGCCCATGACTAGACTGACGTTTAACATGGGAGTCTATGGAAGACAAAAAACTTTGCACACTTATAGAGGAGAAATGGGGCTACATGTGTGCCAAGTTTCGGCCAGTACCGGGTCCCCAAAATCACCGGAGAAATTACCGTTTAACATGGGAGTCTATGGAAGGGGTGCCCGGCTTTGAAAAATCGGTGCTCCCCGGCCGTAGGTCCCTCGTACAACAGACTTTGCACACTTGTAGAGGAAGAGTGGGGCTACATGTGTGCTAAGTTTGGGGTTGGGGGACCTACAGCTGGCCGGTACCGGGTCCCCAAAGTCCGGGAGATCAGGTGCAAAAAAAGTGACTCGGGTATAAGCCGAGGGGGGCATTTTCAGCACAAAAAAATGTGCTGAAAAACTCGGCTTATACTCGAGTATATACAGTAAATCAATATTTGGTGTCACTATTCTTTGGTTTTCAACCAGCATCAGTTCTTTTGCCGCGTACACACAACCGTTATTCATGTCATGGAAAAAAAAACAACGTTTTTCTCGACGTGATTTATCGTGTTTCCTCTCAAGCCTGCCTTGCATACACACGTTCATGAAAAAAAAAAACGCTTGAGCAAAGCGCGGTGACGTACAACACGTACGCCGGCACTATAAAGGGGAAGTTCCATTCGAATGGCGCCACCCTTTAGGACGCTTTTGCTGATCTCGTGTTAATAAAGTTTGGTGAGAGACGGTTCGCGCTTTTCAGTCTTCGTGCTTTTCAGTCCGTTACAGCGTGACGAATGTGCTATCTCCATTACGAACGCTAGTTTTACCAGAACGAGCGCTCCAGTCTCATACTTGATTCTGAGCATGCGCATTTTTTTTTCCCTTGTAAAAGCATACACACGACCATTTTTCTTGACGTTAAAAAGTACAACGTAAAAAACGACGAGAAAAAATAGAGCAGGCTCTAATTTTTTTCGGGCATTTTTCTCGACCAGAAAAATGCTCTGGAGCATACACACGACCGTTTTTCACAGCCATTTTTAAAAATTGAATTTTTCTCGTCATGAAAAACGGTTGTGTGTATGCGGCATTACACTTGTAACACTTGCAGTAAGTCAGGGATTTTCTAAGATTAGAGTCAGGTGTATGATTAACCAATTATACCAATCAGGCGCTAATGATCATCAATTTCATATGAATGTTGAAACAGAAACAGCTGTGTAGGAGGCTTAAAACTGGGTGAGGATCAGCCAGACTCTGCTACTAAGGTGAGGTTGTGGAAGACAGTTTCACGTCACAGGTCATACATCATGGCAAGACACAAGGTAATAATACTGCATCAGCAAGGTCTCTCCCAGGCAAAGATTTCAAAGCAGACTGGGGTTTCAGGATGTGCTGTTCAAGCTCTTTTGACAAAGCACAAAGAAACAAGTAATGTTGAGGATCGTAACCGCAGTGGTTGGGTAACCTTGAACACCGTAGATGCAGTGGTCGGGTAACGTTGAGCACCGTAGATGGAGTGGTCGAGTAACGTTAAGCACCGTAGATGCAGTGGTCGGGTAACATTGAGCACCGTAGATGCAGTGGTCGAGTAACGTTAAGCACCGTAGATGCAGTGGTCAGGTAACATTGAGCACCATAGATGCAGTGGTCAGGTAACATTGAGCACCATAGATGCAGTGGTCATGTAATATTGAGCACCATAGACGCAGTGGTCGAGTAACGTTGAGCACCGTAGATGCAGTGGTCATCTGGTCAGGTAACATTGAGCACCATAGATGCAGTGGTCGGGTAACGTTGAGCACCGTAGATGCAGTGGTCGGGTAACGTTGAGCACCGTAGATGCAGTGGTCGGGTAACGTTGAGCACCGTAGATGCAGTGGTCGGGTAACGTTGAGCACCGTAGATGCAGTGGTCGGGTAACGTTGAGCACCATAGATGCAGTGGTTGGGTAACGTTGAGCACCGTAGATGCAGTGGTCGGATAACGTTGAGCACCGTAGATGCAGTGGTTGGGTAAAGTTTAGCACCGTAGATGCAGTGGTCGGGTAACATTGAGCACCGTAGATGCAGTGGTCGGGTAACGTTGAGCACCGTAGATGCAGTGGTCGGGTAACGTTGAGCACCGTAGATGCAGTGGTTGGGTAAAGTTTAGCACCGTAGATGCAGTGGTCGGGTAACGTTGAGCACCGTAGATGCAGTGGTCGGGTAACATTGAGCACCGTGGACACAGTGGTCGGGTAACATTGAGCACCGTAGATGCAGTGGTCGGGTAAAATTGAGCACCATAGATGCAGTGGTCAGGTAACATTGAGCACCATAGACGCAGTGGTCGGGTAACATTGAGCACCGTAGACGCAGTGGTCGGGTAACGTTGAGCACCGTAGACGCAGTGGTCGGGTAACGTTGAGCACCATAGACGCAGTGGTCTGCCACGTAAACTTAATGCAGCAGATGAAAGGCACATCATGCTTACTTCCCTTCCACATCAGAAGATGTCCAACAGTGCCATCAGCACATAACTGGTGGAAACCAGTAGGCTATCCATCTACTGTCCAGAGAAGTCTGGTCAGAAGTGGTCTTCATGGAAGAATTGTGGCCAAAAAGCCACCATACCTCCGACAAGGCTAAGCGACTCAACTATACTGGAAAGAAAGCATAGGAACTGGGGTGCAGAAAAAATGGCAACAGGTGCTGTGGACTGAGGAGTCAATATGTGAAATATTTAGCTGAGGCAGTTTGCTGGCGAAGGGCTCAATAATGAGTGTCTGCAACCAACTGTGAAGCATGGTGGAGGTTCCTTGCAAGTTTGGGGTTGCATTTCTACAAATGGAGCTGGAGATTTAGTCAGAATCAGTGGTGTCCTCAATGCTGAGAAATACAAGCAAATACTTCTCCATCATGCCATACCATCAGGGAGGTGTGTGATTGGCCCCAACCACCCCAAACATACAGCCAATGTCATTAAGAACTATCTTCCGCACAAGAGTCCTGAAAGTGATAGTTTGGCCCCCACAGAGCCCTGATCTCAACATCATTGAGTATGTCTGGGATGACATGAAGAGACAGAATGATTGGAGGCAGCTGACATCCACAGAAGATCTGTGCTTAGTTCCCTAAGATGTACATAGAACAACCTACCTGACGCGTACCTTCAACAACTGTGTGCAAGTCTACCAAGAAGAAGGCAAAGGGGGGGGGGGGGTCAACCCAAATATTAATTGGATTTGGATTTCTCTTCTCTTCATTTACGTTCTATTTTAATTGATAAAAATAAACTATTAACACTTCTATTTCTGAAAACATTCTTCATTTACAGCATTAACATCCCACCTGCCTAAAATGTTTGCATAGTAGTGTATATAGCTATATATCTCATATAATATATGTGGCAGGATTGTCAGGAGAACGGGCCCCAGAGGACCTGTTGTCACAATGGAGTGATGGCTCTGGAAAAACCTGAACCCCCCCTCCCCCCCCCCCCCAGAGTCTTTCAGTGCTGCACTTGTTAAAATAAATGACTATGAAGAAAAATAAACAATCGGAGGCTGTAATGACAAAGTGGGAAGACCTATTAGCTTTTAATTAGAACGATAAGATGCAGCTGTTCTTCTCTTAGTGCCTAAATCATTACTGAGCTATACGCTAAGACCCCTTTCACACTGATGAGTTTTTCAGGCGGTTTAGTGCTAAAAATAGAGCCTAAATAGCGCCTGAAAACTCCTGCCCCTGCAGTCTCAATGTGAAAGCCCGAGGGCTTTCACACTGAGGCGGTGTGCTAGCAGGACAGCTCCAAAAGTCCTGCTAGCAGCATCTTTGGAGCGGTGAGAGGAGCGGTGTGTTCACCGCTCCTTCCCTTTGAAAGTAATGGGAAACCGCGGTAATACCGCCGGCAATGCGCCTCTGCAAAGGCGCATTGCCGGCGGTATTAACCCTATTCGGCCGTTAGCGGTGCGGTATTAACCCCCGCTAACAGCCGAATACTGCCGCAATTCCGATAGTATAGTGCCGCTAAAAATGTGTGAAAGGGGCCTAAGAGAGGAGGGAAGTTATATGAACCACATTTGTGGTGTACCAGTTACATCGGGATGTACCAAGCCGAGATTTCTTTTCCTGTCCCAAAAGATGTCATAAGTCTTTATTAGACGCAGGTCATCTCTTATGGCAGGAAAAATAAGAGGAACAAAAATTACTGACAACATTTTTGGCTTAAGCCTCGTACACACGGCCGAAAATCTCGTCAAGAAAAAACACGTCGTTTTTCTTGACGAGATTCTTGGACAAGAAACTTGTCCCGGCCAAGTGTACACACGCTCGATTCAAAGAACCCGCGGTTCTTTGAATGGAGCGAACGCGGTGACTACATTGACTACGACGAGCGCGCGCTCGTCACATTCGATGCCGTCGCCGCCATCTTGCTACACCCTATCTATGCCTAGGAAGCTACCGCGCATGCATCAAAGTCATTTCGAGCATGTGCGGGCTTCCCGGAGGACAGGTACGTGTACACACACACAATTTTCTCGTCGAGAAACAGGCTGACGAGAATCTCGACGAGAAAATAGAGAGCAGGTTCTCTATATTTCTCGTTGAGATTCTTGTCGGTTTTCTTGACGAGAAACCATACACACAAACGATTTTCTCGGCAAGAAAGCTCTCCCAGCAGTTTTCTTGTCGTTTCTTGCCGAGAAACTCGTTCGTGTGTACGAGGCTTTAAAGTGAACCTTTCATTAATTTACAAGTCTGAATGAATAACGTCCTGATATGTCATTATGTACAGAAACCATATCCTTTCTTAGAAATGCTCCACCTTTCATTTATTTATCATTTAAAAGCCATTCTTCCTCTCCAGTCAGTGACTTCGCCTGGCCTGGGATGATGTCATCAGTCTGCTGCAGGCAAGAGGAAGCATTTTTTCAGTCTCACCTCCCCCCAGTGTTCAGGCTGCAACATTGTAACTTTGTAGTAAGTCACAAGGTGAGAGGCTGCAACATTGTAACTTTGTAGAGAGTCACAAGATGAGAGGCTGCAACATTGTAACTTTGTAGAGAGTCACAAGGTGAGAGGCTGCAACATTGTAACTTTGTAGTAAGTCACAAGGTGAGAGGCTGCAACATTGCAACTTTGTAGAGAGTCACAAGGTGAGAGGCTGCAACATTGTGACTGTATAGCCAGTCAGAAGATGAGAGGCTGCAACATTGTAGAGTCACAAGGTGAGAGGCTGCAACATTGTAACTTTGTAGAGTCACAAGGTGAGAGGCTGCAACATTGTAACTTTGTAGAGTCACAAGGTGAGAGGCTGCAACATTGTAACTTTGCAGGGAGTCACAAGGTGAGAGGCTGCAACATTGTAACTTTGCAGGGAGTCACAAGGTGAGAGGCTGCAACATTGTAACTTTGCAGGGAGTCACAAGGTGAGAGGCTGCAACATTGTAACTTTGTAGCAAGTCACAAGCTGAGAGGCTGCAACATTGTAACTTTGTAGAGTCACAAGGTGAGAGGCTGCAACATTGTAACTTTGTAGTAAGTCACAAGGTGAGAGGCTGCAGCAGGGCCTGAACATTTTTGGGAAAGCATCACAGACCAGGTAGGAGATCCTGGCCCTGGATGATGCTAGGGCTTTTGTCAGGTGTTTACTGCTGTCTATGTCCCCATAGAAAAAAAAAACTGACAGACGTTCTAAATAGTCTTTTCATTGCTAGAGAATGTTTTGCCTGTGACCCTGCCAATAGGGATCTCTATTTCAAGGACACAAAAGGTAGATACTGTATACCCTTTCCTCACTTTATTCAAAACTTAAAGCACAATTTAGGGGAATTTTATATTTTTGCTTAGTTACATTGTTTCAGCTTGGACCAATGTAACCATGTATGTGCCATACCTGTGGAATCACTGTCATAGGCACCATTACCAATGTGAACCCACTATCTTCTTCCAGGCCCCTGCCCTGCTGCTTAGTAAACAAAAGGGATTGACCGCTTGGCACGAGTGCCATTTACAGAACACTTTTCTCAATGCGAGCAAAGAGTTCTCTGATTGGATGAGGTAGAGATTGTGACGTCACTGTCCTACCTACCCTCACCACAATCCAGCGCTGTCCCCAGCAGTCCCCCTCTTTGGGCAGATTAACAGCTATGTTAAAAGATACCAGGTGGTCCTGGGGGGGGGGGGGGGGGGGGTTAGCTACATGCCAGAATTTTACTTCAAAGTAGATAAAAAAACAATAGTGGGCCATACCTTTGTAATGTATGTTAAAATGGCCTCCATCAGTGTGACATCATGGGAACAGGTACAGTGTGTTGTCACCCTATACCAGGGGTCTCCAAACTTTCCAAGCAAAGGGCCAGTTTACTGTCTTTCAGGCTTCAGGGGGGGGGGGCAGACTGTGGATAGTGAGAGTAGAAAATACCTCGGTATCATGGGTGTCCGCTCCATAGGGCAAGGGGGAGCGTTTTCCCCCCCTGGAATCGTAAAAGAGTGTTGATGAGTGATGTGTAATGAAGAGTAAGACACCATTTAGCCGAGTGTGTTAACACATTTACACCACTCCCACCCCTATTTGCCGGCGCCAGCCAATAGATGATCATCGCGCTGCTGCGCTGCTCCCCCTAAGTTTACAGCCCTGCCCGGCACCCGTCCTGGCAGCGTGACGTCACTCACGGCGGGAGGGGATTATCATTCATGGCTGGGACTGATGGGAGGAGTGTAGAGAGCTGCCTGCTGCACGAAGAGGAGCCAGCGCCACCGGGGAGGAACCAACCAACATCTTCATTACAATTTCAATCATACAGCACAGCAGCATCAGTCAGTAATGTCACTACACTATCTTCTATCGCAAGTAAGCACTCAACTAAATTAAGCTGATGGCATGCCGTACGGAATGATGCAGTCTGCACTGTGCAGGACATTAATACATAAGTTACTATGACCAGTGCAGCATTGCCCCCCCTGAAAAAAGTTCAGCGGACGCCCATGCCCGGTATACTGCCCCATCAGTAAGATGAATAGTGCCTTTTAGTAAGGGGAATGGTGCCCCATCAGTGGTGTCAATTGGTGGAATAGTGCCCCAAGGGTCAGAAAAGGGCTAGCAAAGGGCCACATCCTGCCCCTGGGCCACAGTTTGGAGACCACTGCCCTATATCAATAATCAGTGCCAGGACAAGGTCATCTAGAGCCCGGGGCAAGCATGCCAAACTGCCCCCCCTCAAGATGTATGAACATTATTCCCCCAGTACAAGTATGCCCCCTTGCTGAAATCCTCTCTCCCAGCACAAATTGTTGCCCCCCATCCCCCCAACACAAATGGCCTTCCCCAGAAAAAGTCACCCCTCCTAGCACAAATCCTCTACCCCTCAAATTTCCCCTCCAAGTACACATCCTCCCCTCCCCCACTCCAAATCCCCCCTCCTAGCACAAATGCCCCCCCCAAACAAAAAACAAAAATGGCCCCTCCTAGCACAATTCTCCTCCCCCTTTGCCATATCACAGCACAGATCCCCCCTCCTAGCACAAATCCTCTTCCTCCATCCCCCCTCCCAACATAAATCCCCCTAAACCCCCACTCCTAGTGATTTTTACCCCTGCTTGCCCCCCAAATTGTTCCTCTGAACACAAATCCCCTCCCCCTTAATCTCCTTGCAGCACCCCCCCCCCCCCCCAACCTCACATGAAACCACAGTGCCCAGGGCAGCCATCCCTCCTGCCCAAACTTTGTCCCGACTCCCGGCCCTGCCAATAATCTTCACAGTACCAGGGATTATTTTAATATAAGCTGCAGGTTTAAAAAACAGAATGAAAAATAATTCTGATAAAGATCATATGAGATTTTAGTGGTCGGCGTTACATTTACTGTTTTCTTAGGCAGGATTGCAACCTATACTTCCTATTGTACAGATGACCACTAGAGGGCGAGACTACGATTCTGCATAAAAAATACCATCATAGAAATGTGAAACCGCCACATTGTAAATGTATTGCAGTGTCATCAAATTTTTTTTTTCCAGGTAAACAAAATCATAACATCTCCGAATGTGATCTCGCAGAGAACAGTCTCCCTCTGTAAGGAAATTGCTGAGCTGCGAACCGATACATTCTAAACAATGAGATAAATCTACAATTTCCACAACTGATAATTGCTACATCTTACCGGCTTCCACAAAATGTACAAAGTAGAAAATTAAATTAAATGTACCAGGTCAACAATTCTATTTTTCCTGGCACCAAATCACACTGCCAGCAGAAAAACCCTTCCACCCCCCCCCCTTCCCTCTCTTCTTGGATTTGGTCATTTGGAGTTGTTAAATTCTTCCAAATCTGCTGGATGGGATCATAAATATCTTGATTGTGTTGTGTTGATTGACAGGGTTGGGAAGGATTAAGGACGGATTAGAGCATGCAAGGCTCGCCATGCCCTTACTCGGTCACTAACTGCACACTTATGATCCACATTAGCTGCATAATCAAATTAGTGGCGCTGGTTAATGCGTGCGTTTTTCGAGGCTGATCTCAGAGTGTTTCAAGAAAACGTGGAATTCTACAAATGGACCCACTCCTAGCGTTTGCTTCGAGCGCCTGCCAACAAAAACACATCATTTTCGTTGACAGCGTAATAGAGCTGGGCAAAAGTAAACATTCGCAAAGAACTTAATATCCCTTTCCATCGTTTTACTGCTAAATTCAATATTCCCCCCATGTTCAGCCACCAAAGTGACATGTGTGATGTGTTCTGTACCCAATCCTAGCGCTCTCTGCTTTCACTTTCAACTCTCAATTAGTGCTGAATGCTTAATTCACCATTGATCTTCTGTGGGTATGCCAGGGGTGGCCTGTCCAATAGGAGCATCCGGGGGCGCTGCCCCTCTCTCTAGGCCACCCCCTATATGTAATGGATAGATTCATGCATAGCATTGGCCGCCGCGGCCACCCCCTATTCTTGTGTCTTGCCCCTTTTAGGGCACCAGGCGCACCAGGGGTGGCCCGTCCATTAGGGCCGCCGTGGGGCACCGCCCCCTCTCTCCAGGCCACCCCTATATGCAATGGATAGATTCATGCATAGCATTGGCCTGCCGCGGCCACCCCCTATTCTTGTGTCTTGCCCCTTTTAGGGCACCAGGCGCACCAGGGGTGGCCCGTCCATTAGGGCCGCCGTGGGGCACCGCCCCCTCTCTCCAAGCCACCCCTATATGCAATGGATAGATTCATGCATAGCATTGGCCTGCCGCGGCCACCCCCTATTCTTGTGTCTTGCCCCTTTTAGGGCACCAGGCGCACCAGGGGTGGCCCGTCCATTAGGGCCGCCGTGGGGCACCGCCCCCTCTCTCCAGGCCACCCCTATATGCAATGGATAGATTCATGCATAGCATTGGCCTGCCGCGGCCACCCCCTATTCTTGCGTCCGGCCCCTTTCAGGGCACTAGGTGCACCAGGGGTGGCCCGTCCATTAGGGGCACCCTGGGGCGCCGCCCCCTCTCTCCAGGCCACCCCCTATATGCAATGGATAGATTCATGCATAGCATTAGCCGCCGTGGCCACCCCCTATTCTTGCGTCCGACCCCTTTCAGGGCACCAGGAGCACCAGGGGTGGCCCGTCCATTAGGGGCGCCCTGGAGCGCCGCCCCCTCTCTCCAGGCCACCCCTATATGCAATGGATAGATTCATGCATAGCATTGGCCGCCGCGGCCACCCCCTATTCTTGTGTCCGGCCCCTTTCAGGGCACCCGGCGCACCAGGGGTGGCCCGTCCATTAGGGGCACCCTGGGGCGCCGCCCCCTCTCTCCAGGCCACCCCTATATGCAATGGATAGATTCATGCATAGCATTGGCCACCCCGGCCACCCCCTATTCTTGCGTCTGGCCCCTTTCAGGGCACCGGGCGCATGAATTACAGCTAACAACATGGCCTGGGGAATGCCCAGGGAAAAACCAAGCCTACTTACCGACCAGCTCGCTGACAACCAATTAACCTGTCTAACAGTATGCGTTAAAAACAGGGGTTTGTCCGCACGCATTTGCAAACGCATGCGTGAGCCACAGAGCCACGCCAAGGCCCCCTGGAGTCTGTGGTCCTACACTAACATAGAGTGTCCCCACAATGGAGGCACATGCATTCTGATGGTTAGATGAGGGCAGGTGGACTGAAGGGGAGCCACCCCTCCTTAAAGGTACAGGAGCACACCAAACACCCAGCATAGCACAATGGCAGCAAAGGTGTTGGTGCACTGCTGGACCAATACAAGCACCATAGGTGAAAACAAAAACATGTCCACCGCCCCCATCTATAGCTGGCTATCACGGTAAGTAGCATTGGAAGGCTAAAGCAGATAACAACATGGCCTGGGGAATGCCCAGGGAAAAACCAAGCCTACTTACCGACCAGCTCGCTGACAACCAATTAACCTGTCTAACAGTATGCGTTAAAAACAGGGGTTTGTCCGCACGCATTTGCAAACGCATGCGTGAGCCACAGAGCCACGCCAAGGCCCCCTGGATGAATTACAGCAGCCAGTTTTTTTTTTTGGCAACTGATTAGAGCCAGAGGCTCTAATAGGCTTCAAAATAGGGTGGGCTCCGGTCGCAGAGAGTGCGACTGGAGCCCACCCAGGTGTGTTACACCAGCGAATTAATATATGAAAAACTGATCCTCAATCCGGCCAATCAGAAGCAAGTGTGAGCTGTCCGGGGGGGGCGCAGCTGGTCGGATCGTTTGCCACCCCCCCTCAAAAAATATACCACCAGCCACCACTGATGGCATCCCAGTCTTAGTCCTTTGGGTCCAATATTGAGTTGGCCCACCCTTTGCTTCTATAACAGCTTCAACTCTTCTGGGAAGGCTGTCCACAAGGTTTAGGAGGGTGTCTATGGGAATGTTTGACCATTCTTCCAGAAGCGCATTTGTGAGGTCAGGCCAAGCCCAACCCCTGAGAAACAACCCCACACCATAATCCCCCCTCCACCAAATGATTTGGACCAGTGCACAAAGCAAGGTCCATAAAGACATGGATGAGCGAGTTTGGGGTGGAGGAACTTGACTGGCCTGCACAGAGTCCTGACCTCAACCCGATAGAACACCTTTGGGATGAATTCAAGTGGAGACTGCGAGCCAGGCCTTCTCGGCCAACATCAGTGCCTGACCTCACAAATGTGCTTCTGGAAGAATGGTCATGCATTTTCATAGACACCCTCCTAAACCTTGTGGACAGTCTTCCCAGAAGAGTTGAAGCTGTTATAGCTGCAAAGTGTGGGCCAACTCAATATTGAACCCTACGGACGAAGACTGGGATGCCATTAAAGTTCATGTGTGTGTAAAGGCAGGCGTCCCAATACTTTTTGACAATATAGTGTATATGGATGACATACACTCTCTATGTATGGTCAATTTCAGAGGATAAAAGAATCTGAATTCATTGTCATTTAAAACAAATTTAATTCAAAATTTGAATTTCAGGAATTTGAAATTCCATTTGCAAGATTCGAATTTCAGGAAGACAGCTATATTATTTATATTCTATTCTATTTTTTTTATTCTATTCAATTATTTTCTATTCTATGCTATGTTATTCTATTATTTTATTTTCTATTCTATTCCTTTATTTTATATTCTGTTTTATTCTTTTAGAAATTCAAATTTTGTAAGACGACCATTATCTAATACACACAGTCTTTGAAGTAAATTAGCAATAGTCAGAAATATGTTTACATTTCAAATCTGTTTTCAAAATCAGATAATTCGTTGTTTTGGACGAAATTTTGTTTTGTTATTTCCGGTCTATTTAACTTCATTACTATTGAAATTTTTAAATTTGGATACATCCGAATATCAGCATAACAGACATTTTGTGCAATCAGTATGTGCAGGTACCCCGTTGCTGGAATTTGGATCCCAGGTGGCGACCCCTAGGTTCACTCTGCTCCAACACCATGAATCATGAGTCTGGAAGACACCAAGATATAGGTCTAGAGCAGAGATGTTAACTGCAGGTATCAATGTAGTAAAATAGGTCACTTGGTAAGAGTCCAATGGTCAGGACCAACTGCAAATATGGATAACCAGGAATAAGTCAGATGTCAGGGTAGGCAGCAGAAATGGATAACCAGAAATAAGCAAGAGGTCAGGGCAGGCAGCCGACATGGATAACAAGGAACAAGCCAGAGGTCAGAGCAGGCAGCAGACATGGATAACCAGAAATAAGCAAGAGGTCAGGGCAGGCAGCCGACATGGATAACAAGGAACAAGCCAAAGGCCAGGGCAGGCAGCAGACAAGGATATCCAAGAACATGCAGAGGTTAGGGCAGGCTTGGATAACCAGGAACAAACCAGAGGTCATGGCAGGCAGCAGACATGGATATCCATGAATAAGCCAGAGTTCAGGGCAGGCAGCCGACAAGGATAACAAGGAAAAAGCCAGAGGTCAGGTCAGGCAGTAGACAAAGATAACCAGGAACAAGCCAGAGGTCAGGTCAGG
Organism: Rana muscosa; assembly: GCA_029206835.1. NCBI lineage: Eukaryota > Metazoa > Chordata > Amphibia > Anura > Ranidae > Rana > Rana muscosa. The sequence goes on from CM055128.1 coordinate 322,513,082, forward strand.
CAACAGGCTGGATAATCAGGAATTAGCCAAGGGGCCAGGACAGGAAGCAGACATAGATAACTGGAATAGGCCAGAGGTCAGGGAAGGCAGCAGACATAGGTAACAGGAATAAGCCAGAGGTTAGGGCAGGCAGTGGACAAGAATAATCAAGAACAAGCCAGAGGTCAGGTCAGGCAACAGACATGGATAACCAGGGACTGACCAGAGTTCAGGTCAGGATACAGACATGGATAATCAGGAATTAGCCAGAAGTCAGGCAGCAAGCCAGGAGCTGCAAAAAGTTTAAATGTGTTGGAAAGAGGGAGAGGCCACCTCATTGGCTGCTTGACAGGAAGAATACTACTCTGACTACAATGTAGTTGCAGCCGACACTACCCTCGGACACTGGAAACAGTGCTGATAGGGCATGGCTGTGACACTCTGGGTAAAACGCAAAAAATGTGCATGGCTTGGATGAGAAGGCCTGGCTTGCAGTCTCCGCTCTAAATGATCCCAAAGGTGTTCTATCGGGTTGAGGTCAGGATTATGTGCAGGCCAGTCAAGTTCCTCCACCCCAAACTCGCTCATCCATGTCTTTATGGACCTTGCTTTGTGCACTGGTCCAAATCATTTGGTGGAGGGGGGATTATGGTGTGGGGGTCGTTTCTCAGGGGTTGGGCTTGGCCCCTTAGTTCCAGTGAAGGGAACTCTTAAGGCGTCAGCATACCAAGACATTTTGGACAATTTCATGCTCCCAACTTTGTGGGAACAGTTTTGGGGATGGCCCCAGCTCATCCCTTTAAAATGGAACACATATGAGTAATATTGGTTTTGTGGCTATTAGAAAAATTTAACGCCATAACGGCATTTAATCAGCCGCAGAGCCTAAGTAATTCTTACATGTTGGGTTACAGAAGGACGAGGTGGCACCCCTCTATCTATCTATTTTGTCATGGCACGTACACACAGAGGCACCTTAGAATCTTCCAGGAGTTATTCGAGGTAACATAAGGAGGATACTGAATGTTGGCGCACGAGATCTGGCAGTTGCCTGTATGGCTGGACGCAGGGAGGCCATGCCTCTGTTATCTTACATAACAGCCTCAGGAGATTCCATCCCATTGAGGCCTCGTCTGCTGCGCTCCAGCTCATCCCACAACAACACAAAACTCCATCAAGTTCATCGGTGTATCTATGGAGAGGTCACTGACAAAACTGTTATTGTATGGAGAGCCCAGCAAACAATAACATCCTCATGTATCATTAATCATTCTCAGGAAACAGCAGATATGCTTGAGAAGACAAAGGGACTGCATGCAGCGTAATGGCTTGGCCTGGGCAGCACTGTATCATGTCCCAATAAGATGATTAATGAACTGCAGAAACTGTATCTTCCTACCTGAGAGCAAACCATTATATCTTCCAATCTAATCCAGCCATACACTGCGCTGCCACTGCAGACCATGACACAAGTTCATCCTCATTAACAATCATCTGACAGTGAAGAAGTCCAAAGGAATTTGTATACAGATATATATATATGGCTTATGAAACATCACATACTGTACATCAGGGGTGTAAACTAGAACCTTCAGGGCGCCAGTACAAGAAACCATGAAGGGCCCAATAACCCCCAGCCGGGGCTCTTTCCACTGATCCTGGGGCCTTTTAATCCCATTATAGGACTCTTTAACATGGTCCAGCAGCGGGCCCCATTCCTGCCGTCTTGGGGTTCCCCAACGGTGGCGGAACACAAGGGCCGGTCGCAACTGCAACCTTTGCGACCCCGGTAGATCCGCCACTGGTGTCAGTAGTTTTTAATTTTTTGTACCATTTTAGTACTTTTGTCGAGAAAAAAACATTCCCGTCTGGGTGATCTTTGTAGAATGCAAAAATTATAACAAACTTTGTTGCAGATTCCTGCCTTTTGTTATTCTGAAGCAATCCCTGTGTGTTTCTCTGTGCCTCTGTTCCGAGTGGGTCTAATGGGAGTGGTTTCATAATTAACTGTCAGGTGTGCAGCTGCAGAGCACTAATGAGGAAATCTGCTGGGCCTACATCCCTTTAGACGTGTTCCTATTAAAAATATCTCTCCAAAAATGACATTAATGTTGCAGGGGATGCCTTAAATCTGACTTGTATCTTAGGCCAGTGTTTCTCAACTCCAGTCCTCAAGGCGCCCCAACAGGTCATGTTTTCAGGATTTCCCTCAGATGAAACAGCTGTGGGAATTACTAAGGCAGTGAAACTGATCAAATCACCTGTGCAAAATAATGGAAAGCCTGAAAACATGACCTGTTAGGGCGCCTTGAGGGCTGGAGTTGAGAAACATTGTCTTAGGCAGACTTCTGGGAAAATTGGTGAGCCAATCACACAAGCAGGAAATGATGTTTCTGGGGAGTGGTCAGTACACACTCTGTGTACAGAACAGCTTCAGGTAGCCATATTGCAATGCATTATCAGAACATTACAGCGGCTGCAGATTGAAAAGGAAAGGTCATTTTTAATAACCTTCAACTACAATATGATCCCAATTATATGCGTGATAAATTATTTTTTCTTTATTTGCTATTTTATTTTCTCCACAGAAGTGGAGATACGATCTTTCAATTTTTTGTAAATTCTTAAAAAATTTTTTTTAGAACTTCCGTTGGCGGGGCTTTGGTGAGTTATCAGGTGTCCAAACAGACCTGTGATGTTTCACCTTGTAGACCGAGAAAGGAGATTGAGGACACAAGCCCCCAATCTTCATCGCTGCACTGAACACGGTTTACAATGCTTCAGTGATGAATTAACACAGGAGTGAATGGCGCAGATTGCTCACTGTGCTCATTCAGGAAAGGAAGGGGCCAGTAAATGACATATTTTCTAGCCCCTTCCTCTGCTCTCCATATTGAAACATCCCCCTGTGTGCCCGCAGAAGATGCCTGTGGGAGAGGAGAGGAGAGAAGCCGGAGGGCACTGCAGGGCAAAGGGGCACACGGGGGGGGGGGGGGGCCTGGACAGCAGATGGAAGGGAGGCATGTGCTAGAACCAATCCCTCTGCAGCGCTGCAGAGGGAGACAGAAGAGGATCAGTGTCTGCAATAAGACAGTACAGCCGGACCTCCTTCTCAGCAGGTGCCTGGGCCCCCCTTTTGAACTGATGGGGCTCAGGCCCAGTACAGGAGGGCCAGCTGTACTGCCTTATCAGCGGCCCTGCATTCCAGGGTAACTTCATCCTGTCTTTGGGCATTTTCACAAAGTTAGTCTTCAAAGACTGGGTCACATTAGAGATTTGGTAATGAATTTGGTAATGAATAAACACATCTTTGTGTGAAACGCGTTTACCATTTGAACTGTTTGCAACACTTGGGATGTTCATTTATTAAACAAGAATTTTGATGGATCTTAGAGTGCTGCCATTTCTTCAGTGTTTATCGTATGTGGAGGCGAGCCGAGGCAGGCACCCGTGATATCATTAGGCTTCCTGTCTCACCTGGAGCAGCGAGTTCTTTTGTTTGGGTCACATTAGAGGCTGGCCATGGCTGTGGAGATAAAGAGCACTCTGTGGCTAACACTAGTGATGAGCCGAACACCCCCGGGTTCGGTTCGCACCAGAACCCGCGAACGGACCGGAAGTTCGAACGAACATTAGAACCCTATTAAATACAATGGATGCGAACGTTCGAATTCTAAAGTGCTAATTATAACAACTATTATGCATGTTATTGTCCTAAAAAGGGTTTGGGAACCCGGGTTCTGCACCAGGGGACATGTATCAATGCAAAAAGAAGTTTTAAAAACGGTCGTTTTTCGGGAGCAGTCATTTTAATGATGCATAAAGTGAAAAAAAAAAGTCAAATATTCCTTTAAATATCGTACCTGGGGGGTGTCTAAAGTATGCCTGTGAAGTGCCACGTGTTTCCCGTGTTTAGAACTGTCCCTGCACAAAATGACACTTCTAAAGGAAAAAAAAGCCATTTAAAACTGCTTGCGGCTTTAATGTAATGTCTGGTCCCGGTAATATGGATGAAATTCTTTAAGAAAAATGGCATAGCTACCCCATGACCCCCCCCCCCCTACCCCAGCCCATTACCAGCCCCTTTGGGTCTTGTATGGATATTAAGGGGAACCCCGCACATAAAATAAAAAAGGCCCTATATACTCTGAACAGCCGTATACAGGCGGTGCATACAAGACAGGGACTGTAGGTTTGTTCTTATGTAGAATCTGTTTGTAATTTTGAACAGGTACATTGTTGAAGTGTAGCTCCAGCCCAAAAATCTATTTTTAAACTTTTTGGAAAACATAGGTAAGGGTTATCACCCCTGTAACATTTGTTTTGCTGTCTGTGCCCCTGTTCAGAACATTTCACCTCACTTTCCGTCCCAATGACAACTGTTTTTGAAATGTGGTGTTTTTCTTGAAACAAGGATTGCTGATAAAGCATCAGTACAGAGGAGACACCTTTCTCCCATATTTATTCTTACAGGAGAGAATTTTCCTTCCTAGTGGTAGATTTCCTCTCACTTCCTGTTGTCTTCTTGCGTTTGCAAGTAGGAGTCGTTTGTAAGTTGGATGTTTGAAAGTAGGGACCTGCCGTATATACTCTGCAGAAATAGGCCCCTTAGTTGTTGGTGTTGGCACAACACTGTAAGCACTCACAGTTACTCTTGGTTGGTGCTGGAACGCCCTGCTGTCAACTATTATATCAGGAATTTTAATTACATATAATTGTTGAACAGTGGTAGTAAAAATTGGGCCTTTGATGGTGGTGCTGGTGCCACAACACTGTAAGCCCTGACAGTTACTCTTGGTGGGTGCAGCAATGGGCCCTGCTGTGAATTATTAGATCAAGAATTGTAATTACATGCCCCTGTTGAACAGGGGCTGAAAAATTGGGCCTTAGGCACTGGTGGCACAACACTGCAACCCCTCACAGATACTGTACTTGGAGCACAGCAATGAGCCCTGTTGCAAAGTATTGCTTCAAAAATTGTAATGACACGCCCCTGTTAAACAGGGGCTGAAAAATTGGGCCTTAGGCACTGGTGGCACAACACTGCAACTCCTCACAGATACTGTACTTGGAGCACAGCAATGAGCCCTGTTGCAAAGTATTGCTTCAAAAATTGTAATTACACGCCCCTGTTAAACAGGGGCTGAAAAATTGGGCGTTAGGCACTGGTGGCGGCACCCATAAACAAAAATGATCTTCCAAGCTATCATCATCAATCGTATCATTGAGGACTCGGAGGAGGAGGATAGCCAGTCAACATAACAGCACAGGCACTCAGCATCAGCATCAGTCTTGAAGGGATGTGACATTTTAAAATCAATTAGTCTGTTATATCAGCATCAGGTGTGTGGTAGCTGGTGGTGATCCAAGACTGGTTCATCTTGATGAAAGTCAGTCGATCAACCGAGTCGGTGGACAGGCGCACCCTGTGATCCGTGACAAATCCTCCAGCAGCACTGAATGTGCGTTCCGAAAGAACGCTGGATGCAGGACAGGCCAGTAGCTCAATTGCATACTGTGCAAGCTCTGGCCAGTGATCCATCCTCAAGACCCAGTAAGCCAGAGGATTTTCGGTGGGGAAGGTGTCCAAGTCTGACCTTGCCCCTAGATATTCCTGCACCATGTTTATCAGACGCTGGCGATGGTTGCTGGAACCAATCATACTTTGGGGCTGCGGACTAAAGAATTGTCTGAACGCATCGGTCAGACGGCCACCTTCCCCACCGCTCCTTCTTTGACTGGCCGAAGCCTCAGCAACTCGTTGTCCAGGACCAGGAGTTTGCAACCTCCCAGTCTCTGGGAACGCGTTGCACAGACCTTTCTGCAAGGCCTCCCGGAGTTGTCTCATCCTCTGCTCCCTCTGCGACGGTAACATAAGGTCCGCAACCTTACCCTTGTACCGTGGATCAAGGAGAGTGGCCAGCCAGTAATGGTCCCTCTCCTTGATCCGAAGAATACGAGGATCCTTCCGCAGACTTTGCAGGATCAGGGAGGCCATGCAGCGTAGGTTTGCTGAGGCATTCGCTCCGGAGTCCTCTGGGTCACTAAGGACGACATGATCCGCAGCCACCTCCTCCCAGCCACGTACAAGTCCACTGGTTTCTTGGGACTGTAAATCATCCCTAAAAGACTGCTGCTGATGATGCTGAGTGCCAGCCTCCACCTCCATGCTGACACAATCCTCCTCCTCCTCCTCCTCCTCCTCCTCCTCTTCCTGTGCGATGGGTGGGACAGAAGGAACACTGTCTGGGTAAAGGGGGCCTTGAGAGGCAAGGAAGTCCTCCTCTTCCTGCCTCTGTTCTGCCTCAAGTGCCCTGTCCATTATTCCACGCAGCGTGTGCTCCAACAGGTGGACAAGAGGTACAGTGTCACTGATGCATGCACTGTCACTGCTCACCATCCTCGTGGCCTCCTCAAATGGTGCCAGGACAGTGCATGCATCCCTGATCATGCCCCACTGGCGTGGAGAAAAAAAACCAAGCTCCCCTGACCCTGTCCTGGTGCCGTAGTCGCACAGGTACTCATTGATGGCCCTCTGCTGCGTGTGCAGCCGCTGCAGCATGGCCAACGTTGAGTTCCACCTGGTGGGCATGTCACATATAAGGCGGTTCTTGGGCAGGTTCAACTCCTTTTGCAGCTCAGCCAGGCGAGCACTGGCATTATAAGATCTGCGGAAATGCACACAGACTTTCCTGGCCTGCCTCAGGACATCCTGTAAGCCCGGGTACCTGCCCAAGAACCGCTGCACCACCAGGTTAAGGACGTGAGCCACACAGGGCACATGGGTCAGTTGTCCCTGTCGGAGGGCGGAGAGGAGGTTGGTGCCATTGTCGCAAACCACCATTCCTGGCTTAAGCTGGCGTGGCGTCAACCACCTCTCGGCCTGGCCCTGCAGAGCAGACAGGACCTCTGCCCCAGTGTGGCTTCTGTCCCCCAAACACACCAGCGCAAGCACGGCATGGCATCTTTTTGCCTGCGTACTTGCGTAGCCCCGTGAACGGCTACGGAGCACCGCTGGTTCATAGGACAAACCACAGGAAGAGGCCATGGAGGAAGAAGAAGAGGAGGGGGTGGAGGAGAGAGGTGTGTCACAACCAGTAGTAGCATTTTGGAGGCGTGGCGGTGGGACAACCTCCAACACTACTGCACCTTGTCCTGAATCCTTCCCAGCTGCCAAAAGAGTGACCCAATGGGCCGTGAAAGAAAGGTAACGTCCCTGTCCATGCCTGCTGGACCATGAGTCAGCGGTAATATGCACCTTACCGCTGACCGCCCTGTCCAGCGAGGCCAAGACATTGCCTTCCACATGCCGGTAGAGAGCCGGAATAGCCTTCCGTGAGAAAAAGTGGCGTTTGGGAACCTGCCACTGAGGAACCGCACATTGCACAAACTCACGGAAGGGGGCCGAGTCTACCAACTGAAAAGGCAGCAGTTGAAGCGCTAGCAATTTAGCCAAGCTAGCATTCAACCGCTGGGCATGTGGATGGCTGGGAGTGAACTTCTTTCGACGGTCCAGCAGCTGGGGCAGGGAAATTTGCCTGCTAGAATCGGACGTCGGTGTACTGCTAGCAGAGTGGGCGCAAGTACTTGGCTGTGACACACCTAATTCTACACCTTCATTCCTCTCAGTGCATGTTTCAGAGAGGACTGAAGTTATAGTGGGGTTGGAGATCCCAGCTGATGCGGTGCAAGGAGAGGTCCGCTTTGTTCTTTGGTGTGGGTCTTTGAGGTAGGCTTGCCAACGAGCTGCATGGCAGGTCAACATATGTCTGGTCAGGCATGTGGTACCCAAGCGGCTGATGTTTTGGCCACGCGATATACGCTTGAGACATATGTTGCAAACAGCAGCTGTGCGATCTGATGCACTAGCCTCAAAAAAGGCCCACACCAAAGAACTTTTTGAATGACGGGCAGAGGCAGCGCCCTGCACAGGCGGAGCTCTGCGGTGTGATTCCGTCGGTGTACTGCCCTTACGCTGGCCACCAAAGGGCATCCTGCCTCGTTGGAGATGTGCCTCCTCCTCATCCTCCTCCTCCTCCTCTCTCCTATTAGGCACCCACGTGGAGTCATTGACCTCATCATCCCCTCCCTCCTCATCACTGGAGCCAATCTGGCAGTATGCTGCAGCTGCTGGAACATGACTGCCAGATTGGTGTCCTTCTTGAGCATCCCCTCTGTCTGCTCTCACGCTACTGCCTTCCTCTAGCTGGGTTTCATCATCAGACCCTTCGAAACGCTGGGCATCCTCCTGGAGCATGTACCCAACACTGTGCTGAAACAGTTCGGGGGACTCCTCAGGAGGAGGACATGGTGGGTCTAGGGAAGGAGTGACTGATGATTTGTCTGACATTGATACCAGGGAAGACGACGCTTTGGCAGCTGCTTTTCCAGTACCCTGAGCCTGGGTGAGAGAGGATGAGGAGGAGGAGGAGGGCTTGGTCATCCACTCTACCAAGTCTTCGGCATGATGTGGCTCAACATGTCCAGCTGCCGAAAAGAAGGACAAGCGTGTCCCATGGCCATGTGCTGATGACAATGCACCGCGTCCACGACCAGCACTGTTGCCCCCAGACACAGAGCCTGCTTGCCCTCTTTTATTGCCTCCTGACTGTCTGCCTCTCCTTGTTTGCCTTCCAGACATTCTAATAGATGGCCTGCAGGGAGATGGGAAAAAAGCAATAAGGGCTACCTTCAGGTGTCCTTCTCTGTCCCTGGAAACAAGGACTTGCAGAGTGAAAGAAAAAAAACACTCTCCCTACCTACAGTTTTCTGTCCCTAGAAAAAATGTTTTTTTTAATCACAATATAGCACAAGGAAAATTAACTCACTGTCCTTACAGGTCCCTGGAAACAAGGACTTGCAGAGTGAAAGAAAAAAAACACTCTCCCTACCTACAGTTTTCTGTCCCTAGAAAAAAATGTTTTTTTTAATCACAATATAGCAAAAGGACAATTCACTCACTGTCCTTCCAGGTCCCTGGAAACAAGGACTTGCAGAGTGAAAGAAACTGACACTGTCCCTACCTAGAGTTTTCTGTCCCTGGAATAAATGTTTTTTTCAGCACAATATAGCACAAGGACAATTAACTCACTGTCCTTACAGGTCCCTGGAAACAAGGACTTGCAGAGTGAAAGAAAAAAAATACTCTCCCTACCTACAGTTTTCTGTCCCTAGAAAAAAATGTTTTTTTTAATCACAATATAGCAAAAGGACAATTCACTCACTGTCCTTCCAGGTCCCTGGAAACAAGGACTTGCAGAGTGAAAGAAACTGACACTGTCCCTACCTAGAGTTTTCTGTCCCTAGAATAAATGTTTTTTTTAATCACAATATAGCAAAAGGACAATTCACTCACTGTCCTTCCAGGTCCCTGGAAACAAGGACTTGCAGAGTGAAAGAAACTGACACTGTCCCTACCTAGAGTTTTCTGTCCCTAGAATAAATGTTTTTTTTAATCACAATATAGCAAAAGGACAATTCACTCACTGTCCTTCCAGGTCCCTGGAAACAAGGACTTGCAGAGTGAAAGAAACTGACACTGTCCCTACCTAGAGTTTTCTGTCCCTGGAATAAATGTTTTTTTCAGCACAATATAGCACAAGGACAATTAACTCACTGTCCTTACAGGTCCCTGGAAACAAGGACTTGCAGAGTGAAAGAAAAAAAATACTCTCCCTACCTACAGTTTTCTGTCCCTAGAAAAAAATGTTTTTTTTAATCACAATATAGCAAAAGGACAATTCACTCACTGTCCTTCCAGGTCCCTGGAAACAAGGACTTGCAGAGTGAAAGAAACTGACACTGTCCCTACCTAGAGTTTTCTGTCCCTAGAATAAATGTTTTTTTTAATCACAATATAGCAAAAGGACAATTCACTCACTGTCCTTCCAGGTCCCTGGAAACAAGGACTTGCAGAGTGAAAGAAACTGACACTGTCCCTACCTAGAGTTTTCTGTCCCTAGAATAAATGTTTTTTTTAATCACAATATAGCAAAAGGACAATTCACTCACTGTCCTTCCAGGTCCCTGGAAACAAGGACTTGCAGAGTGAAAGAAACTGACACTGTCCCTACCTAGAGTTTTCTGTCCCTAGAATAAATGTTTTTTTTAATCACAATATAGCAAAAGGACAATTCACTCACTGTCCTTCCAGGTCCCTGGAAACAAGGACTTGCAGAGTGAAAGAAACTGACACTGTCCCTACCTAGAGTTTTCTGTCCCTGGAATAAATGTTTTTTTCAGCACAATATAGCACAAGGACAATTAACTCACTGTCCTTACAGGTCCCTGGAAACAAGGACTTGCAGAGTGAAAGAAAAAAAATACTCTCCCTACCTACAGTTTTCTGTCCCTAGAAAAAAATGTTTTTTTTAATCACAATATAGCAAAAGGACAATTCACTCACTGTCCTTCCAGGTCCCTGGAAACAAGGACTTGCAGAGTGAAAGAAACTGACACTGTCCCTACCTAGAGTTTTCTGTCCCTAGAATAAATGTTTTTTTTAATCACAATATAGCAAAAGGACAATTCACTCACTGTCCTTCCAGGTCCCTGGAAACAAGGACTTGCAGAGTGAAAGAAACTGACACTGTCCCTACCTAGAGTTTTCTGTCCCTAGAATAAATGTTTTTTTTAATCACAATATAGCAAAAGGACAATTCACTCACTGTCCTTCCAGGTCCCTGGAAACAAGGACTTGCAGAGTGAAAGAAACTGACACTGTCCCTACCTAGAGTTTTCTGTCCCTAGAATAAATGTTTTTTTTAATCACAATATAGCAAAAGGACAATTCACTCACTGTCCTTCCAGGTCCCTGGAAACAAGGACTTGCAGAGTGAAAGAAACTGACACTGTCCCTACCTAGAGTTTTCTGTCCCTAGAATAAATGTTTTTTTTAATCACAATATAGCAAAAGGACAATTCACTCACTGTCCTTCCAGGTCCCTGGAAACAAGGACTTGCAGAGTGAAAGAAACTGACACTGTCCCTACCTAGAGTTTTCTGTCCCTAGAATAAATGTTTTTTTTAATCACAATATAGCAAAAGGACAATTCACTCACTGTCCTTCCAGGTCCCTGGAAACAAGGACTTGCAGAGTGAAAGAAACTGACACTGTCCCTACCTAGAGTTTTCTGTCCCTAGAATAAATGTTTTTTTTAATCACAATATAGCAAAAGGACAATTCACTCACTGTCCTTCCAGGTCCCTGGAAACAAGGACTTGCAGAGTGAAAGAAACTGACACTGTCCCTACCTAGAGTTTTCTGTCCCTAGAATAAATGTTTTTTTTTAAGCACACTATAGCAGAAGCACAAAACACACTGACACTCTCCCTACCTATCCTTCTCTTTCCCTAAACTAAAGGAATCCAGGTTAAGCAAGAAAGAAATAACAGTCACTGTCCCTGCCTATGCTACTCTATCCCTGCTCCGGAACACACTACACTAGGCCGCCGTGCTGGCGGCCTTTTATAGTGTGGGGCGTGTACTAAACACCCTCAGCAATAATTGGCCACAGGCATCCTGCCTGTGGCCAATCATTGCTCTCCTCGCTGCCGGCGCTGTGATTGGCCAAGCATGCGGGGTCACAGTGCATGCTTGGCCAATCACAGCGCCTGGATGACACTGCGATGGCGTAGTGCATTGTGGGCCGTTCGCGTCACTCGAATTTGGCGCGAACGGCCCAAATCGTTCGATCTTCGTCGAACGATCGAACAGCCAATGTTCGAGTCGAACGTATGTTCGACTCGAACACGAAGCTCATCCCTAGCTAACACACACATTACCAGTGGTGGCCTGTCCATTAGGGGCGCCCGGGCGCCGCCCCCTCTCTCCTTGCCAACCCCTATATTCATAATGGATCAATTCATGCATAGCATGAATCTATCCATGGCCACCGCGGCCGCCCCCTATTCTTGCATCCGGCTCCTGTCAGGGCACCGGGCGCATGAATTACAGCGGCAGGGTTTTTTTTTCTAAGCACCTGCTTAGAGCCAGAGGTTCTAATAGGCTTCAAAATAGGCTTCAAAGGATGCGTCCGGAGCCCACCCAGGTGTGTTACAACAGCGAATTAATATTTTCTGTTGAAACACTGATCCTCAATCTGGCCAATCAGAAGCGGGTGTGAGACCCGTTTTCCGATTGGCCGAAAAGAGAAGACTCCCGATTAGTCGCCGAAGAAGAGGGATGTAACAGAAGCCGCTGTCGCCGTGATGACCAGGAGAACAGGAGGCCGCTGAGCAGAGGAAGCCGCTAGTGATGGGGTAAGTGCTACCTACCGACCGACCAACGGGGTTGTTGGCATACTGTTTGCCGCCCCACCATAAAAAAATTCCAACGACCGCCACTGCACATTACACAAAGGTCTGGAAAGTGCCACAAAGCAGAGCCCCATTCCTGAAGGTCACATTACATGGTGACTTCATCCTGTCTGTGGTAGGGTGACCACATTTCCAAACTCCCATTCAGGGACACCCCCCTTCCCAAAAATCAGCTTGTGCTGTAACGAATCACAGCACAGTGATTGGACACAAGAGGCAGGTTTTATGATTTCTCCAATCACAAGCAGGGGGCGGGATTGTGCTCCTCCAGGCATTCCCGGCCAGGACAAGTACTGTCAGTGAGTAAAGCGGTGATGTGGCAGCCTTTTTTGGGGGCATCAGATTGGCCTGGGGGGTGTCTGTGTCAGTTTCATTCTGGGACACTGTATTGTCCTGGAATGAAGGTGCCCGGGACAGACCTGCAAAATGTGGGACTGTCCCGGGCAATCCGGGACACGTGGTCACCCTAGTCTGTGGGCATTGGTCACAAAGTGAATCTTCAGAGATTGGGTCACACCAACGACTGTGCCATGGCTCTGGACACGGAGTGTGCTTTCGGCTGACAACCACAGTATGGGAGAAAAAGAAACCCTGGACTGCCGCACTCTGTATAGACAGTTATTTATTCCAAAATTTCAGGTAAAAAATCCAAATTCAAAATAAATCCATAAATCCAAAACAACAAATGCAGATGGTGTGCATGCAGGGAAGGGTGGCTTTGACAACCACAGTACACAAAAGTCTGGAAACCGCCATGGTGATAAAGGCCACAATCTCTGGTCCAGGGTACGACTACGACCTCTAAAGCAAATGCTGAGAATACAATGGTCTTGGTGGCTTTGAAAAGAGCTGAACTCAGGAGCACGCATCCTGATTGAAGCACTAAGATCCTAAGCAATCATACTCCTAACCCTATGTGAGTCACACCAGTGGCCTGGAGCCGAGCCCAAGAGCCATCGATACAGAGCCAAGATCCCAGAGACTTATCTTGTGTTATCTGGGAATAGGGATGACCTGCCAACACAATCCAGTATATTTTCATTATATGTCTGAAATTTTGCCAGGTCTGTACAGCACTTGAGATATCTGGAGTTGCCTTTACATATACTGAGATGGCAAGCATTGCTTATTTTGCTGTATGATCAACCTTGTGTAGCGGACCCCTACCTAGGGGGGTCGCTGTGCTTAAATTTAGGGGTGACCTGAGCGGTATTTGGCTCGGGTCTTCTAATTGTTTGGACTCTGCTTTGCTGCTGTGTCACCTGGCGTGCAGTTCCCCTTTAGGCGTATAGGTGGTGCTGTCACTTATACCCGGGTTTGAACCACAGGTGATGGAGTGGCTATTGGATATCCTCTCTCGGCTGCCGTACGTTGGGCGGTTCCGGCCTGCTGTGCATGCCAGGAGAGGGTATATAAGAGGCAGACGCCATTGTTCAGGAGTATAGTACCAGGGGACCTATACCCGGAGAAGTGTGCCCCTCTAAGGGGGGGGTGCGCCCAACTTTGACTAAGGAGTCTTGGGCACCTTCGGCCCGAGGCTGCAGCATTCCAGGTAGGCCCAGTACCTTCAACTGGGCCTACAACCGGAAAGGAGACCCAGGGAGCCCAGGCGAGGGCGACCGCTCTGACTAAGAGGAAGCCAGGGGAGGATCGGTCCCATAGAGGAGACGAGTAATACAAGATTACTGTCTCAGGAGAGGCCTGGTGATCTGTCTGAGGAAAGGATTTCTTTCTTCGCAGACTGCCCTTGTGGAGTGTCGTTACTTAAGAAGGGATCTCCTTGACTTTGTCCTTGGAGGGGACTAAGTCACTGTTCGAGCTTCATGACGGCTGCTAGTGCTATTGAGTGGCTGTCCGGGTGAGCTGTACCCACTCGGGACCGAGTGGCGACGAAGCCAAGAGTGTGCATGAATCCATTCTATTCTGCTAACCCCTTTCCTCTCCAACTTTTCTGGTTACTGAAGCAAAAAGAGAAAATAAACTCTTGTTGGAGTTGAAGTGTTGTGTGGACAATGGCCTTCTTTGGGAAAGGTAAAGACTTGCCTCTCTAATCTAGAGGGGAGAACCAGTGAAAGGAAGCAACTCGCTGCGGGACCCAAATACATAACACCTTCCGACCTCTAATCCAGAGGACGCGGGCATGTGGCATGGTGTGTCTGACCCCCCTAAAGGGAAGGAAAGGGGGGGGAAAAAGATCTGTGTGCTACACTTGTAAGACCAAACATCAGAAGCACCTGTTCAATGGCATGACATGTCAGTAAATCTGCAGACAATAGCCGATCCGATATATTTTTCTCTATAAGAAAAGAAACAGTTCACCACTTCTGCACTGCGGCCCTTCGTTACCAGTTACAGGGAGCGGTGTACCAGAAGAGGCCGGTCCACAGGGGGCTCAGGGGCGCCACCCCTAGAGTTGCCGCCCCTAGGGTTGCCACCTTTTTTTCCAAGCCAAACCCGAACACTTTAGCGGCCTGGGACACCTTTGGGTGCCCCAAGGAGAGGGGTATTGCGATGCGCATAGCGTGCCGCAGCTAACATTGGGTGTGGCCAAATTTCTCTTGCTGGCATCATTGCCCCGCCCCCCAGTGATGCCGAATCTGCCCCCCAGACAGCCGCCTGCAGCTTCCGGAATGGCAACAGATTTGTGTGCGACTATCTTGGCTACTAAGGGAGCCACAGTCCAGTCTGAATAATGTGTCCGGGCTTCAGTCTGTCTGAAACCCGGACACATGATTCAAAACCCAGACTGTCCGGGTGAATCCTAGACAGGTGGCAACCCTTTCTGCCCCCCCCCCCCTAGTTTGCATGCGGGGATGCATGCAGGGTGCCAGACTCATAGGTTTCTATTGTTTTTTTTTTTAAGCCACATGATTAGAGCCTGAGGCTCTAATTGGCTTGAAAAAGGTTGGGCTTGAATCAATATTTACTATTATTTACCGACTTCTCCTCCCAGCCAATCAGGACAGGTGGTGGATCATCTTGGCCAGGAGGGGAAGCCGAGGAAGCTGCGGCGCCGTGACCATGGAGGGGTGAGTGCGGGAATGGGGGGGTTTGTTTGCTGCCCCCCCCTAAAAAAGTTTAGCACCAGCCGCCACTGTGGTGTACCATCCAATTCTCCCGTTCGATTGGCTGAACTACCTACTGAGCATTCAAGCAGCATACATTGCTGCTTGCATGCTTCTTCGCAGATTTACACTAACTGGACAGGAAGTCGATTCTGTCTGTAAAGGAAAATGTCTGACCGCAGGATCAAAATTTTGCCCAGATCCAAACAAAAAAAAAAAAAAAAACAACCATGGAACATTTAGATTTGATTCTGTGATTGCTATTAAAGCGGAACTTCAGTCATTTTTTATCTTTCCATCTATTAAATCTTCTGTGCTTGTTGTTGTTTTAACTTTGGATAGTAAAACATTTTTTTTTTCTGCCAGTAAATCCCTTATACAGCCCACTTCCTGTTTCTTTTTTTACAGCCAACTTCCTGTTTCTTTTTTTACAGCCCACTTCCTGTTTCTTTTTTTACAGCCCACTTCCTGTTTCTTTTTTTTTTAACAGAAAGGTCTTTTTATTAACAAATCAGCATTACAAGATATGCAGCAGTCGACAATCAAGTTTGCATAGAAACAATGTCAGTCAGAGATAAGCATTCTCAGTCTTTTTTATTGTGTTACAAATCCACAACTCCTTCACCCTGACATACCTCAACCGGTAAATTCCAGGTGCATTCCCACCTAAAGCCCTCCCTCGAGTGCATTAGGGTAAACAAACGTCGCCTCCAGAAGAAATCCTCATGTACAGGCATACCCCACTTTTAAGTACACAATGGGACCAGAGCATGTATGTAAAACGAAAATGTACTTAAAGTGAAACAATACCCTTTTTCACTTCTAGGGTGTAGTGGGGGGTCAGAGGCTGTAGTGAGGGTGTCAGGAGCTGTAGTTGAGGTCTCAGGGGCTGTAGTGGGAGTGTCAGGGGCACACTGGAACAGGAAGGGCTATGCTCTCGGAGCTTCAGCTCCTTCTACTGCGGCTGCAAAATGTCTGTACAGTACTTGTGAGGCACTTTACATACACTCACGGGTATGTCCTTACTCGCGAGTGTATGTAAAGTGAGTGTACTTAAAGCGGGGTATGCCTGTACATAAGAAGTTGTGCCAAGAAATTCACTCCACAGTTGGCATGGTCGGGCGGCGCCCTAGGCAGAGAGGGGAGGGGGCAACAGACCCCCAGGCCGAGCAGGGGGGGAATCCATCACTTGGTCCCCCACCCCCCCCCCGGCCCCCTCATCCGCGTGCATCCACCCAAGCTGACCAGACCTTGTCGTATTTAGCAGGACACTGCCTACTCTCATATGTGAGTTTATAAAGGGGTAACACCGAGTCCACCGCCTTCCTCCAGGAGTTAAGGGTGGGGGGTTCGACCGACTTCCAGCGCAGCATTATCTCCCTCCTAGCATAAAACAGCGAAAATGTAATGCAGAGCTTAGTATATCTGTTCCCCTCCACCTCACCCAGGTAGCTCAGGAGGAGCACCATGGGGTCTAGCGGTCCCCCGGTCCCCCCTATATCACTAAGCCTCTCTGCTATCCCCTCCCAATACGGCCTGAGCCTTGGGCAATCCCAAACCATGTGCCAGTAGGTCCCCTCCTCGATCCCACATCTGGGACAGTTCGGATCCAGATGTGGGTCTATTCTGGCCATTCTGTGGGGGGGTGAAATAGGCCCTATGTAGGAATTTGAGCTGAAGGAACCTGTCCTTGGCTGCTATCATGGACGGGACGTGATGTAAGTGGAGATGCAGTCCTCCCATTCTTCCTCCCCCCAAAAGTCGGGATGTCCTCCCTCCATTTGTCCATTACACGAGTGAGTTTACCATCGTGGCCTACCGTCAGATACAGGTACAGAGTGGAAAGGGGTTTGCCCATCGCCCTCAACGTCAGCAGTCGCTCAATTGAGTCAGGTTCCAGAGTCAACGTGTCCGGGAATTGGGCCCTCATCGCATGCCTCAGCTGGTAATATCTAAACTCAAAGGATTTGGGTAGGGAGTACTGTTGTTTCAGTTCACGGAAGGGCATGATCCTGCCATTCGCTATTACGTGTTTGAGGGTGGTGATCCCCCCTTTAGCCCATTGTGAGGGTTCAGGTATGTCGCAGAGGTGGGGCAGGGTGGGGTTACCCCACAGCGGGGTGTGTGGGGAGATACTGTTCGGTTTAGTGTAAATAGCTCTAGCCGCCCGCCTAGGGTTGCCACCTGTCCGGGATTCACCCGGACAGTTTGGGTTTGGAATCATGCGTCCGGGTTTCAGACTGCCTGAAATTTGAAGTCCAGCAGCCTCAGATACATCTGGATGAGAGGTGCTGACTGCCAAAGGGGTGAGTGAGCTCACCATCCATCCCTGTCTGTGACTGAAGTCTCCCCTTCTCTCTCCTGCCTCTGAGTGAGTACACCAAGGTAAATCAGGGTTCTCAGAGCACCCCTTACATCAGAGTTACCCTTTACACCAAACGCCACAGTGTTCCCTTTTACATCAGAGTTCCCCTTTACCCCAAAGGCCACAGTGTTCCCTTTTACATCAGAGTCCTCTCCGTACATCAGAGTTCTCAGTGTTCCCCCTTACATCAGAGTCCTCTCCGTACATCAGAGTTCTCAGTGTTCCCTCCTTACATCAGAGTCCTCTCCGTACATCAGAGTTCTCCTTTACCCCAAAGGCCACAGTGTTCCCTTTTACATCAGAGTCCTCTCCGTACATCAGAGTTCTCAGTGTTCCCCATTACATCACAGTCCTCTCCGTACATCAGAGTTCTCAGTGTTCTCCCTTACATCAGAGTCCTCTCCGTACATCAGAGTTCTCAGTGTTCCCCCATACATCAGAGTCCTCTCAGTACATCAGAGTTCTCAGTGTTCCCCCTTAAATCAGGGTTCCCGGAGGATCCCTTATGTCAGAGTCCCCAGAGTTCTCCCTTACATCAGAGTCTGCAGAGTCCCCCCTTGCAGTGAAAGGGAACTCTGTGGATTGAGATGTAAAAGGGGAACTCTGTGGACTTTGAAGTAAAGGGGGACTCTTGTTATTAACTTCATATGATTGGAAATGTTATTTATTAGCCAAATGTATGTAAAAAAAATAAATAAATTGCTGTGCGCCGTTAAAGTGTTCGGGTTTGACTTGAAGAAAAGGTGGCAACCCTACGACCGCCACACTCGAATGGTTGTCTTCATGAGAACCGTCAAGGGATGGGGGGGCGTAAGGACCCCTATATACACTAGATTGGTCAATGCAGCGTACAAACCCAGTATGGCCGCCTCCAGTCTCACCGCCGGATTCTGTCTGGGCTGGCAGAACCACCAGCAAACCGTAACTAGGACGGCTGCCCAATAATACAGAAGAAAGTTTGGGAGAGCCAGCCTACCTCCCGATAAGGGGAGATATAGTATCTGTTTCCCCACCCTAGGTGGCCTCCCGGCCCAGATGAATGAGGTCAGCACCCCCTCCAGTCGTCTAAAGAAGGATCTGGGTATGTGGGAAGGGGTGTTATGAAAGAAATATAAAAATTTAGGAAGGAACACCATTTTGAGCAGGTTAACCCTGCTACCTGGAGTTAGCGGGAGGGAGCGCCAGGCTGTGCATTTGACAGCAAGATGGGAAAGGAGAGGCTGTACGTTCCTCTCTATAAATTCATGTGTGGGGTTACCAATTTAAATGCCTAGATAGGTAAAATCACCCACCCACTGGGGTCCACTTCCTGTCTCTTGTCTGGTCATTAGCCTAGGCTTATGACATCATGCACAGCGCTCTCTCGTGAGAGTTTGCCAGGAGGGGGGGAGAGTCATAAGAGGGCCAATGAGAGCTGCAGAGCTGGAGGTGTGCCTCTGTGTAAATCCAGGAAGTGAACAGGCAGCAGCTTCAGCTGCCCACAGTTAAAATAGATGCAGTGGAGGGAGATTTCTGCAGCATATTTGGCAAGTACAGAATCACAGTATACATATAAAATAATATGCAAAGTGGTAGGAGGGAAACTTCAGAATGGCAAAAAAATTTTTTTTTTTACAAATTATGTGAGCAGACTGCACTTCCTCTTTAAAGTAGATCATTCAGCTTTCATTAAAATAATCACTTGTGATCCTGCCATGAAAGTCCATTCTCAGGTCCTTCTTGTTATAGGGTGACAACACTCTGTCCCTGTTTCCTAGATGTGCACCTGCTTCGTCACCCTGTCACATGGTGGAGACTCCCCCTGGTGGGGACTACAAGCAGACATGCCCACGCATATCACATAGGCATGGTCCATTGTCACCCACAGCAATGATGTGCAGCCTGATGCTGGAGCGATTACATGTAGCAGGGCCGTGGCAAATTCTGCTAACAATGGGGGGGGGGCTCAATACCTGAGCCAACTCTTTGTGTACATGGAGACATACAAAGTGTGTCTATAAAGTTTGGCAAATGGTGTGATATCTCAACAGCAACATGGGCCAGGCGCACGCGCATGCACATGGCTATCCAGTAGGGTTGCCACCTTTTCATTAAGCCAAACCCAAACACTTTAGTGGCACGCACAGCAATGTTTTTTTTGCAGTTTACACTATAGGATTGTAAAAGACCTGGGACACCTTTGGGTGCCCCAAAAGGAGTAGTATTGCAGCGCATGTAGCGTTCCGTGATGAACAGTGGGTGTGGCTAAATTGTGTTATCAATGGGAGAAGCTTAAGGAGCGTAGTTAAATTAAACAAGGTCAGTCTGTCCCCCAGTACAACCCCCCCACGTCAGTCTGTACCCCAGTGAAACCCCCCCAGGTCAGTCTGTCCTCCAGTATAATCCCTCCTTGGTCAGTCTGTCCCCCAGTACATCCCCCCAGGTCCGTCTGTCCCCCACTATAATCCCCCCAGGTCAGTCTGTCCCCCAGTATAATCCCCCCCAGGTCAGTCTGTCCTCCAGTATAATCCCTCCTTGGTCAGTCTGTCCCCCAGTACATCCCCCCAGGTCTGTTTGTCCCCCACTGTAATCCCCCCCAGGTCAGTCTGTCCCCCAGTATAATCCCCCCAGGCCAGTCTGTCCCCCAGTATAATCCCCCCAGGTCAGTCTGTCCTCCAGTATAATCCCTCCTTGATCAGTCTGTCCCCCAGTACATCCCCCCAGGTCCGCCTGTCCCCCACTATAATCCCCCCAGGTCAGTCTGTACCCCAGTATAATCCCCCCAGGTCAGTCTGTACCCCAGTATAATCCCCCCAGGTCAGTCTGTACCCCAGTATAATCCCCCCAGGTCAGTCTGTCCTCCAGTATAATCCCTCCTTGATCTGTCTGTTCCCCAGTACATCCCCCCAGGTCTGTCTGTCCCCCACTGTAATCCCCCCAGGTCAGTCTGTCCCCCAGTATAATCCCCCCAGGCCAGTCTGTCCCCGCGTATAATCCCCCCAGGTCAGACTGTCCTCCAGTATAATCCCTCCTTGATCAGTCTGTCCCCCAGTACATCCCCCCAGGTCCGTCTGTCCCCCACTATAATCACCCCAGGTCAGACTGTCCCCCAGTATAATCCCCCCAGGCCAGTCTGTACCCCAGTTAAAGCACCCCCCCTACCAATATAATTAAAAGCCCTGGAAGCCGATGGGAGGGGAGAGGGAGATAGGAGGACTGGTCTACCAACGATGTGTCTGGGTTTCAGGTGGACTGAAACCCAGACACAGGATCTAAAACCCGGACTGTCAGGGTGAATCCCGGACAGGTGGCAACCCTACTATCCAGAGACACATCGAGAAGCGCCACCTAGCGTGGAGGACATGTGACCAGCAGTGTAAAACTGCTGTGGGGTCGAACGTAGTCAGTGTGAGAGGTAGGGTCACAGTGCAATAGAGTAACAAGTGAACATTAAATTCTGCTACAAGTTGGGGAAACCGGCGCATGAAATGTTGGTGCAAGCGTACGGGACGGAAGCCGCAAGCAGAAAATGTGTTTATGACTGGTTCAAACGCTTTTGCAACGGGAAGGAAATGCCTGAGGATGAGCCACGTTCGGGGCGGCCACCGACAAGCAGAACCCCAGACATGTGCGAGCGAGTGCGACAAATGGTGGCACGAGATCGGCGACTGACTCTTTCATTGATGGCGGAGGAATTGGGCATTAGCAATGACACGGTGCGTGCCATCATCCGCAAAGTTTTGGGTAAATGGAAGATCTGTTCCCTGTTTGTACCGCACAAGCTGACAGACAAACAGAAAGCAAAATGGATGGAAACCTCTAAAGATTTCATTACCATGTGTGACCAGGATCCACCCTTTCTGCCAATCATTGTCACAGGGGATGAGACACTGTGCTACCAGTTCAATCCGGAATCCAAGTGGCAATCGATGGAATGACGTTCACCGTCTTCCCTGCGACCCAAAAAGAGTCACCATCAAAAGTCCATGGTCAAAAAAATGTTGATTGCCTTCTTCGACAAGGATGGTGGCAATCCAAGAATGTGTGACCGATTCTGCGATCGATTCCTAAAGAGGCCTTTGACAGTTTCCAGAAGCTTTATGAACGTTGCCAAAAGTGTGTTGTGAAGGATGGCGATTTAATTTGAAGGGCAATAAAGGTAATTTGTTTGTATCTTCTGTTTTGTTTGTTTTCTTATACCATTCACCAAACTTTTTAGACACACTTTGTATAGCAAAGCAGTCTGTCACGGTCTGGAGTCAGGCTCAGAGGCCAGTAGCTATAGCAGCAGAGTAGGTATTCACACAGGTCACCCTGGCTGATGACACGGGTTCACCTGAGGTGCGGGGTCTAAGCACTGACCGGTATTCACCAGGGCTCCTAAAGGTGGAGATGGGCTTCGCTGCGTGTCAGTGCCAGGTCGCGGTCCTCAGATTAGCCCCACCAGGGGGTGAGCAAGCCGGGGTCCAGAAACAGGTAATACAGGTAGGGATCAAGCAAAAGCATAGTCGGGGACGAGCCAAAAGTTGGTAACAGATAGTTGCAGGTTGAAATTCAGCAGAAGCGTAGTCGGAGACGAGCCAAAAGTCGGTAGTGAGTGGTAGCAAAGATGCAGTCGGCAGCAGTAGACAGGAGCAAGATATTGGCTGGTGAAGACACAATATTCTGGCAACCAGGAAGTGCAGGGACATGGCTTAAATCAGGAAGTTCCTGGGAGGAGCAAAGGGTTCAAGGTTCAAGGCAAACAAGATTCAAGACAAGGAAGACCATTCAAGGAATTGTCTAATGAACTATCCAAGGAGCTGTCCAGCATTCCAGGTGGCTCAGCAAGTAGAGTCACCACCAGAGGTCCCAGGTTCAAGCCCAGGTCCTAACACAGTCTGTGATTGTGCCAGGCAAACAGAACCTAAAAACCGGGGGGTTTTCAACAGATTGCTAATAAACAGACTTTTAAAAACAGGGAAATGTTTTTACTGACAGTTGGCAGTCCTGCTGGGGGAGTTTGAACCCCCATATCCCCCACCTTATCTACGCCCCTGACATGTAGATAGGAAGAGCTCAAAGAGAAAGCAAGAGATCAGTAGCCAAAAAAAAAAAAAAAGAAACAGTATTCTAAAAATGAAACCATAGCAATTGTTTATGATACGCAGTCTATATAAAACCATCCAGTCACGGTTTACATTAAAGTGGAACTTCATGGGGTTTTCTTTTCCTAAATACCTTGCTTGTTTGTGACCCTGTGAGGGCACAGTGACATGAACTTTCTGTTCACGTCTTTGTAATGGTGTCACCAGTGGCAACCGCTCATGCAGGGCACAGGGGCGCCGCCCCCCAATCCATGCGCACGGCCCCTAATCTACATGCATTTTTTTTATATTTCGAAGCACATGATTAAAGCCTGAGGCTCTAATTGGCTTCAAAAAGGGTGGGCTTGGGGCGCAGAGCACTGCGCCCAAAGCCCACCTAGTTGTGTGACATTAGCAAATTTAATATTCGCCAATGTCTTCCTGTTTCTCCTCCCGACCAAACAGGAAACGGGTCCTGAGACCCGATTGGCCGCAAATCCTAAGTCTTCATTGGTCGGGAGGAGAAGCGACTGCCAGAACTCGGGAGGAGACCTGGATGGGGTAAGTGTGGGGCTGGTAGTGGGCAGGCGATCAATGCAGTGATTGAGCGACGGGCGAAGCGGCAATCAAACCAGGGAGGGTGGGGGGATGGTTGGTTGGCTGGCTGGCTGGGGGCAGGGGCGTCGGAACAGGACAGGCAAACCAAGCAGCTGCTTGGGGCCCCGACTTGTCCTGGGGCCCCAGCAGAGGACAGTAGAAAGAGGAGCTAGAGGACTCGAGGAGGCAGCACGAGAGGAGGAGGTAAGACATATCCCCCCGATATACCACTGTAACATCGTGCGATCGCCCCCCCCTCCCGCGAACGGGCCCCCCCGCAAACGGCATCAATGTCCCGCGACAGCCCCCCCCCACTCGCTCAACAGTGTCCTGAAAAAAATCCCAGTATCCCGCGGTAGCACCCCCCCAAGAAAATTGTGCACCTCTTTACTAGAACAGTGGTCTCCAAACTGCGGCCCGAGGGCCAGATGTGGCCCTTTGCTTGCCTTTATCCGGCCCTTGGGGCACTATCCCTCCCAATGATACGAGACACTATTCTGCCATCTGACACCGACAATGGAGCACCATTTCTCCCACTGACACCACTAATGGGGCACTATTCCTCCCTATGATACCAGCAATGGGGCACTATTCCTCCCTATGATACCAGCAATGGGGCACTATTCCTCCCCCTAATACCAGATGTTTACTCCCACTGATGCCAGGAAAATTTTCACTCCCGCTGGCCAAAGTCCGGCCCTCCAAGAGCCTGAAGGACAATAAACCGGCCCTTTGTTTAGAATGTTTGGAGACCCCTGTACTAGAATGTATACAGAATGCACTCTAGAGAGTAAATTTGGGAGTAAATTAGACCAAATTTCACCCAAGATGGGCTTTGGGTCCATTGCGATAGGCACGTGCAGGTTTTTTTTTTAAATGTTTCTATAAAAAGGGAAAAGTCAGCAGTGTATTCATCACCTCCAGCAGTTGTGTCATCGCATGAGAAGCAAACAATATAAGCAGAAACCCAATCCAGCACAAGATGTACTCTCTATAGGCTGTGGGAGAAGAAGACATGGTAATACGGCCTTCAGCACTGTGTATGAGGAAATCCTATCGGTGTGCTGCACGGCCCAGGGCGCCTAGCCACTTCTAGTCCATGAGAACAATGTTATAAACAGAATTTACAGCTAAATTCTACCTTCCAGGTGTAAGAAGTGAAGGAACCTCCGCCCACATCAATGTAACGTCTTCAGGTGTTATATGTTCCAATGTAACTGGAGACTTTCCCACAACATCACATTACTTTCTTTAATAAAATTCCAAACACCAAAAAATGGGATATATATATATATATATAAATGTATAATAATGACCGTATGTGACACTAGTGGGGACATTAGAGTGTAAGCTCCTCTGTACAGAGACTGATGTGACTGGCTCAGTGTTCTCTGTACAGCACTGCGGTATATGTCAGAGCTATATAAATGTATAATAATAATAATAGTGTGACTGTAATCATACATTGGAGTGTAAGCTCCTCTGGTACGGAGACTCGGGTGACTGGCTCAGTGTTCTCTGTACAGCACTGCGGTATATGTCAGAGCTATATAAAAATAATAATAATAATATTAATAATAGTGTGACTGTAGTAGGGGGGACATTGGAGTGTAAGCTCTTCTGGTAAAGAGACTGTTGTGACTGGCTCGGTGTTCTCTGTACAGCACTGCGGTATATGTCAGAGCTATATAATAATAATAATAGTGTGTGACTGTGGTGGGACATTAGAGTGTAAGCTCTTCTGGTAAAGACTGTTATATATAAATATTTTTTGCACTGTTGTCAAGTTGTTGTGGAGGCTGCTGATATTTTGTTTATGGTTGGCGCAGCATATTCCTCCTTTTTTACTTCTGGTAAAGAGACTGATGTGATTGGCTCAGTGTTCTCTGTACAGCACTGCGGTATATGTCAGAGCTATATACATGTATAATAATAATAGTGTGTGACTGTGGGGGGACATTAGAGTGTAAGCTCCTCTGGTACAGAGGCTGATGTGACTGGCTCAGTGTTCTCTGTACAGCACTGCGGTATATGTCAGAGCTATATAAATGTATAATAATAATAGTGTGTTACTGTGGGGGAGGGGTCATTAGAGTGTAAGCTCCTCTGGTACAGAGGCTGATGTGACTGGCTCAGTGTTCTCTGTACAGCACTGCGGTATATGTCAGAGCTATATAAATGTATAATAATAATAGTGTGTTACTGTGGGGGAGGGGACATTAGAGTGTAAGCTCCTCTGGTACAGAGACTGATGTGACTGGCTCAGTGTTCTCTGTACAGCACTGCGGTATATGTCAGAGCTATATAAATGTATAATAATAATAATAGTGTGACTGTAATCATACATTGGAGTGTAAGCTCCTCTGGTACGGAGACTCGGGTGACTGGCTCAGTGTTCTCTGTACAGCACTGCGGTATATGTCAGAGCTATATAAAAATAATAATAATAATATTAATAATAGTGTGACTGTAGTAGGGGGGACATTGGAGTGTAAGCTCTTCTGGTAAAGAGACTGTTGTGACTGGCTCGGTGTTCTCTGTACAGCACTGCGGTATATGTCAGAGCTATATAATAATAATAATAGTGTGTGACTGTGGTGGGACATTAGAGTGTAAGCTCTTCTGGTAAAGACTGTTATATATAAATATTTTTTGCACTGTTGTCAAGTTGTTGTGGAGGCTGCTGATATTTTGTTTATGGTTGGCGCAGCATATTCCTCCTTTTTTACTTCTGGTAAAGAGACTGATGTGATTGGCTCAGTGTTCTCTGTACAGCACTGCGGTATATGTCAGAGCTATATACATGTATAATAATAATAGTGTGTGACTGTGGGGGGACATTAGAGTGTAAGCTCCTCTGGTACAGAGGCTGATGTGACTGGCTCAGTGTTCTCTGTACAGCACTGCGGTATATGTCAGAGCTATATAAATGTATAATAATAATAGTGTGTTACTGTGGGGGAGGGGTCATTAGAGTGTAAGCTCCTCTGGTACAGAGGCTGATGTGACTGGCTCAGTGTTCTCTGTACAGCACTGCGGTATATGTCAGAGCTATATAAATGTATAATAATAATAGTGTGTTACTGTGGGGGAGGGGACATTAGAGTGTAAGCTCCTCTGGTACAGAGACTGATGTGACTGGCTCAGTGTTCTCTGTACAGCACTGCGGTATATGTCAGAGCTATATACATGTATAATAATAATAGTGTGTTACTGTGGGGGAGGGGTCATTAGAGTGTAAGCTCCTCTGGTACAGAGACTGATGTGACTGGCTCAGTGTTCTCTGTACAGCACTGCGGTATATGTCAGAGCTATATACATGTATAATAATAATAGTGTGTTACTGTGGGGGAGGGTACATTAGAGTGTAAGCTCCTCTGGTACAGAGGCTGATGTGACTGGCTCAGTGTTCTCTGTACAGCACTGCGGTATATGTCAGAGCTATATACATGTATAATAATAATAGTGTGTTACTGTGGGGGAGGGTACATTAGAGTGTAAGCTCCTCTGGTACAGAGGCTGATGTGACTGGCTCAGTGTTCTCTGTACAGCACTGCGGTATATGTCAGAGCTATATACATGTATAATAATAATAGTGTGTTACTGTGGGGGAGGGGTCATTAGAGTGTAAGCTCCTCTGGTACAGAGACTGATGTGACTGGCTCAGTGTTCTCTGTACAGCACTGCGGTATATGTCAGAGCTATATACATGTATAATAATAATAGTGTGTTACTGTGGGGGAGGGGTCATTAGAGTGTAAGCTCCTCTGGTACAGAGGCTGATGTGACTGGCTCAGTGTTCTCTGTACAGCACTGCGGTATATGTCAGAGCCATATAAATGATAAGGAATAAAAGGCCTTCCAGTAAATAAATATTTATGCAGTATAACATTGCTGTTTATCATCTAACTTTTCCAGCATTTCTCTGGTTAATCTGTTTTTAGGGTAAGTGATTTCTGGGGTAATGTGATATTCTGTATGTGCTTTGCACAGCAGAGATGGACTTAGCATTGACAGTGGAAGGAAAAAAAAAAACATTCCATTAGACGGGGAGGCTGCAGCCGGGCTACGCCTCTGTGTGGTTTCACAATTGATTACCTGATGAAATTTTACCTAAAATCTTTTTATTTGATGCTATTATGGGCTCCGGGGGGAAGGGCAGGGCAGTCCAATTTTCCCGGGGGGGGGGGGTCTGTTCTTGTGGACAGGCCATTGGCCGGGGGGGCCTGGGGATCATCAAAAGAGATTTTAATTCTCACTCTGCACTATTTTGTGTCGGGTTACCAGTAATTGGACAAATGTAATTAGTTAGGAGGTTACATATTGATACAATGTATCAGGTTCACCGGCCTTTCGTTTAATGCCCACTGATTAGTTTATTTTTGCCTCCTCTGGGTTGGCGGGTTCAGCAGCAGCGATGGCAGGTCAAAGCATTCGAGCGCCGAAATGCTATGTAATGCACCTGTAGGCGCGTCTATTCCCAGCGCGGGGGGAGGGGCAGCCAGCAGCAAATGGAAGGTAATCAATTGAGAGCTTCTCGCCCTGACCCGTTAAGGGAATTCATTAGCCGGATGAGGACTCGTTCCTCCTGACCGCTGTGGTTAATCGTCACCACCGCGATCGCCAAGTGTGGTGAGTTCTTAGGAAATATTTGAAAGCCGTTGCTTTCTGGAAGCGGTCATTGACAGCTGACACATTTTTACTACTAGA
The DNA here is from genome assembly GCA_029206835.1 of Rana muscosa. Classification (NCBI taxonomy): domain Eukaryota; kingdom Metazoa; phylum Chordata; class Amphibia; order Anura; family Ranidae; genus Rana; species Rana muscosa. Next base: position 322,541,161 of record CM055128.1, read on the forward strand.
CCCATAGAATGGGATGATATAGTGTCAGCGATCCGCCTTTTCAATCACTAATCCAGTGCGTTTTTCTAGCCCAAAAGCCAAGCGTTTTTTTTTTGTTTTTTTTGGGCAAATGCTCCTTGATGGGACCATTCCATTATTTTTGAAAATTGAATCCTTAAATGTAAAGATTTTAAATCTCGAATTTTTGCTCACCTCTACAGCAGTTGACGACCCGTCCATTAGGGGCGCCGCCCCCCTAATCCATGTGCCGGCCCCTAATTTACATGCAGGGCACCGGACGCATGGATTTCAATGTTTTTTTTTTTTATTGAAGCCTGATGGTGCGTACACACGACCGTTTTTCATGACGAGAAATATTGAATTTTTTTATTTGGTCATAACCACTTCAACACCGGGGCTTTTTTTACCACCTCAATACCGGGCCTATTCTGGCACTTCTCTCCTACATGTACAAATCATCATTCTTTTGCTAGAAAATTACTCAGAACCCCCAAACATTATATATATATTTTTTTTACCAGACACCCTAGGTAATAAAATGCCGGTCATTGCAACTTTTTTTCTTGCACGGTATTTGCGCAATAATTTTTCAAACGCCATTTTTTGGGAAAAAAAATGGTTTCATGAATTAAAAAATAACAAAACTTTAAAGTTATCCCAATTTTTTTGTAAAATATGAAAGATGATGTTACGCCGAGTAAATAGATACCTAACATGTCACGCTTTAAAATTGCGCACACTCATGGAATGGCGCCAAACTTCAGTACTTAAAAATCTCCATAGGCGACGCTTTGAAATTTTTTACAGGTTACCAGGTTAGAATTACAGAGGAGGTCTAGCGCTAGAATTGTTGCACGCGCTCTAAAACACGCGGCGATACCTCACATGTGTGGTTTGAACGGGGTTTATATATGTGGGCGGGACTTACGTGTGCGTTTGCTTCTGATTGCGAGCGTTTAAAAAAAAAAAAATATTATTATTTATTTGTTTATTTTCCTTATTATTATCATTTTTTTACACTTTAAAAAAAAATTATATATTTTTTATCACTTTTATTCCTATTACATCCTTTGTAATAGGAATGTGAGTAACAGGTCCTCTTTATGGAGAGATGCGGGGTCAATAAGACCCCCACATCTCTCCTCCAGGCTGGAAAGCATGAGATCGTGAATTTTTTTTCACCGATCTCATGTTTACTAGCCGCAATGGTGGCTTTGTTAACTTCTGAGGACCCGGGCGTGACGTCTTCACATCACGTCCGGGCCTCCGACGGTCATAGAGATGACTGGTGACCATCTTGTCACCAGTCATCTCTATGGTTCACCTCCGGTGCCGGACGATTCATTCTCCGGGCTCCCCGGTATTGCATGCCATAGAAGTCAATGCGGAACAAATTATTTTCGTTTCCATTGACTTCTATGGGGAAACTCGCTTTGGATTACGAGCATTCTCCTGGAACGGATTATGCTCGTAATCCAAGGTTCCACTGTAATCCAAAGCACTCATATATCAAAGCGAGTTTTCCCATAGGAATCAATGGAAACTCAGATAATTTGTTCCAGTGTCACTGCTAGTGTATGCAGTAGCGCATGTGGCCAGAGGTAGGGGGGTGCTGGAGACACTCGGAGACCACTCGGAGATGCTTGAAGATGCTTGGTTGTCTCCGAGCATCTCAAAATGTTCCCGAGTGTCTCCGGCGCCCCCCCCCCCACTTCTGACCACATGCGGTACTGCACACCCCAGAGGCATGAATCCTGCTCATCCTGCGAGACAATGCTCGCAAATCAAATCAGGATTTTTATTTATTTTTTAAAAGCTCATATTGCGAAACGCTCGCAATCCGAGGTTTTACTGTAATAATAATAAAATAAATAAAATAAAATTGTAAAAAAAAATAAAAAAAAAAATAATAAAAATTAAAACAACGGACACCAGCCACTGCCTTACTGACACCAATCTCTGTCCTAATGACACCGTCCGTTGCTCTACTGACACCGTCAGTATATATATATATATATATATATATATACACACAGTATATATATATATATATATATATATATATATATATATATATATATTAGAAGAAGGTGAGAGACAAGGCCCTTAATGGGAGACACCGGTTCTGTTTGTAAGGTGAGCACACTAGACAAGATATGTTAAAAGGTATCAATTTATTAATATGATAATAAAAACATATAAATGATTAACATTGACCATAGAAGAATTGAAACACGATACTTCGTTGTGCAGATAGCCAACATGTTTCGCACATAAGTGCTTCGTCAGGGCCTTGCACTCATCTTTAGTTTCATTAGGTCTGTACAGGACATGAAAAAATGTCATTAGTATTTAACAATAATTTAGAGAATAATAATACAACATTTATCATATTTTAGCAGTAAAAACTGCTGCTCGCTCACCTAGTCTGAAAAAGTTGGGTGAATCATGCATAGCTACAAAATAAAAATAATAATAATGGTGATAATACGTAAGTATTTATCATGTAATGGCTAAAGACAAAGAAAACAAAGAAAAAAAATATTTAGAAGGGAAATCAAAGGAAAAGGTAAGTGAACCAACAATGCACTAGCTTAAAGGAACCTATTTAGAAAATAAAAAACGAACCTTTACAACCCCTTTAAGTATTATCATCATTATTATTATTTTTATTTTCATTTGAACCTGTAGACCTTCCTTATGGTTGACTGGTTGATGGAAACGATCTAATATCCTCACGGTCCTACCTGCTGGATCTGGCTTCCACCAGGATAGTCACAGTGTGTGTCCCCTCGGTGCCGGCGTCACCATATGTAGCTATGCATGATTCACCCAACTTTTTCAGACTAGGTGAGCAAGCAGCAGTTTTTACTGCTAAAATACGATAAATGTTGTAATGTAAACATATTTGTATGTATTATTATCGAAATTATTGTTGAATACTCATGACATTTTTTCATGTCCTGTACAGACCTAATGAAACTAAAGATGAGTGCAAGGCCCTGACGAAGCACTTATGTGCGAAACATGTTGGCTATCCAGCACAACGAAGTATCTTGTTTCAATTCTTCTATGGTCTATGTTAATCATTTATGTTTTTTATATCATACTAATAAATTTATACCTTTTAACATATCTTGTCTAGTGTGCTCACCTTACAAACAGAACAGGTGTCTCCCATTAAAATCCCATTTATTTGAGAGGGCCTTGTCTCTCACCTTCTTATTTTACTGTTCACCAGGGATTGGGAGACCACATCATCTGTTTCTGGAAACCATCCAACCTGTTCATATACTATATATATATATATATATTGTGAGGGGGTTAACTCGGTAGCGGGTGTGTGTGACCCCCTGGTTGGGCTCCCCACACAAAAACAGGGCCAGCAGACGGAGGTTGTGGTTTTCAAAATCAAAAGGTGCGGTTTATTTCTCTATGTACAGTGACAAAAACACAGCAAAGCCAAAAAGAAACATAAACAAAATAAATCCTGGTCAGTTTGACCTCTGACTAAACATGCAGGTTTCCTAAACTAACAACTGGGATCAGCCTGGTGCTGTCCTAGTCCCTAAGTCCCTGGTTTAGTAAAAGTCCAAACAAATAGCCACACAGGCTTTGCCTCACCGCACAGGGGTTCACTCTCCCTAGACAGTCCACACAGGTCTGGTTCCAGGCATGAGCTAACACCTAATGAATCTGGGAGTTCTTATAGAGGCCTAAATGAGCTGACAAGCTTCAGCTGGTCTCATCAACTCCCTGTCTGCACGACGCCCCACACTCTCCCTAGAGGTATGAGTCATCCATGAGCCCACTAGCCTCAGCTGGGCTTCATCAACTCCCTAGTTGTATAAGTCGGCATAAAGCCTGAATCTGGGAGAAATATATCTACCCCCCTGGATGCAACCAGGTGACTTTACCTTCCTGCTGTCACATACCCCCCCCTCTTGTTTTAACCTTGGGGTTGGAACACCAGCAATCAGGCATTCATGTACTCGAGACAAAGCATCCACATTCCCCATTTGAACGCCAGGGCGATGCTTTACTGTGAAGTTGAATTCCTGTAGGGCCAGGAACCACCTATTCACTCTTCTATTTGTCTCCTTGTTTTGAGCCATCCACTTTAACGGAGCGTGATCCGTAACCATGTCAAAGTGCCTACCTAGCAGATAGTACCGAAGGGAATCTAGAGCCCACTTCACCGCTAAACACTCCTTTTCAACCGTGGCGTAATTTACCTCATGGGACTTCAACTTCCTGCTGAGGTAAATGACTGGGTGCTCTTCCCCGTTCCAGACCTGGGACAATACTGCTCCTAACCCCACATCTGACGCATCACTTTGTACGACAAAGTCTTTAGAGAAGTCGGGTGAGTACAACACTGGCTGGCTACATAAGGCTTGTTTCAAGAATTGGAATGCTGCCTCAGCCTCGGGGGTCCATTTAATCATGACCGACCCTTTCCCTTTCGTCAGGTTGGTTAGGGGCACAGCCTTAGAAGCAAAGTGGGGAATGAAGCGCCGATAATAACCCGCGATTCCCAGAAAGGCCCGTACCTGCTTCTTGCTGTTGGGACGTGGCCAACTCTGGATGGCCTCGACTTTGTTGAGTTGGGGTTTTATCACTCCCCTGCCAATGGTGTACCCAAGATATTTGGCCTCCTCCTGCCCAATGGTACACTTCTTGGGGTTAGCCGTAAACCCCGCTTCCCGGATAGAGTCTAGGACTGCTTGCACTTTTGGCAGATGTGAGGCCCAATCTGTGCTATGGACAATTACGTCATCCAGGTAAGCCGCAGCATACTTCCGATGGGGCCTCAGTATCTGGTCCATTTTCCGCTGGAATGTGGCCGGCGCATTCTGTAACCCGAACGGCATTCTCTTATATTGGAACGCCCCGTCTGGGGTTACAAATGCGGTTTTCTCTTTGGCCGACTTGGCCAGGGGAATTTGCCAATACCCTTTTGTGAGGTCAAGAGTCGTCATGTATCGGGCTGTTCCCAGCCGGTCGATCAACTCATCTATACGTGGCATGGGGTAGGTGTCAAATTTTGTAACTTTGTTCAACTGATGAAAATCGTTACAAAATCGCCAGCTCCCATCCGGTTTAGGCACCAACACAATGGGACTAGACCAATCACTTTGGGACTCCTCTATCACCCCTAAGTTCAGCATTTTCTGTACTTCCTCCCGTATTGCCTCCCGTCGGGCCTCTGGGATCCGATAGGGTTTTAACTTCACCCTTTCACCGGGCGGGGTAATAATATCATGCTCTACCCCAGATGTTTGTCCCGGCAGCTCAGAGAACACCTCCTTGTTGCGAAGCACAAACTCCTTAACCTCCTGTTGTTGGGGTTGTGACAAGGTGGCTGCTATTCCAACCTCCGGAATCACGCAACCAGTTTGAGCTGGTGACCAAGTTTCTGCGACTAGGGACTCTCTATCCCTCCAGGCTTTCAACAGATTAACGTGATATATCTGTTCGGGCTTTCGCCTTCCTGGTTGTCTGACCTTGTAATTCACTTCGCTCACTTTTTCCATTATCTCGTAGGGGCCTTGCCATTTGGCAAGGAATTTACTTTCAACCGTAGGGACAAGTACCAATATCCTATCCCCCGGGGAAAAGGTACGGGTCTTTGCTCCACGGTTGTACACTCTCTGCTGTGCCAACTGCGCTTGGGCCAAATGTTCCTTCACGATGGGCATTACCTGTGCAATTCGATCTTGCATCAGGGCGACATGCTCAATCACACTCCTGTGGGGAGAACTCTCACTTTCCCAAGTTTCCTTGGCAATATCCAACAGCCCTCTTGGGTGTCTCCCATACAGTAACTCAAAGGGGGAGAATCCCGTAGAGGATTGGGGCACCTCCCTAATAGCAAACATCAAATAAGGAAGTAGACAGTCCCAATCCTTTCCATCTCTATCCACCACTTTCTTCAACATTTGTTTTAGGGTTTTGTTGAATCTTTCAACCAGCCCATCGGTTTGGGGGTGATACACAGATGTACGCAATTGCGTCACTTTGAACAATTTACACAGCTCTTTCATAACCCGGGACATAAAGGGTGTACCTTGGTCCGTAAGCAGTTCTTTACAAATACCCACCCGGCTAAAAACAAGAGATAGCTCTTTGGCTATGGTTTTGGCCGAGGTATTTCTGAGAGGGATCGCTTCTGGATAACGGGTGGCATAGTCCATTATAACCAATATGTACTGGTGCCCCCTAGCGGACTTGATTATAGGACCTACCAAATCCATTGCGATTCTCTCAAACGGGACCTCAATGATGGGTAGAGGGACCAGCGGGCTACGGAAATGTGGCATCGGGGCCGACCTCTGACACACAGGGCAGGAGGAACAATAATTTTCTATGTCCTTCATCACCCCAGGCCAATAGAATCTCTGTAATACCCTCTCTCGGGTTTTCTCTGTCCCCAGATGACCTCCAAGAATGTGCCCATGGGCCAACTCCAACACCAACTTCCTGTAAGGTTTGGGCACCACAAGCTGCTCAACGGTTTCTTCTGCCCTTTTTGCCACCCGATACAGTAGGTCCTTCTCTACGCTGAAGTATGGGTAAGTGCAGGTATTATCTGGGTTCACTAACTCGCCATCTATTTCCACTACGTTTTCCCGTGCCTTTATTAGGGCGGGGTCTTTTAACTGTTCTGTGGCAAAATTTTCCCTGTGAACCTCCAGATCAGAAAACTCCACAGACGGTAGGTTTTCGTCTGAGGAGGTGGGCTCCTCTCCAGTTTCTTGAGTCTCCCCTGCCAATACTGACAAGGGAAATTCTGGAGAGTCCTCACCACTCTCAGAGGAGTTCTGGCTATCACATTCCTGGTACATAGGGGCACCAGTGGGGGGCTCAGGATCATCCCATAGTTCCCAGAACTTCGGAAAATCCCTTCCCACAATGGCATCATGCGGTAATTGAGATACTAACCCCACTGGATGAGAGAGGGTACCTTTGGGGGTCTCGAAACACACTGTAGTCACTGGATACTCTCGGGTGTCCCCATGCACACAAATAACAGCTACCTTGCTATTCCCAGAGACCTCTGTTTTAACTAATTCAGCCTTTATCAGGGTCACAAGGCTACCTGAATCCAGTAATACCACAACATTTCTACCATTAATACACATTTTGCATAAATGTTTCTCAGTTCCCCGAATGGCAGTGCATGCGACTGTCGCACACAGCGACTGACGTCTGTCCATCAGAAAGTCATATTGCATGGGTTCCTCCACAACCGGGCAATTTGCTGCAATATGTCCCGCTTGCCGGCAGCGGTAGCAAACAATCCATTTGGCTGCCTCTTGAGCCCCTGACTTCCCAGGCTGTTCTCGCCAAACTTTGGGTAGAGCTCCCACCCTCTCACTCTCTCCACCCTCACCCCTTGGAATCCTCTTATCCGCCCCTGGGGATGGTCTGGTCTTAGGGTGGAAAGTCCGAGAGTCTCTGGAAGAGGCCGTCAGGTTCTCTGTAGCCAAGTATCTCTCTACACGATCCACAAGTTTACCGGCCGTTTCTGGGTCTCCATGGCTTACCCACTTTTGAATGGCGGTAGGAAGAGCTCTCAAGAAACGATCCATCACAACACGTTCCACAATCTCCGGTGCGGACAAAGTCTCTGGCTGTAGCCACTTCCTGCTCAGGTGAATGAGATCATACATTTGAGACCTGGGGGGTTTTCCAAGCTGGAAAGTCCAGTTATGCACACGCTGAGCCCGGACAGCCAGGGTGACACCCAGCCTTGCCAATATTTCAGCTTTTAGCATCACATAGTCTTTTGCTTGGTCAGGCTCTAGGTCATAGTAAGCCTTCTGCGATTCACCAGTTAACAGAGGAGCCACCAGTCCAGCCCACTGCTCCTCAGGCCACTTTTCTCTTTCAGCAGTCCTTTCAAATGTGGTCAAAAATACCTCTGGATCATCCTCTCCAGTCATTTTTGTCAATAAACGACTCACCCCAAAGGACGCGGTATTAGTGGGACGGCTTTCCTCACTGGTCTGCGGACGTTGCTGCATTACTGCTTCCATTTGTTGTAGTCTCTGCTCTTGCTTCTGTAACAGGTCTATGAAGCGGGCCTCAGATTGCTGCTGGGCTTGTTGATGAGCTTGCTGCTGGGCTGCAAGGCTCCTTTGCAAACCTGCATTTGTCTGCTGTTGATTGGCATTTGCTAGAGCCAGCTGTTTCAGTATCTCCTCCATGCTGGCTTAAAAAAAACTGCCACTGGTTCTCCACCAACTGTGAGGGGGTTAACTCGGTAGCGGGTGTGTGTGACCCCCTGGTTGGGCTCCCCACACAAAAACAGGGCCAGCAGACGGAGGTTGTGGTTTTCAAAATCAAAAGGTGCGGTTTATTTCTCTATGTACAGTGACAAAAACACAGCAAAGCCAAAAAGAAACATAAACAAAATAAATCCTGGTCAGTTTGACCTCTGACTAAACATACAGGTTTCCTAAACTAACAACTGGGATCAGCCTGGTGCTGTCCTAGTCCCTAAGTCCCTGGTTTAGTAAAAGTCCAAACAAATAGCCACACAGGCTTTGCCTCACCGCACAGGGGTTCACTCTCCCTAGACAGTCCACACAGGTCTGGTTCCAGGCATGAGCTAACACCTAATGAATCTGGGAGTTCTTATAGAGGCCTAAATGAGCTGACAAGCTTCAGCTGGTCTCATCAACTCCCTGTCTGCACGACGCCCCACACTCTCCCTAGAGGTATGAGTCATCCATGAGCCCACTAGCCTCAGCTGGGCTTCATCAACTCCCTAGTTGTATAAGTCGGCATAAAGCCTGAATCTGGGAGAAATATATCTACCCCCCTGGATGCAACCAGGTGACTTTACCTTCCTGCTGTCACAATATATATATATATATATATATATATATTAGGGCTGTTACTGATTAAAATTTTCGTGTTCAATTAATCGTTTTTTTTTTAAATCGATTAATCGACTAATTTTGATTAATTATGACGCACATACAGATCCAACTACTTTTATTTGATCTCCTTGCAGGCCGATTCCCAGTGCAGCTCCCAACCACTGGAAAAATGGATGGCAGGATACAAAAAACACACAAAGGCAGCGCTCGATGGGAATGGCATTAAAACTTTTATAGTCTTCATGTAAGTAACAAAATAAATATTGCACTGGAGATGAAATTGATGTAGCTACATAAACTGTAAAAATGGTGGGAGTAATACCAAATAGTAGCAAAAGCAGTCATAAAAACATGTAGCTAAGTATGATACTGGTATAAAAATGTGTACAACGATACCACTGCTGAATCCAGATGAGGAGGGGTTAACATCAGTCCGTCGGCATGTAGATGTCCCGTGAAGGGAACTATCACAACTCCCAGTGGATGGCTGTAGAGTCCCAGGTTGATAGAGGGAAGTGATAGAGGGAAGTGTAACAGCCCTTGCGTGTGGCAGATAGTAAGGTCCCGCCGGCATGCAGATAAGAAGGCGCAGCAAAGGAGCCCTTCAGATGGACACGGCAAGCCCCGCCGGTGTCCGTGACGTCACCGGATCTCCGGCGGAACTCCCTGAAGACACGGAATCTGGCGGAGAGGCGAGTACCAATCAAAAGAATTTTAATTGATTAAAAAAATTTATCGAGAAATTAATAGTTAATTTCCACAGCCCTAATATATATATATACACACATGCACACACACGCATATGGGTTTGAGCTTTGGGGTGCACACCCTAATGCAATAGACTGCGCCCACCTATGTGTATAGGCAATATTATACTTGAGCAGAGCAGGCAGTGCTTTGATCCTGCGCGCAGTGCATCTTGCAGCTAGCAAGCGACTACAAGTTCCAGAATACCCATGCCTGCAAAGTCATTCTGGAATTTTAGTTCCATAGGAATCAGTGGATAGGTCAAGGCTAACAGAGTGAAGAATTATGGGTAGTAATTAGGAGGGGGGGGCTCTTACCTCAGAGTTCACCCCCCCCCCCCCACTGTCAATCATTACAAATTCCATTTACCGCCCACTACGTTGCAGCTTCCCACAATTATTTACAGATAAGCGTTTGTTTTTTTAATCGCTGCAATCCTATACAACCACTTGGCTCCAACCATCGTTACATTGTATCAAGGCAGCCCTAAAAAAAAAAAAAAAAAGCCGCAGTGACACCTGTCAAATGTTTTGTACTAATGTGACTTTATTGGCAGAGGACGCTCCGCTGTAAAACGAAGCGCGGTTTATATTGGCGAGGAGAGGAAATTCTACGAGCTTCTCACATCTGCTAAAATATTAGACAGTAAAATAAAAAAGTAAAAAAAAATAAAAAATTCTCCGCACAGTGCCCTTTCTTCCTGAACCCCAAACTGTATTTATAGCCCCAGGCCTCTATTGGGATCCATGGGCGACATAAATTTCGGCGGTTTGTGGCCAAAGCCGAGAAAATTTTCTCCTCCAAACAGGAAACCTATCTGCCGTTGTTGCTGTATCAATCACCATTAAAGCCAAACTTCCTTTTCAAAACCACAAAAATCCACAAAACACTTAAAATGTTCAATTTCTTTTTTTTTTTTACTTTTTAAAGTTACACTTTTTTCTTCCTTTTATAAATTTACAATAATTTTTTTTTCTTCCAGAATGGAAAACGCCTATACGCTGCTTGTAAGAGAAATAATCACCATTTCCATTGAAAAAGAAATTGATAACTTTCTCTGTGACATGAAATGGGCTTTCTATAGAGCATAGAAAATTCTGACAGCCAGACACAGTCAGATGCAGACATTTCATTTGGTCTTTTCAAGCAGCCGCTCCTCTATCAAAAAAATAGGAAAAAATAGGAAAGTATGACAGTTGTGTTCATGAAGTGCGAATTTGATGTGACTTTATACTCTCTGACACTCAAGTAGCATCAAATTCACATCAAAGTTACCTCAAAATAGTTCAGGAACCTTTATGTGTTCAAAGTTGCATGTTAGGGTTAAGGGCTAGGGTTGGGGTTAAGTAATAGGGTTAGGGTTAAATGTTAGGGTTACAGTTAGGGTTAGAGTTAAGGGTTAGGATTAGGGTTAGAGTTAAGGTTAGAGATAGAATTAAAGGTTAGGGTTAGAGTTAGGGTTAGGGTTAGAATTAGGGTTAGATTTAGGGTTAGAGGTAGAATTAAGAATTAGACTTAGAGTTAGAATTATGGGTTAGGATTAGAGATAGAGTTAAGGGTTAGGGTTAGGATTAGAGTTGGGGTTAGACTTAGAATTAAGGGTTAGGGTTAGGATTAAGGGTTAGGATTAAAGTTATGGTTAGAGTAAGAATTAAAGGGTTAGGGTTAGAGTTAGAATTAAGGGTTAGGGTTAGAGTTAGAATTAAGGGTTAGAGTTAGAATTAAGGGTTAGAGTTAGCATTAAGAATTAGGGTTAGAGTTAAGGGTTAGAGTTAGAGCTAGAATTAAGGGTTAGGGTTAGAGTTAGGGTTAGCAGTAAATGTTAGAATGCTAACCCTAACAGTTACCGCTAGCTCTAAACCTAATGATTACCGTTAACCCTAACCCTAATGAGTTAGAATTAAGGCTTAGGGTTAAGGTAGGGTTAGGGTTAGAGTTAGGGGTTAGGGTTAGAGTTAGAATTAAGGGTTAGGGTTAGAGTTAGGGTTAGGGTTAAAGTTAAGGGTTAGGGTTAGAAATGGGGTTAGAGTTAGAATTAAGGGTTAGGGTTAGAGTTAGAGTTAGCAGTAATTGTTAGGGTTAGAATGCTAACCCTAATATTTACCGCTAACCCTAACCGTAATGAGTTAGAATTAAGGGTTAGAGTTAGGGTAGGGTTAGAGTTAGAATTAAGGGTTAGAGTTAGGGTAGGGTTAGTGTTAAGGGTTAGGGTTAGAGTTAGGGTAAAGGGTTAGGGTTAGAGTTTGCATTAGAGTTAAAGGTTAGGGTTAGAATTAAGGGTTAGGGTTAGAGTTAGGGTAAAGGGTTAGGGTTAGAGTTTGCGTTAGAGTTAAGGGTTAGGGTTAGAGTTAGAATTAAGGGTTAGGGTTAGAGTTTGGGTTAGAGTTAGAATTAAGGGTTAGGGTTAGAGTTTGGGTTAGAGTTAGAAGAGTTAAGGTTAAGGGTTAAGGTTAGCAGTAATTGTTAGGGTTAGAATGCTAACCCTAACAGTTACTGCTAACTCTAACCCTAATGATTACTGCTAACCCTAACCCTAATGAGTTAGAATTAAGGGTTAGAGATAGAATTAAAGTTAGAGTTAAGGGTTAGGGTTAGAGGTAGGGTTAAGGGTTAGGGTTAGAATTAAGGGTTAGGGTTAGAATTAAGAGTTAGGGTTAGGGTTAGCAGTAATTAGGGTTAGAACGCTAACCATAACAGTTACCGCTAGGGATGAGCTTCGTGTTCGAGTCGAACATACGTTCGACTCGAACATCGGCTGTTCGATCGTTCGACGAAGATCGAACGATTTGGGCCGTTCGCGCCAAATTCGAGTGACGCGAACGGCCCACAATGCACTACGCCATCGCAGTGTCATCCAGGCGCTGTGATTGGCCAAGCATGCACTGTGACCCCGCATGCTTGGCCAATCACAGCGCCGGCAGCGAGGAGAGCAATGATTGGCCACAGGCAGGATGCCTGTGGCCAATTATTGCTAAGGGTGTTTAGTACACGCCCCACACGGCGGCCTAGTGTAGTGTGTTCCGGAGCAGGGATAGAGCAGCATAGGCAGGGACAGTGACTTTTATTTCTTTCTTGCTTAACCTGGATTCCTTTAGTTTAGGGAAAGAGAAGGATAGGTAGGGAGAGTGTCAGTGTGTTTTGTGCTTGTGCTATATTGTGCTTAAAAAAAACATTTTTTCTAGGGACAGAAAACTGTAGGTAGGGAGAGTGTGTCAGTTTCTTTCACTGTCAAAGTCCTTGTTTCCAGGGACCTGGAAGGACAGTGAGTGAATTCTCCTTGTGCTAAATTGTGCTTAAAAAAAACATTTTTTCTAGGGACAGAAAACTGTAGGTAGGGAGAGTGTGTCAGTTTCTTTCACTGTCAAAGTCCTTGTTTCCAGGGACCTGGAAGGACAGTGAGTGAATTCTCCTTGTGCTAAATTGTGCTTAAAAAAAACATTTTTTCTAGGGACAGAAAACTGTAGGTAGGGAGAGTGTGTCAGTTTCTTTCACTGTCAAAGTCCTTGTTTCCAGGGACCTGGAAGGACAGTGAGTGAATTCTCCTTGTGCTAAATTGTGCTTAAAAAAAACATTTTTTCTAGGGACAGAAAACTGTAGGTAGGGAGAGTGTGTCAGTTTCTTTCACTGTCAAAGTCCTTGTTTCCAGGGACCTGGAAGGACAGTGAGTGAATTCTCCTTGTGCTAAATTGTGCTTAAAAAAACATTTTTTCTAGGGACAGAAAACTGTAGGTAGGGAGAGTGTGTCAGTTTCTTTCACTGTCAAAGTCCTTGTTTCCAGGGACCTGGAAGGACAGTGAGTGAATTCTCCTTGTGCTAAATTGTGCTTAAAAAAAACATTTTTTCTAGGGACAGAAAACTGTAGGTAGGGAGAGTGTGTCAGTTTCTTTCACTGTCAAAGTCCTTGTTTCCAGGGACCTGGAAGGACAGTGAGTGAATTCTCCTTGTGCTAAATTGTGCTTAAAAAAAACATTTTTTCTAGGGACAGAAAACTGTAGGTAGGGAGAGTGTGTCAGTTTCTTTCACTGTCAAAGTCCTTGTTTCCAGGGACCTGGAAGGACAGTGAGTGAATTCTCCTTGTGCTAAATTGTGCTTAAAAAAAACATTTTTTCTAGGGACAGAAAACTGTAGGTAGGGAGAGTGTGTCAGTTTCTTTCACTGTCAAAGTCCTTGTTTCCAGGGACCTGGAAGGACAGTGAGTGAATTCTCCTTGTGCTAAATTGTGCTTAAAAAAAACATTTTTTCTAGGGACAGAAAACTGTAGGTAGGGAGAGTGTGTCAGTTTCTTTCACTGTCAAAGTCCTTGTTTCCAGGGACCTGGAAGGACAGTGAGTGAATTCTCCTTGTGCTAAATTGTGCTTAAAAAAAACATTTTTTCTAGGGACAGAAAACTGTAGGTAGGGAGAGTGTGTCAGTTTCTTTCACTGTCAAAGTCCTTGTTTCCAGGGACCTGGAAGGACAGTGAGTGAATTCTCCTTGTGCTAAATTGTGCTTAAAAAAAACATTTTTTCTAGGGACAGAAAACTGTAGGTAGGGAGAGTGTGTCAGTTTCTTTCACTGTCAAAGTCCTTGTTTCCAGGGACCTGGAAGGACAGTGAGTGAATTCTCCTTGTGCTAAATTGTGCTTAAAAAAAACATTTTTTCTAGGGACAGAAAACTGTAGGTAGGGAGAGTGTGTCAGTTTCTTTCACTGTCAAAGTCCTTGTTTCCAGGGACCTGGAAGGACAGTGAGTGAATTCTCCTTGTGCTAAATTGTGCTTAAAAAAAACATTTTTTCTAGGGACAGAAAACTGTAGGTAGGGAGAGTGTGTCAGTTTCTTTCACTGTCAAAGTCCTTGTTTCCAGGGACCTGGAAGGACAGTGAGTGAATTCTCCTTGTGCTAAATTGTGCTTAAAAAAAACATTTTTTCTAGGGACAGAAAACTGTAGGTAGGGAGAGTGTGTCAGTTTCTTTCACTGTCAAAGTCCTTGTTTCCAGGGACCTGGAAGGACAGTGAGTGAATTCTCCTTGTGCTAAATTGTGCTTAAAAAAAACATTTTTTCTAGGGACAGAAAACTGTAGGTAGGGAGAGTGTGTCAGTTTCTTTCACTGTCAAAGTCCTTGTTTCCAGGGACCTGGAAGGACAGTGAGTGAATTCTCCTTGTGCTAAATTGTGCTTAAAAAAAACATTTTTTCTAGGGACAGAAAACTGTAGGTAGGGAGAGTGTGTCAGTTTCTTTCACTGTCAAAGTCCTTGTTTCCAGGGACCTGGAAGGACAGTGAGTGAATTCTCCTTGTGCTAAATTGTGCTTAAAAAAAAACATTTTTTCTAGGGACAGAAAACTGTAGGTAGGGAGAGTGTGTCAGTTTCTTTCACTGTCAAAGTCCTTGTTTCCAGGGACCTGGAAGGACAGTGAGTGAATTCTCCTTGTGCTAAATTGTGCTTAAAAAAAACATTTTTTCTAGGGACAGAAAACTGTAGGTAGGGAGAGTGTGTCAGTTTCTTTCACTGTCAAAGTCCTTGTTTCCAGGGACCTGGAAGGACAGTGAGTGAATTCTCCTTGTGCTAAATTGTGCTTAAAAAAAACATTTTTTCTAGGGACAGAAAACTGTAGGTAGGGAGAGTGTGTCAGTTTCTTTCACTGTCAAAGTCCTTGTTTCCAGGGACCTGGAAGGACAGTGAGTGAATTCTCCTTGTGCTAAATTGTGCTTAAAAAAAACATTTTTTTCTAGGGACAGAAAACTGTAGGTAGGGAGAGTGTGTCAGTTTCTTTCACTGTCAAAGTCCTTGTTTCCAGGGACCTGGAAGGACAGTGAGTGAATTCTCCTTGTGCTAAATTGTGCTTAAAAAAAACATTTTTTCTAGGGACAGAAAACTGTAGGTAGGGAGAGTGTGTCAGTTTCTTTCACTGTCAAATTCCTTGTTTCCAGGGACCTGGAAGGACAGTGAGTGAATTCTCCTTGTGCTAAATTGTGCTTAAAAAAAACATTTTTTCTAGGGACAGAAAACTGTAGGTAGGGAGAGTGTGTCAGTTTCTTTCACTGTCAAAGTCCTTGTTTCCAGGGACCTGGAAGGACAGTGAGTGAATTCTCCTTGTGCTAAATTGTGCTTAAAAAAAACATTTTTTCTAGGGACAGAAAACTGTAGGTAGGGAGAGTGTGTCAGTTTCTTTCACTGTCAAAGTCCTTGTTTCCAGGGACCTGGAAGGACAGTGAGTGAATTCTCCTTGTGCTAAATTGTGCTTAAAAAAAACATTTTTTCTAGGGACAGAAAACTGTAGGTAGGGAGAGTGTGTCAGTTTCTTTCACTGTCAAAGTCCTTGTTTCCAGGGACCTGGAAGGACAGTGAGTGAATTCTCCTTGTGCTAAATTGTGCTTAAAAAAAACATTTTTTCTAGGGACAGAAAACTGTAGGTAGGGAGAGTGTGTCAGTTTCTTTCACTGTCAAAGTCCTTGTTTCCAGGGACCTGGAAGGACAGTGAGTGAATTCTCCTTGTGCTAAATTGTGCTTAAAAAAAACATTTTTTCTAGGGACAGAAAACTGTAGGTAGGGAGAGTGTGTCAGTTTCTTTCACTGTCAAAGTCCTTGTTTCCAGGGACCTGGAAGGACAGTGAGTGAATTCTCCTTGTGCTAAATTGTGCTTAAAAAAACATTTTTTCTAGGGACAGAAAACTGTAGGTAGGGAGAGTGTGTCAGTTTCTTTCACTGTCAAAGTCCTTGTTTCCAGGGACCTGGAAGGACAGTGAGTGAATTCTCCTTGTGCTAAATTGTGCTTAAAAAAAACATTTTTTCTAGGGACAGAAAACTGTAGGTAGGGAGAGTGTGTCAGTTTCTTTCACTGTCAAAGTCCTTGTTTCCAGGGACCTGGAAGGACAGTGAGTGAATTCTCCTTGTGCTAAATTGTGCTTAAAAAAAACATTTTTTCTAGGGACAGAAAACTGTAGGTAGGGAGAGTGTGTCAGTTTCTTTCACTGTCAAAGTCCTTGTTTCCAGGGACCTGGAAGGACAGTGAGTGAATTCTCCTTGTGCTAAATTGTGCTTAAAAAAAACATTTTTTCTAGGGACAGAAAACTGTAGGTAGGGAGAGTGTGTCAGTTTCTTTCACTGCCAAAGTCCTTGTTTCCAGGGACCTGGAAGGACAGTGAGTGAATTCTCCTTGTGCTAAATTGTGCTTAAAAAAAACATTTTTTCTAGGGACAGAAAACTGTAGGTAGGGAGAGTGTGTCAGTTTCTTTCACTGTCAAAGTCCTTGTTTCCAGGGACCTGGAAGGACAGTGAGTGAATTCTCCTTGTGCTAAATTGTGCTTAAAAAAAACATTTTTTCTAGGGACAGAAAACTGTAGGTAGGGAGAGTGTGTCAGTTTCTTTCACTGTCAAAGTCCTTGTTTCCAGGGACCTGGAAGGACAGTGAGTGAATTCTCCTTGTGCTAAATTGTGCTTAAAAAAAACATTTTTTCTAGGGACAGAAAACTGTAGGTAGGGAGAGTGTGTCAGTTTCTTTCACTGTCAAAGTCCTTGTTTCCAGGGACCTGGAAGGACAGTGAGTGAATTCTCCTTGTGCTAAATTGTGCTTAAAAAAAACATTTTTTCTAGGGACAGAAAACTGTAGGTAGGGAGAGTGTGTCAGTTTCTTTCACTGTCAAAGTCCTTGTTTCCAGGGACCTGGAAGGACAGTGAGTGAATTCTCCTTGTGCTAAATTGTGCTTAAAAACAACATTTTTTCTAGGGACAGAAAACTGTAGGTAGGGAGAGTGTGTCAGTTTCTTTCACTGTCAAAGTCCTTGTTTCCAGGGACCTGGAAGGACAGTGAGTGAATTCTCCTTGTGCTAAATTGTGCTTAAAAAAAACATTTTTTCTAGGGACAGAAAACTGTAGGTAGGGAGAGTGTGTCAGTTTCTTTCACTGTCAAAGTCCTTGTTTCCAGGGACCTGGAAGGACAGTGAGTGAATTCTCCTTGTGCTAAATTGTGCTTAAAAAAAACATTTTTTCTAGGGACAGAAAACTGTAGGTAGGGAGAGTGTGTCAGTTTCTTTCACTGTCAAAGTCCTTGTTTCCAGGGACCTGGAAGGACAGTGAGTGAATTCTCCTTGTGCTAAATTGTGCTTAAAAAAAACATTTTTTCTAGGGACAGAAAACTGTAGGTAGGGAGAGTGTGTCAGTTTCTTTCACTGTCAAAGTCCTTGTTTCCAGGGACCTGGAAGGACAGTGAGTGAATTCTCCTTGTGCTAAATTGTGCTTAAAAAAAACATTTTTTCTAGGGACAGAAAACTGTAGGTAGGGAGAGTGTGTCAGTTTCTTTCACTGTCAAAGTCCTTGTTTCCAGGGACCTGGAAGGACAGTGAGTGAATTCTCCTTGTGCTAAATTGTGCTTAAAAAAAACATTTTTTCTAGGGACAGAAAACTGTAGGTAGGGAGAGTGTGTCAGTTTCTTTCACTGTCAAAGTCCTTGTTTCAAGGGACAGAGAAGGACACCTGAAGGTAGCCCTTATTGCTTTTTTCCCATCTCCCTGCAGGCCATCTATTAGAATGTCTGGAAGGCAAACAAGGAGAGGCAGACAGTCAGGAGGCAATAAAAGAGGGCAAGCAGGCTCTGGGGGCAACAGTGCTGGTCGTGGACGCGGTGCATTGTCATCAGCACATGGCCATGGGACACGCTTGTCCTTCTTTTCGGCAGCTGGACATGTTGAGCCACATCATGCCGAAGACTTGGTAGAGTGGATGACCAAGCCCTCCTCCTCCTCCTCATCCTCTCTCACCCAGGCTCAGGGTACTGGAAAAGCAGCTGCCAAAGCGTCCTCTTCCCTGGTATCAATGTCAGACTCATCATCAGTCACTCCTTCCCTAGACCCACCATGTCCTCCTCCTGAGGAGTCCCCCGAACTGTTTCAGCACAGTGTTGGGTACATGCTCCAGGAGGATGCCCAGCGTTTCGAAGGGTCTGATGATGAAACCCAGCTAGAGGAAGGCAGTAGCGTGAGAGCAGACAGAGGGGATGCTCAAGAAGGACACCAATCTGGCAGTCATGTTCCAGCAGCTGCAGCATACTGCCAGATTGGCTCCAGTGATGAGGAGGGAGGTGATGATGAGGTCACTGACTCCACGTGGGTGCCTAATAGGAGAGAGGAGGAGGAGGAGGATGAGGAGGAGGCACATCTCCAACGAGGCAGGATGCCCTTTGGTGGCCAGCGTAAGGGCAGTACACCGACGGAATCACACCGCAGAGCTCCGCCTGTGCAGGGCGCTGCCTCTGCCCGTCATTCAAAAAGTTCTTTGGTGTGGGCCTTTTTTGAGGCTAGTGCATCAGATCGCACAGCTGCTGTTTGCAACATATGTCTCAAGCGTATATCGCGTGGCCAAAACATCAGCCGCTTGGGTACCACATGCCTGACCAGACATATGTTGACCTGCCATGCAGCTCATTGGCAAGCCTACCTCAAAGACCCACACCAAAGAACAAAGCGGACCTCTCCTTGCACCGCATCAGCTGGGATCTCCAACCCCACTATAACTTCAGTCCTCTCTGAAACATGCAGTGAGAGGAATGAAGGTGTAGAATTAGGTGTGTCACAGCCAAGTACTTGCGGCCACTCTGCTAGCAGTACACCGACGTCCGATTCTAGCAGGCAAATTTCCCTGCCCCAGCTGCTGGACCGTCGAAAGAAGTTCACTCCCAGCCATCCACATGCCCAGCGGTTGAATGCTAGCTTGGCTAAATTGCTAGCGCTTCAACTGCTGCCTTTTCAGTTGGTAGACTCGGCCCCCTTCCGTGAGTTTGTGCAATGTGCGGTTCCTCAGTGGCAGGTTCCCAAACGCCACTTTTTCTCACGGAAGGCTATTCCGGCTCTCTACCGGCATGTGGAAGGCAATGTCTTGGCCTCGCTGGACAGGGCGGTCAGCGGTAAGGTGCATATTACCGCTGACTCATGGTCCAGCAGGCATGGACAGGGACGTTACCTTTCTTTCACGGCCCATTGGGTCACTCTTTTGGCAGCTGGGAAGGATGCAGGACAAGGTGCAGTAGTGTTGGAGGTTGTCCCACCGCCACGCCTCCAAAATGCTACTACTGGTTGTGACACACCTCTCTCCTCCACCCCCTCCTCTTCTTCCTCCATGGCCTCTTCCTGTGGTTTGTCCTATGAACCAGCGGTGCTCCGTAGCCGTTCACGGGGCTACGCAAGTACGCAGGCAAAAAGATGCCATGCCGTGCTTGCGCTGGTGTGTTTGGGGGACAGAAGCCACACTGGGGCAGAGGTCCTGTCTGCTCTGCAGGGCCAGGCCGAGAGGTGGTTGACGCCACGCCAGCTTAAGCCAGGAATGGTGGTTTGCGACAATGGCACCAACCTCCTCTCCGCCCTCCGACAGGGACAACTGACCCATGTGCCCTGTGTGGCTCACGTCCTTAACCTGGTGGTGCAGCGGTTCTTGGGCAGGTACCCGGGCTTACAGGATGTCCTGAGGCAGGCCAGGAAAGTCTGTGTGCATTTCCGCAGATCTTATAATGCCAGTGCTCGCCTGGCTGAGCTGCAAAAGGAGTTGAACCTGCCCAAGAACCGCCTTATATGTGACATGCCCACCAGGTGGAACTCAACGTTGGCCATGCTGCAGCGGCTGCACACGCAGCAGAGGGCCATCAATGAGTACCTGTGTGACTACGGCACCAGGACAGGGTCAGGGGAGCTTGGTTTTTTTTCTCCACGCCAGTGGGGCATGATCAGGGATGCATGCACTGTCCTGGCACCATTTGAGGAGGCCACGAGGATGGTGAGCAGTGACAGTGCATGCATCAGTGACACTGTACCTCTTGTCCACCTGTTGGAGCACACGCTGCGTGGAATAATGGACAGGGCACTTGAGGCAGAACAGAGGCAGGAAGAGGAGGACTTCCTTGCCTCTCAAGGCCCCCTTTACCCAGACAGTGTTCCTTCTGTCCCACCCATCGCACAGGAAGAGGAGGAGGAGGAGGAGGAGGAGGAGGAGGAGGATTGTGTCAGCATGGAGGTGGAGGCTGGCACTCAGCATCATCAGCAGCAGTCTTTTAGGGATGATTTACAGTCCCAAGAAACCAGTGGACTTGTACGTGGCTGGGAGGAGGTGGCTGCGGATCATGTCGTCCTTAGTGACCCAGAGGACTCCGGAGCGAATGCCTCAGCAAACCTACGCTGCATGGCCTCCCTGATCCTGCAAAGTCTGCGGAAGGATCCTCGTATTCTTCGGATCAAGGAGAGGGACCATTACTGGCTGGCCACTCTCCTTGATCCACGGTACAAGGGTAAGGTTGCGGACCTTATGTTACCGTCGCAGAGGGAGCAGAGGATGAGACAACTCCGGGAGGCCTTGCAGAAAGGTCTGTGCAACGCGTTCCCAGAGACTGGGAGGTTACAAACTCCTGGTCCTGGACAACGAGTTGCTGAGGCTTCGGCCAGTCAAAGAAGGAGCGGTGGGGAAGGTGGCCGTCTGACCGATGCGTTCAGACAATTCTTTAGTCCGCAGCCCCAAAGTATGATCGGTTCCAGCAACCATCGCCAGCGTCTGATAAACATGGTGCAGGAATATCTAGGGGCAAGGTCAGACTTGGACACCTTCCCCACCGAAAATCCTCTGGCTTACTGGGTCTTGAGGATGGATCACTGGCCAGAGCTTGCACAGTATGCAATTGAGCTACTGGCCTGTCCTGCATCCAGCGTTCTTTCGGAACGCACATTCAGTGCTGCTGGAGGATTTGTCACGGATCACAGGGTGCGCCTGTCCACCGACTCGGTTGATCGACTGACTTTCATCAAGATGAACCAGTCTTGGATCACCACCAGCTACCACACACCTGATGCTGATATAACAGACTAATTGATTTTAACATGTCACATCCCTTCAAGACTGATGCTGATGCTGAGTGCCTGTGCTGTTATGTTGACTGGCTATCCTCCTCCTCCGAGTCCTCAATGATACGATTGATGATGATAGCTTGGAAGATCATTTTTGTTTATGGGTGCCGCCACCAGTGGCTAAGGCCCAATTTTTCAGCCCCTGTTTTACAGGGGCGTGTAATTACAATTTTTTTAGCAATAATTTGCCATAGGGCTCATTGCTGTGCTCCAAGTACAGTATCTGTGAGGGGTTGGAGTGTTGTGGCACCAGTGCCTAAGGCCCAATTTTTCAGCCCCTGTTTAACAGGGGCGTGTCATTACAATTTTTGAAGCAATACTTTGCAACAGGGCTCATTGCTGTGCTCCAAGTACAGTATCTGTGAGGGGTTGTAGTGTTGTGCCACCAGTGCCTAAGGCCCAATTTTTCAGCCCCTGTTCAACAGGTGGCATGCAATTACAATTCTTGATCTAATAATTCACAGCAGGGTCCATTGCTGCACCCACCAAGAGTAACTCTGAGGGCTTACAGTCTTGTGGCAACGCCACCACCACCACCACCACGAAAGGCCCAATTTTTCAGCCCCTGTTCAAAAGGGGCATGTAATTACAATTCTTGATCTAATAATTCACAGCAGGGCCCATTGCTGCACCCACCAAGAGTAACTGTCAGGGCTTACAGTGTTGTGGCACCAGCACCACCATCAAAGCCCCAATTTTTACTACCACTGTTCAACAATTATATGTAATTAAAATTCCTGATATAATAGTTGACAGCAGGGCGTTCCAGCACCAACCAAGAGTAACTGAGTGCTTACAGTGTTGTGCCAACACCAACAACTAAGGGGCCTATTTCTGCAGAGTATATACGGCAGGTCCCTACTTTCAAACATCCAACTTACAAACGACTCCTACTTGCAAACGAAAGAAGACAACAGGAAGTGAGAGGAAATCTACCCCTAGAAAGGAAAATTCTCTCCTGTAAGAATAAATATGGGAGAAAGGGGTCTCATCTGTACTGATGCTTTATCAGCAATCCTTGTTTCAAGAAAAACACCACATTTCAAAAACAGCTGTCATTGGGTCGGAAAGTGAGGTGAAATGTTCTGAACAGGGGCACAGACAGCAAAACAAATGTTACAGGGGTGATAACCCTTACCTATGTTTCCCAAAAAGTTTAAAAATAGATTTTTGGGCTGGAGCTACACTTCAACAATGTACCTGTTCAAAATTACAAACAGATTCTACATAAGAACAAACCTACAGTCCCTGTCTTGTATGCACCGCCTGTATACGGCTGTTCAGAGTATATAGGGCCTTTTTTATTTTATGTGCGGGGTTCCCCTTAATATCCATACAAGACCCAAAGGGGCTGGTAATGGGCTGGGGTAGGGGGGGGGTCATGGGGTAGCTATGCCATTTTTCTTAAAGAATTTCATCCATATTACCGGGACCAGACATTACATTAAAGCCGCAAGCAGTTTTAAATGGCTTTTTTTTCCTTTAGAAGTGTCATTTTGTGCAGGGACAGTTCTAAACACGGGAAACACGTGGCACTTCACAGGCATACTTTAGACACCCCCCAGGTACGATATTTAAAGGAATATTTGACTTTTTTTTTTTCACTTTATGCATCATTAAAATGACTGCTCCCGAAAAACGACCGTTTTTAAAACTTCTTTTTGCATTGATACATGTCCCCTGGTGCAGAACCCGGGTTCCCAAACCCTATTTATGACAATAACATGCATAATAGTTGTTATAATTAGCACTTTAGAATTCGAACGTTCGCATCCATTGTATTTAATAGGGTTCTAATGTTCGTTCGAACTTTCGGTCCGTTCGCGGGTTCTGGTGCGAACCGAACCCGGGGGTGTTCGGCTCATCACTAGTTACCGCTAACTCTAACCCTAATGATTACCGCTAACCCTAATACATATACCCTAACCCTAGCCCTTAATGCTAACCCTAACATGCGACTTTGGACATATAAAGTTTCTTTTACTACTTTGATGCGACTTTGATGCTATTTGAATGCCAGAGAGTGTAAACTTGCATCAAAGTGCATCAAACCCTGCAACATAATAAAGTCTATAGAAAAGCGCAGCTAATCTAGATGAAAACTGCGGGGACACTGAGCTGCAGCCAATGCTCAGCAAATTAGTATGAAATCGTCCTTACTAGTAGTTTTATTGACTATTGTCGAGTTGCACAAAAAAAAAGACATAAGCAAATGTAATTACTAATATAACTATAATGTTAATAATATAGATACATACAGTACATACTGTATGTAGCCATTGAGAGCAAACAGGACTGTATCAGTTTCATAAAGTACTGTTATGGAAAATATGACACTCTGACTTCAAAGAACACGCCGGCCATCCACATACTTTGAAGACCTTTCTGAAATCTTATGTGAGTGGCATGACGGCCGGCCACCAGTTTGATGCTGGAAATAGCAGTTATTAGCCTGTGAAGATGGAAGGAACGGAGGT
Source organism: Rana muscosa (assembly GCA_029206835.1). Classification (NCBI taxonomy): domain Eukaryota; kingdom Metazoa; phylum Chordata; class Amphibia; order Anura; family Ranidae; genus Rana; species Rana muscosa. Next base: position 322,565,133 of record CM055128.1, read on the forward strand.
AATGACCCCCATTACATCCAGGGACATAATTTTCTCAGAGACAGATCAAAGGTCTATCAACAAAGATTTGGGTTATTCCAGATAATTTTTTTGAAACTCGATCTCAGCACAGTGCGAAAAGGAAAAGGTTTCCTGCCCTACTTTGGTGTGACTTCAATAGTCTCTAGCCCCATAGACCAGGGGTGTCCAAACTTTTTTCAAAGAGGGCCCGGATTTCATAAAGTGAACATGCGTGAGGGCCGACGATTTTGCCTGACTTTTTTTGAACCATTAACCACTTTGCGCCCGTCATACGACTAATGACGGCCGCAAAGTGGTTCTTAAATGCCGGGAGGCCGTCATTATACGGCCTCCGCTCCTTCGGCCACTGGGGGGTGCGCGAGCGCCGCCGGCGGTACGCGCGCGCGCCCGGCGCATCACTGAGATGCCGATGCGCGTGCCTGGCGGCCGCGAGGTCCGCCAGGCACCCGCGATCGGCCTGTACACAGACAAGGACATGGATCTGTGTGTGTAAACACACAGATCCATGTCCTGTCAGGGAGAGGAGACCGATGCTGTGTCCCTTGTACATAGGGACACAGATCGGTCACCTCCCCCAGTCAGTCCCCTCCCCCCACAGTAGCAATCACTCATAGGGCACACATTTAACCCCTTCCTCGCCCCCTAGTGTTAACCCCTTCCCTGCCAGTCACATTTATACAGTAATCAGTGCATTTTTATAGCACTAATCGCTGTATAAATGTGAATGGTCCCAAAAATGTGTCAAAAGTGTCCGATGTGTCCACCGCAATATCGCAGTCATGATAAAAATCGCTGATCGCCGCCATTACTAGTAAAAAAAAAAAATAATAAAAAAAATGTCAGAATTCTATCCCCTATTTTGTAGACGCTATAACTTTTGCGCAAACCAATCACTATACGCTTATTGCAATTTTTTTTAACCAAAAATATGTAGAAGAATACGTATCGGCCTAAACTGAGAAAAAAATAGTTTTTTTAAAAAAAAATTGGGATATTTATTATAGCAAAAATCAAAAAATATTGTGTTTTTTTCAAAGTTGTCGCTCTTTTTTGGTTTATAGCGCAAAAAATAAAAACCGCAGAGGTGATCAAATACCACCAAAAGAAAGCTCTATTTGTGGGAAAAAAAGGACGTCAATTTTGTTTGGGAGCCACGTCGCACGACCGCGCAATTGTCAGATAAAGCGACGCAGTGCCGAAAGCTGAAATTTCGCCCGGGCAGGAAGGGGGTATATGTGCCCAGTAAAGAAGGGGTTAAAATGAAATGCAAAGTTTATTGCAAACGGCATACTATTTATTTCATAACATTGATGACAATATATGATGATATATAATATATATATCTTCTCTTATCCTCTCGGGGTAACAATGAGCTCAGGCGTGTTATGTTTAAAAAATATATATATAAGTCTCTATCTCTCTCTATCTCTCTCTCTCTCTCTCAATATTTCTCTCTCTCTATCTCTATATATCTCTATATCTCCACCTCTCTCTCTCTCTCTCTCTCTCTCTCTCTCTCTATATATCTCTATCTCTCTCTCTCTCTTTATATCTCTATCTCTCTCTATATATATCTCTATCTCTCTCTCTCTCTCTCTCTCTCTCTCTCTCTCTTTCTCTCTCTATATATATATATATATATATATATCGCTCTCTATCTCTCTCTATCTCTCTCTCTCTCTCTCTATATATATATATATATATATATATATCTATATATACATATCTCTCTCTCTCTCTCTATATATATATCTCTATCTCTCTCTCTCTCTATATATATATATATTGTGAGGGGGTTAGCTCGGCAGCGGGTGTGTGTGATCCCCTGGATGGGCTCCCCACACAAAAACAGGCCCAGCAGACGGAGGTTGTGGTTTTCAAGATCAAAAAGGTGCGGTTTATTTCTCTATTTACAGTGACAAAAAACACAGCAAAGCAAAAAGAAACATAAACAAAATAAATCCTGGTCAGCTTGACCTCTGACTAAACATGCAGGTTTCCCTAACTAACAACTGGGATCAGCCTGGTGCTGTCCTAGTCCCTAAGTCCCTGGTTTAGTAAGTGTCCAAACAAATAGCCACACAGGCTTTGTCTCACCGCACAGGGGTTCACTCTCCCTAGACAGTCCACACAGGTCTGGGTCCAGGCATGAGCAAACACCTAATGAATCTGGGAGTTTTTATAGAGGCCTTAAACGAGCTGACAAGCTTCAGCTGGTCTCATCAACTCCCTGCCTGCACGACGCCCAGCCCTCTCCCTAGAGGTATGAATCATCCATGAGCCCACTAGCCTCAACTGGGCTTCATCAACTCTCTCCCTAGTTGTATAAGTCGGCATAAAGCCTGAATCTGGGAGAAATATATCTACCCCCCTGGATGCAACCAGGTGACTTTACCTTCCTGCTGTCACATACCCCCCCCCCCTCTTGTTTTAACCTTGGGGTTGGAACACCAGCAATCAGGCATTCATGTACTCGAGACAAAGCATCCACATTCCCCATTTGAACGCCAGGGCAATGCTTTACTGTGAAGTTGAATTCCTGTAGGGCCAGGAACCACCTATTCACTCTTCTATTTGTCTCCTTGTTTTGAGCCATCCACTTTAACGGAGCGTGATCCGTAACCATGTCAAAGTGCCTACCTAGCAGATAGTACCGAAGGGAATCTAGAGCCCACTTCACCGCTAAACACTCCTTTTCAACCGTGGCGTAATTTACCTCATGGGACTTCAACTTCCTGCTGAGGTAAATGACTGGGTGCTCTTCCCCGTTCCAGACCTGGGACAATACTGCTCCTAACCCCACATCTGACGCATCACTTTGTACGACAAAGTCTTTAGAGAAGTCGGGTGAGTACAACACTGGCTGGCTACATAAGGCTTGTTTCAAGAATTGGAATGCTGCCTCAGCCTCGGGGGTCCATTTAATCATGACCGACCCTTTCCCTTTCGTCAGGTTGGTTAGGGGCACAGCCTTAGAAGCAAAGTGGGGAATGAAGCGCCGATAATAACCCGCGATTCCCAGAAAGGCTCGTACCTGCTTCTTGCTGTTGGGACGTGGCCAACTCTGGATGGCCTCGACTTTGTTGAGTTGGGGTTTTATTACTCCCCTGCCAATGGTGTACCCAAGATATTTGGCCTCCTCCTGCCCAATGGTACACTTCTTGGGGTTAGCCGTAAACCCCGCTTCCCGGATAGAGTCTAGGACTGCTTGCACTTTTGGCAGATGTGAGGCCCAATCTGTGCTATGGACAATTACGTCATCCAGGTAAGCCGCAGCATACTTCCGATGGGGCCTCAGTATCTGGTCCATTTTCCGCTGGAATGTGTCCGGCGCATTCTGTAACCCGAACGGCATTCTCTTATATTGGAACGCCCCGTCTGGGGTTACAAATGCGGTTTTCTCTTTGGCCGACTTGGCCAGGGGAATTTGCCAATACCCTTTTGTGAGGTCAAGAGTCGTCATGTATCGGGCTGTTCCCAGCCGGTCGATCAACTCATCTATACGTGGCATGGGGTAGGTGTCAAATTTTGTAACTTTGTTCAACTGACGAAAATCGTTACAAAATCGCCAGCTCCCATCCGGTTTAGGCACCAACACAATGGGACTAGACCAATCACTTTGGGACTCCTCTATCACCCCTAAGTTCAGCATTTTCTGTACTTCCTCCCGTATTGCCTCCCGTCGGGCCTCTGGGATCCGATAGGGTTTTAACTTCACCCTTTCACCGGGCGGGGTAATAATATCATGCTCTACCCCAGATGTTTGTCCCGGCAGCTCAGAGAACACCTCCTTGTTGCGAAGCACAAACTCCTTAACCTCCTGTTGTTGGGGTTGTGACAAGGTGGCTGCGATTCCAACCTCAGGAATCACGCAACCAGTTTGAGCTGGTGACCAAGTTTCTGCGACTAGGGACTCTCTATCCCTCCAGGCTTTCAACAGATTAACGTGATAGATCTGTTCGGGCTTTCACCTTCCTGGTTGTCTGACCTTGTAATTCACTTCGCTCACTTTTTCCATTATCTCGTAGGGGCCTTGCCATTTGGCAAGGAATTTACTTTCAACCGTAGGGACAAGTACCAATATCCTATCCCCCGGGGAAAAGGTACGGGTCTTGGCTCCACGGTTGTACACTCTCTGCTGTGCCAACTGCGCTTGGGCCAAATGTTCCTTCACGATGGGCATTACCTGTGCAATTCGATCTTGCATCAGGGCGACATGCTCAATCACACTCCTGTGGGGAGAACTCTCACTTTCCCAAGTTTCCTTGGCAATATCCAACAGCCCTCTTGGGTGTCTCCCATACAGTAACTCAAAGGGGGAGAATCCCGTAGAGGATTGGGGCACCTCCCTAATAGCAAACATCAAATAAGGAAGTAGACAGTCCCAATCCTTTCCATCTCTATCCACCACTTTCTTCAACATTTGTTTTAGGGTTTTGTTGAATCTTTCAACCAGCCCATCGGTTTGGGGGTGATACACAGACGTACGCAATTGCGTCACTTTGAACAATTTACACAGCTCTTTCATAACCCGGGACATAAAGGGTGTACCTTGGTCCGTAAGCAGTTCTTTACAAATACCCACCCGGCTAAAAACAAAAGATAGCTCTTTGGCTATGGTTTTGGCCGAGGTATTTCGGAGAGGGATCGCTTCTGGATAACGGGTGGCATAGTCCATTATAACTAATATGTACTGGTGCCCCCTAGCGGACTTGATTATAGGACCTACCAAATCCATTGCGATCCTCTCAAACGGGACCTCAATGATGGGTAGAGGGACCAGCGGGCTACGGAAATGTGGCATCGGGGCCGACCTCTGACACACAGGGCAGGAGGAACAATAATTTTCTATGTCCTTCATCACCCCAGGCCAATAGAATCTCTGTAATACCCTCTCTCGGGTTTTCTCTGTCCCCAGATGACCTCCAAGAATGTGCCCATGGGCCAACTCCAACAAAAACTTCCTGTAAGGTTTGGGCACCACAAGCTGCTCAACGGTTTCTTCTGCCCTTTTTGCCACCCGATACAGTAGGTCCTTCTCTACGCTGAAGTATGGGTAAGTGCAGGTATTATCTGGGTTCACTAACTCGCCATCTATTTCCACTACGTTTTCCCGTGCCTTTATTAGGGCGGGGTCTTTTAACTGTTCTGTGGCAAAATTTTCCCTGTGAACCTCAAGATCAGAAAACTCCACAGACGGTAGGTTTTCGTCTGAGGAGGTGGGCTCCTCTCCAGTTTCTTGAGTCTCGCCTGCCAATACTGACAAGGGAAATTCTGGAGAGTCCTCACCACTCTCAGAGGAGTTCTGGCTATCACATTCCTGGTACATAGGGGCACCAGTGGGGGGCTCAGGATCATCCCACAGTTCCCAGAACTTCGGAAAATCCCTTCCCACAATGGCATCATGCGGTAATTGAGATACTAACCCCACTGGATGAGAGAGGGTACCTTTGGGGGTCTCGAAACACACTGTAGTCACTGGATACTCTCGGGTGTCCCCATGCACACAAATAACAGCTACCTTGCTATTCCCAGAGACCTCTGTTTTAACTAATTCAGCCTTTATCAGGGTCACAAGGCTACCTGAATCCAGCAATACCACAACATTTCTACCATTAATACACATTTTGCATAAATGTTTCTCAGTTCCCCGAATGGCAGTGCATGCGACTGTCGCACACAGCGACTGACGTCGGTCCGTCAGAAAGTCACATTGCATGGGTTCCTCCACAACCGGGCAATTTGCTGCAATATGTCCCGCTTGCCGGCAGCGGTAGCAAACAATCCTTTTGGCTGCCTCTTGAGCCCCTGACTTCCCAGGCTGTTCTCGCCAAACTTGGGGTAGAGCTCCCACCCTCTCACTCTCTCCACCCTCACCCCTTGGAATCCTCTTATCCGCCCCTGGGGATGGTCTGGTCTTAGGGTGGAAAGTCCGAGAGTCTCTGGAAGAGGCCGTCAGGTTCTCTGCAGCCAAGTATCTCTCTACACGATCCACAAGACCACCGGCCGTCTCTGGGTCTCCATGGCTTACCCACTTTTGGATGGCAGTAGGAAGAGCTCTCAAAAACCGATCCATTACAACACGTTCCACAATCTCTGGTGCGGACAAAGTCTCTGGCTGTAGCCACTTCCTGCTCAGGTGAATGAGATCATACATTTGAGACCTGGGGGGTTTTCCAAGCTGAAAAGTTCAGTTATGCACACGCTGAGCCCGGACAGCCAGGGTGACACCCAGCCTTGCCAATATTTCAGCTTTTAGCATCACATAGTCTTTTGCTTGGTCAGGCTCTAGGTCATAGTAAGCCTTCTGCGATTCACCAGTTAACAGAGGAGCCACCAGTCCAGCCCACTGCTCCTCAGGCCACTTTTCTCTTTCAGCAGTCCTTTCAAATGTGGTAAAAAATGCCTCTGGATCATCCTCTCCAGTCATTTTTGTCAATAAACGACTCACCCCAAAGGACGCGGTATTAGTGGGACGGCTTTCCTCACTGGTCTGCGGACGTTGCTGCATTACTGCTTCCATTTGTTGTAGTCTCTGCTCTTGCTTCTGTAACAGGTCTATGAAGCGGGCCTCAGATTGCTGCTGGGCTGCAAGGCTCTGTTGATGAGCTTGCTGCTGGGCTGCGAAGCTCTGTTGTTGAGCTGCAAGGCTCTTTTGCAAACCTGCATTTGTCTGCTGTTGATTGGCATTTGCTAGAGCCAGCTGTTTCAGTATCTCCTCCATGCTGGCTTAAAAAAAAACTGCCACTGGTTCTCCACCAACTGTGAGGGGGTTAGCTCGGCAGCGGGTGTGTGTGACCCCCGGGATGGGCTCCCCACACAAAAACAGGCCCAGCAAACGGAGGTTGTGGTTTTCAAAATCAAAAGGTGCGGTTTATTTTCTATTTACAGTGACAAAACACAGCAAAGCAAAAGAAACATAAATAAAATAAATCCTGGTCAACTTGACCTCTGACTAAACATGCAGGTTTCCTAACTAACAACTGGGATCAGCCTGGTGCTGTCCTAGTCCCTAAGTCCCTGGTTTAGTAAATGGCCAAACAAATAGCCACACAGGCTTTGTCTCACTGCACAGGGGTTCACTCTCCCTAGACAGTCCACACAGGTCTGGTTCCAGGCATGAGCAAACACCTAATGAATCTGGGAGTTTTTATAGAGGCCTTAAACAAGCTGACAAGCTTCAGCTGGTCTCATCAACTCCCTGCCTGCACGACGCCCAGCCCTCTCCCTAGAGGTATGAATCATCCATGAGCCCACTAGCCTCAGCTGGGCTTCATCAACTCTCTCCCTAGTTGTATAAGTCGGCATAAAGCCTGAATCTGGGAGAAATATATCTACCCCCCTGGATGCAACCAGGTGACTTTACCTTCCTGCTGTCACAATATATATATCTCTATCTCTCTCTCTATATATCTCTCTCTATCTCTCTCTCTATATATCTCTCTCTATCTCTCTCTCTATATCTCTCTCTCTCTATATATATCTCTATCTCTCTCTATCTCTCTCTCTCTCTCTCTCTATCTCTCTATCTCTCTCTCTCTATATCTCTCTCTCTATATATCTCTCTCTCTCTCTCTCTCTCTATATATATATATCTATCTCTCGCTCTATCTCTCTCAAAAGGAAAGGAACTGCGTTCCGGTTTGATGTGGCCCCCCCCAAGTATAACCATCTGTGGCCCCCAAAGCTTGAGCGTGTTATGTTTTTTTTGTTGTTGTTAATATATCTATCTTCTTTAGCCTGACAAATCACGAGCGCCACGTTCATTCTTAGGATGAGCCGGGCCGTGTTCACAAGTCTATGTGCCCAAGCCCGCAAGGAAACTGACAGTGCGCAGCGCCACCGCCAATCACAGGCACTGTGACATTTCCCCGATCTCTGCAGTCCGCAGATGCATTAAGGTGAAAAAACACAAGGGCTTACAACCCCCTTTAACTTTATATTAAAGCTAACAAAAAGGGTTTTACACGATGCAGAGCTTTTTCTTTTTATATCCTTATGATAATTCTATGAGGATGATGCCAAGATGATCACCATAACATAACATAACACCTGTCCTTGAAGGAATCCTTTGGGAACACTTTGGGAAAACCCTGGCCAGGTTATTCGGCCCCATGCCCTGCTGACTTCTCTAGGGTCCTTTGAGGTTGGTAAGCCTGTACTTTTTACTAAGGTGGTGGTGTCACGGCTTGGATGCTGCAACAATGGTGACACACATGATTGTTTTCGAACATTTATGAAGAGGATCCTAAATTTTGCACACTAAATTTGCACACTAACTTTGTACAATATTTATTCAATATCTATTTTCTGGATTTGGACTTTACTTTGTGTTAATCTATTAATAGGGAATATTGTATGAACACTTTTGTCATTTCTACGAGTGTCACTGTTTTTAGCGCAGGTCTTTTGACATTTAATTTACACCAAATCGGTAACAGATGCTTTAAAATTAACCAATTTTTGCCTGAATTTTTACAGGAGATTAACCACTTCAGCCCCGGAAGAATTTACCCCCTTCCTGACCAGAACATTTTTTGCGATTCGGCACTGCGTCGCTTTAGCTGACAATTGCGCGGTTAGTGCGACGTTGTACCCAAAGATAATTGACGTCCTTTTTCCCCCCACAAATAGAGCTTTATTTTGGTGTTATTTGATCACCTCTGCGGTTTTTACTTTTTGCGCTATAAACCAAAAAGAAGCGACAATTTTGAAAAAAAATATATATATATTTTTTACTTTTTGCTATAATAAATATCCCCAAAAAATATATATAAAAAAAAAAATTCTCAGTTTAGGGCGATACGTATTCTTCTACATATTTTTGGTAAAAAAAAAAATCGCAATAAGCGATTGGTTTGCGCAAAAGTTATAGCGTCTACAAAATTAGGGGATAGTTTTATGGCATTTTTATTATTGTTTTTTATTTACTAGTAATGGCGGTGATCTGAGATTTTTATCGGGACTTCGACATTATGGCGGACACATCGGACACTTTTGACAATATTTTGGGACCGTTGTCATTTATACAGCGATCAGTGTTATAAATAGCCACTGATTACTGTATAAATAACACTGGCAGGGGAGGGGTTAAACACCTAGGGGGCGATCAAGAGGTTGGAGCCACATACACACGATCGGTTTTACCGATGAAAACAGTCTGATGGATTTTTTTCATCAGACAAACCGATCGTGTATGGGCCCCATCGGTCTTTTTTCCATCGGGGTCAAAAAAAAGAACATGTTTTAAATTTTTCCGATGGATAAAAAACCGATAGCAAATTCCGATCGTCTATGGGCATGTCCATCGGTTAAAAAACCCACGCATGCTCAGAATCAAGTCGACGCATGCTCAGAAGCATTGAACTTAATTTTTCTCGGCTCATCGGAGTGTTTTACGTCACCGCGTTTGGAACGGTCGGTTTTTTGACTGATGGTGTGTAGGCAAGACTGATGGAAGTCAGCTTCATCGGTTTTCCGATGGAAAAATCCATCGGTTTAAAAACCATAGGAAATCCGATCGTGTGTACAGGGCTTTAGTGTGTCCTAGGGAGTGATTCTAACTGTGGGGGGGGGGGGGTGGGCTACCACTGACATGACAGCGATCACTGCTCCCGATGACAGGGAGCAGTGGATCGCTGTCCTGTCACTAGGCAGAACAGGGAAATGCCTTGTTTGCATAGGCATCTCCCAGTTCTGCCTCTCCTCACCACAATTGCGGGCCGCCGGCGAACATAGAGGAGTTCCCGGGACCCGCGAGCACACTCCCGAGGCACGCTAGGCGGCAAATTCAAAGGGACGTACAGGTATGCCCATTTGCCTGCCCATGCCATTCTGCCGACCTACATCGGCGTGCGGCGGTTGGGAAGCGGTTAAAAAAATATCTTGATTTCACATATCCCTGGACACAATGACTTTGCAGCGCAACAAAGCCATATGATCCCACGCAAGTGCCAATGAACAAAGCCAGGTCACCATTAGGGTGACCACGTGTCCTGGATTGCCCGGGACAGTCCCGCATTTTGCAGATCTGTACCGGGTCCCGGGCACCTTTATTCCGGGACAATACAGTGTCCCTGAATAAAACTGACACAGCCACCCCCTCTGGGCCAATTTGATGCCCCCAAAAAAGGCCACCGCCTCACCACTTCTTTACTCACTAACAGTACGTGTCCTGGCCGGCCGAAGCCCCAGCATTCTGAGCATAGGAGGATTTAACTTCCTCCCCCTCCCTTGCCCGTAGTGCTTTCACTCCACCCACCTCCTCCCCAATCTTCTCCGGCGGCATGCTCAGAGGGAGGGGAACTGCCCGGATTTGAGAGCAACTCTCAATACTCAGAGGTGAGGACGGGCGCCGGGGATGGATGTAACACCATGTGTGTCATGAGACACTGACTGCAGAGAGGACGGCAGATGAGCTGGCAGCAGAGACAGTGGTGGCTGGTGGTCACAGGATCACCGGCAGCCCCCCTCCCCCATTAGTCAGTCAGTCAGGGCCCCGCACTTACCCCATTTAGCGGGCAGTGCTCCGTGTGGTGGGGGGGAAGGGGGCTGCTGTCTCGGTTTCCCAGCGTCTCCCCCCTCCACCTCCTGGCGGTCAATCCGATCGGATTTCCTTTCGGCCAATCGGGTGATGGGTCTCATGACCACCCAAAAGTGAAGGACTACAAGTCCCAGCATGAAACCCTCAGAGCTGAAGATGTGACCCCCCCAACTAGTAAAGTACTACAGGTCCCAGTATGAACCTGTGAAATGTATGGTGTCACAAAAAAAGGTATCTAAAATCATATTTTTTGGGCGGGGGGGGGGGTGTGTGTCCCTGAATGGCAGTTTGGAAATGTGACCATAATGCCAATTTTGCTCATCCCAACTGCAGATCCCAATTTTTACTGGGCATAGCCACGTGATACCACACTGTCAGCAAAAGCAACAAACTGGCCCATATGTACACTTTTTTTTTTTGGCCCAAAAAATCTCATGCTGCGTTTCCTTCCTCCCCCCCCCCCCACTGCCGAGAAGGAGTTAAATCATGTTTGAAGGAGCCCGTGATTTTCTGTGTTCCAGTGAAACCATGGCACATTTTTCCAGCCCTCGGCCTTTGTGCGAAATTCCCCAGCGAGCACAGGGTTGGCAGCTCCCGGATCCCAGAAAGCTTCTACGTCTTGACCGTCGGCCAACATCGCGTCAAGGCAGAGGAGATTAAGGCTGCGAGGAGCCACCTGCTCAGTCCACTCTTAGTCCCTAATATAAACACACTTTGTTGAGGTCCTCCACGGTTTGTAGTGCGTATCAATTTCAACTTTGAATAAGTGGTAGCATTTAAGTATTGAGTAACAGAAGGAAGTGCTTAGCTGCAGCACCCTGGAATGGATACAATGTCGGTGTGCGCTCTTATAGAAATGAGTAACGTCTTTTATTGTCCCACCAGCGGGTTCCTCTGCCCACTCAAACATCGAGGTGTTTCGCTCGGGCCAGCCCGCTCCTGTCTCTCCTCTCCCAAATGTGATTTTAATGACCCTAATAGCATCTCATTTATTTTCACGTCTCTTTAATGGACTGCCGACGCCTCCAAGATGAACCCTGCTAAGTACGATATTACTTCCAAAATTGGTAACATAATATAATTTTTTATAAATGCGACAATTCTTTCTGTGAAGAAGACACTTGCTTGTTCCAGGAGTTTCCAGCTGCCAGCTTCATGTTGGAGAATGGAAAAAAAAAAAATAGGAGCTGCTTTGTAGACCATTTCGGCTCCTCAACATCAACCACTTCGGCTCCTCGGGGGGGGGGGGGGGCGGAGCAAGATGCAACACGCCTCCCGCTGTCTCCCAATCATTTTAAAGCATGAGGGCGGTCACAAAGATCCAAATTATTTTGGGCGTTTTAGGTTTATCCAAAGTCAGAACTTTTTAGGTTGGGATAGGTTAGGCTTGGTTCATATCTACAGGTGCGACAGTGCGTGCATGTATGCGGGGCCAGGTGATTGGTACTCAAGACAGAATAAAGGTACACAGAGACCAAGGGAGGTGGCACAATTATTATTTGGTAAAGCAGAAGTAACAACTAACATACGTAAGGCAGCAGCAAGGAGCTCACTTACAGGCCCAAACACAATGGCAATGGAGCCTTGATATTAGAGCCAACCCGGGTATAACAGCTCCTAACAACACTGGTGGTACTTTAACCACTTAAGCTCTGGACGGTTTTACCCCCTTCATTACCAGGCCATTTTGTTGCTATTCGGCACTGAGCTAACTGGTAATTGCGCGGCCATACAACACTGTACCCTGTTTTGGTGATATATTTTTTTATTTTTTTATTTTTCATTTATAACGGAGGAATTGATCCACACGGACCCCAACAGTAAATAACAGACATATACATCCAAAAGAAAATATGGTACAGCAGTACAGGGGGACCTCCTTGGAGCTCAGATCTCCTAGTGGTCAGTTGTATAATTAAATTCCCCAATGGGGGGTGAAGCCCCAACTGGTCCCCAGTGTATCCCTCCGCCGCCAACCTGAACATGTCTGTCAGGATATTGTTGACGTCAGAATGCCCGGGTCTTGTGGAGATCGCCTCCCTTCTAGTTTTATCTAAGTGGTATAGAAACAGGAGGTATAGTACCTCAGATAGAAAAGAATTGGGTCGAACCCAGAGAAAAGGAAAAGGAAAGAAAAAGGAAGGAAGGAACATAGACAGCGATAGAAGGAGGGGGTAGGGAATAAGACAGGGAAGGGCAAAAGGGAAGGGTAGGGGAGGGGGGAGGGGTGGGGACCAGGTATACATACATCTAGGTGATGGTGACTAACCTATCAGAATGTCATGACCCTGGCGTGTCGCCGGCGCGTTGAGGGCTAGTTGCAAACGAGCCACACCTCCGGCTCGTTATTTGATATTTGATCACTAGTGTTGGGTGAACACCTGAATTTGCAGTGTTCGCCCCGCCGAACACCCTGCGCAGAGTGCATTTTGCGCCCTGATTCAATCAGGGAGCAGTAAAAGCTGGTTGTTAAGGAGTGGAGGTCGGGGAGCCGGCCGCGGCGCCCTTAACAACGGACGAGTTATCAGCTGTCAATGAGCTTCTCCCGCTGACAGCTAAATTAAAAAAAAAAAAACTGTAAAGAAACAGCGTAGGGTCCCCTCCCCAGTTCATACCAGACAATTCGGTGGCACCGCCCCCTTATGACGTCAGCGACCCAGCATGCACCGGTCCGTGACATCACAAGGGGGTGGTGCTACCAGGTGACGTCGCCAGGTGGCCCCGCCCTCACCTATATGAGAACTGTTAAAGGGCGGAGGAGGCATTCGGTGGTCGACCGTCAAAGAAGGCGGAGCGTTTTTTTTCCGGGTGCGGCGGGCGGCGTAATTGACAATGGGTTTACATCAGGGGACACTGCTTTTTTTTTTTTTTAAAAGGAATTGTCAAAAACTGTCTCTGTTTTTATTACGGTACTTCTTTTACACTTTTTTGGTGAATGGGTAGGGGTACTATGTACCCCATACTCCTTTACATGGGGGAGGGATGGTATCTGGGGGCCCCCTTCCTAAAGTCCCCTGCTCGCAGACCCACACAACCACAGCCCAGGGTTGTGGTGAAGAGACTCTTGTCCCCATCAACATAGGGACACAGTGCTTTGGGGTGGGGGGGGTAGAGCCTGCCTTCCCCAAAGCACCCCCCATGTTGAGGGCATGTGGCCTGGCATGGTTCAGGAGGGGGGCACTCGCTTGTCCCCCTCCTTTCCTGATCTGCTAGGCTGCATGCTCGGATAAGGGTCTGGTATGGATTTTGGGGGGGACCCCAAGCCAATTTTTTTTAAAAAGGCTCCCCTAAAATCCATACCAGACCCTTAAAGACTTGGTGGGACCCCACGCCTTTTTTTCTTTCTCAATAGTCAGGTGCCTGCAATTGAACCCAGCCTAAAATCACTGCTCCTAAAAAAACAATTGTTTTTTTTTTAAAAAATTGCATTTATACATGTCCCCTAGGGCAGTACCCAGACCCCATACCCCTTTTATAGCCAATTACTTGCATATAAGCCTTCAAAATGGGGACTTTTGACTCCTCATGTTCGGCTCCCATAGACTTTAATGGATTAGCGAAGAAAAGGGGGGGGGGGTTTGGGACTTTGAATGAGGCAGAGACCTGGTGAGGTCTCATGCCTCCATCCCTATCTACGTGAAAAAAAGGGGCAGGGCGGGGCTTTGAATGAAGCACGCAGTCAACAGTGAGGGGTCAAGAAATTGTATATTTAATGTATATCATAAAGACATTCATATGGACTCCATCTACTAAGTCATGACTTGACAGCGCGTGGCAGGAGATTCAGTTTCCTGTTCCCGGTGTCCTGCCGAAAAAGTTCCCCCGGCGGATAAGAACACCCTGTACTGCGCAGGCGCATTTCAGATATATACATTGCTGCTCCTGAAGAGTGGATATAAATACTCCATGAAACGCGTCGAGCCTCTGTACATGCAATGTTCAAACCGATTATGTATATCATATGAATATTTGTATATGATTATGGTTTTTAATAATTTTTTATGCAATAGGAAGTTCCACAGGTGGTGTAGTCTCAATCCCTTTCCATTGTCATGTATTACCATGTTCCTATATGTATATAGATGAATTATACTGTGACATTATTTAACAATTTTTATGAATTTCTTTATGATACACATTAAATATACCATTTCTTGACCCCTCACTGTTGACTGCGTGCTTCGTTCAAAGGTCCGCCTTGCCCCTTTTTTTTCATAGACTTTAATGGGGTTCGCTGTTCGAGTTAGACATTTTCCCGTGTTCGGAAAATCTGCTGTGAACCAAATGGGGGGGTAGGTGTTCAGCCCATCTCTATTGATCATCACTGTTTTTTGTTTTTTTTAGATTCTTTGCGCTATAAATAAAAGAGTGAACATTTTTTGGAAAAACTAAATTTGAACGGCTGTAGAGAAGACATGGCTACAGATAAACAGATACAACTTATGTGGGAGGATTTGTTTTTCATTTCTGTGTATTTCCTGAGGCCAGTCACTTCATTGGGTATATGGAAGACGGACAAGGAGACGATTCCCCAAGAGGAGTCTCCAGACCAGGGAAGGGGAGCTGGGGAAAAAATCTCGGTACCCTGAACAGATTAGACATCAGATAAAACAAAATAATTTTATTGATACATAATTAAAATATAATGAAGTATCCAGGTACAAAAACTACAAATATATAAAATATACAAATGTTTACATTACACTGGTACTCAAATACACTCCCTGATGGAAAGTAGTAGTTTCCTCAGTGTACGATCATCCTCTACATGTTTCGCTATAAACCGCTTCTTCAGGAGGAACACAGAATACAATTTACAGATAAGGTGATAAAGTTTACATGTTAAGCACCCATAATTAATGCTTATATCCCCCATCAATACCTTTAATTTACCTACTTGGAGGTTTCCCTGCTATACTGGGTGTATGGAAGAGTTTACAACCACTATAAAGTGTGTATATGTGAAACCCCCATTCAGATCTAAACAGCCCTTCCATAGCTCCCAACTGTCCCTGATTTCGAGGGGCTGTCCCTGGTTTGGAGCAATGTCCCTCTGTCCCGCTTTATTTCACCCTCATTTGTCCCTCATTTTGGTCTGATCTATATAGTTGTACATAAAATGCACTTTTTATCTTTCAAAAAGTGTTTCCAACAGTGCTAAACCTTTCATCCAATTTCTAAATTGCTGCATTTGTATATTTTAAAAGCCAATATAAAGGAATAGTAGTGGTAACAAAAAAGCCCTTGTGGATTTAATTACCTTTTTATTTTTTTGGTTATTTCTCCTTTAAGGGGGTGTGGCAGGGGGGCGTGTCCTATGCCCACATACGTTTGTTAGTAGGTGTCCCTCATTCCCATCTCAAAATGTTGGGAGGTGTGCTCTTCTATTAGAGGCCAAAGGAAACTGTTGGCATGGACAAGTGTTGTCGGCGGTGTAATTTAAGTGAAGACATCTCCATATACAGTGGAACCTCGGATTACGAGCATAATCCGTTCCAGGAGAATGCTTGTAATCCAAACCACTCGCATATCAAAGCAAGTTTCCCCATAGAAAGTCAATGGAGACGAAGATAATTCGTTCCACATTGACTTCTATGGCATGCAATACTGCATGTGGCCAGAGGCGGGGGGGGGGCGCCGGAGAGCCTCAGAAATACTCGGGGACAGCTCGGCTGATCTCGGAAACCCACGAGAAAGTTCGGAAACACTCGGAACAGAGTATTTCCGAGTGACCCCGAGTATTTCCAAACCGTTCTGAGTGTCATCGGCGCCCCCGCATCTCTGGCCAAATGCGGTACTGCACACCCCATTAGCATGAATTCTGCTTGTTTCGGGAGACAACACTTGCAAACCGAGTCAGAATTTTTTTTTAAAAGTTGCTCGTTATTCAAAACGCTCGTTAACCGCGTTACTCGTAAACCAAGGTTCCACTGTATATGAAAACAACCGCTGCTCATGTACAGTGCAGCTCCTTGCACCCTCAACAGCATGCAAATATGTTTTATATTAAACTCCAGTTTAGCAAGCCCTGATTTTTACATTTCAGCAGGTGGGCAGTATTATTCTAAGATTTTTTATGGGCTATTACATTTTATCTCGTTTAACCACTTCCCTACCCGCCCATAGTAATATGACGTCCACAGATGGGATCTCCCATCCTGGGTGGACGTCATATGATGTCCTGGGCTTTGTGGGGGATATCTGAATGATGGGTGCAGCTAGAGGCATCATTCAGATATCATTCTCTTCTGCCGGCGATTCTGCGCACCATAAGAATGATCATAGCGGCGTTTCCGCTGCTTGATCATTCTTATAGGCGGCGGGAGGGGACACCCCCAGCTCCCGCCGACATCCGGTGCGGGAGGGGACACCCCCCCCCTCCCGCCGACATCCGGTGCTTCTCCAGGCTCTCCCATGCCACCAGGGGCCCGGAGAATGAATCGTCCGGCGCCGGAGGTGAAGCATAGAGATGACTGGTGACCAGACGGTCACCAGTCATCTCTATGACCGTCGGAGGCCCGGGCGCGATGTGATGACGCCACGCCGGGTCCTCAGAAGTAAACAAAGCCGCCATTGCGGCTAGTAAGCATGAGATGGGTGAAATTTTTTTCATGATCTCATGCTTTCCAGCCTGGAGGAGAGATGTGGGGGGAGGGGGAGGTCTTATTGACCCGGCATCTCTACATAAAGAGGACCTGTCACACACCATTCCTATTACAAGGGATGTTTACATTCCTTGTAATATAAGGTGACCAGATTTTTTAAATTAAATCCGGGGACATATTTTTTTTTTACTAGCGTAGCGGCACCCATAGGCGTGCGCACAGGGTGTGCCAGGTGTGCCCAGGCACACCCTAATTACCCTGTGCAGCACAGATTCCCCCTACTGCCCTGGCTCCCCTCCGCCTTCCCCCCCGCAGCGCTTCTGGCTTCCCTCCTCTACTCTTCCCCCAGATGTTTTAGGATGTGTGGGGGAAGGGGCCAGTAAATATGTAACTTACCGGCCCCTTCCCTTTCTGAATGATCAGTAGTGTGTGTTTGAGCTTTGGGGTGCACACCCTAATGTAATAGGCTGCGCACACCTATGGCGGCACCCCCTTTTCCCACTTCTCCCTCTTTTCTCTCTTTGCGGCTGGTTGACTCGTCTAGGGGTACCAGGGAGAAGAATGGGGGGGGGGGGGCGCACCACCTGCTCATGCCCTCTGATGTGTGTTATGCAGAGGTGTGAGCTAAACCTTTTACCTTCGGGTCTGTGTTCACGTCCGGAGCCTCAGCTTCTCTTGTGGAGGATGATTGCCCCTGTCACAGGCAGGGGCACTTAGTTCCCAGTAACTTGAGTTCCACACCAAATAAAGTCCAACACTTATTTATTCTGTTAGAGCAACAAATAGTAGACTGGTTGAACTTGAAGAACAGACAGGTGTGGGAAGGAGAAGGTCCAGGCACAATCAAAGAATTAACGTTCTCTCCTGTTCCATATAGTGCAAACAGGCTTGGCGCACGGTCGCTGCCACCAACCGTGAATTTGGTTTCTGCCACAAACCTTGGTGAAAGTAGAGGCCTCTGCCACAGACCTTGATGATAGGTCTCTGCCACCGACCTGGTTCAGTTGGCTCCCCGCCACTGACCACAAGAACATAGAATACCTCTGTTAGGATAAATGGCCCCTGTCAGGGAAAGACATCCATCCGGACGGTCTCCAGTGGCCCACACCGTCACCGGCATTATGCTGTACCAGCTCTCCGGGAGGGTCACATCTCTGGTCCCTTACACCCTAGATTTGGGCACCCAATTCCGGGGGCACCCTAGGAATACTTCATCCCTCGCGGGACCCAGTGGAAGGTACTGGGCCCCAGGCCTTCTTGCAAAGTACCTCACCCCAGGCTTAAGGTGCCTGGGATGGAACTCGACTCCACGTGCCCAGGCCAAGGGCAGCAGCCCCAGGCTGAAGGTGCCTGGTGCTCGGACTCCTCGTGCGCAAGATGTCCGCCCCCTTTATACACCCTCTCCCAGCAAGCACAGCAGGTTCCCCACCCCGTCGTACTGCTGCTGCGAGAGGACAAAAAGGGCACGGCCCTACAATGGTGGTTCAACCCCAGCCCAAGGCGACAGCGCCACCCAGGGGCCGCAGGGAACTGGACGCCATTGATATCTTCCACAAACAAAAACCCTTGTAATTGTGGCATCTGGGCCATATTACCGCCCAAACACTCCCCCTAAATATTGATACCCGCTACACTAGTTTATTGCAGTAATCAGCGACTCTTTGCCCGTCGCTGCCCGCCTCGCAGCCTGTCAAGTCTTAAGCCTTGTACACACGATCAGATTTCCTATGGATTCTAATCCGATGGATTTTTCCATCGGAAATCTGATGAAGCTGACTTCCATCAGTCTTGCCTACACACCATCATTTTAAAAATCCGACCGTCCCAAACGCCGTAACGTAAAACACTCCGACAAGCCGAGAAAAATGAAGTTCAATGCTTCTGAGCATGCTTCGACTTGATTCTGAGCATGCGTGGGTTTTTTCTCCGTTGGAGTTCCACACAGACGATCGGAATTTGCTATCGTTTTTTTTCCCATCGGATAAATTTAAAGCATGTTCTATTTTTTCTCACCGATGGGGAAAAAAGACTGATGGGGCCCACACATGATCGGTTTGTCCGATGAGAAAAGTCCATCGGACTGTTTTCATCTGTAAAACCGATCGTGTGTACACGGCATGACACTCCGGGCCCCGGCTACTACTGGCAAGATCACTCCGCCAGGGAAGGCAAGGAGATAAGCAGGCAGGCGGCTGGCCGGGACTTGAGCCAAGGCAGAAGAACATGTGAGCGAAGCTGAATGGGCACCCGAAACTGAAGAAATATTCCCTCCGCTCCGACCAGCACATGATCATCAGAAAGGGGCACAGATAAAGGAAAAAAAATACACCCCCCTAAACTAGTAGGAGCGGCGGAGTGGGGGGTGTGTAATTCAGATTTTTTTTTTATTCTGCACTGACCGTCTTTGAAATTGCCCCAGCCCCTGTTCAAATCCAATCCGGGGACAAAATCGGGGACAGACTTGGTCCGGGGACAGTGTCCTCAATCCGGGGACTGTCCCCTGAAACCGGGGATGTCTGGTCACCCTATTGTAATAGGAATAAAAGTGATCACATTTTTTAGTTATTTTTTTAAAGTGTAAAAATAAAAAAAAATAAGAAAAATAAATAAATAAATAATAATAAAAAAATATTAAAACGCCCCTGTCCCCGGTAGCTCGCGATCAGAAGCGAACACACATGTTAGTCCCACCCACATATGTAAACGCCGTTCAAACCACATATGTGAGGTATCACCGCGTGCGTTAGAGCGCGTGCAACAATTCTAGCACTAGACCTCCTCTGTAACTCTAACCTGGTAACCTGTAAAAAATTTCAAAGCGTCGCCTATGGAGATTTTTAAGTACCGAAGTTTGGCGCCATTCCATGAGTGTGCGCAATTTTAAAGCGTGACATGTTAGGTATCTATTTACTCGCCGTAACATCATCTTTCATATTTTAGAAAAAAAATTGGGCTAACTTTACTGTTTTGTTATTTTTTAATTCATGAAACCATTTTTTTCCCCCAAAAAAAGGCGTTTGAAAAATGATTGCGCAAATACCGTGCAAGAAAAAAAGTTGCAATGATCGACATTTTATTCCCTAGGGTGTCTGCTAAAAAAAACATATATAATGTTTGGGGGGTTCTGAGTAATTTTCCAGCAAAAGAATGATGATTTGTACATGTAGGAGAGAAGGGCCAGAATAGGCCCGGTATTAAGGTGGTAAAAAAAGCCCCGGTGTTGAAGTGGTTAAACATCGCCTACAATTGTTCAATGACATGACCGCCTTAATGGAGATTTTTTTTTTTTTTTTACTTTTTCTTTGGAGGGCTTCATTAACCCCCGTTGTGCGAGTTATTGCAAATGATGCAGACCAATGTGTCAGCCCACCGTATCCGTCCCCTTCACTTCCCGAACCTGAGTTACTGGAACATGAGAAACACATGAGACGTCTTCCTCCTTCCTCCCGGCTGTGAAACAATAACTACAGAAAGGAATTAATACAACCCCTCACAGTAGCCTAGCTGCCAATCATGTCCCATTCCATCACCGCACCGGAAGGGGGGGAAAATAACACTGAGCAAATTTTACTGCGATAACATCTGAAGTAATACACCAGGAATAAAAAATAAAAAAATAAAAAACATCTGCCATTAAGCCACAAAAAAATGGACGAACAAAGCCCGTTCTCATACTTTTTTTTTTCTCTAACAAGTGATATTCTCTGTTCCCCCTCCATACCAGCTGAAATCTGATTGTTAGTGCCTCCGACGACATAAGAGAGGGGCAGTGCCAGGACAAGGCCTTCTAAAGCCCAAGGCGAACATGCCAAACTGCAACCCCCCCCCCTATGATGTATGTATGAGCTTTATGTGTCAGCAAAAATCCCCCCCCCCAAAAAAAAAATTGAACACCAATCTGCATGCAGACCCCCAGGTGTGGCCCCGTCCATTGAGGGCGCACGGGCGCCGCACCCCCCTGTACATCGCCACCTCCCCTATCCATGCGTCCATCCCCTTTCAGGACATTGGCGCATAGATTCCATTGTGGGGGGGGGGGGGGTTTGAAGCACCAATAAGAGCAAGAGGCTCTAATAGGCTTCAATATAGGGTGAGCTCCCGGCCAGTCAGGAAGCGGGTTTTGACACCGGTCACCCGATTGGCTGAAAGGACAAGCGATCCAATTGGATGCCTAGGAGGAGGAAGGGAGGAGCTGGAAGCCGCCATGGAGGAGAGGACTTGGAGCCGAGCCACGATGGGGTAAGTGCCGGACCGACCAGCAAACAGGGTGCCGCCACTGCATACCCCCTAAGCATAAATTCCCCCTACTCCCAGTTCAAATACGCCCAGCTGAAATCCCCCCTCCCAGAATAAATCTTTGCCCTCCCATCCCCCAAATCCACCTCTTGCACAAATGTACCCCTCCTAACATAAATCCTCTACCACTCAAATTTCCCCTCCAAGTACACATCCTTTCCCACCACTCCAAACCCTCCTCCCAGCACACATCCCCCCTACTAGCACAAATCCCCTCAAAATTTCCCCTCCTAGCACAAATACCCCCAATCATTTCTACTAGTACAACCCCACCCCCCATTTACTCATATCACCTCTTCTAGCACAAACCCTCTTCCCCCATTCCCCCTCCCAACCCAAATTCCCCTAAATCTCCACTCCTAACATGTTCTCCCACATTTCCCATCCTAGAACAATTTTTACTGCTTGCTGCCCCCCCAAGTTCCCCCTCCAAACATAAATCCCCCCACCCAATCTACTTGCAAGGCCCCCCCACCACCTCGCATGATACCACAGTGTCCAGGGCAGCTTCCCCTCCTGCCCACCCCTTGTCCCGGCCCTGGAGAGGGGACTCTTGCAGCAAGTGTCATGCTAACCACACTGGTATGTGGGAAGCCAGGATTTTCGCATTAAAGGGGTTGTAAAGGTTTGTTTTTTATTTTCTAAATAGGTTCCTTTAAGCTAGTGCATTGTTGGTTCACTTACCTTTTCCTTTGATTTACCTTCTAAATGTTTTTTTTCTTTGTCTGAATTTCTCACTTCCTGTTTCTCCTCACTAAACTTCACACCATCATCCGAGTGGTGTGGAGTCAGCCAGAACAGCTTACTGAGGAGGAACAGGAAGTGAGAAATTCAGACAAAGAAAACAAAGAAAAAAAATATTTAGGAGGGAAATCGAAGGAAAAGGTAAGTGAACCAACAATGCACTAGCTTAAAGGAACCTATTTAGAAAATAAAAAACGAACCTTTACAACCCCTTTAAGTTCTGATAAGCTGTTCAAGTCTATGAAAAGGGTGACAATAGTGACTTTGTTACATTTTAACTTTTCAAAGAGCAATTATTTTAAGCGTTTCTAAAAGAGCTCTGAATTGCCACCAAAAGTTAACACCTCCCAGTTTGTATGCTTGGGCAAGGGGGGTAGGATTGGCAAACATGTGACTACAGTGATTGGCTGTCACAGTGGCCACATGATCAGAGACAGATTCCGTTGCCTACAGATTGTTAGTGGGGACCGAAAGCTGTCTTTGACAGCTTGTTCTGTGTGCTGGGTGTGCTCTCAGGCAGTGGCGGCTGGTGGAAATTGCATATAGGGGGTGGCCCAGAGAGAGGGGGCGGTGCCCGGGTGCCCCTAATGGACGGGCCGCCCTTGATCTCAGCTCAGAAACTTCGGCTCCCTAGTGATGCATATGCGCGGCATGTGAGCTTTCAAGCCCGCATTTTTGCTGCCGCACATATGTGCTACATAGGAGGCAACAGGTTAAGGTGCTAAGGAGCGGCCATCCTTCTCTTTGTTAGTTGGCACCTTCTGTGTGCTGCTCCCTCCACATCCCCCCTAATACTCACTTGAGTCCCCTCTCGATCCAGCGATGTGCACAAGAGTCTTGGCTGTCCCAGGACTCCCTCTCCTCATTGGCTGAGATAGCAGCAAGAGCCAATGGCTCCCAAAGCTGACGGTTACAGCCCGTGAGCCAATGAGAAGAGAGCGGGGCAGGGACAAGCCATGGCTCTATGTGCCTTATGGAGCAGGGCTCGCGAGCGAGCACGCACCAGTGCCCCAGTAGCAAGCGGCTTGCTATTGGGGCCACTGGTCAAAGGGGGAGGAGTCAGGAGGACCAGTGGGGAACCCGAGAAGAAGAGGATCGGGGGTGCCCTGTGCAAAACCACTACACAGAGCAGACAAGAATAACATGTTTGTTATTTTAACCACTTTGCGCCCGTCATACGACTAATGACGGCCGCAAAGTGGTTCTTAAATGCCGGGAGGCGGTCATTATACGGCCTCTGCTCCTTCGGCCACTGGGGGGCGCGCGAGCACCGACGGCGGCGCGCGCGCGTGCCCGGCGCATCACTGAGATGCCGATGCGCGTGCCTGGCGGCCGCGATGTCCGCCAGGCACCCGCGATCGGCCTGTACAGAGACAAGGACATGGATCTGTGTGTGTAAACACACAGATCCATGTCCTGTCAGGGAGAGGAGACCGATGCTGTGTCCCTTGTACATAGGGACACAGATCGGTCACCTCCCCCAGTCAGTCACCTCCCCCAGTCAGTCCCCTCCCCCCACAGTAGCAATCACTCCCAGGGCATACATTTAACCCCTTCCTCGCCCCCTAGTGTTAACCCCTTCCCTGCCAGTCACATTTATACAGTAATCAGTGCATTTTTATAGCACTAATCGCTGTATAAATGTGAATGGTCCCAAAAATGTGTCAAAAGTGTCCGATGTGTCCACCGCAATATCGCAGTCATGATAAAAATCGCTGATCGCCGCCATTACTAGTAAAAAAAAAAAAATAATAAAAAAAAATTCAGAATTCTATCCCCTATTTTGTAGGCGCTATAACTTTTGCGCAAACCAATCACTATACGCTTATTGCGATTTTTTTTAACCAAAAATATGTAGAAGAATACGTATCGGCCTAAACTGAGAAAAAAATTGTTTTTAAAAAAAAAATTGGGATATTTATTATAGCAAAAATCAAAAAATATTGTGTTTTTTTTCAAAATTGTCGCTCTTTTTTGGTTTATAGCGCAAAAAATAAAAACCGAAGAGGTGATCAAATACCACCAAAAGAAAGCTCTATTTGTGGGGAAAAAAAGTACGTCAATTTTGTTTGGGAGCCACGTTGCACGACCGCGCAATTGTCAGATAAAGCGACGCAGTGCCGAAAGCTGAAATTTCGCCTGGGCAGGAAGGGGGTATATGTGCCCAGTAAGGAAGGTGTTAAAAAAGCCAAACCTTTAATATGGCTTTAAGCAGCCAGTGAAGTCAGCATTCTCATCCTGTTTATTTGTGTGAGATCAGTCTCACAAGGATGTGGACAATGAGACGATAATGAGGTCCTCAAACTATGTGGAGGGAAGTTGTACTGAACACAGCGTCACCCTCATTCCTCCAAAATTCCTAAGTCGGTAACAAAGACGGTCACATTTAAATCTCATGTCTGCAAAGATTAAATCTCATGTCTGCAAAGAGCTGCCAGAGAAGGTGACACAGCCAATAAATCACAATCTGGTTCAAAGCAGATTGGACAGAACACAGGCCACCTAAGTCAAATAGGCTTTAAGATGGTTTACAAAATTTGAAAAGAAAGAACTTTTTGCCTCTGTGAATAAGCTACTTGTAGTGTAAACTCTGTTACATCCCTGTCTGGGCGTGGAAGCAAGTGATGCAGAAGGTTCTTTAAAGGTCAGAACTGCAACAGCAGAAGCAATGACAAAAAAAAAAAAAAAAAGCCTAAAAACTGCTCTAATGCTTCTATTACTGATATCAGCAAACATAACATGTAATGAACTGGTGCAGATCATAGAAAACAGCTTGTCAAGCTACAAGAAAGATTACAACATTGCACACAGGACATCGACTCACTGTGTCCAAAACTAAACCAGGTAATGTAAGATGGCTTCAGCTTTGGTCATCACCCCCAGGAGAAGTCTCTAATACGTGTTTCGCCTCCTTGGCCTCAACGATTAATTTCACTAGCTAGTAAAATGCACCCGAGGGACCTCTTCTTCAGTTAGAGAGCAGAGGCCCCTTGAGGCCTCACTGATTAAGCCCGTTAGGGGGTAAAATGCGTCTGAAGGATCTCTCCTGCAGGTGGAGAGCAGAGGCCCCTTGAGGCCTCAACGATTAAGCCCACTAGGGGCAAAACATGTCTGAGGGATCTCTCCTGCAGGTGGAGAGCAGAGGCCCCTTGAGTAGGGCTGTCACCTCATCCCTTTAAACCCGAACACATATGAATTACACAGGTTCTGAGGCTAATTAAATGCAGATAAAGCAACAAGTGAGTTTAATTACCACCTTAATCAGCCAGAACCTGTGTAATTAATATGTGTTCGGGTTTAAAGGGATGAGGTGGCAACTCTACCCTTGAGGTCTCAATGGCTAAGCCCACTAGGGAGCGAAATGCTTCTAAGGGATCTCCCTGCAGGTGGAAAGCAGAGGTCCCTTGAAGCCTCAACAATTAAGCCCATGGGGCAAAACACGTTTGAAGGATCTCTCCTGCAGGTGGAGAGCAGAGGCCCCTTGAGGTCTCAATGATTAAGTCCACAATGGGGTGAAACGCATTTGAGGGACCTCTCCTGCAGGTGGAGAGCAGAGGCACCTTCTGGGCTCAACAATTAAGCCCAATAGGAGACAAAACACATCTGAAGGATCTCTCCTGCAGGTGGAGAGCAGAGGCCCCTTGAGGTCTCAATGGTTAAACCCACTAGGGGGCAAAACATGCCTGAGGGACCTCTCCTGTGGGTGGAGAGCAGAGGCCCCTTGAGGTCTCAACGATTAAGCCCACTAGGGGCAAAACGTGTCTGAGGGACCTTTCCTGAATGTGGAGAGCATAGGCCTCTTGAAACCTCAATGATTACGTCCACTAGAAGGTGAAATGTATCTGAGAAACTTCTCCTGCGGGTGGAGAGCAGAGCTGAGGCCATCTTGCATTACCTGGTTTAATTTTGGTCATAGTGAGTCCGCGTCCTATGGGCTATTGGTTGCCATTTCTCTGTAGCAGATGCCGTGAACTGTGCATGTTTCAATTCCGACACATGGTTAGCCGCTCCCACGTGTGTGTAAAAAGGTTAACTGCTCAGTTAACCTGCCCCATGACAATCGCGCTCAGTCTTCTGGCTCTTAGATTGTTGTCCCAAAGCAGAAAAATCTCTGCACAGAAGAGGATGAGTGTGTAATCGTCACAGAGAGCACTGCAGATTGCATTTAAAATAATCAATGACATCCCCTGAATGGCTCCCTTTAAATGTGGATCCTTAAAGCAGCATCAGCATTGGGCCAAGTGCCCAAAATGGCTTCAGAAAATGGAGCAGCTCCATCCGGCGCACTCATAAAGATCCAGGCGTGGATAACACAAATTTGAACTGAAGGGCCATGATGACAGGTGAGCTTCCAGAGAGAATTCCTTGCTACATATTACAGCATAACACAGGAACTGTTGTGGAGATTCCATCTGATAAGACCCACGCAGCCCCGCGTATGTCAGAGAGGAATGACGCCATCGCCTAAGAATGACATTACGCCCTTCCGCTGGTGGCTCCTGCTGCATCAGTTGTTTTTTCTTTATTGTGGACAGCGATAAAGTCAAATCTTTAGTATGGGGCCCATGGAGTGTATTCAGAATAAGAGATCAGCTATAGGGCAAACTCAGGGCTTAGAAAAGGAAACAAATTGTTTCATTTAGTAGAATAAGTCCATGACAAGTCTTCTAAGTTGACTTAACAGATTATATATATATATATATATATATATATTTTTCATGTATACATGTTCAGGAATGAGTCAGCGCAACACTTATTACCTCTTGGAGAGATCACAGTACTCCTCCTGGCAATGCCTTCATCTGCTTTCCCCTCCAGGACGGAGCGTTCTGTATTCCCACCATCTACTTCCAGGACTGACATGTCAGCCTAGAAATGACACAATCATGTAATACTGGTGTCTGTGCAGTTCTTGGCTGTTCAAATGTCTGACACAGAACAGCTCCTTTTCCAGCCTCTCACCTTGTGACTTACTACAAAGTTACAATGTTGCACCCTCTCACCTTGTGACTTACTACAAAGTTACAATGTTGCAGCCTCTCACCTTGTGACTTACAACAAAGTTACAATGTTGCAGCCTCTCACCTTGTGACTCTCTACAAAGTTACAATGTTGCAGTCTCTCACCTTGTGACTCTCTACAAAGTTAAAATGTTGCAACCTCTCGCCTTGTAACTTACTACAAAGTTACAATGTTGCAGCCTCTCACCTTGTGACTCTCTACAAAGTTAAAATGTTGCAGTCTCTCACCTTGTAACTTACTACAAAGTTACAATGTTGCAGCCTCTCACCTTGTGACTCTACAAAGTGTGACAGCAGGAAGGTAAAGTCACCTGGTTGCATCCAGGGGGGTAGATATATTTCGCCCAGATTCAGGCTTTACGCCGATTTATACAGCTAGGTGGAGAGTTGTATAAGCCCAGCTGAGACTAGTGGGCTCATTGATGACTCATACCTCTAGGGAGAGGGCTGGGCGTCGTGCAGACAGGGAGTTGATGAGTCCAGCTGAACCTTGTCAGCTCATTTAGGCCTCTATAAGAAAGCCCAGATTCATTAGATGTTGGCTCATGCCTGGAAGCAGACCTGTGTGGACTGTCTAGGGAGAGTGAACCCCTGTGCGGTGAGAGAAAGCCTGTGTGGCTATATTTTGCTTGGACATTTAAAACCAGGGACTAGGACAGCACTAGGCTGATCCCAGTCGTTAGTTAGGAAACCTGTAAGTTTAGTCAGAGGTCAAGTTGACCAGGATTTATTTTGTGTTTGTTTTTTTTGCCTTGCTGTGTTTTTGTCACTGTAAATAGAAAATAAACCGCACCTTTTTTTGATTTTGAAAACCACAACCTCCGTCTGCTGGGCCTGTTTTTGGGTGGGGAGCCCATCCCGGGGGTCACACATACCCGCTGCCGAACTAGCCCCCTCACAGTTGGTGGAGAATGCGGGCAGTTTTTTTTTAAGCCAGCATGGAGGAGATACTGAAACAGCTGGCTCTAGCAAATGCCAATCAACAGCAGACAAATGCAGGTTTGCAAAGGAGCCTTGCAGCCCAGCAGCAAGCTCATCAACAGAGCCTTGCAACTTTACAACAGAGTCTGGAGGCTCAGCAACAAGCCCAACAGCAATCTGAGGCCCGCTTCATAGACCTGTTGCAGAAGCAAGAGCAGAGACTACAACAACAGATGGAAGCAGTAATGCAGCAACGTCCGCAGACCGGTGAGGAAAGCCGTCCCACTAATACCGCGTCCTTTGGGGTGAGTCGTTTATTGACAAAAATGACTGGAGAGGATGATCCAGAGGTATTTTTGACCACATTTGAAAGGACCGCTGAAAGAGAAAAGTGGCCTGAGGAGCAGTGGGCTGGACTGGTGGCTCCTCTGTTAACGGGTGAATCGCAGAAAGCTTACTATGACCTAGAGCCTGACCAAGCAAAAGACTATGTGATGCTAAAAGCTGAAATATTGGCAAGGCTGGGTGTCACCCTGGCTGTCCGGGCTCAGCGTGTGCATAACTGGACTTTCCAGCTTGGAAAACCCCCCAGGTCTCAAATGTATGATCTCATTCACCTGAGCAGAAAGTGGCTACAGCCAGAGACTTTGTCCGCACCAAAGATTGTGGAACGTGTTGTAATGGATCGGTTTTTGAGAGCTCTTCCTACTGCCATCCAAAAGTGGGTAAGCCATGGAGACCCAGAGACGGCCGATGGTCTTGTGGATCGTGTGGAGAAATACTTGGCTACAGAGAACCTGACGGCCTCTTCCAGAGACACTCGGACTTTCCACCCTAAGACCAGACCATCCCCAGGGGCGGATAAGATGATTCCAAGGGGTAAGGGTGGAGAGAGTGAGAGGGTGGGAGCTCTACCCCAAGTTTGGCGAGAACAGCCTGGGAAATCAGCGGCTCAAGAGGCGGCAAGAAGGATCATTTGCTACCGCTGCCGGCAAGCGGGACATATTGCAGCAAATTGCCCGGTTTTGGAGGAACCCATGCAGTGTGACTTTCTGACGGGCAGACGTCAGTCGCTGTGTGCGACAGTCGCATGCACTGCCATTCGGGGAACTGAGAAACATTTATGCAAAATGTGTATTAATGGTAGAAATGTTGTGGTATTGCTGGATTCAGGTAGCCTTGTGACCCTGATAAAGGCTGAGTTAGTTAAAACAGAGGTCTCTGGGAATAGCAAGGTAGCCGTTATTTGTGTGCATGGGGACACCCGAGAGTATCCAGTGACTACAGTGTGTTTCGAGACCCCCAAAGGTACCCTTTCTCATCCAGTGGGCTTAGTGTCTCAGTTACCGCATGACGCCATTGTGGGAAGGGATTTTCCGAAGTTCTGGGAACTGTGGGATGATCATGAGCCCCCCACTGGTGCCCCTATGTACCAGGAATATGATAGCCAGAACTCCTCTGAGAGTGGTGAGGACTCTCCCGAATTTCCCTTGTCAGTATTGGCAGGGGAGACTCAAGAAACTGGAGAGGAGCCCACCTCCTCAGACGAAAACCTACCGTCTGTGGAGTTTTCTGATCTTGAGGTTCACAGGGAAAACTTTGCCACAGAACAGTTGAAAGACCCCGCCCTAATAAAGGCACGGGAAAACGTAGTGAAAATAGATGGCGAGTTAGTGAACCCAGATAATACCTGCACTTACCCATACTTCAGCGTAGAGAAGGACCTACTGTATCGGGTGGCAAAAAGGGCAGAAGAAACCGTTGAGCAGCTGGTGGTGCCCAAACCTTACAGGAAGTTGGTGTTGGAGTTGGCCCATGGGCACATTCTTGGAGGTCATCTGGGGACAGAGAAAACCCGAGAGAGGGTATTACAGAGATTCTATTGGCCTGGGGTGATGAAGGACATAGAAAATTATTGTTCCTCCTGCCCTGTGTGTCAGAGGTCGGCCCCGATGCCACACTTCCGTAGCCCGCTGGTCCCTCTACCCATCATTGAGGTCCCGTTTGAGAGAATCGCAATGGATTTGGTAGGTCCTATAATCAAGTCCGCTAGGGGGCACCAGTACATATTGGTTATAATGGACTATGCCACCCGTTATCCAGAAGCGATCCCTCTCAGAAATACCTCGGCCAAAACCATAGCCAAAGAGCTATCTCTTGTTTTTAGCCGGGTGGGTATTTGTAAAGAACTGCTTACGGACCAAGGTACACCCTTTATGTCCCGGGTTATGAAGGAGCTGTGTAAATTGTTCAAAGTGACGCAATTACGTACATCTGTGTATCACCCCCAAACCGATGGGCTGGTTGAAAGATTCAACAAAACCCTAAAACAAATGTTGAAGAAAGTGGTGGATAGGGATGGAAAGGATTGGGACTGTCTACTTCCTTATTTGATGTTTGCTATTAGGGAGGTGCCCCAATCCTCTACGGGATTCTCCCCCTTTGAGTTACTGTATGGGAGACACCCAAGAGGGCTGTTGGATATTGCCAAGGAAACTTGGGAAAGTGAGAGTTCTCCCCACAGGAGTGTGATTGAGCATGTCGCCCTGATGCAAGATCGAATTGCACAGGTAATGCCCATCGTGAAGGAACATTTGGCCCAAGCGCAGTTGGCACAGCAGAGAGTGTACAACCGTGGAGCCAAGACCCGTACCTTTTCCCCGGGGGATAGGATATTGGTACTTGTCCCTACGGTTGAAAGTAAATTCCTTGCCAAATGGCAAGGCCCCTACGAGATAATGGAAAAAGTGAGCGAAGTGAATTACAAGGTCAGACAACCAGGAAGGCGAAAGCCCGAACAGATCTATCACGTTAATCTGTTGAAAGCCTGGAGGGATAGAGAGTCCCTAGTCGCAGACACTTGGTCACCAGCTCAAACTGGTTGCGTGATTCCTGAGGTTGGAATCGCAGCCACCTTGTCACAACCCCAACAACAGGAGGTTAAGGAGTTTGTGCTTCGCAACAAGGAGGTATTCTCTGAGCTGCCGGGACAAACATCTGGGGTAGAGCATGACATTATTACCCCGCCCGGTGAAAGGGTGAAGTTAAAACCCTATCGGATCCCAGAGGCCCGACGGGAGGCAATACGGGAGGAAGTACAGAAAATGCTGAACTTAGGGGTGATAGAGGAGTCCCAAAGTGATTGGTCTAGTCCCATTGTGTTGGTGCCTAAACCGGATGGGAGCTGGCGATTTTGTAACGATTTTCGTCAGTTGAACAAAGTTACAAAATTTGACACCTACCCCATGCCACGTATAGATGAGTTGATCGACCGGCTGGGAACAGCCCGATACATGACGACTCTTGACCTCACAAAAGGGTATTGGCAAATCCCCCTGGCCAAGTCAGCCAAAGAGAAAACCGCATTTGTAACCCCAGACGGGGCGTTCCAATATAAAAGAATGCCGTTCGGGTTACAGAATGCGCCGGCCACATTCCAGCGGAAAATGGACCAGATGCTGAGGCCCCATCGGAAGTATGCTGCGGCTTACCTGGATGACGTAATTGTCCATAGCACAGATTGGGCCTCACATCTGCCAAAAGTGCAAGCAGTCCTGGACTCTGTTCGGGAAGCAGGGTTTACGGCTAACCCCAAGAAGTGTACCATTGGGCAGGAGGAGGCCAAATATCTTGGGTACACCATTGGGAGGGGAGTAATAAAACCCCAACTCAACAAAGTCGAGGCCATCCAGAGTTGGCCACGTCCCAACAGCAAGAAGCAGGTACGAGCCTTTCTGGGAATCGCTGGGTATTATCGGCGATTCATTCCCCACTTTGCTTCTAAGGCTGTGCCCCTAACCAACCTGACGAAGGGGAAAGGGTCGGTCATGATTAAATGGACCCCCGAGGCTGAGGCAGCATTCCAATTCTTGAAACAAGCCTTATGTAGCCAGCCAGTGTTGTACTCACCCGACTTCTCTAAAGACTTTGTCGTACAAAGTGATGCGTCAGATGTGGGGTTAGGAGCAGTATTGTCCCAGGTCTGGAACGGGGAAGAGCACCCAGTCATTTACCTCAGCAGGAAGTTGAAGTCCCATGAGGTAAATTACGCCACCGTTGAAAAGGAGTGTTTAGCGGTGAAGTGGGCTCTAGATTCCCTTCGGTACTACCTGCTAGGTAGGCACTTTGACATGGTTACGGATCACGCTCCGTTAAAGTGGATGGCTCAAAACAAGGAAACAAATAGAAGAGTGAATAGGTGGTTCCTGGCCCTCCAGGAATTCAACTTCACAGTAAAGCATCGCCCTGGCGTTCAAATGGGGAATGTGGATGCTTTGTCTCGAGTACATGAATGCCTGATTGCTGGTGTTCCAACCCCGAGGTTAAAACAAGAGGGGGGGGTATGTGACAGCAGGAAGGTAAAGTCACCTGGTTGCATCCAGGGGGGTAGATATATTTCGCCCAGATTCAGGCTTTACGCCGATTTATACAGCTAGGTGGAGAGTTGTATAAGCCCAGCTGAGACTAGTGGGCTCATTGATGACTCATACCTCTAGGGAGAGGGCTGGGCGTCGTGCAGACAGGGAGTTGATGAGTCCAGCTGAACCTTGTCAGCTCATTTAGGCCTCTATAAGAAAGCCCAGATTCATTAGATGTTGGCTCATGCCTGGAAGCAGACCTGTGTGGACTGTCTAGGGAGAGTGAACCCCTGTGCGGTGAGAGAAAGCCTGTGTGGCTATATTTTGCTTGGACATTTAAAACCAGGGACTAGGACAGCACTAGGCTGATCCCAGTCGTTAGTTAGGAAACCTGTAAGTTTAGTCAGAGGTCAAGTTGACCAGGATTTATTTTGTGTTTGTTTTTTTTGCCTTGCTGTGTTTTTGTCACTGTAAATAGAAAATAAACCGCACCTTTTTTTGATTTTGAAAACCACAACCTCCGTCTGCTGGGCCTGTTTTTGGGTGGGGAGCCCATCCCGGGGGTCACACATACCCGCTGCCGAGCTAGCCCCCTCACAAAAGTTACAATGTTGAAGCCTCTCACCTTGTGATTTCCTACAAAGTTACAATGTTGAAGGCTCTCACCTTGTGATTTCCTACAAAGTTACAATGTTGCAGCCTCTCACCTTGTGATTTCCTACAAAGTTACAATGTTGCAGCCTCTCGCCTTATGACTCGCTACAAAGTTACAATGTTGCAGCCTCTCACCTTGTGACCTACTACAAAGTTACAATGTTGCAGCCTTTTGCCTTGTGACTCGCTACAAAGTTACAATGTTGCAGCCTCTCACCTTGTGACTCGCTACAAAGTTACAATGTTGCAGCCTCTCACCTTGTGACTTACTACAAAGTTACAATGTTGCAGCCTCTCACCTTGTGACTCGCTACAAAGTTACAATGTTGCAGCCTCTCACCTTGTGACTTACTACAAAGTTACAATGTTGCAGCCTCTCACCTTGTGACTCTCTACAAAGTTACAATGTTGCAGCCTCTCACCTTGTGACTCGCTACAAAGTTACAATGTTGCAGCCTCTCACCTTGTGACTTACTACAAAGTTACAATGTTGCAGCCTCTCACCTTGTGACTCGCTACAAAGTTACAATGTTGCAGCCTCTCACCTTGTGACTTACTACAAAGTTACAATGTTGCAGCCTCTCACCTTGTGACTCTCTACAAAGTTACAATGTTGCAGCCTGATCACAGGGGAAGAGGAGACTGAGGAAATGCTTTATTTTGCTTGCAGCAGACTGATGACACCATTTCAGCCTAGGCGCAGTCACTGACTGGAGCACAGAAATGTCTTCTCAGTGTTAAAAACTATGCTGATCAATGCGAAATGTTAGAAATATGTTACAAAGTTACAATGTTGGGGGAGAGGATACTGAGAAAATGCTTCCCTCTGCCTGCAGCACAAAAGACAGTCTTCCTAGGGCAATATGAGACACTCTGCCAGGGACATGATGAGCACAAGATGCACTTTGCCAAGGGCATATCAACCATAACATACGCACTGCCAGGGCCATGATCAGGGCCATGGTCAGTGCAAGAGACGCCCTACCAGAGACAAGCTGAGCACAAAAGACACTCTTTCTGAGCCATTATGAACACAAGTGTAGCCAAGTGCTTGGCTAAGAATGCAGAGTGAGAGAAACACTGGCTGCAGCTGCTCCCTGTAGCTGCTACCCTGCTGAACTGGTTAACAGCTATATCAGCCAGAGGAGGGAGCTGCTGAACAGGAAGAGTTCAATAGAATGAGTCAGGCAGCACTGTACTATGGGAACTGTAGTCCAGAGGAGAGAGAATCTACTGTAATTAACAACTTTTGGAACTGCATTTTCCAGAGAGAGATTGCCAGGAGGGGAAAGAGCTGGATTTTCTCAAGCTGTACAGGACACAGCCTCCTTTTGCCGTGAGGGAGGCCAGAGAGTGCACCTCACTGCCCAGTGTGCACCACCACTGCTGCATATCAGGGGCCCAAGCAGGATCCGGAGCACTGAGTAGGGGGGAGATGTCAACAAAAGTCACTTGGGTACAGAGCAGAGAGTAGTCTAATTGCTATGTGTGACCGAATGGTGAGCTGCAATATCGTTGGGACTGGTGAGCTGCTGCTGTGGGGATTTACTATCTGCTGCTGGAAAGACTGAGCCCTTTAGGAACTGACCATACAGCCATATTGTAGTCTGATTGGTCCCTGCAGGCTTGACTGGGACTATTCTCATGTGCAATGGTAAAACATGGCCCCAACAAAAGCCGGCTGAAGAGGTAGGACTAAAGACTAAAGTCCCTTTAAAGCTGCTACACAGAGACATGCACCTATTGCTTATGCTAAGAGGTATCCCTTAGGGGACACTGACTCTAGACTACTCTGCCAGGGCTATGAGTAAGAGATACTCTACCAGGAATAGGATTAGCACAAGCAATAATCTGCCAGGAATATGACGAGCGCAAGCGATAATCTACCAGGGACATGATAAGAAGAAGAGATACTCTTCCATGAACATGATGAACACAATAGACACTGACTCTAGACTACTCTGCCAGGGTGATGAGCATAAAAGATGCTCTACCAGGAATAGGATTAGCACCAGCAATAACTCTTCCAGGGACATGATGAGCAAAAGCAATAATCTGCCATGGACATAATGAACACAAGTGACATTGTTCTAGGGCAGGGGTGTCAAACTCAATTTCATTGCAGTCCGCATCGGAATTATGGTTGCCCTCAATGGGCCAGTTGTATCTGTAGACAAGATGTCCAGATCACCACAACCCCCTTACATCAGATGTCAAGAGCCCCCCCCCCCCAACATTAGAAGTCAAGAGTCCCGCACCCTCCCTTACATCACAGTGCACCCCCCTTTACCTTGTGCTGCTGCCAGAAAGAAGCTGGGGATGGAGCTGGGAAGCAGGAATTGCAGGGTCTGGAGGAGTACCAGGGGAGGGTTGGAGCCAGCTGAATGGTGAGACCAGGGGAGGTGGAGACGAGGGGGTGCTGCAGCTAGATCTGTAGGGGGCACAGGATCTGTAGACGGCGTTCTGTCCTCTTCTCTGCTGCCAACTGCTGAGACAAGGTGGGGGGGGAGGGCAGAAACAAGGGAGTTGCCACAGCTGCAAGAGAGGTGCGAGGGCCAGATGAGATGGCCTGGAGGGCCGGATTCGGCCCGTGGGCCTTGTGTTTGCCACATGTGTGCTAGGGATATGATGAACACACAAGACATCAAGACATTTTTCCAGGGACACGATGAACACAAAGGACGTTCTGCCAGTGAAATGATGAACACAGAAGACAGTCTACAAGGAACATGATGAGTACAGAAGCATGGACGTCCACAGAACTTTTTTCAGGGGGGGGGGGGGGCATCATTTTAAGGTCACCCATGCAATATAAAAATATCTTTCCAGTGGCTCAGCGACTGACTGCACTGAGTAGGCGGTGCCGACGCCGGCCGGATCTGCACAACATGTACACAGGCAGGCAAACAATCACTGAAGACGAGCGACGGAACGGCCGAGCTGCCGAGCCATCTCATCCGATGATCGGGCCGGGGATGAGGGAGGGACATCAGATGTGTCAGGACAGAGAGCAGCCGGCTGCCACGGTGGACACTGCAGCTGTCAACACCTTCTTGATGATTCTATGGGGGGGAGGGGGCAATTGCCCCCCCCCCCACCCCCACCCTTGACCCTACCTGCAGATGCCCATGCACAGAAGACATTCCGCCAGGGATATGATGAGCACAGGAAACACTCTTCTGGGTTCGTGATGGGAAGACACTTTACCAGGGACATATCAACCATAACGTACACACTGCTAGGACCATGGTCACTGCAAGAGATATTCTGCCAAGGACATGCCAAGCATAACAGACACTCTGTCAGGGACATGATAAGTACAATAGACACTGTAACAAGGACATGTTAATCAAAAGCCACCTCTATTAGAGAATAGTTCCCTGTATCAAGCAAGAAGGCCAATTATTCACTTTGGCAGCTGCTTTATAAAGGCTAAGGTGGAAGATTCGTGTCATATGGGGGGCTTTTAATGGTAAAATACCTCCTAATTAATTACTTAAATATAAAAAATAAAATGGAAACTACAAAACTGAGCCCTCCTCCTAGTCCAGCGTAATAAAACATTTTCCCCAAAGAGATGGGACAGCGGCCACAAGGGCTGACACCATTAAGTCTTGTTTTCAGCAATGCTATTTCGCTGAATTATGAAGCCAATATCATGTTTTCCGTGTCATTAAAAGCCTTTTCAGGGACCGGGTACAAAAAAAACAAAAACTTCTGCTACCCAACCAGCAGCAAAATATTATTCTACACCTAGTTAATCCTTTGTCATTATATCCATGTTTAACATGTTCGGGATCTCTGCTGAAAGAAAATGTTATATGGAGCATCGTCACGGGAATGCGAAGCTTGACCCCCGGGGACGCCTGACGCCACGTCCTTTTTTTTTTTTTACGAAACACACAGCTGCGCGCTCTTAAGTCAGGGGGAAGCCGTCATATCGGAATTATGCGGCTGGGAAACCGTGCAGATTTTCACAGGTTTTGGGTTGAATTCACAGACTAATGAGTGTCTCTTTTTTTTTTTTTTACACTTGGTTAAAGTTTACGGTTTGCCATGGAAACACAACAATGGATAAGCTTGGGGCCCACCTAGAATGTCTACCTCCCCCGTCCCCCCCCCATGTATAGACCACTCAGCAGTCAGAGAAAACAGCACATCTAGTAGACACAGGTTTAAATTTGACTTTATTTTGCAATCGGCTATTTTATAAAGGCAACATTTTTATTTATTTCTGAAAATTAAGACCTGCTAACTTGTTTCCTTAAAGCTGAAGTTTCGGTATGAGCTAATGTGCACAGTTTACATTGGTCCACCTGTTTACATTCCTTGTACCGTATAGACTCGAGTATAAGCACATTTTTTTGTGCTGAATGTGCCCCCCTCGGCTTATACTCGAGTCACCTTTTTTCGCCTGATCTCCCAGAATATGGGGACCCGGTACTGGCTGGCCAGAGGTCCTCTGGACCCCAAACTTGGCACACTTGTAGCCCCACTCTTCCTCTACAAGTGTGCGAAGATTGTTGTCCAGGGGACCTACAGGCGGGGAGCACCGATTTTTCAAATCCGGGCACCCCTTCCATAGACTCCCATGTTAACCGGTAATTTCTCTGGTGAATTTGGGGACCCAGTACCGGCCCCATTTCTCCTCTACAGGTGTGCAAAGTTTGTTATCTAGGGGACCTACGGCCGGGGAGCACCGATTTTTCAAAGCCGGGCACCCCTTCCATAGACTCCCATGTTAAACGTCAGTCTAGTCATGGGCACAGTGAGGCATGGGCACAGTGAGGCATGGGCACAGTGAGGCATGGGCACAGTGAGGCATGGGCACAGTGAGGCATGGACACAGTGAGGCATGGGCCCAGTGAGGCATTGGCACAGTGAGGCATGGACACAGTGAGGCATGGGCACAGTGAGGCATGCACATGGACACAGTGAGGCATGCAGATGGACACCCTAGGCTTATACTCGAGTCAATACGTTTTCCCAGTCTTTTGTGGTAAAATTAGGTGCCTCGGCTTATATTCGGGTCGGCTTATACTCGAGTATATACGGTATATATGGTCCATGCTTGTGGGATCCCCATGGAAGTTGGAAATCAATGTAGCAATCAATGTAGCAGACACCGCTACTACACCACAACTACACACCACTGCTACACTGCTACTACACCACTACTACACCACAACTACACACCAATACTACACCACTACTACACTGCTACTACACCACAACTACACACGGCTACTACACCGCTACTACACTGCTACTACCCCGCTACTACATGACAACTATACACCGCTACTACACTGCTACTACACCACTACTACACCGCTAGTACTGAGACTGCTGCTAGCGTTCACATCCCGTGCCAGGCAGCTGACCTGCTGCATTATGAACACAGGAGACCGCTCTCTTGGCATCAGTGGCGGCTGTTTTTTTTTGGGAGGGGGGCATAGATCGGGTAACCCGCACCCCCCCGGTCCAGGTCAGTTAGGAGCCCAGGACTTACCCCATCTATGGCGGGGCTGCGCTACCTGACGGGCAACAGCTTCCCCTTCCCCTTCTCTCCTCCTCTGCATCACTGCGGCTTCCCCTTCCACTCTATGGCGGGCAGCGTACATTTCAGGACGCCGGGTGCATGAATTCCTATGCATGAATTCCTATGGTAGGGATGGGCAGGGGGTGTGTTTTTTGAAGCACTGATTAGAGCCAGGGGCTCTAATAGGCTTCAAAATAGGGTGTTGCAACCGTAAATGAATATGCCCCTCGAAGCCCGATCCCCGCCGCTGCCTGGTGCCCCGATCCACGCCGCTCCTCGGATGCCAGATCCCCGCCACTGCCTGATGCCCCGATCCCCGTCGCTCCTCAGATGCCCGTCGGTGCCCGATCCCCACTGATGCCCGCCGCCTAGATAGGGAAGGCCGACGGTGGACCGACCAGCAGACAGCGGGGGGGGGCAGGGATTTGAGGTGCCGCGGCGGGGGGAGTTGGGTTGTTTGCCGCCGCCCCCCCCCCAAGCAAAGAAAACACCAGCCGCCACTGGTGCTGGGAACATGATACTAAAGCATCTAATGGTGGGAGTTCTTCACAGGTTTTCTTAAGTCATAAAAAGACACTAAAGGGGTTGATTTACTAAAGGCAAATAGACTGTACTTGCCAAAGTGCAGTTGCTCCAGAGCTTAGTAAATGAGGTAAAGCTACACTTAGGAAAGAATACCCAATCACGTGCAAGGAAAAGAAAAACTAAAACAGCATTTTTGCTTGCACATGATTGGATGATGAAAGTCAGCAGAGCTTCTGCTCATTTACTCAGCTCTGGAGCAACTGCAACTTTGCAAAGTGCACAGTCTATTTGCCTTTAGTAAATCAAAATGAGGCTTCTTGTTTCGCTTTGCCGGATCCAAGCTGGATGAAAATGATATTTCTCACACATTATGCAGGGCTCAGTGTGGACCAAAACTGTACACTTCTCAAAAGACATCAAGTAGAGAGGATCCGAGTGATTCTAAAAGGATACGCACCTCATCCCAGTATAATAAAAAGGAAAAGAGAGTGGGATTGTAGCGGTGCTGGAAACAAATGGTACATATGAACAATATACGTAAAAATATATATATTTATTTTATTAATACAGACGTATACGAAAAGGTTCAATTAAAATTGATTATCAGAGCAGATGTTGGAATATATAATATAATGCAGCGTACACACGTCCGTTTTTAATGTCATTTTTAAAACCGTCGTTTTTCTCGTTGTTTTTTTTTCTCGTTTCCTCTCAACCCTGTCTTGCGTACACACGATCATGAAAAAAACCGCTCGAGCAAAGCGCAGTGACGTACAACACGTACGACGGCACTATAAAGAGGAAGATCCGTTCGAATGGCGCCACCCTTCATGTTAGTAAAGTTTGGTGTACGACGATTCGCGCTTTTCAGCCTCGTGCTTTTCAGTCCGTTACAGCGTGACGAATGTGCTATCTCCATTACGAACGCTAGTTTTACCAGAACGAGCGCTCCCGTCTCATCACTTGATTTTGAGCATGCGCGTTTTTTTTCCCCTCGTAAAAGCATACACACTACCGTTTTTCACGACGTTAAAAAAAAAAACGACATGAAAAACGACGTGAAAAAATAGAGCATGTTCGAAATTTTTAATGCCCGTTTTTCACGTCGTTAAAAATGCTCTGGAGCCCACACACGGTCGGTTTTAATGCCCATTTTTAAAAATGGCATTTTTAACGCCATGAAAAACGATCGTGTGTACGCGGCATTATACACCAGTCCGTAACCCAGCTCTAACATAAAATATAGAAACATAATAACAAGAATTAGAATAACACATATCATATCTGACATATGATATGTGTTATTCTAATTCTTGTTATTATGTTTCTATATTTTATGTTAGAGCTGGGTTACGAACTGGTGGTCCCAGAATAATTCCCCTGAGGAAGCCTGATTGGCGAAAACATGTAGGGATAAGACATTCTCCTGTGACCACCCCACTTTTTGAAACTTGGGAAACCAGCGACCCACTATTTCCAACATCTGCTCTGATAATCAATTTTAATTGAACCTTTTCGTATATGTCTGTATTAAAAAAATATATATATATATATTATTTTACGTATACTGTTTATATGTACCATTTGTTTCCAGCACCTCTACAATCCCACTCTCTTTTCCTTTTTATTCTCAAAAGACATCTCCACTCCAGATCCCTGTTTGGCTAGAGGTTTCAGCGGCACAGCTCCCCGTAGCTAAACCGAATTTCCAGCACCTGTACTGATTTGCATCCAATGTATCCGAGTGCGGGTCAGTGTTGGCCAAAATGGACACAGAAGGTTGAGATGTGTTTTGCGTTTTCTCTGCCTACCTTACAACAAACAACCCAATGCAGAGACATGTACACCGTTATT
Organism: Rana muscosa; assembly: GCA_029206835.1. Classification (NCBI taxonomy): domain Eukaryota; kingdom Metazoa; phylum Chordata; class Amphibia; order Anura; family Ranidae; genus Rana; species Rana muscosa. The sequence continues at coordinate 322,606,217 of CM055128.1, forward strand.
ATGATGTCTCATTTATTACTAGAAATTCTGTTGTGCCTGATGGTCCTCCAATATGAAGCCTATTCCCAGGTTGCAACATTTAACGCCATCCAGATATTACCCGCTGCCACCTCTGAGAAATAACAGTGTCATTAACACATTACTCTAATGCTGTTTTAAATATTACATTAGACATTTTTTTTTTTTTTCTTAAGTAAACATTGGTCTCTCTCTCTCTCTCTTCGGAAGCGTCTGAGGTGCCGCCATCAGCTTATTGTGGCTCAGATGTTTTGACGTAATCCAATTAAAACGTTCCAAACTTCATTTTCGCTGAAACACAATCAATTGTAACTCATTTTCCAATCGCGCTGCTCGCCCTAATTGCGGGGCCCTGCGCCTCCGATGACTACGCGGGTAAGTAAATTAGGGGGCGCCCCCCCCGTTGTACGAGCAAATCGCTACTCACAAATGACAAGCCTGAAGGTAACTGATGAGTGCGCCACGCTTGATTCAATCATAAAAAAAAAAAGAAAAAAAACACAAAACACATTTTGCTTCCTTAATAAAAGAAAAATATAATGAAGTCAAATTAAAACATAAAAAGAAAAAAAGAAAAAAAACTCATCAGTATGGATGTGTTGGAAGCAATAATAATAATAATACTAATATGTATGAGAAAAAAAAAAAACAAAAAAAACGAAATGTGGAAAATTAAGTTAAAGGCAAGGAAATTCGTTTTTATCTACAGCTGTGCAATAATGTGTTCATTTACTGAGAAGAACCAAAAAAAAAAATATATAATTAAAAAGTCAACCAGTGAGGATGTTATGCAGAATTTATGTAAAATACGAGAGGGGAAATAAATGTGTAATTTTTTTGTTGTTGAGTTGATCTCATTTGATTCATCTAAATTAACCACTTCAATACCAGGCACTTACGCCACTTCCTGCCCAGGACAATTTTTAGCTTTTAGCGCTGTCACACTTTGACTGACAATTGCGCGGTCATGTAACACTGTACCCATATGACATTTTTATCATTTTCTTCCCACAAATAGAGATTTCTTTTGGTGGTATTTGATCACCTCTGGGGTTTTTATTTTTTGCTAAACAAACTAAAAAAGACCAAAATTTTGGGGGGAAAAAATGAGTTTTTCTTAGTTTCTGCCATAAAATTTTGTTTTCCCCTTCACTGACGGGCACTGATGAAGCGGCACTGATGAGGAGGCACTGATAAGTTGGCACTGATGAGGAGGCACTGATATATAGAATTGATGGGCACTAATAGGCGGCACTGATATGCAGCACTGATGGGCACTGATAGACGGCACTGATGGGCACTGATAGGTGGCACTGATGGGCACAGACAGGGGGCTGTGATGGGCACAGACAGACGGCTGTGATGGGTACTGACAGGCGGCTGTGATGGGCATTGACAGGCGGCACACTGATTGGCAATGATAGGCGGTACTGATTGGCACTGGCAGGTAGCACTGATGGGCAGCACTGGTGATGAGGTACTGATAAGTACTGACAGATGTTATTGCTGGGCAGTGATTGGCACTGTGGTGGGCAGTGATTGGCACTGGCAGAATTTAATGTTGGGACATTGCTGGGCACTGGTTGTCAGGTGATTGGCACATCTGAGGGGGCTGTGCTGATAATTAATGTGCTGATTATCAGCACAGACCCCCCCACCTCTGACAGGGAGAGCCGCCGATCGGCTCTCCCTGTCAGCGCGAACCGGGGAATGCCGTTTACCGGCACTTCCTGGTTCACGCGATAATCAGCTGTGATTGGTCACAGCTGATCACGTGGTAAGAAGCCTCTGACAGAGGCTTCTTATCATGAGCGGTGATGCAGGGTGTCAGACTGACACGCCGCGCTGCACGCCCCCACGAGCGCGCGCCGGCATGTTATCCTGCTGGACGTCATATGACATCCATTTAGGATAACAGAACCACTTCCCGGCCGTCATTCTGCATACGGTGGGCGGGAAGTGGTTAAAGAAGACTTTTCAGGATGCATTAATGTGGGGCGACATGAGACGTTAGACTTGGGTTTAAAAATAAAATATAAAAATGAAAGGCCCTTTAAGGCCTGGTTCACACCTATGCAGGTTGCAGTTTGCATATTCCAGGTGCATTTTGCATTTTTTCAATACATGTTTTGGATCCATTAAAAGTCTTTGGAACCAAAAACCAGAAAAAAAGTCCCTGGCCCTAAAATGCACAGATGTAAAAGTGACCCATAGGAAACCATGTTATATGAACTGTAGTGTGTTTCTGCAAAACTGAAAATGCACTAAAAAAATGCATAGGTGTGAACCAGGCCTTAGTGTACCTGTAATTAGACATTGTGACGGAAGTCACTTTGGGCGGGGGGGGGGGGGCTTGTGGAACCCAGCTTACCTTGGAGAGCTCTCCAAAATCCTTGTCCAGCTCTCCTGGCCCCTCCTATGTGTAAGTCACCCCATGTCTATTAGAGGCACAGGATGAGCGAGAACTCCAGTCGGGTCTGTCCGAACCCGGCTCATCGTACAACCACACCGGACTGTGTTATCCAGGGTTCTATATGTGTGGCTTGGGACATTATTGTTTATGAGCAATATCCTTTAAGAAATGTATGAAGATGGATGATTTCACCTTTAAGATTGCTAGAATCTTGTAGGAGTATTTCACAGACCATTTCTAGATAGTTTGAGGTGGGGTGGGGGTTGTTATGTGTTTGTATCCCATTGTTCTATTGTGTCTGTCTGGCTTGGGAGAAAAGTATTATGGGATGTAGATGTATGTGGATTAGCTGTGGGAGGGGGGATTTCTCCAGCAGCCCCTCCCAAAGACAGTCTACTGATGAGAAGTTTGAATCCACCCGTGTCATGCTGTGGGTGGAGGTAAAGTCTACCCCACCCTGTTTCATTATGCAAAGGGAGAGGTAATTGTCCCCTGAGTGTATATCTGTTGTTACATGTGTTTGAATAAACAGTCTGATGTTTTCACTAGGCTTGTGCAATTCGTTTCGTAACGAATCGAAATTCGTCCGAATTTAGCAACTTTCGGACATTCGGAAGCATTCGAATTTCCGAACAAAGCAATTACGAATAAAACCAAATCAGAAATAAATTATACCGCAAATAGCGAATGCCCGAATGTCTTCGGCATAATTCGTTATGAAAAAAGTTACGAATGTACGAATCCATACGAAGCACAATAACACTCACTCTGCTCTCTGCTTCTCCCTCACCGTGCTGAACCCTCTCAAAATGGTGTACAGGGGGGCGGAGGCTATAGCCGCATGCAAAAAACGAAAGTAAAATACGAGATTTCTAATCGTTACAAATAACCGCTATGTATTTAGAAAAGTACAAATCCATTCGAAGCACATTAGGCATAATAGGCAGCGTCGTTGTGAGAGAGACACGGAAAATTACGAATCAACGAACCCAAAAAAAGTTAAGAAAGTAGGAGTTGTGTCCAGAATCAACGAAAAACAATGTACTCTACCGAAAGTACGAATTATAAATCAACGAAAAATTCAACGAAAAATAAGATTGCGAAAATACGAATGAGTCCGAACACGAAAAATCCCGTCTAGCAAAATTACGAATGATTACGAATCAACAGGACCGAAAAGAAACGAACCAAAACTACACAAATTTTTCCGTTGTGCACAAGTCTAGTTTTCACCCTACACTGAGTTTAGGGCTAGTGACTGGGTGGGCTAAGGGACCTTGGATCTTGCTGGTACAAAGGAAGCTTATACACAGCGGACATTGAGGACGGGGGTCAGTATACCACTTCCTGCTATTATTACAGACAGTTCACAGCACTCTCCTGCTTTTCTCTCCAGACGGATGATGCCATGCTTGCTCGGGCATCACCCAGGGTCACAATCTACAACCCAGACTGCTGGCTCAAAGATGATACAATCAATTCACAAATGTTTGATACAGATCAGCCTCTCTGCTTGTGACTAGCTACAAAGTTACAATGTTGCACCTTGATAATTGGGGAAGAAAAGACTGAGGAAATGTTTCCTCCTACCTGTAGCAGACTGATGACATCATCTCAGTGACTGAGACTTGCTACAAAGTTACAATGTTCGAGGAAGTGAATTGAAACCTTGCAGCTCTGGGCCTACTTTCAACTCCAGTAACAACCCAGTTGATGGAGAAAAAGTAGTACAGAGACCTTTTTCTTAATGGCTGTGACATGAGTCATGGCGATATGAACGGTTCCATTTCCGGCAATGGGGTGCGACTTGTCATGTGATTTGGAACGGTCAAATCGCATGACAAGTCACACCGGTGTGAACGGGGGCTGAGTTAAGGTGATATTAAAGTCTTGCTTTTTTTGTTTAAAAAATAACAAACATTTCATACTTACCTGCTCTGTGTTAGGCTGGGTTCACACTGATGTGAATTGGATGTGGGTTTCCCCTGCATCCAATTCGCGTGACAGGAGAGTGTGACCGCACTGGAAAAAGGTCCTATGCGTCTTTGGCTCCGTTTCAGGTCCGAATTCAGGCAAAAATTCGGACATGATTCTCTCCTGAAACAGAACAGGGATGCACCGGACCCCCTGCTGGGAATCATGGTCGCAGCTAGTGTGAACCAAGCCTAATGGTTTTGCACAGAGCAGCCCAGATCCTCCTCTTCTCGGGTCCCCCGTCAGCACTCCTGGCCCCTCCCACTTGCCCCCAAAGCAAGCAGCTTGCTATGGGGGCACCAGAGCCGAGCCACGGCTCTGTGTGTCCATTCAGACACAGAGCTACGGTTGGACCCACCCCCTCTCTCTCCTCATTGGCTCAGCCAATCAGGATGGAGCGTCCCGGACAGCCGAGGCTCTCGTGCAACATTGCTGAATTGGGAGGGGGCTCAGGTAAGTATTAGGGGAGCTGAGGGGGACTGCTGCACACTAAAAGTTTTTTATCTTATTGCATAGAATGCATTTTCTTTTTAAAATAACAAACATGTTATACTTACCGCCTCTGCGCAGTTGGTTTTGCGCAGTGGCCCCAATCCTCCTCTTCTGGGGTCCCCCAGCGGCGCTCCTGGCTCCTCCCCGCATCGAGTGCCCTGGCGGAGACCCGCATTCCAAGCGGACACCCGTGCATCCATTGACACAGACAGCAGGACTTGGCCCCACCCCCCGGCTCCTATGTCACTGGATTTGATTGACAGCAGCGGGAGCCAATTGCTGAGCTGCTATCAATCTATCCAATGAGGACCCAAGACAGCGGCTGGAGCTGCTGTGCTCATCCCCGTCGATGGAACTATCGGGTTCAGGTAAGTAAAAGGGGGGCTGCTGCACTACAAAAGGTTTTTCACCTTAATGCATAGAATGCATTAAAGGGGTTGTAAAGGTTCGTTTTTTTTTTTTTTTCTAAATAGGTTCCTTTAAGCTAGTGCATTGTTGGTTCACTTACCTTTTCCTTTGATTTACCTTCTAAATATTTATTTTCTTTGTCTGAATTTCTCACTTCCTGTTTCTCCTCAGTAAGCTTGCCCCCATCATCCAAGCCGTTCTGGCTGGGGGTTAGTCAGCCAGAACAGCTTACTGAACAGCCTACTTAGGAAGAACAGGAAGTGAGAAATTCAGACAAAGAAAAAAAAAACATTTAGAAGGTAAATCGAAGGAAAAGGTGGGTGAACTAACAATGCACTAGCTTAAAGGAACCTATTTAGAAAATAAAAAAAAAACCTTTACAACCCCTTTAAGGTGAAAAACCCAGAGGGATTACAACCCCTTTAGGGTTTGCATTCTAAAAAACCTTTTGTGCTGGAACTTCCCCCCCAGCCTCCCCCTTTTTCTTACCTGAGCCCAATCTGATCCAGCGATGTGTACACGTGCAGCGGCTCCAGCCGCTGTCTCTCTCCTCATTGTACAGATTGATAGCAGCCGGAGCCAATGGCTCCCGCTCTTGTCAATCAAATCCTGTGACACAGGAGCGGGGGGTGGGGTGTCTGTGTCAATGGACGCAGCAGCAGGACTCGGGAGCGAGCTTGCATGGGTGCCCCCATGGAAAGCGGCAGTGGCATTGCTAGGTGGGGGCCGGGGATGCGGGCCTGCACCCGGGTGACACCCGCTAGAGGTGTGACACCTATAGATAGCGGCACCGCCAACACCACCCGCTGCCCTGATGATCTGCGCCTCACTCTGTGTCCCCAGTGGAGCTGACTGAAGCCGCCTCCTCCTCTCTGTTTACAACCAATGAGGAGAAGGAGCCCAAGGGACACACACCGCTGTGTGTACATGTCCGCGGCCGCGCTGTTCTGAGGTATGTACACTCTATTATAAGTAGATTAGTAGATGGATATGTGCAGGGGGGGCGCTATGGTAAGGGAGAGGGTGTCTATACTGATGGGGGGTCTGCACTAAAGGGGTGTCTATACTTCAGGGGTTTGCACTAAGGGGGTGTCTATACTGATAGGGGGGTCTGTTTTAAGGGGGGTGTCTATACTGCGGGGGTCTGCACTAAGGGGGGATTCTATACTGATGGGGGGTCTGCACTAAGGGGGGATTCTATACTGATAGGGGGTCTGCACTAAAGAGGGGGTGTCTGCACTAAGAGGGGGATTCTACACTGATGGGGGGCTGTCTGTACTGATGGGGGGTGTCTGTACTGATGGGGGGGTCTATACTGATGGAGGGTGGTCTGTACTGAGGGAGGGGGGTCTGTAATTAGTAGGGGGTCTATACTGATGGAGGGTGGTCTGTACTGAGGAAGGGGTGTCTGTACTTAGTGGGGGGTCTATACTGAGGAAGGGGGGTCTGTTCTTAGTGAGGGGGATCTATACTGCGGGAGGGGGGTCTGTAGTTAGTGGAGGGGGGTCTGTACTTAGTGGGGGGTCTATACTGACGGAGGGTGGTCTGTACTGAGGGGGGGTCTGTACTTAGTGGGGGGTCTATACTGAGGAAGGGGGGTCTGTTCTTAGTGAGGGGGATCTATACTGCGGGAGGGGGTCTGTAGTTAGTAGAGGGGGGTCTGTACTGAGGAGGGACTATAGTTGGTGGAGGGGGGGGGGTGACACCAATTATTTCTGCACCGGGTGACACCAACCCTAGTGACGTCACTGGAAAGCAGCTTTCCTTGGGGGCACCTGATGAAGAGAAGTGGCCTGGAGTGCCAGCAGGGGACCCCAGAAGAGGAGGATCGGGGCTGCTTTGTGCAAAATCATTACACAGAGCAGTAAGTATGACATGTTTTTTTATTTTTATTTAAAAACAAAAGGAATGTTTACAACCACTTTAAGATAAAAAACCTTCTGCCTTTAGAACCACTTAAACTTCAAACTTTCTGCCTGCATACATTGTATCTATTTAGGTTTATTTATACGGAAAGAAACATTCTAGCACTGCAGGTTTGAAAAGGAAACTCTCAGTCCTGAGAAGAGGTAAATCAGTCTGACATGCCATAATATTCAGCAATAACCTCCATTAATTCAGCCCATTTATTAACAGTCCCGAGAACCCTAAAACTCCCCTTTGACAGCCTTCCTCGTGTCTAATAGCGCTTCTGACAAATGATCACATGTCCTGGCCCTCTGCCTACAAGGGGAGGAAACGGCCCCATAAATATTTGCTCAAGACATTCATAAATTTGAAGTGTTGACTTGCACAAAAAAGTTTAAATACTTTAG